>CAWUFW010008892.1:0-600000 GCA_963921515.1 Calotriton arnoldi
AGCGAGGAACATATCCCGCCCATCACCTCAAGAAGCCCCTGCCCACGGCGTTGCAACACCTAAAACTGCAACACGATTTCATTCAACGCTGCAGTGCAGGTGGTAAAATGTGCATCTGCTGCAGCACAACGAAGTCTGCAAAGCATACACACCGAAGACAAGGTGTGTTTCCTAGTGCCCACTCAGTCACCTACCAGTACTTTACTTCATCCTTCTTTCTTTCTGTCCCAGCATACCCAAAAATGTAAATTCTAACCCGGCATGTGCCACACTTTTCTGCCCAAGTTGCTTATATTTCATGGCTTCCATTACAGATTCTGAACTGGGGTGGCCAATTGAGCTAAAGAACGATGATGGATTCAACCCAGATCTGTGACTGGGAGTGAGTGTCTGAAAAGTTTCAGCACTCCACCCATCATCTCCTTGTGTTTACTTTGTTCGCCCTAAGTTGACAGGGTATGCCCAGAAGTGGGTCCCTTGCTCACTTTGCCACTGGATTCAAGCTAGCCTGGCTGATGAGAGGTATTACCATGAAAGCGGTCCCAGGATGCTTGTTTCCGGTCGAGGGAAGACCTGGCTTGGCAGTTCGGCCTGGACTGTTCCCATGAGGCACAGGGTAAAGACTGATTTGCCTTTAGCTGGGTCTGAACTGGGGTGGCCAAGTGAGCTAAAGAACGATGATGGATTCAACCCTGATCTATGACTGTGGGTAAATGTCTGAAACGTTTCAGCGCTCCGTCCATCATCTCCTTGTGTTTACTCTGTTCGCCCTAAGTTGGCAGGGTATGCCCAGACATGGGTCCCTTGCTCACTTTGCCACTGGATTCAAGCTAGCCTGGCTGATGAGGGGTGTTACCCCGAAACCGGTCCCAGGATGCTTGCTTCCGATCCAGGGAAGACCTGACTTGGCAGTTCGACTGGACTGTTCCCATAAGGCACTGGGTCAAGACAGATTTGCATATAGCTGGGTCTGAACTGGGGTGGCCAAGTGAGCTAAAGAACGATGATGGATTCAACCCAGATCTGTGACTGGGGGTGAGTGTCTGAAAAGTTTCAGCGCTCCGTCCATCATCTCCTTGTGTTTTCTTCCATTACGGATTCACAGTTGCAATATTTTCTTTCCGTCAACCATTTTGTCCAAGCAAAAGCCTAGTACATGATCAGTGACAACCAACCATTTCATAGCTAAACCGCTACCTAGCACAATCCCTATAACTTACCTTCCTGTAGACTAATTTTCTCCACTGTCAAGTGAAGGTATTTGTTGAAAACAATTTATGGTGTAGGCCAGGGTGTAATGTGGAACTAAGTGCCTGATTTAGAGTTTGGATGATGGGATATTCTGTGACAAACATGATGAATAAAACATATATCCTGATTGATGTACTACAGTGCATATTTTTTATTCTATGCACTGTCTACTGTAATACAGCATATGGAATATCCGTTATCCGCCCCATGTGTGATGGAGTATCCCATCTTCCAGACACTATCAGGCTCTAAGGTTGGACTGAGGGTGGAATTGAAGAGGGAGTCGGAGAAGAGCAGGGTCATTGGAAGTTAAGAGCATAACATGCTGCAGCTGCCCCAAAAAACATGCTGCAGAGTAGCAGACCCACCAGATGGCTCCGTTAATGTTGCATAGACAAGTATTAATCGTGTAGCATATATATGCTTTACTGATTAATGGCAGCTAGTTCATTTATTAACACACAGTGTCAGTTTAGTTTCACTATGAAATCCTTTAAACTAAAATCACTTTTTGATTATGTTGGTGTTCTGTTTTAATTCTTTGTAGTTACCATGAGCAAGAAATCACAGCACAATTCCAATGGCGCAAGTGAACCAGCAGTGTTCTGCTACCGAGCCACTAAGGACAGTATAAAGAAGTGTTTGCCGTGAGCATCCCAAATTGTGTTTTTGTTTTTACTTTCTTGATATAGCTACTGCTGTTGCTGTAGCTGGCCAGCAACCATCCGGTCAGTAGATAGCCACCCGGCTGCTTCACCGAACGTTGGAGGCTGTGGCAGTTGAATATCGCCAGTTGGTGGCCTTGGAGGAGGCTTCTTGGGTTGCCAGCCAGGCATGCCACCAACCCAGCCACACCAATGTCAGCGCCGCTGCCACCTGCAACCTGGGCCCAATGCTGCCTGGAACACCACCAGCCCCCTCCTCATCATCCGACCGCCTCCTCCAATGGCTCCTACATGAGCTGGCACTGCTCAGGTATGGGCAGCAGAACCTAGCTGGGAGGTGGCAGATATAAAACCTGAACTGTGTGCCCTCAAAGCCCTTTTGTATTGAACGTTTTATGGTGGTACGTCCTGTTGTGGGTCAAGAGGGTGGGAAGGGAAGTTAGGAAAAGGGTGAAAGGGACATTTGGGGTTTTTGCTTGGGAGAGGAGTGGGCTTATTGTTAAGGAAGTTGGGGAAAGAGTGAAAGGGACATTTGGGGTTTTTGCTTGGGGAGGGGGTGGGCTTGTTGTGGGTGAGCTTCAAATGTAAACAAAATAAATGGCCTTTTTGCTTTACCAATATCTGTTTTTGCATTGCTAGTTAGCATAGCATTGTGCTTTGGTGATGAGAGTGAGGCGAGAAGCTAGTGCTAACAGGGAAGACATCACATAGTGAGGTCTCACTCCCACCTATTCCAAATGATGCTGGCGGGGTGAATTCCAACTGTAGGATTATTCAGGAGAATTATCCATCATAGGCAACTAGACTGAAAGAAAACACAGAGTTAGTGGGTAATCCAAGACTGAGACCAAACCACCATGAATAAAAGGCATATTGCAAACAACAACTGCCTGATTACTTGGAGGGCCCATTTTCCTGCATAAACTGTAAACATGTAAGCACCCCAAATGTATTTTATACTGCTATGAGGAAAAATTAGAACTGTACCTCCTCCATGACACAGTCTACGCCATTAAATAACTCACCTACAGATAGTGGCCACACCTCTAAGTCACCACCAGTAAATTCCCCTGCGTTAAGCTGTCTCTACCTAAATGCCAGGTCCATTCCAAAACACTCTATAGAGATATGGGACATACTTAGCCACCAGCTCCCAGACATATGTTTCATTACAGAAACCTGGCTCCTTAAGTCAGCCCTCCCTTGTGTTTCAATCGCACTTCCTAACAACTGCAAACAGGTCAGACTGCACAGGTAAGTGAGACCGGGGTATGGAGTAGAAATTATTTTTCAAGATACTCATAAATTACAGGTAACTGATACAGTACTCTCGGAGTGGGCAGAAATAGCAATATTCGAAGTTGAATTGCCCCATGTGGAGAGATGGAAAAGAGCTATAATATGTCGTTCCCCGGGCCCCAAGAAAGACTTCAGTCTTAAATTAACTGAGCTAATAGCTCCCTTTGTGCTATCTTCGCCTAATTTCCTCCTAATCATAGATTTTAATTATCATGCTGAACTAACATCCGTCCCTGACGTCGCTAACCTGTTGTCTAACCTTAAAATGCTCGATCTCCATTTGTTCAAAACGGGCCTCACGCACATTGCTGGTCATACACTGGACCTCCTATTATCCAACTCCCAGTGTATACATATTGACGAACCTGAACCTCTCACCTGGACAGATCACTTTTTAATTACATGTAACATCTTTATTGAACATTCCCCTTCAATGTATGAAATAGGGAAAAAGGTTAAAACAAGACGCTGGAAGCAATTATCTGCAGCCAGCTTTCAAGCAGTGTTTAAAACCCCAGACATGAACAATACATCAAACATGAATGCTGCCTGGGATAAGTTCTCAGAATCCCTTCCGGTAGCTCTTGCTACAGTCATCCCCTTCAAAACCTATACGTCCAAATCGTCCAGACCCAACGCCCCTTGGTACACGGCAGAACTAAAAATTGTCAAATTAAACTGTAAGAAACTAGAACGCATATGGAGGTCTTCGAAAGATACCCTCCACTGACACCAATACAAAAAAGCATTGGGGGATTACCTGCAAAAATCAAATCAGCCAGGAGATGCTATACTATAGGCAGAATTGAACTGGCAGGAAACTCTGTAAAAGAGCTGTTTAAAGTCCTAAAGTAGCATTCCAACCCTCTTGCCTGTAGTTCAGTTAATATAGCCTCTCAAACACTCTGTGACTCCTTGGCTTCACACTTTGAAACAAAATTTGATAACAGTTATAGTAATTTTCACAATGACTTGTTGGTGCCTACACATATAGAATTTGACAATTCTTCAGGAAGCAATTCCCAGGCTACATTAGAAAGATAATAATAATAATAATACAAACACTTGTAAAGCGCGACAGCTACCTCAAACAGAGGTGTCCCGGCGCTAAGCAGAAAATAGTACAGCACTGGACCGCTCAAGGGCCAAGTCATAGTCCCTCAGTCTTCCTTAAAAAGCCAAGTTTTCACCATTTTCCTAAAAAAAGATTTGAAACTAATCACACACATTCAAGTATTGGATCTCTTAGCTAAAACAAAATCTGGTTCTCCAGCAGATTTATGCCCCCCACATCACAGCCATGCTAGCTAACTCTCTTGCACCATTGGTTACCTCTTTATACAACCTATCCTTGTATTCAGCAACACTGCCTAAGAAATGGAAAACCTCTTCTGTTACACCTAGTTTAAAAAAACATTGGCCAATCCCATGGACAAATCAAGTTACCGTCCTATTTCTGTGTTGCCCTCAATTAGCAAGCTAACTTTCCTCATATATAGAAACACATCAATTACTTGTTTCCTCCCAATCGGGCTTTCATCCGGCTCATAGCACTGAAACCACTCTTGTAGCGGTGGTTGACTCGCTTAGCCTTTCCTTGGATGCTGACACACTAGCGATGCTGGTCCTTCTTAACCTGTCGGCGGCATTTGACACTGTGTCTCATCCCATTCTGATCCGGCGTTTGATTGAGACGGGAATACACGGTATAGCACTTAATTGGCTAATAGACTTTCTCAAGGACAGGACTCAAAAAATTGTGCTTTGCCCTGAGCCCCACACTCTTCAATATCTATGTCTCCCCCTGGCTCAGTTGATTAAGCCCTTCGGCTTTGAAATACTTTCATATTCAGACGATACTCAACTGGTCATTGCCCTTGGACCAGAGTTAGAGAAAGTCAAAACTCGTTTCACTACATGCATGAGAAACATTGCCACGTGGATGTCCCTAAACTGCCTTCAGTTGAACGGGGAGAAGACTGAGATTTTACTGTTTGGAAAGGCGCAGTCCCTCTGGACAATGGACTGATGGACCACGGAGCTCGGCTCAGCTTCCCACCCAAAAAACACAGCAAGAAATCTAGGCATTTTGATAGATATTTGACTGTGCTCTTTTTGAAGCCTGTGAAGAGGCACCAGCATGGACCCATGAAAGCTGCACTTGCAAGATCAATGTTGCCGAGGCAGCGTACACCGGTCGAATAAAACAATATCACCTTTTCACAAATAACATTTAATAAAGAGCATTTGTGGAGGGAAGCTCGAGGACGGATTGCACAGTATTGTTGTATCGTGGCAGGTGATGATGTGGTATTCTCTGACATGGAGGTAGCGCCAGTTCTGAGGCCCACAAAATAACGACACATAGACTGGTATGGTGTAACATGGTGTCTTGCTCCGGCGGGTCTTCCTCTTCCTCTGGACCACGCCTAGCCGAAGCCCCACATTTTATTACCTAGACCAACATGATCCCGGGGTCAAACTACATTAGCACACACAAAAGGGGTGGATACACAAACCCGTGTTGCTCATCCAACAGTCCTGCGCTCCAGTTACATCACTGAAGCGACACTACAAGTATGACGCATATAACAGAGCAGGCAACAATCCATAACATCTTTGTAGAGGAGTGCGTTGCAACATGGCAAAACTTTAACCGTGAGCACTGCGTTTTACTTTTTATACCGGACATACTCTGATCTTTTCATGGGAGGGCGGCAGCTGCAGAGGATTCGGTTTAGGCCACATACAAGTTAAACTCAATCTGCTATTTACTTTGCAGCTAATAAGTCTAAATGTGACAGCATGTGCATTTACGTTATCTGCAAAACGTCAGTCACATGCACTGTGTGCTGTTGTCCTCCCCTACTCCCCCAGAGGGAGAACTTGGTTTAACTACCGAAAATAAATGAGAAGAGGCTCCTGGCATGAGTGTCGTGAAGCCTGATGCAGGGTTTGTTCGCACAGCGCTGAATCAACATCTATCAGCTGCACCTCTGCTGCTCAACTACTCCACCCACTGAAGTGAAGATGAGGAGGTGTACAATGGTAAGCCCGATGTCATTACATCATCCCTCCCACCTTCCTAATGGACGTTCAGGAAGTGCCTGGACCTGATTGTCTGATATATTATCTACATGCAAGTGTGAGGTAGTTTTGCATTTTTTTAATCGTGTATTTGAGCTCCTGTTAATTTAAAATGAAAACGGAGGTTGTAAATAAGGTGGGGAGGGCGGAGCCCCAGAGCCTTAAATGAGCATCTGGAAGCCACACAGAGAAGGAAGCATGAAAAAGCAAGCCGTTGAAGGCTTAAATACGGTCAGGGATATGGCAAAGTTCAGCCTACTCTCATACAACCCCCTAACCAGGTGTGTTGCTCCATGACACCTGGCAGGCAAGTCTCGCCTTGGTGAGGTTGAAAGTTTGCTTCATCAGTTTTTCTGCCCTTTCTCTGTGTTTTCGGCCCATGTTTTCACTAACATCTTTCTTGGAGTAAAAACAGATTTTGCACACTCAGTTCTGATGGTCATATTAAAATAAATTTGTGTGTGGTTGGATTCAGGCAACTATGCCATTTTGGACCATTCAGACATCAAGTGCATTAAATGGTGTGTTCCACACCATCCTACTTCACTGGCTCAGTGAAGCAAGAGTGGAGGGTTGCCCACTGAACTGGTTTTCATCATTTCTCTACAATTGAGCCCAGTGCAGTTGCTAAACCCTCCTTTCAGGCTAGTTTTAAATGCAGAGTTTGGCCCTTAGCCCCACCCTTTTAAATGGGTCTGGGCAGAATTCCAATTACACTGGAGTAATAGGAGTAATTTAGGTAATTCAGTGTTTATTGATGCTGAGTTACTGATAAAACCATGATTACGGACGCTCTCATAATTAAGAGTAATTTGGGGGAAAAATCATACCACAAGAGCCCATTTAGCGAGCACAAGTAGTTGCTCGCACTTGCCATTAGTGTTTGTTAGAAATTGGGTTTCTGGTTGGCAGAGGCATGTACCCTGTCCAAGCAGGAGCCACAATCCTAGTCAGGGTAAGTCAAATACATACCATAAATTAAAGTTTGCTCACACTCTGGTAGCTTGGCACAGAGCAGTCAGGATTAACTTAAGAGGCAATGTGTAAAGTATTTGTGCAACACTTCAAACATTAAAACAGTGAAAACACAACACAAAAAGATTCCACACCAGGTTAGACAAATAGAGTTTAATTTAATGAACAAAACAAGACCAAAACGGCAAAAATCCAATACGTACATCAGGAGTTATGAATTTTTAAAAATTGCATTGAAATGTAGTACTTAAAAGCATAAAGCGCCAACCGAGGCTATCTCGTCACGCTAGACGGCGTCAAATCCAAACGTTCAGGGTGACTGGGATGGAGGGCAGGCCACATTGAGGGACCAGCCTTGGCCCACTGAAACAGTACCTTGGTTCGCGGTTGCGTCAATCAATCAATCAATCAGGGATTCTTTTAAGCGCACTACTCACCCGAGAGGGTCTCCAGGGCAGCTCTGGTCGAGATGCGTGGATCAGAGGAGGCGATGCGTCATCATCATCCCCTTCGGATGTAGGTGATGCATTGGTTCTGATCTGAGCAAGTCGGAGATGCGTCGTCGTCGAATCCCAAGATGTAAGTGGTGCGTTGTCGTTGAGCCACGAAAGTCGAGGATGCATCGAGAATGATGGTGATGAGTAGGTTTTGGAAGTTACAGCCCTTTATACCCACTTCCAGGGGTCCAGGACTGAATTGGCACCACTTGGCAGAGCAAAACTCTCAGATGAAAGAGTCATGGTACTGTGGATGAGTGGATTGAAGTCTTTGCTGTCCCTGAGACTTCCAACAGGAGGCAAGCTAGCAATCCCTTGGAGTCAATTTGGTTCTGGGTTGTAAAGATGCAGGTCCAGTACTTCTCACACCCAAGCAAGGAGGGCAGCAAGAAACAAGGCAGCATGGCAGAGCAGGAGTCCAGCAGAGTCCACCAGAGTGACAGTCCTTTCAGCAGCATTGCAGTCCTTCTTCCTGGCAGAATATCCTCAAGTCCAATAGTGCACTTAGTTTGTGGTGTCAGGGATCCACTACTTATACCCAGTTGTGCTGTTGAAGTGGGAGAGACTTCAACAAGATGCTTTTGAAGTGCACAGAGTCCCTGCCTTTCCTGCCCTGGCTCCAGACTCACTACAGCGGGGTATGAACTATGAAGCCCTTTGTGTGTGGAAAGGACACAGCCTATTCAGGTGTAAGTGAGGCAGTGCTCAGCTCGCCCCCAATCAAGCCAGTTAATGGCCCATTAAGCCCCATCAAGTCACACCTAAGCTCCCATTGTGTGAGGCTGGCTAGACGGAATGCACAAAGCCCAGCGGTCAACCACACCAGACGTGTATTCAGAGAAAGACAGCAGGCACCAAATGGCTAAAGTAAGAAAATGGCAACTTTCTAAAAGTGGAATTTTCAGAATGACATTCTAAAATACGACTTCACCATAAGTTGGGATTTTAAATTGTGATTCCGGAGACACCAAATTTGGGGGTCCAATCTCTTCCAAATTGAAAATTACACTTATAAAATGAAATAAGGTAGTACCAATGTTATCCTGTGGGAGAGATAGGCCTTGCAGTAGTGAAAAACAAATTTAAGAATTTTGCACCACCAGGCAATGTAAAACATAAAAGTACATGTCCTACTTTTTAGATACTCTGCACCCTGCCCTTGGGCTGTCCAGGACCTACCTTACGGGTGATTTATATGTATTAAAAGAAAGGTTTGGGCCTGGCAAGAGGGTTAACCTGCCAGATAGACATGTTTAAAACTGCACTCACAGGTTCTGCAATGGCAGCCCTGAGACATGTTGACAGGGCTACTTAGATGGGTGGCACAATCAGTGCTGCAGGCCCCCTAGTAGCATTTACAGGCCCTGGGCACATGCAGTGCACTTTACAAGGGACTTATAAGTAAATAATTATGCCATTTGTGGACAAGTCAATGTCACCATGTTTTAAGTAGATACCAGATGCACTTTAGCACAAGTTAGCAAAAACAAATTTAGCAAAAAGAGGAGGAGGAAGGCAAAAGGTTTGGGGTGAGCCTGCAGAAAGGGCCCTTTCCAACAGTGCTCTGTTCCAGTTAGAGCTACTTTTTATAGCAAAATGCATCCTCGTGTCCATTTTGGATGTGAGGGTGCATTTTGTGCTAGGAAACTGGTGCAAAATACTGGGAGGAAAGTGGGGAAATCGTACTCCAAGTGCACATTTAGCAAGTTTCAGCACTAGCTATGCATTTAGTGCTATTTCTTAGTGCAAAATGCATCCTCAGGTCCATTTTGGAAAATAGCGCTAAATGCAGAATCACTCTTCTTGTGTGTAATCTCACAGAATGTTTCAGCAATTGCGAATGATTATGCTACATGAAATTATGCAGGTTATACCCAACTCTACTTTTTAATCTCTACGTCGCACTGTTCTCACCCACGCTTTTGGAGTCTTATACTTCTCCTATGCAGATCAATTTATTTTCATGCTGGAGGGTGATTTCTATGGTATTCAAAGTAGATTCATACATTGCATGCCAACAATAGCTGAATGGGCAAACTTCAACACTTTTACACTCAATGCTTCAAAGACCAGATATTGTCATTGCAACTCATCTGTCTGGAATTCTGACTGGTGCCCAAATAGGCTGTCAACCTACCCTCTTATCCACTTTAATTTAAAAAAAAAAAAAATGAGTTATTGTGTTTGACATCACGATCTCCTTCCAGGAATAGATATCTAAGATAGCATCCACCTCTTTTTCTCTTACTGAGAGTCACTAGAAAAACTCTGCCTTTCCTCTTGAGGGACAGCTGGAGAATTATAATCCAAGCAACATTCTTTTCCATGTTGGATTATGGCAACATCATTTCACTAAGCCTTGCTAAAAACTACATTCATAACCTTCAGATGTTCCAAATCTCGGCAACCTGCCTTCTTTTAAGTATCCAAAAACATGGTGTGCCACTTAATCTGACTTGCGGTGGAAAAAATAAGCCTTTTTAAAGCTCTATACCTGTGTTACAGAGAACTCTATAATGCTTTCCCGCCATATCCAAAGACCTTATTCATTAAACATATTCCTTCCCGTACCTTAACATCAGCTTTAGCTGGCCTGTTATCCGTGCCAAGAATCATAAAATCCATGAAAGATGGCTGCTCCATTTCATTTCTTGCAGCCAGACAGTGGCTACGGGTTCTGCCTATCTGCGACACAGTCATGTCTAGCTTTCTTTCTGCAAACATCTAAGAGCTCACATGCTTTCTTACTAATCAGTAGCACTCAAAAAACTTACACTGGTGCTGCTTTTATGCTCCTGCCTTGAACAACATTTTGTTGAATGATTTCCACCTAAGGTTCAATGGGCCGAGATTAATGTTCTAAAAGTAAGTTTTCGATGTCTAGCCCACTGATGTATGTCAATAGATAAAGCATCTTTGATAGACCTGATCTCTAAAGCCTGCAAGATCGACTGAAGGTATTCCTCTCAATACAGTAGGTAACCAATTGATTACACACACAACAAAAAAGAGTTGTCCAGCTGAAAAATGTAAAACGGGTATACACAAGCACACAACCTGCTAGTATATCTATTTTAACTACCAGAAATACAACAAGAGTGAAGCTGTGAGTAGGTTAGGCCACTTTGAGGTAGTCTCCTGGTCGGGGTCTTTGATTATGTAGGTCCTAAGAAAGTTTGATTATGTATGTGTGACTCTACTTGGGGTTGCACTTTAGTAAAACACGTTAGTGTGGAGGATGGTGTGCATTGTAATTTGAGGAAATGTCTGAATGCCATGATGTCGGTCGGATTTGTATAACTTGGGCACCATTGTCCTTCTCTGTTGCATCTCCAGTAGTGTTTGAGAAGATTTTGCTCACTTATTTGAAAGTGCATCATGCTAGAAAACAGAGGGCAGATTTACAAGCCCCTTGCGCCACTTGTGCGTCACTTTTAACATGGGAAAAGTGACGCAAAAGTGGCGCAAGGGCTTGTAAATCTGCCCCAGAATATGTGCCACTTTGAAGGATTAAAATCCAAAAATGCACTACTCACGTTTGGATACTTATGAGGAAACGAAAATATAATTCACTTCACTTACCAGATACAGGGGCTTATTTACAAGCCCCTTGCGCTACTTTGCGTCACTTTTCCCATGTTAAAAGTGACGCAAAAGTGGCGCAAGGAGCTTGTAAATCTGCCCCATAGAGTCTAGGAAACTGTATTTAAAACTAACCTTGGGTATGTTTTATACCCCTAATGTTTGAGGAATGTTTAATACTTTGTCTCATGAGAAAGGGTGCGCTCAGTGGCAATGAAGTGAGAACTCTGCTGCTGAAACATTTTACTGTCCTTTGTTCAGTGAGACAAGGAAAAATATTAGGTGGATTTATTTTTTGGAGTCCGACAAATTGTGCTTCCTATTGTCCAGTGCTTCAAAAGAATTGATGTTTAATTCCTCTCTTTTTCCAAATTTTGCTCTTTTGTATTTAATGCAATGCTCACATAAAATATGAGTTTGTTATATGCAATGGTTTATTGAAGATATTATAAATCTAAGGTAGCTCTACACAACTTCTTTGAAAAGAAAAATGTATGTTTATTTGCTCTCATGATGAGGTTTCCTCGTGTTTTTAGTAATAAATTACCCATTCGGGATTCTTCAAAATGATTTCCCTGGAGTAATGTCGGGCCAGATGGATGAAACTTTAGCAATTCACAAACTCAAAAACACACAGATTCACAGAGACTTTAATAAATTGCGATTTGTTGAATCAGTGACTGGAAATTGTGAGCCCTTATTTGCGAACGCTAAATCTGAAATCCCAATTGCGGTGTACTAAAGATTTGCAAACTGTGAATAATCACTTAAGAGACATTTGCCACATACAAATTACCACTAAGTGTAAGCAGGTGGTAATCAGGTGCAAACTATAACAAGCATTGGCATAGCCAATAGGTCTCGCCTTTGGGACCTTATAAGTATTTAATTCTGCAGCACAATATCCTTGGTGCAACATCAACTGTTGCATGGCTAAACACTTATAATGTCCCAAAAGCGAGACCTATTGGCTATGCCAATGCTTGTTTACTCTGTCATTCCCCTCTAAGGAAGAGGAGAGGCTTCATCGTACGGACCTGGAAAGATCTGTTAGCTTTACTTTTAGCGCACAAAGGTGCATCAGCATTTGCAATGCAATAGGTCTCGCAATTACGCGAGTTTGAGCTATTGGCATTCTAAACGACAATGCCTTTTTTGTTTTGCTTTTTTAAAACATAAATAAAAGGCATTGTTATTTACAATGCCAATAGCTTAAACTCTCATAAATGCGAGACCTATTGCATTGCAACAGATCTCGCATTTACCCGAGTTTGAGCTATTGGCATTGCAAATGACAATGCCTTTTATTTATGTTTTTGTTTTTGAAACATAAATAAAACGCATTGTCATTTACAATGCTAATAGGTTAAACTTGCGTAAATGCGAGACCTATTGCATTGCAAATGCTGGTTTGTTAAATGTGGTCTATTTACATATTTCATATTTACATCGATAGTACACCATGCGATTAACGCAAAAATCTTTCAATATGTTATTATTAAACAATTACTTCCCTTGGGAATCGTGAAAATCTCTCCACCATTTCACCCCCAACATGTGTCTGCTCAGGACCATAAACGTTAAACAAAATGTCTCAGAATAGACAATACAGTGAAGTAACCAGCTTAGTGGACTATGATCATAACAAATACCATAAGGGGACCTGCAGAGCTGCTCAAAGCTGTGAGCTTACTGAAAACCATAAACTGAGCGTATCTCTCTCTCACACTTCTTCATCCATCACACTACAAAGAGCTGCAACACATAAAATCCATAACACAATAAGTGCACCTCAGTTGTGATCACACACGACATGGAAACACTCCCACACCAAATCAAAACAAAGACCACACACCCTAGACGGTGTAGTGTTCTACCCATGAATGGAAGTGCTTTAGTGCCCCACGTAAGGATAGTAAGCTTTCTATAAATGTTGCAATAAAATATTTCCAGGCAGCTGTACTATAACCATCACGGTCAAGGTTTCATCTTGCCTACTAATTAACATCTCGGCCATACACTTTCAGCTGTGCCAGTGTGCCTACCTCATGTCCTGCTATGCCCCAGTACATTACCCGCTGGCTGCTAGTTCTGTGTTTGTTCGGTGACTTTAGACTTTGACTATGGTGGTTTAGAACAATTTTCATTTATTCTCTCTGAGGATGGGAAACCTTAATCCAATATGCATACCCCAATGCAAATACCAGCTCCACCAATCAATATGTGTAAGGTGCCAGTGGTGGAAGGAGAGACTTGGAAAGTTGTAAATCCATCATATAAGTTCTAAGTGGATCTGTCTTATGTAACGGACACCTTTAGCCTGACCTGGCATTTTAGGTATGAGCACTGTGGATTCAGGTTAGTAGGGTAGTGGCCTAGTGCAAACACTTCAGAGAGTGTGTAAAGGTTGTTTCTAAATATTGGATTGCACCAATGGCTACAAATGCGATCATTTGTCATAACATGAACATAGCTTCTTTGCTTTTCTTGTGCTCCATTAGTACCCAAAGTGTCGCGCAAAAAGCCTCTAAATGTCACACAATCATGCTGAAAAGTTAGAAATGTCACACATAGGCAAACTAAAAACCTGGCAGCTATGACGACATACATGTTTTAGGTAAACATACATTGAGCACCTGTGCAAATCTCATTGCTAATATGAAAAAGCAGGCAATACCGTTAGCAACGTGATTTCCAAATACATCAGGAGTATTTTGCTTACGTAAGTGATTTATACAAACTAAGTTTTGCCTGTCAGTGCTCTCTGCATAGCATTAGCAAGCGGCAATCTGTAAACAGAAATGTTGCATGTAATGATTTTTATTGTCGATGTTGCCGAAATCTGTAGGCATGCTGTATGCAATGTCGGGCAGCCTGAAAACACTGCTGTGTGTCGTGCGTGTGACAGAAGCCCTGATCGCAGCTGTGGTGAGTATGCGTGCTCTGCAGCGGCCTGCCAGCTCCTGCAGCACCTACAGGCTCTTCGTCTCCCTGGGTCACGTGAGGGTGTCCTTTCCTTAACACTAGCGAGGGAAGTGGAGCGACGTCCTTTCAGTATGAGCGGCGAGTGCCTGAGGCTTCATGCTCTCTTTCCAGACAGCGGAGAAGCAGGCTTCCGCCAGCCTCGGTGACTTCCTTCCCTCGTTGTAAATCACGACTGGCTTGTGTAATCTCCTGGTTCAGGCGCAGGCACATCATTAGAGTGCCACTAGCGTGGACCGATGAGGATGGTCTCACGGGGCGGTTCTAGCTCAGCCAAAACAAATATAACGTCTCAGTAGAGCAAGCGGCTGCAATGTTAGCTTCTTAATTGACCAGCGTGTTATTAACAAGCTGAAGTTAGCCTTTTATATGGCCAGCATCTTATTCGCAGGCTGAAGTAGGATTTAATTGCGATAAAAAACAAGCATTAGCAATGGCGGGGGAGGGGGAGGCGGAAAGGCACGGACAGCGGAGTGCGGGCGGGGGAGGGCGTTTCCCTTGCGGGAGCGAGCAGCAAGGCGCGATAATTGCTGACAGATGGCGCCACTGCTCGCTCTTGCAAGGGAATCGCCAAACGTGCACGCGTTGCCATTGAAAGCAATGCAATGCGTGCACGTTTTTGGCCCAAAAAGTGTATCGATTACTAAAGGTCTCCTCCTATGCAGCGCATGCGCGCTGCGTAGGCGAGACCTAAAAAGTGGCCCAGAATTTAATTGTAGTTTTAAGTGTCTGCTCTGTATGCCATGGCGAGGCAGATGTAGAAGATGTAGAAACTGGGTGGACAACAGGAGTGGTGAAGGCAACAGAGGAGGACATGTACGACAAATATATGCTGAGCAGGCAGGTCATATGGAAACTCAGAAATTAAATTGATTGATAAAGTCACATCCAGAAGTCAGATCTCAACAACACATATCCAACTACTTTGCTCAATGCGCCTTCTTGCATCCAAAACTAATATGGTGTCATAGCCGCAGCTGGTGGGGAGACTCAAAATTCCTTAAGCAGGGTATTTAGAAATGTAATTGATGCCATGGTCCAAAATGAACACACCTGTAGTGTTTCTCAAGACTGCTCGGCAACTATAGAACACATAGGTACAGAACAATATAGTTGCCTAATTCCTATAACTGATAAAGTGTGTTGATGGGACATACATTGATAAGTCTCCCATCTGTGAGTGGGTGCCTATATCGATTAGAAGAAAAAAAGTTTTGTTTGTCTCAATGACTACCTGGTTTTTAAAATGTCAACCGACAAACAAACCTCCCAAAGTGATACTTTCGATAGAAGATACTGATAGATAACTAACTTAACTGTAGTGAGGTATTGTAGTTGTATCTTGTATAAAATGAATACTTAGGTGGCTAATCTGGTGTCTAAAATGGGTGCATTATATTTTTCTCTGGGTGCACAGACCACCAGTGCCACCACAAAAGCTCCAGCTAGCCAGGGACGTCGGAGAAGGCCAAGCCGTTTGAGGGAGGAGGGGCAGTTCCAACGGTGGCAGGGTCAAGTGGAAAGTCACCTTACTTTCTTATTGACAATACTGTATTTGTTAACCCCTTCGGTGCTTATGACGAGCTGGACTCGTCATGGCACACAGTGCTCGTGTGCTCATGACGAGTCCAGCTCGTCATAAGACCACCCACGGGGGAAGCGCTGGCGCTCCCCGTGGGAATCCGATCATCGGGTTTTTTTTTAGGAGGCAGGGAAGGACTTCCCTGCCTCCCCCGCCCCACCCCCCATCAATGACGTCAGCGCGCGAGGCGCGCTGACATCATTGAGGGTTTCCCTTGCTTCCCGACGCGCTGGAAGCCATTTGCTTCCAGCGCGTCGGGGAAATAAGGTGAGTTTTGGCTCGGGGAGGGGAGTTTGCAACAAAAGAGGCATCGAGGGAAAGGAAAGGGTTTTCCTTTCCCCGATGCCTCTTTGTGCATTCCTGCTGCACGATCATGTGATCGTGCAGCAGGAATGCCCACGAGGGAGTGAGGGAGGAGTGCTTTCTGCCCATATCTACCGTCAAACATTAGCTGTAATTCCTGATGGAGGTCTGTGCATCCTTGATTTTCTCGAGCGCAATCCTCGTGTAGGTCCAGTGACCAGGAGGATCTTTCTCATCTGCTGCTCATATCGCGCTCTGACCCTTTATAAACAAGAGGCATGTGAACTCGCATGGAAGCCCCTGCCCCACATACACCATCGGTATGCAACGTCTTCCCGCCCTTTCCCCACTATGATGGACAGCTTACTCAAAGACCCCGGCGCCTTTCCGGCGCGGTGTCAAAGTTACAGACACACAAGGTCACTGGAGACAATTCTTCTGGGCCTTTACGCAGCTGTAGTGTAGGTAAGGCGCTATACATTTACCCAACGAGGTAGCACTTACTGATTAGCCAGTAGAAAGTACTCCAGTTGAGTAGAGGTATCGCACAAAACGGTGGCATCTTTGTGGATAAATACGCAGGGCAGGATTCATTCTGGCACGATGCTCTGTCTCAAAATTAAACCTCAACAGGAAGCACTTCCAGATATAAATAAAGCAGGTGCCCGAGTTGAAGCTCAAATTTGGTAACGCATTAATCAGCACAAAGAATTCGTCAGCAAGGTCGAGGCTAAGCAGGAGTGCTTTCTGCCCATATCTACCGTCAAACAGTTAGCTGTAATCCCTGGTGAAGGTCTGTGCATCCTTGATTTTCTCGAGCGCAATCCCCGTGTAGGTCCAGTGACCAGGAGGTTCTTTCTCCTCATCTGCTGCTCATATCGCGCTCTGACCCTTTATAAACAAGAGGCATGTGAACTCGCATGGAAGCCCTGCCCCACATACACCATCGGTATGCAACGTCTTCCCGCCCTTTCCCCACTATGATGGACAGCTTACTCAAAGACCCCGGCGCCTTTCCGGCGCGGTGTCAAAGTTACAGACACACAAGGTCACTGGAGACAATTCTTCTGGGCCTTTACGCAGCTGTAGTGTAGGTAAGGCGCTATACATTTACCCAACGAGGTAGCACTTACTGATTAGCCAGTAGAAAGTACTCCAATTGAGTAGAGGTATCGCACAAAACGGTGGCATCTTTGTGGATAAATACGCAGGGCAGGATTCATTCTGGCACGATGCTCCTGTCTCAAAAATTAAACCTCAACAGGAAGCACTTCCAGATATAAATAAAGCAGGTGCCCGAGTTGAAGCTCAAATTCGGTAACGCATTAATCAGCACAAAACATTCGTCAGCAAGGTCGAGGCTAAGCAGGAGTGCTTTCTGCCCATATCTACCGTCAAACAGTTAGCTGTAATCCCTGGTGAAGGTCTGTGCATCCTTGATTTTCTCGAGCGCAATCCCCGTGTAGGTCCAGTGACCAGGAGGTTCTTTCTCCTCATCTGCTGCTCATATCGCGCTCTGACCCTTTATAAACAAGAGGCATGTGAACTCGCATGGAAGCCCTGCCCCACATACACCATCGGTATGCAACGTCTTCCCGCCCTTTCCCCACTATGATGGACAGTTTACCCAAAGACCCCGGCGCCTTTCCGGCGCGGTGGCAAAGTTACAGACACACCAGGTCACTGGAGACAATTCTTCTGGGCCTTTACGCAGCTGTAGTGTAGGTAAGGCGCTATACATTTACCCAACGAGGTAGCACTTACTGATTAGCCAGTAGAAAGTACTCCAGTTGAGTAGAGGTATTGCACAAAACGGTGGCATCTTCGTGGAGAAATACGCAGGGCAGGATTCATTCTGGCACGATGCTCCTGTCACAAAATTAAACCTCAACAGGAAGCACTTCCAGATATAAATAAAGCAGGTGCCCGAGTTGAAGCTCAAATTCGGTAACGCATTAATCAGCACAAGAATTCGTCAGCAAGGTCGAGGCTAAGCAGGAGTGCTTTCTGCCCATATACTACCGTGAAACAGTTAGCTGTAATCCTTGGTGAAGGTCTGTGCATCCTTGATTTTCTCGAGCGCAATGCTCGTGTAGGTCCAGTGACCAGGAGGTTCCTTCTCCTCATCTGCTGCTCAGATCGCTGCTCTGACCCTTTATAAACAAGAGGCATGTGAACTGGCATAGAAGCCCCGCTCGTTTGGCCCGCCACATACACCTATCGGTATGCAACGTCTTCCCGCCCTTTCCCCACTATGATGGACAGCTTACCCAAAGGACCCTGGCGCTTTCGGCGCGGTGGCAAAGTTACAGACACACAGGTCACTGGAGACAATTCTTCTGGTCCTTTACGCAGCTGTAGTGTAGGAAAGGCACTATACATTACCCAACGAGGTAGCACTTACTGATTAGCCAGTAGAAAGTACTCCAGTTGAGTAGAGGTATTGCACAAAACGGTGGCATCTTCGTGGATAAATATGCAGGGCAGATGTGCCTTCTCTCCATTTACACCCTGACAAGTTAGCTGTAATCCTTGATGGAGGTCTTTGCATCCTTCATTTTCTCGAGCGCAATTCTCGTGTAGAATTCGTGAGCGTGGAATGTGCCTTCTCTCCATTTACACCCTGAAAAGTTAGCTGTAATCCTTGATGGAGGTCTTTGCATCCTTGAATTTCTCGAGCGCAATGCTCGTGTAGTTCCTGTGACCAGGAGGTTCCTTCTCCTCGTCTGCCGCTGAGATCCTGCTCTGACCCTTTATAAACAAGAGGCATGTGAACGGGCCTAGAAGCCCCGCTCGTTTGGCCCCGCCACACATACACTAGCGGTATGCAACTGATGCCCGCCCTTTCCCCACTATGATGGACAGCTTACTCAAAGGACCCCGGCGCTTTCCGGCGCGGTGGCAAAGTTACAGACACACAGGTCACTGGAGACAATTCTTCTGGGCCTTTACGCAGCTGTAGTGTAGGAAAGGCACTATACATTTACCCAACGAGGTAGCACTTACTGATTAGCCAGTAGAAAGTACTCCAGTTGAGTAGAGGTATTGCACAAAACGGTGGCATCTTCGTGGAGAAATATGCAGGGCAGATGTGCCTTCTCTCCATTTACACCCTGAAAAGTTAGCTGTAATCCTTGATGGAGGTCTTTGCATCCTTGAATTTCTCGAGCGCAATGCTCGTGTAGTTCCTGTGACCAGGAGGTTCCTTCTCCTCGTCTGCCGCTGAGATCCTGCTCTGACCCTTTATCCCCTTCGGTGCTTATGACGAGCTGGACTCGTCATGGCACACAGTGCTCGTGTGCTCATGACGAGTCCAGCTCGTCATAAGACCACCCACGGGGAAGCGCTGGCGCTCCCCGTGGGAATCCGATCGTTAGGTTTTTTTTTTGGGGAGGCAGGGGAAGGGCTTCCCTGCCTCCCCCGCCCCATCAATGACGTCAGCGCGCTGACATCATTGAGGGTTTCCCTTTCTTCCCGACGCGCTGGAAGCCATTTGCTTCCAGCGCGTCGGGAAATCAGGTGAGGTTTGGCTCGGGGAGGGGGGTTTGTATCAAAAGAGGCATCGAGGGAAAGGAAAGGGTTTTCCTTTCCCCCGATGCCTCTTTTGTGCATTCCTGCTGCACGATCATGTGATCGTGCAGCAGGAATGCCCACTAGGCACCAGGGTTTTTTTAATTTTTGTGTTGGGGAGTGGCCAAAAGGGCAAGGGTTGCTCCCTTTTACGGGGGTGAATATTTTATTTATACTGTTAGGCCCACCTACCCCTTAGCTTGGCTGGTGGATTGTGTGTGGACTGGTGCATTATTTGCATATGTGATTGTAATGTTTTTTTTCTCCTTTCTATTCTAGTGTAAAGCTTTTGATTCCTGTTTGCGGTTTCGGCAGTTGTGGTTCTGCAGTTTTGCGTAATTGCATTTATTTGATAAGAAAAATATTTTTGTTGTGTGTACTCCAAATGAGTATTATTGTCATGCATGAATGAATTTTTTTGTAAGTGGTGCCATAATGGCAGCATATTTGTTAGTGTTCAGAGCATGAAATTCTTTGCGATGTTTTGCATTGTCTTATGTGTAAATTTTTTTCTTCTTCTTTTTTAGTGGGATATTGTTGATCCTTACTGTGTCTGTGCAGAGTAGGTGGTGGTGAGTCTAGCTGCTTCTGTCACGTGAGTGGTATAGTGTTGGAGTATATAGGTCTTTGTGATAAAGCTACATTTTGTTTATTTCTTTTTTTTTACAAAGGGTTTGTTGTTGTTGACTTGTTTGACAAGTAACCTTTATTAGTAAGCATTATGGCTAGCCGTAGAATTACTGCTCAGCAGGTGGTTGGTTTGCTTCTTGAATCTTCCTCTGAGCAGGATTATGAGACTGACAGTGCGTCTGAGGGAGAGGAGGGAGGGGAAGATTCAGGCAGTGAGTTTTCTCTCCACATGGAATCATCGGATGATGAAGGTACTCTCAGTGCAGATGAAGTGCCTGATTTAGAGGAGGATACTACTGTGCCGATGGTGCAAGAGGCATCTGGATTGCAGCCTGGGGCTGCTAGGCTTCCTACTGGAAGTGCTGGACTCTGGGTTGATCCAAACATGGTGCAGCCGGTGTTGCCTGCCTTTAGTGGTTATGCAGGGTGTAGAGTGGATTGTGAACATTATTTGCCTATACAGTATTTTCAGTTGTTTATGGATGATGTATTTTTGGGTGAGATTGTTGAGCAGACTAATTTGTATGCTGAACAGTTTTTGAGGGACAACAGTGCCAGACTTAGGCCCCATTCTAGAGCTACCCGGTGGAGTCCCACAAATCTGGAAGAGATGAAGAAGTTTTTGGGTTTGACTTTTTTGATGGGTTTGATAAGGAAGCCGTCCATGGGTTCATATTGGTCTACCAGTCCCTTGATGGCAACGGCCATATTTCCTGCAGTTATGACTCGTGATCGGTATTTACTTTTGCTTCGGATGCTGCATTTTGTTGATAATGGTTTGGCGTTGCCACGAGATCACCCTGAATGTGACCGTCTTTTTAAGATTCGGCCTGTTCTTGATCACTTTGTAGATCGATTTTCAGAGATCTATACTCCAGGGAAAGAAATATCTATTGATGAGTCTTTGGTGCTGTTCAAGGGCCGTTTGGTTTTTAGGCAGTACATTCCTAGCAAGAGGGCACGCTATGGAATTAAGCTGTATATGTTGTCTGAGAGTAGGACAGGATATGTTTTTAATTTGCGTGTGTACACTGGTAGGGATTCCACTATTGACCCCCTGGTTGTCCGTCCACTTTAGTAGGAGTTTCAGAGAAAATTGTGTGGGAACTTGCTAGAGGACTGTTTAACAGAGGCCACCATTTGTACCTTGATAACTTCTACACTGCTGTGCAATTGTTTAAGGAATTGTTCAAAGTGGACACTTTTGCTTGTGGCACAATCCGCTCTAACCGTAAAGGTTATCCAAAAGAGCTTGTTTGCAAAAAACTTCAGAGGGGACAGTGCAGTGCCTTGCGTAGTGAGGAACTGCTAGCTGTGAAATTTGTGGACAGGAGGGATGTGTACATGCTGACTACCATCCATGATGAGAGTACTTCACCTGTGGCTGTTTGGGGTCAGATTGCTGAAGTGCGCAAACCTGTGTGCATTTTAGACTACAATAAGCACATGGGTGGTGTTGATAGAGTAGATCAGAGGTTGGAACCTTACACTGCTATTCGTAAGTCTTACATTTGGTATAAGAAGTTGGCCATCCATCTCTTCAATTTAGCAACTTTCAATGCTTTTGTTGTGTTCAAGGAGTGTTCTCCTGCGTCAAAGTTGACTTTTGTTCAGTTTCAGGAGTCTGTCATAGGCAGCCTTGTTGTTGTGGAACAGGCAAGTGTTCCTAGAGTTGGAGTGGTGGAGGATGTGGCTCGATTGAAAGATCGCCACTTTCCTGATCACATTCCTCCTACACTCTCAAAAGACTTTCCCACTAGGAGATGTAGAGTCTGTTGGCGAAGAGGTACGCGGAAGGAGACTCGTATGTACTGCCCTGAGTGTCCTTCTAACCCTGGGCTGTGTGTGCCTGCTTGTTATAGAGCGTACCACAAGCAAAAGAATTATTGGGAGCAACCATGAGTGGTAAAGTGAACTGCCTGGTCTGTAATGTTGAAGAATTGTTGTTCTGTTTCAAGGTTGGCATTAGTGCAATGTATTTAGTTTCTGATTTTGTGTTAGTAGATTTGTATCTATTTGCAATTTGTTTGTGTTTTCTTTTTTGTATAAAAAATCCTAAATGTGATGGTGGTGTGTGTAGGCTGGTGCTTGGCTGGCGGTGTGCGTGGAGTGGCGCTCGGCTGGCAGTGTGTGAGTAGTGACTTGCTGCTGGTCACTACACACACTGCTAGCCGAGCGACACTCCACGCAATCCATCAGCTTGTGTGGTTGCTGTGTTAGGAATGTGGGCGTGTGAAAGTGATGGGCCCTTGAATGGCGCTGTCTGCTGGTGTGAGTGTTGTAATGTGATGGGCCCGCGGCTGGTGGTGTGAATGGTTTTGTATTTGTCACACGTATGAAAGGTGTATGAATGGCCTGTAAAGAGGTTGGTGCCTTGTCGTGGCTTTACAGCTCACGAGCTGTGAGTCAATGGTTCAGTTTCTCGTCCTTTCAATTATTAACAGTGCATTTCATTTTTGTGAAATCACTTGTTAATACAATTGTATATACTGAACCATCACTCACCCTCGTGCCAAATCCAACCAGTATGTGTGTGTGTGCTTGAGGATTAGATGGCTGTGCAGTAATATTTTTTTTTGTCTTTCTCAAGCAGGGTGTACCTTGTCCCTTTTTGTGAATGTTGTAATGTGTTTGTTTCGTGCCTGGGGGTGTGAATGGTCTTGTGTGTATCACGTATGAAAGGTGTGTGAATGGCCTGTAAAGCGGTTGGGGCCTTGACGTGGCTTTACAGCTCACGAGCTGCGAGTCACTGGTTCCGTTTTTTGTCCTTTCAATTATTGACAGTGCATTTCATTTTTGTGAAATCTCTTGTTAATAAAATTGTATATACTGAACCATCACTTGCCCTCGTGCCAAATCCAACCAGTATGTGTGTGTGCTTGAGGAATAGATGGCTGTGCAGTAATCTTTGTCTTTTTAGTCTGTCTGCCAAGGTGTACATTCCGTCTAAGAATAACCTACCAACTGTAGATATTGTCGTAAACGAAACACCCATGGGAGTACATGGTGATATCTCTCTTGTGGATCCCAACAAGTTATGGTACCCACAATGTCCTGCAAACCTCAAAATGTCTGTCACATTTTCCTTGCAATATTGTGCCAAAATTTTCACGCTGCAGAAATAAACAACACATTATCTCAAAATGACCTGGTTTTGCAAGGGGGTCACCTGGGTTTTTGGCCCGGGGCTCGGCGGCCACATAGGGAAACCTACCAAACCCACACATTTCTGAAAAGTAGACACCCGGGGGCTTCCAGGGAGGTATGGCTTGCGTGGATCCCCCAACGTTTCCTTACCCAGAATTCCTGCAAACCTCACTTTTAGCTGAAAAAATCACTTTTTTCACACATTTTTGTGTGGGAAAGTGTGGCATCACTGGCCTCACACAAATTTCCTACCACCCAGCGTTCCCCCAGGTCTCCCGATAAAAATGGTGCCTCACTTGTGTGGGAGGCCCAAGTACCCGCGACAGGCAAGGGCCCACAACGTATTGAGGCGACCTCAAAATGGCCTTTCACAAAACCACCTGGTTTTGCAAGGGGGTCACCTGGGTTTTTGGCCCAGTGCTCGGCGGCCATCTAGGGAAACCTACCAAACCCACACATTTCTGAAAAGTAGACACCCGGGGCTTCCAGGGAGGTATGGCTTGCGTGGATCCCCCAACGTTTCCTTACCCAGAATCCCCTGCAAACCTCACTTTTAGCTGAAAAAATCACTTTTTTCACACATTTTTGTGTGGGAAAGTGTGGCATCACTGGCCTCACACAAATTTCCTACCACCCAGCGTTCCCCAGGTCTCCCGATAAAAATGGTGCCTCACTTGTGTGGGAGGCCCAAGTACCCGCGACAGGCAAGGGCCCACAACGTATTGAGGCGACCTCAAAATGGCCTTTCACAAAACCACCTGGTTTTGCAAGGGAGGTCACCTGGGTTTTGGCCCAGTGCTCGGCGGCCATCTAGGGAAACCTACCAAACCACACATTTCTGAAAAGTAGACACCCGGGGGCTTCCAGGGAGGTATGGCTTGCGTGGATCCCCCAACGTTTCCTTACCCAGAATCCCCTGCAAACCTCACTTTTAGCTGAAAAAATCACTTTTTCACACATTTTTGTGTGGGAAAGTGTGGCATCACTGGCCTCACACAAATTTCCTACCACCCAGCGTTCCCCCAGGTCTCCCGATAAAAATGGTGCCTCACTTGTGTGGGAGGCCCAAGTACCCGCGACAGGCAAGGGCCCACAACGTATTGAGGCGACCTCAAAATGGCCTTTCACAAAACCACCTGGTTTTGCAAGGGAGTCACCTGGGTTTTGGCCCCGTGCTCGGCGGCCATCTAGGGAAACCTACCAAACCCACACATTTCTGAAAAGTAGACACCCGGGGGCTTCCAGGGAGGTATGGCTTGCGTGGATCCCCCAACGTTTCCTTACCCAGAATCCCCTGCAAACCTCACTTTTAGCTGAAAAAATCACTTTTTTCACACATTTTTGTGTGGGAAAGTGTGGCATCACTGGCCTCACACAAATTTCCTACCACCCAGCGTTCCCCCAGGTCTCCCGATAAAAATGGTGCCTCACTTGTGTGGGAGGCCCAAGTACCCGTGACAGGCAAGGGCCCACAACGTAGTGAGGCGACCTCAAAATGGCCTTTCACAAAACCACCTGGTTTTGCAAGGGAGTCACCTGGGTTTTGGCCCCGTGCTCGGCGGCCATCTAGGAAACCTACCAAACCCACACATTTCTGAAAAGTAGACACCCGGGGCTTCCAGGGAGGTATGGCTTGCGTGGATCCCCAACGTTTCCTTACCCAGAATCCCCTGCAAACCTCACTTTTAGCTGAAAAAATCACTTTTTCACACATTTGTGTGTGGGAAAGTGTGGCATCACTGGCCTCACACAAATTTACTACCACCCAGCGTTCCCCCAGGTCTCCCGATAAAAATGGTGCCTCACTTGTGTGGGAGGCCCAAGTACCCGCGACAGGCAAGGGCCCAAAACATTTTTGATAGGCAATGTTGATGTTGCCTCAAAGCGCTTTGTGTCCTTGCCTGTCGCGGGTACTTGGGCCTCCCACACAAGTGAGGCACCATTTTTATCGGGAGACCTGGGGGAACGCTGGGTGGTAGGAAATTTGTGTGAGGCCAGTGATGCCACACTTTCCCACACACAAATGTGTGAAAAAGTGATTTTTTCAGCTAAAATTGAGGTTTGCAAGGGATTCTGGGTAAGGAAACGTTGGGGGATCCACGCAAGCCATACCTCCCTGGAAGCCCCGGGTGTCTACTTTTCAGAAATGTGTGGGTTTGTAGGTTTCCTAGATGGCCGCCGAGCACGGGTCAAAACCCAGGTGACTTCCTGCAAAACCAGGTGGTTTTGAGATAGGCAATTTTGAGGTCGCCTCACTACGTTGTGGGCCCTTGCCTGTCGCGGGTACTTGGGCCTCCCACACAAGTGAGGCACCATTTTTATCGGGAGACCTGGGGAACGCTGGTGGTAGGAAATTTGTGTGAGGCCAGTGATGCCACACTTTCCCACACACAAATGTGTGAAAAAGTGATTTTTTCAGCTAAAATTGAGGTTTGCAAGGGATTCTGGGTAAGGAAACGTTGGGGGATCCACGCAAGCCATACCTCCTGGAAGCCCCCGGGTGTCTACTTTTCAGAAATGTGTGGGTTTGGTAGGTTTCCCTAGATGGCCGCAGAGCACGGGGCCAAAACCCAGGTGACTCCTTGCAAAACCAGGTGGTTTTGAGATAGGCAATTTTGAGGTCGCCTCACTACGTTGTGGGCCCTTGCCTGTCGCGGGTACTTGGGCCTCCCACACAAGTGAGGCACCATTTTTATCGGGAGACCTGGGGGAACGCTGGGTGGTAGGAAATTTGTGTGAGGCCAGTGATGCCACACTTTCCCACACACAAATGTGTGAAAAAGTGATTTTTTCAGCTAAAATTGAGGTTTGCAAGGGATTCTGGGTAAGGAAACGTTGGGGGATCCACGCAAGCCATACCTCCCTGGAAGCCCCCGGGTGTCTACTTTTCAGAAATGTGTGGGTTTGGTAGGTTTCCTAGATGGCCGCCGAGCACGGGGCCAAAACCCAGGTGACCCCTTGCAAAACCAGGTGGTTTTGAGATAGGCAATTTTGAGGTCGCCTCACTACGTTGTGGGCCCTTGCCTGTCGCTGGTACTTGGGCCTCCCACACAAGTGAGGCACCATTTTTATCGGGAGACCTGGGGGAACGCTGGGTGGTAGGAAATTTGTGTGAGGCCAGTGATGCCACACTTTCCACACACAAATGTGTGAAAAAGTGATTTTTCAGCTAAAATTGAGGTTTGCAAGGGATTCTGGGTAAGGAAACGTTGGGGGATCCACGCAAGCCATACCTCCTGGAAGCCCCGGGTGTCTACTTTTCAGAAATGTGTGGGTTTGGTAGGTTTCCCTAGATGGCCACCGAGCACGGGGCCAAAAACCCAGGTGACTTCTGCAAAACCAGGTGGTTTTGAGATAGGCAATTTTGAGGTCGCCTCACTACGTTGTGGGCCCTTGCCTGTCGCGGGTACTTGGGCCTCCCACACAAGTGAGGCACCATTTTTATCGGGAGACCTGGGGGAACGCTGGGTGGTAGGAAATTTGTGTGAGGCCAGTGATGCCACACTTTCCCACACACAAATGTGTGAAAAAAGTGATTTTTTCCAGCTAAAAGTGAGGTTTGCAGGGATTCTGGGTAAGGAAACGTTGGGGGATCCACGCAAGCCATACCTCCCTGGAAGCCCCCGTGTGTCTACTTTTCAGAAATGTGTGTGTTTGGTAGGTTTCCTAGGTGCCGGCAGAGCTAGGGTTCACAAACTACAGCTAGGCATTTTGCCAAAAAGGGTCATTTTTCACTGCGAAATTGAGGTGTGACCACGTTGCGTTTTGCGCCGTTTCCTGTCGCAGGCACTAGGCCGACCCACACAAGTGAGGTACCATTTTTCTCGTTAGACTTTGGGGAACGCGGGGTGGGTGGAAATTTGTGGATCCACGCAGATTCCAGAACTTTCCACCACAGAAATGTGGGGAAAATGTGTTTTTTTGACAATTTTTTATGTTTGCAAGGGATTCTGGGTAACAGAACCTGGTGGGAGGCAGTCAAGTCACCCCATCCTGGATTCCCCTGGGTGTCTAGTTTTCAAAAATGTATAGGTTTGCTAGGTTTCCCTAGGTGCCGGCAGAGGTAGGGTTCAAAAACTACAGCTAGGCACTTTGCCAAAAAAGGTCATTTTTCACTGCGAAATTGAGGTGTGACCGCGTTGCGTTTTGCGGCGTTGCCTGTCGCAGGCACTAGGCCGACCCACACAAGTGAGGTACCATTTTTCTCGTAAGACTTTGGGGAACGCGGGTGGGTGGAAATTTGTGGATCCACGCAGATTCCAGAACTTTCCACCACAGAAATGTGGGGAAAATGTGTTTTTTGGACAATTTTTATGTTTGCAAGGGATTCTGGGTAACAGAACCTGGTGGGAGGCAGTCAAGTCACCCCATCCTGGATTCCCCTGGGTGTCTAGTTTTCAAAAATGTATAGGTTTGCTAGGTTTCCTAGGTGCCGGCAGAGGTAGGGTTCAAAAACTACAGCTAGGCACTTTGCCAAAAAGGGTCATTTTTCACTGCGAAATTGAGGTGTGACCACGTTGCGTTTTGCGCCGTTTCCTGTCGCAGGCACTAGGCCGACCCACACAAGTGAGGTACCATTTTTCTCGTAAGACTTTGGGGAACGCGGGGTGGGTGGAAATTTGTGGATCCACGCAGATTCCAGAACTTTCCACCACAGAAATGTGGGGAAAATGTGTTTTTTTGACAATTTTTTATGTTTGCAAGGGATTCTGGGTAACAGAACCTGGTGGGAGGCAGTCAAGTCACCCCATCCTGGATTCCCCTGGGTGACTAGTTTTCAAAAATGTATAGGTTTGCTAGGTTTCCCTAGGTGCCGGCAGAGGTAGGGTTCAAAAACTACAGCTAGGCACTTTGCCAAAAAAGGGTCATTTTTCACTGCGAAATTGAGGTGTGACCACGTTGCGTTTTGCGCCGTTTCCTGTCGCAGGCACTAGGCCGACCCACACAAGTGAGGTACCATTTTTCTCGTAAGACTTTGGGGGACGCGGGGTGGGTGGAAATTTGTGGATCCACGCAGATTCCAGAACTTTCCACCACAGAAATGTGGGGAAAATGTGGTTTTTTGGACAATTTTTTATGTTTGCAAGGGATTCTGGGTAACAGAACCTGGTGGGAGGCAGTCAAGTCACCCCATCCTGGATTCTCCTGGGTGTCTAGTTTTCAAAAATGTATAGGTTTGCTAGGTTTCCCTAGGTGCCGGCAGAGGTAGGGTTCAAAAACTACAGCTAGGCACTTTGCCAAAAAGGGTCATTTTTCACTGCGAAATTGAGGTGTGACCACGTTGCGTTTTGCGCCGTTTCCTGTCGCAGGCACTAGGCCGACCCACACAAGTGAGGTACCATTTTTCTCGTAAGACTTTGGGGGACGCGGGGTGGGTGGAAATTTGTGGATCCACGCAGATTCCAGAACTTTCCACCACAGAAATGTGGGGAAAATGTGTTTTTTTGGACAATTTGTTATGTTTGCAAGGGATTCTGGGTAACAGAACCTGGTGGGAGGCAGTCAAGTCACCCCATCCTGGATTCCCCTGGGTGTCTAGTTTTCAAAAATGTATAGGTTTGCTAGGTTTCCCTAGGTGCCGGCAGAGGTAGGGCTCAAAAACTACAGCTAGGCACTTTGCCAAAAAAGGGTCATTTTTCACTGCGAAATTGAGGTGTGACCGCGTTGCGTTTTGCGCCGTTTCCTGTCGCAGGCACTAGGCCGACCCACACAAGTGAGGTACCATTTTTCTCGTAAGACTTTGGGGAACGCGGGGTGGGTGGAAATTTGTGGATCCACGCAGATTCCAGAACTTTCCACCACAGAAATGTGGGGAAAATGTGTTTTTTTGACAATTTTTTATGTTTGCAAGGGATTCTGGGTAACAGAACCTGGTGGGAGGCAGTCAAGTCACCCCATCCTGGATTCCCCTGGGTGTCTAGTTTTCAAAAATGTATAGGTTTGCTAGGTTTCCCTAGGTGCCGGCAGAGGTAGGGTTCAAAAACTACAGCTAGGCACTTTGCCAAAAAAGGGTCATTTTTCACTGCGAAATTGAGGTGTGACCACGTTGCGTTTTGCGCCGTTTCCTGTCGCAGGCACTAGGCCGACCCACACAAGTGAGGTACCATTTTTCTCGTAAGACTTTGGGGAACGCGGGGTGGGTGGAAATTTGTGGATCCACGCAGATTCCAGAACTTTCCACCACAGAAATGTGGGGAAAATGTGTTTTTTTTGACAATTTTTTATGTTTGCAAGGGATTCTGGGTAACAGAACCTGGTGGGAGGCAGTCAAGTCACCCCATCCTGGATTCCCCTGGGTGTCTAGTTTTCAAAAATGTATAGGCTTGCTAGGTTTCCCTAGGTGCCGGCAGAGGTAGGGTTCAAAAACTACAGCTAGGCACTTTGCCAAAAAAGGGTCATTTTTCACTGCGAAATTGAGGTGGGACCGCGTTGTGTTTTGCGCCGTTTCCTGTCGCAGGCACTAGGCCGACCCACACAAGTGAGGTACCATTTTTCTCGTAAGACTTTGGGGAACGCGGGGTGGGTGGAAATTTGTGGATCCACGCAGATTCCAGAACTTTCCACCACAGAAATGTGGGGAAAATGTGTTTTTTTAACAATTTTTTATGTTTGCAAGGGATTCTGGGTAACAGAACCTGGTGGGAGGCAGTCAAGTCACCCCATCCTGGATTCCCCTGGGTGTCTAGTTTTCAAAAATGTATAGGCTTGCTAGGTTTCCCTAGGTGCCGGCAGAGGTAGGGTTCAAAAACTACAGCTAGGCACTTTGCCAAAAAGGGTCATTTTTCACTGCGAAATTGAGGTGGGACCGCGTTGCGTTTTGCGCCGTTTCCTGTCGCAGGCACTAGGCCGACCCACACAAGTGAGGTACCATTTTTCTCGTAAGACTTTGGGGAACGCGGGGTGGGTGGAAATTTGTGGATCCACGCAGATTCCAGAACTTTCCACCACAGAAATGTGGGGAAAATGTGTTTTTTTGACAATTGTTTATGTTTGCAAGGGATTCTGGGTAACAGAACCTGGTGGGAGGCAGTCAAGTCACCCCATCCTGGATTCCCCTGGGTGTCTAGTTTTCAAAAATGTATAGGTTTGCTAGGTTTCCCTAGGTGCCGGCAGAGGTAGGGTTCAAAAACTACAGCTAGGCACTTTGCCAAAAAAGGGTCATTTTTCACTGCGAAATTGAGGTGGGACCGCGTTGCGTTTTGCGCCGTTTCCTGTCGCAGGCACTAGGCCGACCCACACAAGTGAGGTACCATTTTTCTCGTAAGACTTTGGGGAACGCGGGGTGGGTGGAAATTTGTGGATCCACGCAGATTCCAGAACTTTCCACCACAGAAATGTGGGGAAAATGTGTTTTTTTGACAATTTTTTATGTTTGCAAGGGATTCTGGGTAACAGAACCTGGTGGGAGGCAGTCAAGTCACCCCATCCTGGATTCCCCTGGGTGTCTAGTTTTCAAAAATGTATAGGTTTGCTAGGTTTCCCTAGGTGCCGGCAGAGGTAGGGTTCAAAACTACAGCCAGGCACTTTGCCAAAAAGGGTCATTTTTCACTGCGAAATTGAGGTGGGACCGCGTTGCGTTTTGCGCCGTTTCCTGTCGCAGGCACTAGGCCGACCCACACAAGTGAGGTACCATTTTTCTCGTAAGACTTTGGGGAACGCGGGGTGGGTGGAAATTTGTGGATCCACGCAGATTCCAGAACTTTCCACCACAGAAATGTGGGGAAAATGTGTTTTTTTGACAATTTTTTATGTTTGCAAGGGATTCTGGGTAACAGAACCTGGTGGGAGGCAGTCAAGTCACCCCATCCTGGATTCCCCTGGGTGTCTAGTTTTCAAAAATGTATAGGTTTGCTAGGTTTCCCTAGGTGCCGGCAGAGCTAGGGTTCAAAAACTACAGCTAGGCACTTTGCCAAAAAGGGTCATTTTTCACTGCGAAATTGAGGTGTGACCACGTTGCGTTTTGCGCCGTTTCCTGTCGCAGGCACTAGGCCGACCCACACAAGTGAGGTACCATTTTTCTCGTAAGACTTTGGGGAACGCGGGGTGGGTGGAAATTTGTGGATCCACGCAGATTCCAGAACTTTCCACCACAGAAATGTGGGGAAAATGTGGTTTTTTGACAATTTTTTCTGTTTGCAAGGGATTCTGAGTAACAGAACCTGGTGGGAGGCAGTCAAGTCACCCCATCCTGGATTCCCCTGGGTGTCTAGTTTTCAAAAATGTATAGGTTTGCTAGGTTTCCCTAGGTGCCGGCAGAGCTAGGGTTCAAAAACTACAGCTAGGCACTTTGCCAAAAAAGGGTCATTTTTCACTGCGAAATTGAGGTGTGACCACGTTGCGTTTTGCGCCGTTTCCTGTCGCAGGCACTAGGCCGACCCACACAAGTGAGGTACCATTTTTCTCGTTAGACTTTGAGGAACGCGGGGTGGGTGGAAATTTGTGGATCCACGCAGATTCCAGAACTTTCCACCACAGAAATGTGGGAAAAATTTGATTTTTTTGACAATTTTTTATGTTTGCAAGGGATTCTGGGTAACAGAACCTGGTGGGAGGCAGTCAAGTCACCCCATCCTGGATTCCCCTGGGTGTCTAGTTTTCAAAAATGTATAGGTTTGCTAGGTTTCCCTAGGTGCCGGCAGAGCTAGGGTTCAAAAACTACACCTAGGCACTTTGCAAAAAAAGGGTAATTTTTCATTGTGAAAATGTGGTACGTCCACGTTGCATTTTGAGCCATTTCCTGTTGTGGGCACAAGGGCTACCCACACAAGTGAGGTACCATTTTTATCGGGAGACTTAGGGTAACACAGAATTGTAGAGCAACTGTTATTACCTATTGACTTTCGATGCATTTCTGCCTTCCAAATGAAAGACAATGTGTAAAAAATAAGTCATTTTGAAAAATGACCTATAATTCTCATGCTAGTATGGGTACTCCCAATTTCGGAAATGTGCAAATATCTACTGTTTCTAAAATCTACATTTTGTTCCCATTTCAGAAATACATAGGTGTCTTTCATAACAATTTTTCCATGTATACATTTTCCCAAAATAATTGCTATATACCCGGTACTTAAAAAAAAATCAATGCAAGATGTTGCTCAATTATTGGCTCTGGGTTCGTCGGGTTCTTGGTGAACCTACAAGTCCTATATATCCCCACAACCAGAAAGGTCCAACGGATATAACGGTATATTGCCTTCAAATAGCTGTCATAATTAGAAGAAGTTACAGGTGAAAACGTTGACACAAATGGCTGTTTTTTTCAACTAATTTTCAATTTTTCCTTTATTTAACTGTTAGTTTCTATAAGGAAAACTTTAAGGATCTACACAAATGACCCCTTGCTGAATTCAGAATTTTGTCTACTTTTCATAAATGTATGGCTTTCCAGGATCCATTATTGGTTTCATACCCATTTCTACCATTAACTGGAAGGAGGTTGAAAGCACAAAAAATAGCAATAATAGGCTATGTCCCAGAAAAATGCCAAAACTGTGTAAAAAAGTTGGTTTTCTGACAAAAGTCTGCTTGTCCCTGAAAGCTGGGAAGATGGTGATTTCATCCCCACAACCCCTTTTTGATGCCATTTGCAGGGAAAAATCAAGACGCTTTCATCTGTAGCCCTTTTTTTGCCTTTTTCCCAAAAAAACAAAATTTAGCTGTATTTTGACTAATTTCTGGGTCCCCTCCAGGGGAATCCACAAACCCTGGGTACCTTTACAATCCCCATGATGTTAGAAAAAAAGGACGCAAATTTGGCATGGATACCTTATGTGGTCAAAAAGTTACAGGGGCCTAAGCGCGCACTACCCCAAATAGCCAAAAAAAGGCTTAGCACAGGAGGGGAAAAGGCCTAGCAGCGAAGGGGTTAATCATGTTCCTACTTGCTTACGTAAACAAACTGCAGCAGAGATAAATTGACTTCCCTTAGTAGTGGGATGATAAAATCTCTCTGCGGTTTAGAATATAACTGACAAAAAAATTAAAAGTGCACCATATTCTGTTGTGACACAGAATCACAGGGACATAGATAAAGCTCAGAATCACAATATGCCTTTCGAGGATTAGAGACCAACAGGTGTGCTATACTGAACCTGTATCTAACAAGATAAAAACTTTCCGAATAACTGAACGGGAACTGTAAATATGGTTCTATGCATTCAGTACAGACCAATAGGCGGTATTCCTCAACTCTCTTCTTGCCCAGCTCCATGCACTTATTATTCAGTTTTAACATGGATAACAAATCCTTTTTTAGCTGAAGTTTTCGGATTGCTGCAGATGACTTGTTCTAACTGGTTTTTGATATAACTGAGCAACAGGATTTTCCACATATGGTCTAAGCTCATGCAAACTAATATTTCTGCACAATTAAGTGCAGGCTCTTCTTTGACCCACAAAGAGTGCCACAACATCATTGGAGCAATTTTTAAACGATGAGTCAAAGGAATTAAGCCTAATTCCATGTGGCACAATATGGCTGGCAAACTCTAAGGGGACTGCCAAAAAATGTATAAGGAAATAATTTTCTGCTGCCTGTAGGCACGATGGATTGCAGAAGCCCCACACTCCCACTCCATATAAAACAACAGAGCATGAGCAGGCCTTATAAATGTTAATTAAAGAGTCTATAGATCTGGAACCCAGTTTCTTTGCAAACAAAAATAGTGCCTCCACATTCCATTCAAAACATATTTTCCTGTTATCCACAAGGTAGCACTAAGTTCCTTTCTGATCGAAAGGTATGCCTAGATACGAAAAGGTTGGACATAAGACAATTTGTCACTATTAATAAAAAAAGATTTCAAGGGGCGAGGAGGTTTCCCAGCCACCATAACGTAAGACTTGGCCTTGCTGGTCTTTAATCCAAGATCATGCATAAAATCATTAAATCTACTTAAAACGTAAAAGCAATTGCAGTCCCACACCAGTTCTGGACATCAAAACACAGTCGTTGGTGCAAAGTAAGGCTGGTAAATTTCTAGCAGCCACCCTCCGAATGTCTGCCTGACCATGTCCAAGAAAGTTCTGCAAATCATTAATATATAGGCAGAATAAAAAAGGGGCTAACACACATCCTTGGTGAACACCACTGTTCATTTTGATAGGGGAGGAGAGTTCACCATCAGCTCCATATCTGACTCTCTCACTTACATCTTGATGCATCTGCACTAAGAAAGGACCAAGGGGGCATCTATCCCCATATCTAACATTTTTATTCACAATTTCCCTCTATCCACCCAATCAAAGGCGGATGTTAAATCCATGAAACCTAGATAGAGGGCTCCATTCTTAGCTAGCGTGTACTTGCTTATAAGCAAGTGAAGATTAAGGCACTTCTCAACAGTGCCCGGGCCTCTTCTGAACCCTTATTGGATATCAGAGAACTTCCCTCTCACGGCTATCCAGGTTTCTAGGCACTCCAATATAACCCTCCCCATTAACTTACAGGTACAATCGATCAACGAGATTTGGCGATAGCATTTGGGATCTGCCCTATCCCCTTTCTTCAAAATGGGTACTATGATCACATTGGTCCAGGTTTTAAGGGGGCTCAAATGTGCTACACAGCTCAAGACATTGGTTAATACTGGAGTCCAGAGATTGGTATTGGCCAAAAAGAGATCAGCCGGAACATCATCTGGTCCCGATGCTTTGTTTGTACTACTTTGATTTAAGGCTTTTGTGACCTCCTCTTAGCTGAGTGGTGCCAAAGACCCCACGTTTACATCAGGGTAATCACCCATCAGCTTTGATGCCCTTGTGAACTCCCCCTCACTTCTACATACTGTGGAGAAATGCTCAACCCATTTATCGGGGCTAATGACTGCATCAATGGTGCTGTTATGGCTCTCAATAAAGTAGAAGGATAATAAAATGGGCTATGGCACTCGCTAATGCAATTGTGTATAACAGTCACACCATTCCTTTTGGCCACAGTTATATAGGTTAATCACAACTAGATCTAAGCCTGACCGCAGACCTCAAGAAGCTAAGGACATATGGCACAGAATTACTGGAAAGCATTTGTAAGAAAAAAAAAGCAGGTTTAACCTGCCTAAAGTTTGCCTTATTTAAAATGGGAATGAGGTAAGACTTTCTTTGTACCACATAAAAACTGCAAAACATTAAAAAATGCATCATGTCCTGTGGAGACTTCCCTTCGCAGCCACAGGGAGGGAGACTCTGAACCCTAATTGTCCCACCCGGGTGGGCAAAGTAGATAATGAAAAAGGTCCAAACAGAACCTAGCCAGTAAAAATCGATCATGGGTACTTTTAAGCCATAGAAGATAGGGCTGAGTCTATGGTACAGTTTTCACTAAAAAGTATCTACGCAAGCTGGGCTTCCTCAGCTCTCCTTGTTTCCTATCCAACTGCTGTTTTTTAAAGAAGTTCTCCTTCACCCAGAACTGATCTCTTCTACACATATTCTCTGGGTTGGTAAACAGATCGACCCTCCCCTGATCCGTAAGTCAATCCCTGACGTACTTGAGCCAGGGAATACGGTGATAATGGCCCAGAGAGAGGCAGTCGGTTAAAATATCCTTACTTAGGGCAATTCCCTTTCTGAGCCACAAGTTCATCCACAGTGATAGGGGACGCAAAGACAGCAGGTCAGAAAGAAAAACCATGCCCAGTTCTTCATGGACTACAATAGAGGGGATACTCTGCGGTAAGCATAATATTTGTTTTAAAAAGAAGGTTTTGACAATTTGGAGCTCCTCGTGCTCCATATATCCCCAAATCTCACTACCATAGGCCACCTTAGTAATACACTTGGCCTTGTAGATCTACAAGAGGGCCCAATGCAAAGTTGAAAATGGCAGTGTTGGCCCTAACAAAATCCCCTTTTTTCCTACTGATAAGGGGATGTAAGTTCATGGCGGTGTTAAAAACTACCCCAGATATGAAAAGGCATCAGTCTTAGGGTCCGGCGTCGACCCCACCACAAAGGTGTAAGATTTACTAGGGCGTGAACCTACTTGCATTGCAAAAAATTTGTTGTTATTGGCCAGCAAGTCCAAGTTCTCCATGAAGTGGACAAATGTGTTCAATAGGAATTGCAGTCCCCTGGCTGTCCTGGCCATGAGGATGGCATCATCTGCGTACAATAGTACTGGCAGACTCCGCCAACCCACCTGTGGACAGTCAGTTTTCAATTTCAAGAGGGTCTGCTCCACATATAGGGTGTCATTTTAGTTCCCCACTGGTTTTCTTATCGTGAGTTTCAACAAAGAGTGATACCGGAAAATGGTCACTAAAGCATTCTTCAAGGATAGAAAAGCTCACCAATTGCGGTTTATAATAGTCAGAAAAAGCAATAAAATCAAGAAGACTGCCTTGAACTCGGCCCATATAAGAAATTTAATTAAGTGTCGACTGCATAGAAAAATGAATTGTCAGAAAAAGGTAAAATTTGGACAATATGGAGTTAAAAATATCACCACATGGATTATGTTCGAAATGGCTCCTTTCTTCCTTGCCCCCAACCCTCAAGAGGACACCTTGGAAGTCTATAATTAAAATCCCCTCCCCAAAGTAAAATATAATCATTCTTAATGTCCCTTAATTGGTAGGCTAGAGCATGCTCCAATTTCTGTGCTATTTCAATGTTTGGACAAACAAAGTTGTCATGGTATAAATTAACAATGACCAAAGTAACATTTTGCCCAAATATAATATCATTTGAAAGTGTGGGCAACCAAGCTCTGTCTTACAGACCTTCTTTCCTAAGGTGGTTGCTACTAGAGTCAATGAACCCCTTTATGATGACCCCAGCAAGCCTGACCAGCTGGAGTATGAATGAAAACAAATCCCTCTATATGAACAGGTTCCCTGGACCAAGTTTTTTGGAGACAAATAACAGTATAGCCCTTTACTAACTTAAGCCAGGCTTCTTTCCATAGTTATATATATATATGAAGTGCACACCAGGAGCTGGTAGTTATTTTCTCTTTATTGCCAACACGTCAAGCAAACACTGGATAGACGCGTTTCAGCAGGATCGCCTTCCTCAATGTCAGTGTGGCTACATTTTTTCATCAATTTTAAACAAACGAGCACGGGGGCAGTTCATTGCTTTCAGCAGGCATTGAAATCAACAAGGGGCTAAACAGCAAAACAAAATGTGCATTTCCTTAGTGGCTGTGAGAAGGTGGCTTGGTATATGCTGTCCACTGGTTAAAGTGGGCACCCTGTACCAATCCACACGACCCTTATGATGTATGAGGTCAAAGATAACCTTTATGAAAGCTATCCTAGTGGTAGCTATGGAGAGCAGCCTTCAGGCTTAATCTTGAAGGAATGTACAGCAGCTTGTTATACCAGAATATCACCTCCTGAATGACTAAATGAAGGAGAACCACACAGTAGTTATATAAAAATATGTATTTATTAATATAACATTCTCTACTATCCTCTACACGAGGATAGAACACAAAGCACACAATACTGGATCAATAGAACAGTTGTAAGTAGCACACACAGTGCCTAGTGCATGTAGAATCGCTGGGACCCTAAGGAACGACCCAAGGTGATGACATAGGAGACCCATGGAGGACGGGTGCAGTGAGGAAACACGACTGCGTGCTCCGTACAACTCTATGGGAAAGTCGTGGTTGCAATGTTAAAGTTTAAGGACCCTTCTAGGAGGATTTCGAGCCAACCCTTCGGAACTTAAGAGTTTAAAGAGCCACCCCACCCGTGGATACCGTAGTATCAGAGTTACCTATCCCAGGGGAGCCGGGTGCATAGGTCTGAAGTGGCATCAGAAACTCTTGTCGTTCTCTATGGAAGGAAAGGAAGAAGTGCTGCTGCCGTGAAGGTGAAAAGGGTCCGGTGGAATCCAAGCCTGGATTCTGGATGGAAGGAACCTTAAAGCAGAGGGGACAGAGTCTGGGTCACGTCAGAGTGACCAGGGGCTCGGTAGACGAATGCCCACCGATGTCAGGTGCTTCATGTGCGAAGAAGGGATGCTTGACTCTGCAGCCACGAGGACCAGGAGATGTTGAGGATGACCAGGAGCCGGAGGTGAGCTGTCCCATGAAGGATGTCGAGTGCTGAGGCCTTGGCAACAGCAACCAACGCAGGAAGGTGAAACAGGTTACGGTGTGGACCAGCAAGGTCCAGGGGACTCTCCAAGCAATGGAGAGTCAGGGCACGTCTGGAGCAACTAGGAAAGCCCAAGAACAATCAAGATGACCCTCAGGAGGACCCACAGGCTGGATGACCAGGAGTCGCGAGGGGACCTCGAGCAAAATTGCAAAGAACCAGCCCACGGAGCACTCGTTGTGAGGAGGCCAGAGATCTTTGGTGCTAATGCTGCTCAGGGTCAGGACTATGTGGAATCCAATGCACAAGCTCGGGAATTGCCAAAAAGCATATGCACTTGTAAATGGACGCGGTGCACAGGGGTTCAGGTTACGCAGCCCCCACGAGGGATACTGGCCTCAGACTCAGTGAGAGGGCAGATCAACGTCAGGGACCTACAGGAACCCACCTCCTGTATAGCTGAAATCTTTGGAGTCCGCAGGAGCTCAGGAGCTGCTACTGGTCAGTTGCGCTTTAGGTGCCTGCGAAGCAGGGGAGTGACTCCTTCACTCCAAGGGAGATTCTTCTGTTGTCTTAAGTGCTCCACAGGTCCTGCATGGAGCCTGTATGGAGTCACAGCACAAACTAAGCTTCGGACGGAAAGGGGACGAAGTCAAGCCCAGTCGAGGTCCAGCGAAGTCCAGGTGTCCAGATGGTCAAAGGTTAGTGGTTTCTTCTTTGTAGAATCTTGTCCACGTAAAATCCAATATCCTGTAGCCAGGTAACCCATTTTATACCCACGGGAGAGGGTTGGACAGATTCAGGGGACCCTCCTAGGGGAGGGGCAGGACAGAGGGGTGGCTACACCCATGTCCTTTGTCCAGATTCGCGCCAGAGCAGAAGCCAACGGCTCCCAGAACTAGTTTGAGCTGGACTATGCACAGTGACACCAAATGTGCCCCCAGTGCAGACTTTCTGGCACTCTCAGAGTGCACCCACCCAGCCCCAATACACTAAACCCTGTCTGGGAGGTGGTCACACCGCCATGTGACAGGATGCCTATTGTGCTGCCTTCCTCTGCTCGAGCTTGGCTCAGCAGCAGGAGGGCAGAAATTTGTCTCTGGCTGGCAGCATCCATTTTGTGCTGTCTGGGTAGAGAAGGCTGGTACCGGGTAGACCGGTGACCCCACAAAGCTCGCTTCTGAAGGGTGGAATCATCTGGTGTGGAGGTATGATTCCAAGGTGCTTGATACCAAACACAATATGTTTCTTATGCTGCCGTTTTCGAGATAGCATTTACCGCGAGGTTATAATGCACCTCTACCTATTTGTCCGGCTGAGTCACAGACAACCCGGGAGAATGGTCTCCGAAGGCTGCAAAGGGGCTCTGCTCATGCAGGGGCACCCTTTCACTAAAAACCCAGCACCCTGCCTTCAGGATTGATAAGGCCTGCTATAGGGCTGACTTATAAGTTTTAAGTTTAGTGACCTATAGATATAGTGAACCTATATCTAAAGTAAGTGGTGGAAGCACCATCTTACACAGGCTGCTGTAGCAGACCTAGAGTTCCATTTTGCCTGGCCTCTCATGGGTGGCATGATATATGCTTCAGCCCATGGGAGGCCTCTGGGGTACCTATGCCCTGGGTACATGGGTACCATATACTAGGGACTTATAAGGGTACCCCAGTATCCAATCTGGAGTGTACCAAAGTACATGTATGTCAATTTAAGGGAGAAAGCAGATAGACTGGGGTCCTGATTAGCAGGATCCCAGTCAGACTAGTCAAAAACAGTGAGACACCAAGCAAAAAGTGGGGGTAACCATAAGAACCAGATCCTACTTTCCTACACAACCCCCTCCCAAGCGAAGGGACATTAAACTAACCTTGACCAGTTGAGTCTTCATGTTCAAAGTGGAAATATCTGGAGAGTCCATCTGCATTGGCATGGTTACTCTCAGGTCTATGTTCCACTGTATAGTCCATCCCCTGTAGGGAAATGGACCACCTCAAAAGTTTGGGGTTTTCACCCTTTATCTGTTTAAGCCATAAGAGGGGCTAATGGTCTGTCTGAACAATGAAGTGAGTGCCAAACAAGTATGGCCTCAGCTTCTTCAGAGCCCAAACCACAGCAAAGGCTTCCCTCTCAATAGCTGACCAACGTTTCTCTCTGGGGGTCAGCCTTCTGCTTATAAAAGCTACTGGCTGATCCTGACCCTCTTCATTCAGTTGTGATAACACAGCGCCTTCCCCCAACTCAGATGCATCAGTTTGAACAATTAATTGTTTGGAATAGTCAGGACTTTGCAGAATGGGAGAAGTGCACATGGCCTGCTTCAGGTCATCAAATGCCTTTTGACAGCTAACTGTCCACTGAACTTTCTTAGGCATTCTTTTGGAAGTCAAATCATTCAAAGGGTCACTGTGGATCCATATCCTTTGACAAACCTCCTGTAGTACCCAGTCAGACCCAAGAAAGCTCTGACCTGAGTCTGAGTAGTTGGAGCAACCCATTCCATGATGGTCTGGATTTTGCTCTGCAATGGCTGAACCTGACCTCCACCCACAAGGTGGCCCAGGTATACAACCTTACTCTGCCCTATCTGGCACTTAGTGGCCTTGATAGTGAGGCCTGCTTTTTGCAGGGCCTCCAAAACATTTCTCAGGTGGACCAGGTGATCCTCCCAGGTGGAGCTAAAGACAGCAATATCATCAAGATAAGCTTCACTATAGGCTTCCAGGCCTGTGAGAACTTTATTCACCAACCTTTGAAAAGTGGCAGGTGCATTTTTCAAGCCAAAGGGCATTACCACAAATTGATAGTGCCCACTAGGGGTTGAAAATGCTGTTTTGGGCTTAGCATCCTCAGCTAGTCTGATTTGCCAGTAGCCAGCTGTGAGGTCAAATGTACTGAGAAACTTGGCTGAGGCCAAAGTATCTATAAGTTCATCTGCCCTGGGAATAGGATGAGCATCAGTCCTAGTGACTGCATTGAGCCCCCTGTAGTCTACACAAAACCTCATCTCTCTTTTACCACCCTGGGTGTGAGGTTTGGGTACCAGGACCACTGGACTAGCCCAAGGGCTATCTGAGGGTTCAAATACTCCCAATTCCAACATCTTTTGGACCTCAGTCCTGATGCAGTCCCTGACATGGCCAGGTTGTCTGTAAACTGTGTTCTTTACAGGTAAGCTGTCCCCTGTGTCCACTTCATGGGTACACCAGGTGGTCTGACTGGGAGTCAGTGAGAACATGTGTCTGTACTGGTTGAGGACTTTCCTGCAATCAGTCTGTTGTTGCTCAGTGAGGCTGCCTGCCAAGGCTACACCATCTACTGAACCATCATCAGGGTTCTGTGAGAGGAGGTCAGGGAGTGGGTCACTCTCTTCCTCCTGTCCCTCATCAGTAGCCATGAGCAAGCCAATGTCTGCCCTGCCAACATATGGCTTGAGTCTGTTCACATGGAGCACCCTGTGGGGGCTCCTGGGAGTTCCAAGGTCCACCAGGTAGGTAACCTCTCCCTTTTGCTCAAGTATGTTATGGGGCCCACTCCACTTATCTTGGAGAGCTGCTGGGGCCACAGGCTCCAGCACCCATACTTTCTGTTCTGGCTGGTACACAGCCAAAACAGCCTTTTGGTCATGCCAAGCTTTCTGTAATTCTTGGCTAGCCTCAAGGTTTTTGGATGCCTTCTTCATGTATTCACCCATCCTGGAGAGGAGACCAAGTACATAGTCCACTATGTCCTGTTTAGGTGGTTTGAGAGGTAACCCCCATCCCTCCTTCACTAGACACAATGGACCCCTAACTGGATGTCCAAACAGAAGTTCAAAAGGGCTGTAACCAACCCCTTTCTGAGGAACCTCTCTGTAGGCAAACAGAAGGCAGGGCAACAGGACATCCCATCTTTGCCTAAGCTTTTTTGGGAGGCCCATGATCATGCCCTTCAGGGTTTTGTTGAATCTCTCAACTAATCCATTGCATTGTGGGTGATAGGGTGTGGTAAATTTGTAATTTACTCCACACTCCTTCCACATAGCAGTAATGTAACTAGACATGAAGTTTGCACCTCTGTCAGTTAAGACCTCCTTATGGAAGTCCACTCTGGAAAAGATTCCCAGGAGGGCCCTGGCCACCACAGGAGCTGATGTGGTTCTAAGGGGTATTGCCTCTGGATACCTAGTGGCATGGTCCACCACCACTAGTATAAATCTGTGCCCAGATGAAGTTGGAGGATCCATGGGACCAACAATCTCAATCACAACCCTCTCAAAGGTAACCCCCACCACAGGTAGTGGTATCAGGGGGGCCTTTGTAGTACCACCTGCCTTACCACTGGCTTGACAGGTGATACAGGAGCGACAAAACTCCTTTGTGCCCTCTGACATGTGAGGCCAGTGAAAGTGTGGGACAATCCTGTCCCAGGTCTTACTTTGGCCTAAGTGTCCTGCTAAAGGGATATCATGTGCCAGTGATAATAGGAAACCCCTAAACTTCAGAGGTATGACCAACCTCCTGGTGGCACCAGGCTTGGGGTCTCTACCCTCTGAGTAAAGGAGTCCACCTTCTTAATAGATCCTGTGGGACCCACTGGCACTCCCAGCAGCCTCAGCAGCAGCTTGCTGTCAGAGGGGTTCAAGAGAGGGGCAGCTGTGCTGCTCCAGGCTCAGATCTGCCCTGGAAGGGCCTCCTGTCCCCAAGAACTCAACCTGATCAGGTTCAAGTTCCTCTGGGACAGTTCCTTCACAGGGACTGGGATCATCTTCCTCAGGAGACTGATCCTCACTCTGAGTCTGGGGGGAAGACACTGCCTTACCCCTACTGCTCCTCCTCTTGGAAGGCACCTGGTCCATTCTTCCAGGATCCAGAGCCTGTTCAGTGGAAGACTTTTTTGCCTGTGACCTGGTCACAGCAAACACACCTGCAGTGATGCCCAACATTGCTGCATGTGTCCTGCGTTCCACCTCAGCCCAGGCTGAAGTTTCCAAATCATTACCCAATAAGCATTCCACAGTGAGGTCTGAGCTAACCACAACCTTCTTAAGGCCAGTTACCCCTCCCCAACTGAAATTCACAACTTCCAAGGAATGGTCTGTCCTGACATTGCTTGCATTGGTCACTTGGTACATCTCACCAAGTATGATCTGATCAGGTCTCACAAGATCCTTAGTCACCATTGTGAAACTGGCTCCTGTGTCCCTGTAGGCCATGACCTCCTGTCCATTTATTAAAGGCTGTTGCCTGTATTTGCCCAGGTTACTAGGACTGACAAATAAGGGGGCACTATCCATGCCTCCATCACAGACTAGAACAGCCTGAGCTGTAGTTCTGACTAGGCCAGAACACATCTCAGTTCCCAGGGTCAACCCTACTACACCCTTGTTTGCAGTACCACCACTTGTAGCTGCACTAGGGGGAACAGTTGCCTTAGGGGCAGTGGTGTTGGTAGGAGGATCCTTGGCTCCGGCACAATTGGCATCCCTAGGCCAATGTGTCTTTTCCTTACACAGGTAACACCAAGGCTTCTTTCTGCCTTTTCCCTTGTTAGATTGTGAACCACCCTCAGATGCAGGTTTTTGGGGCCCTGAAGAAGACTTCTGGTCTTTACCCTTCTCCCCACCCTTATCTGCGGGTTTAGAATCAGACTTCTTTTGGTCACCACCTTGGTTCTGAGTTTTGTGCTTCACCCTGGTCCTGACCCATCTATCTGCCTTCTTTCCCAATTCTTGGGGAGAAGTCAGATCAGAGTCAACCAGGTATTGATGCAACAACTGATTTTGGCAATTATTCAGGATCTGCTCCCTCATAATGAAATTGTACAATCCCTTGAAATCATTCACTTTACTGCCAAGTAACCAGCCTTCCAGAGCCTTAGTAGCACAATCTACAAAGTCTACCCAGTCCTGAGTCTGTGCTTTCTGAGTGTCTCTGAACTTAATCCTGTATTGCTCAGTGGTTAAGCCAAACCCATCAATGAGAGCACTCTCCAGAACTGAATAGTTATCAGCATCCTCTTCTCTAACAGTGAGGAGCTTATCTCTACCTTTGTCAGCAAAGTAGAGCCACAAGATAGCTGCCCACTGCTCTTGAGGGACCCTCTGTACTTTACAGGCCCTCTCCAAAGCAGTTATCCATTTGTGGATGTCATCCCCACCATGGTAGGGAGGGACTATCTTGCTCAGGTTCCTATGGTCATAAGTATAATCCTTAACCCTAGGGACACTGTTGCTGCCACCATGGGACTCTAGTCCCAATCTCGTTGTATCCCTCTGGAGCTCTAGGGATTCCCTGTCTAGGGCCAATTGCTCTTTCTTGAGCCTGCGCTTGACTTTCTCAAGCTCTACAAATTGGCACTGTCTATCATAAGAGGAGTCCCTCTTATTGGATATGGAAGTCCCTACAGAAGTTCCTGAGTGTCGAGATTCTAGAGGGAGATCTGGATCTCCTAGGTAAACTCTGTACTCTTCCTGGTGGAGTAAAGAGAGGGCCACTGGGGCCTTCTCCCCCACCTAATAGAAGATCTAGGTTGTCCAGGTTGGAATCATTTTGATCCCCCTAGTCAGGGTTTGAGTCCAGGTCAAAGAAGGCTTCACTCCCTGGCCTTTCTTCATTCCATGCACCACCCACTCTTTCTACCTCATCAGACCCTGGGATCTTTCTAAGATCACCCAAGAGTAACACCTCAGTGAGACGTTGGGTGTTTGCATTTCTCCCTGTCCTGAACTTCCTAGACACACACATGGCTTTCAATTCCTGGAATGAGAGGCCATTGTACCTAGTTGGCAGAGAGACACTGGCTTCTCCTCTAGAAGACATACCAGTGTTATGTGGTGTAGGCACCTACCAAACCTAGTGGAGACTAAACTCTCTTGAGTTGGAGAAAGGGTGTGCTAGACCCTTGACTTGCCCAACACCAAGTTCAGTAGAACTTACTTATTCAAATCTTGTATTATATGTGCCTAATACTTTTAGTGGTTTTCAGTTAATAACTCAAAGAGATGTATCTGGTAAAACAATAGCAAGATTGAATACCAACCGCTGCACACTAATGTGAGAAGGTGGCTTGGTATATGCTGTCCACTGGTTAAAGTGGGCACCCTGTACCAATCTACACGACCCTTATGATGTATGAGGTCAAAGATAACCTTTATGAAAGTTATCCTAGTGGTAGCTATGGAGAGCAGCCTTCAGGCTTAATCTTGAAGGAATGTAAAGCAGCTTGTTTTACCAGAATATCACCTCCTGAATGACTAAATGAAGGAGAACCACACAGTAGTTATATAAAAATATGTATTTATTAATATAACACTCTCTACTATCCTCTACACAAGGATAGAACACAAAGCACACAATACTGGATCAATAGAACAGTTGTAAGTAGCACAATACACAGCGGGCTCCAGGGGAGACCGAACCATATACTAAAATAGTAGTATAACAATCACGACTTGACTAGACACAGTGCCTAGTGCATGTAGAATCGCTGGGACCCCAAGGACCCACCCATGGTGATGACACAGGAGACCCACGGAGGACGGGTGCTGTGAGGAAACATGACAGCGTGCTCCGTACAACTCTATGGGAAAGTCGCGATTGCAAAGGTAAAGTTTAAGGACCCTTCAAGGAGGACTTTGAGCCAACCCTTCGGAACTTAAGAGTTTAAAGAGCCACCCCACCCATAGATACCGTAGTATCAGAGTTACCTATCCCAGGGGAGCCAGGTGCATAGGTCTGAAGTGGCGTCGGAAACTCTTGTCGTTCTCTATGGAAGGAAAGGAAGAAGTGCTGCTGCAGTGAAGGGGAAAAGGGTCCGGTGGAATCCAAGCCTGGATTCTGGATGTAAGGAACCTGAAAGCAGAGGGGACAGAGTCTGGGTCACGTCAGAGTGACCAGGGGCTCGGTAGATGAATGCCCACCGATGTCGGGTGCTTCAGGTGCGAAGAAGGAATGATTGACTCTGCAGCCACGAGATGTTGAGGATGACCAGGAGCCGGAAGTGAGCTGACCCACAAAGGATGTTGAGTGCTGAGGGGTCGGTGTCCGGCGAGAGCACCAACAAGCCTTGGCAACAGCAACCCACACAGGAAGGTCAAACAGGTTACGGTGTGGACCAGCAAGGTCCAGGGGACTCTTCAAGCAATGGAGAGTCAGGGCACATCTGGAGCAACCAGGAAGGCCAAGAACAATCAAGATGACCCTCAGGAGGACCCACAGGCCGGATGACCAGGAGTCGCGAGGTGACCTCGAGCAAGATTGCAAAGTACCAGCCCACGGAGTACTCAGTGCGAGGAGGCTGGAGATCTTTGGTGCAAATGCTGCTCAGGGTCAGGACTATGCGGAGTCCAATGCACAAACTCAGGTATTGCCAAAAAGCATATGCACTTGCAAATGGACGCGATGCACAGGGGTTCAGGTTACGCAGCCCCCACAAGGGATACTGGCCTCAAACTCGGTGAGAGGGCAGATCGACCTCAGGGACCTTCAGGAACCCACCTCCTGTGTAGCTGAACTCTTTGGAGTCCGCAGGAGCTCAGGAGCAGCTACTGGTCAGTTGCGCTTTAGGTGCCTGTGAAGCAGGGGAGTGACTCCTTCACTCCAAGGGAGATTCTTCTGTTGTCTTAAGTGCTCCACAGGTCCTGCACGGAGCATGTATGGAGTCACGGCACAAACTAAGCTTCAGACGGAAAGGGGGACAAAGTCAATCCCAGTCGAGGTCCAGCGAAGTCCAGGTCGAAGGTTAGTGGTTTCTTCTTTGTAAAATCTTGTCCACGTAAAATCCAATGTCCTGTTGCCAGGTAACCAATTTTATACCCACGGGAGAGGATTGGACAGATTCAGGGGACCCTCCTAGGGGAGGGCAGGACAGAGGGGTGGCTACACCCATGTCCTTTGTCCAGTTTCACGCCAGAGCCAGAGGCTCCCAGAACTGGTTTGAGCTGGACTATGCAGAGGGACACCAAATGTGCCCCCAGTGAAGACTTTCTGGCACTCTCAGAGTGTACCCACCCAGCCCCAATACACTAAACCCTGTCTGGGAGGTGGTCACACCTCCCTGTGACAGGATGCCTATTGTGCTGCCTTCCTCTGCTCGAGCTTGGCTCAGCAGCAGGAGGGCAGAAATGTGCCTCTGGCTGGCAGCATCCATTTTGTGCAGTCCGGGTCGAGAAGGATGGTACCGGGTAGACAGGTGACCCCACGAAGCTGGCTTCTGAAGGGTGGAATTGTGAGAAGGTGGCTTGGTATATGCTGTCCACTAATTAAAGTGGGCACCTTGTACCAGTCCACACGACCCTTATGATGTATGAGGTCAAAGATAACCTTTAGAAAGCTATCCTAGTGGTAGCTGTGGAGAGAAGCCTTCAGGCTTAATCTTGAAGGAATGTAAAGCAGCTTGTTTTACCAGAGTATCACCTCCTGAATGACTAAATGAAAGGAGAACCACACAGTAGTGATATAAAAATAAGTATTTATTAATATAACACTCTCTACTAATCGCTACACGAGATTAGAACATAAAGCACACAATATAGAATCAATAGAACAGTTGTAAGTAGCACAATACACAGCGGGCTCCAGGGGGAGACCGAACCATATACTAAAAAAATGGTATAACAATCACGACTTGACTAGACACAGTGCCTAGAGCACGTAGAATCGCTGGGACCCCAAGGAGCTACCCAAGGCAGTGACACAGGGTGCCCACGGAGGACGGGTGCAGTGAGGAAACACAACCGCGTGCTCCGTGCAACTCAATGGGAAAGTCGCGGTTGGAAAGTTACAAGTTAAGGACACTTCTACGAGGACTTCCAGCAAACCCTTTGGAACATAAGAGGTTCTAGAGCCAACACACCAGTGAGTACTGAGGTACCCGTGTTACCTATCCCAGAGGAGTCGGGTGCATAGGGGTCAAGTAGTGTCGGAAATCTCAGTCGTTTTCAATGGAGGGCTGCGAAGAAGTGCTGCTGCCAGGAAGGCGAAGAGTGTCCGGAGGAATCCAAGCCTGGATTCAAGGTAAGAGGAACCTGAAAGCAGAGGGGACAGAGTCTGGGTCACTTCAGGTGACCAGGGACTCGGTAGTCGAATGCCCACCGATGTTGGGTGCTTCAGGTGAGAAGTAAGGATGCTTGACTCTGCAGCCACGGGGACCAGGAGATGTCGACGATGACCAAAGTCCGGAGGTGAGCTGTCCCATGAAGGAGGTCGAGTGCTGAGGGGTCGGTGTCCGGCTGGAGCACCAAAAAGCCTTGGCAAATGCAACCCACGCGGGCAGAGGAAACAGGTTACCGTGTAGACCAGCAAGGTCCAGGAGACTCTCCAAGCAATGGGGAGTTAGGGCACACCTGGGGCAATCAGGGAAGCCCAAGAACAAATGAGATGACCCTCGCCAGGACCCACAGGCTAACGGACCAGGGATCACGAGGAGACCTCAAGCGAATTTACAAAGCACCAGCCCACAGAGCACTCGTGGAGTGGAGGCTGGATATCTTCAGTGCAAATGTTGCTCGGAGTTGGGACTACACGTAGTCCAATGCACAAGCTCAGGGATCGCCAACAAGCATATGCACTTGCAAATAGACGCGGTCCACAGGGGTACGGGGTGCACGGCCCCCACGAGGGATACTGGTATCAGAATCACTGAGAAGTCAGACCTACCTCGGGGTCCTTCAGGAATCCACAGCCTGTGTTGCAGAAATCTTCAGAGTCCTCAGGAGCTCTGGAGATGTAAGCCGGTCAGATGCTCTTAGGTGCCTGCTGCTGCAGGGGAGTAACTCCTTTACTCCAAGGGAGATTCTTCTGTCGTCCAGCGAAGTGTAGACTGTCGAAGTACTTGGTTTCTTTGCAGAGTCTTGTCCAGGTATAATGTAAAGTCCTGGAATCAGGTATCCCACTTTATACCCATGGGAAGGGGTTGGACGGACTCTGGGGACCCTCCTAGGGGAGGGGCAGGACAGAGGGGTGGCTACACCCATGTCCTTTGTCCAGTTTCGTGCCAGAGCAGGAGCCAACAGCTCCCAGAACTGGTTCTAGCTGGACTATGCACAGGGACACCAAATGTTCCCCCAGTGCAGACTTTCTGGCACTCTCAGAGTGCACCCACCCAGCCCCAATACACTAAATCCTGTCTGGGAGGTGGTCACACCTCCCTGTGACAGGATGCCTATTGTCATGCCTTCCTCTGCTCGAGCTTGGCTCAGCAGCAGGAGAGCAGAATCGTGTCTGTCAGCATCCATTTTGTGCTGCCACGGTCGTGAAAGCTGGTACCGGGTAGACCGGTGACCCACAGTAGTGGTTCTAGAAGGGTGGAATCATACCTCCCACACCAGATACTGGTGTGGAGGTATGATTCCTAGGTGTTTGACACCAAACACGACATGTTTCTAAGCAGCCGTTTTAAAGTTAGCATTTACCGCGAGGTTATATGCCACTTATGTCTGGCTGCATCACTGACAACCCTGGAGAATGATCTCCGAAGGCTGCAGAGGGGCTCTGCTCATGCAGGGGCACCCTCTCACGTAAAACCCAGCACCCTGCCTTCAGGATTGATAAGGCCTGCCATAGGGGTGACTGATACGTTTTTAAGTGTAGTGATTTAGATAGATATAGTGAACCTATATCTAAGTAAGTGGTGCAAGCACCAGCTTACACAGGCTGCTGTAGCATACCTGTGGTGCCATTTTGAATGGTCTCTCATGGGTGGCATAATACATGCTTCAGCCCATGGGAGGCCTCTGGGGTACCTATGCCCTGGGTACATGGTGTACCATATACTAGGGACTTAAAAGGGTACCCCAGTATCCAATCTGGAGTGTACCTAAAGTACATACATAACCAATTTTAGGAGAAAGCAGATAGACTGGGGTCCTGATTAGCAGGATCCCAGTCAGTCGAGTCAAGAAAACAGGGAGACATCAGCAAAAAGTGGGGGTAACCATAAGAAGCAGATCCTACTCTCCTACAGGAATCATACCTCCCACACCAGTTACTGGTGTGGAGGTATGATTCCAAGGTGTTTGATACCAAACACGATAAGTTTCTATGCAGCCGTTTTCGAGATAGCATTTACCGCAAGGTTATAATGCACCTCTACCTATATGTCCGGCTGAGTCACAGACAACCCGGGAGAATGGTCTCCGAAGGCTGCAAAGGGGCTCTGCTCATGCAGGGGCACCCTATCACTAAAAACGCAGCACCCTGCCTTCAGGATTGATAAGGCCTGCTATAGGGGTGACTTATACGTTTTAAGTGTAGTGACCTATAGATATAGTGAACCTATATCTAAAGTAAGTGGTGCAAGCACCACCTTACACAGGCTGATGTAGCAGACCTAGAGTTCCATTTTGCCTGGCCTCTCATGGGTGGCATAATACATGCTTCAGCCCATGGGAGGCCTCTGGGGTACCTATGCCCTGGGTACATGGGTACCATATACTAGGGACTTATAAGGGTACCCCAGTATCCAATCTGGAGTGTACCAAAGTACATGTGTGTCAATTTAAGGGAGAAAGCAGATAGACTGGGGTCCTGATTAGCAGGATCCCAGTCAGACTAGTCAAAAACAGTGAGACATCAAGCAAAAAGTAGGGGTAACCATAAGAAGCAGATCCTACTTTCCTACAGTGGCCATCTTAGAATGTTTAACACTCATTAACTAAAACTGTTATTCATTATAACGACCCCATTCAACATCATTCATTTAAAAAAATTCACAGTGATTCCATGGATTTACTTGCATTTTACCCATGATGAAAACATCATCAATATTTTTCATGATGCTGCTAATTCATTTAAATCTCATAAAGTCTGCTGTCATTCACAAAATTACACCCTGAATGGGCTTTGGAGCAAAAGATAGATAAATAAATTCTATTAAAGCAACATGAATGTTCTTTCTTTTCGGTGGATTTACTAAATTTCAGGGAAGGAGCATAAGTTCAGTCTACCGTATTTGATGTTATCTCGCCCTAGATGATGAGGAAATTGAGGTAAATGGGATTACTCTGGGTTATAATTTATCCTATGTGTACCCACAGTTCTTCCTCATTATTTAATCCTTTTGGATTTTTTGTTTGTAACTCAATTATATATTTAGATTCCAGAACCCTCAACATTTTGGTTCTATTTCCTCCTCTTTCTTCATTGGGCACCTGATCTATGCAGCAGTACTTGAGCAGACTGCAGTTGCAGTTGCTTTTGTGTTTTGCTTCAAAATGACAGGCCACTGGGTATGTGTGGTCCTTATTTTTGTTTGCCCGCATATGCTCAAGCATGGGTGTATGGTGCTTCCCACATATTGCTTTCCGCATGGACAGGCGAGGCAATATACAGTGAATTCAGAATTGCAGTTAAGCAATTTGTTTATTTTTCTTTTAGTTTTCCTGCTAGGTATTTGAAATTCACAAACCTTTTGGTTATTTCTGCATGCTTTGCATCGCATACATGGATAGAAGCCTGTGACCAAATCTTTTCTTCTTCTTCCTGTCATGAAATGACTTCTTACCAGATGATCTTATAAAGAAAGGACCTCTCCGATATGTGATAAGGGGAGAATGTGGGAGATGTAATCCTATCACATGATCTCTCTTGAGGATACGCCAATTTCTACAGAATATTTGATACACGTCTGAGAATTAACAGTGTAATCAGTAATCATTCTTATTTTCTGCTGCTCTTTATTCCCTTCAGATGTTTTGACTTTATCTAATAACAATTGTTGTCTTTGTATTTTATTTGTCTTTCTGGCTGCTTCTTGTTGAGTTCCTTCAGAGTAACCCATTTCTCTAAATTTATTGAGGGCAAGACCCTGCACCTTTTTGTACTCATCTACTGTAGAGCAATTTTGTTTAATACGTAGAAGTTCTCCGTAAGGAATACTGCTTATTACACTTCGAGGATGAAAGCTACCTGCATGTAAAATACTATTCCCTGCAGTCAGCTTCCGAAACAATGTAGTTTGTAATTTCTCATTTTCTACATAGACTGTCAGGTCTAGGTATGCCATCTGCGTGTTACTGATAAATTCCGTGAAGTGTAAATTAAATTTGTTTTGATTCAAGGCAGTAATGTAATCCTCAGCTTCATTACGTGTACGCTTATAAATAATCAAGAAAGAAAATATATATATATATATATATATATATATATATATATATATATATATTGTATTAAAAAGTTGTTTTTGATTTGCCAATAACTTTGGCGTCGTTTAACGAATCTTCACGAAATTTTCAAAATAAATTTGACGCTCACGTCAGCTCCAGTCATGAAATTTTCGGGGTGATCTGTCTAGCAGGGGCTGAGAGAAAGGGGGGGGTCCCAACATGCTGTTTCTTCATATTAATTTCCATAGGAAACTTTAGACACAGCTACAGCCCGAACTGCTGAACGGGATTACACCAAATTTGGAAAAAAGGTAACTCTTTGTCCAGAGAGCACTCTTTTTGTTAAACGGTGTAAATCCAATCAGTAGATCCTGAGAAATTTAAAGATTTCTCAGATATAAAGCTGTGGCCGCGAACCCTCCTAATCTCTTGCCTGAGATCTGATTGGCTGCCAACACTTCAAACCAAGAAGTGTTGGCAGCCATCCTGTGACTCGGTTAAACCGAGTCACAAGCAAAAATGTTCAAAAAAGGGGGCAGTGTAGAAACACCCTGACCCCCTCGACCCCCAGGACCCAAAAAAAGCATTTTTTTAGAAACAGTTCAGCGGGTCACGAAGGATCCGGCAGACATTTTTTCTTAAAACGAAGCACGGGCTCCCACGCTTCATTTAATTTAGGCCCCCAGGCGAGCCAGGTCCTGGGGGCAATAAAAAAAAAAATGCGGGGGCCCATGTGGCCCCCAGCAGCCCCAGGGAACACCACCTCCCCAGGGATAATTTTTGAAATCCGGGGGGGCCATGTGGCCCCACTGCAGTACCGGGGACCACCTCCTCCCTGGGGCTATTTTTACTTATAATGCAGGGGGGGCTGAAGCCACCCACGCAGCCCCGGGCACTGCCACCTCTCCAGGGCTAGTTGATTGAATTGTGGGTGGCCACGCGCTCCCCCGGGGCCACATCCTCCCAGGGGCTATTTTTAAATAAGATGCGTTGGGGGCTCCGGTCCCCCTATGCAGCCCCAGGGACCGCCACCTCCCAGGGCCTAATATAATTAAATGCAGGGGCCACGTTCCCCCCGCTGCCCCAGGTACCACCACCTCCTGGGGCTATATTGAAGATGGTAGGAGGGCCACCCAGCCCCCCTCCTTAAACAGGAAATTACCCTGGGGACCACCACTCCCAGAAGGTGCATTTGCAGAGTGGTGGAGAAAGGGGCCACCAAACATCTCTCAGCAAACCCACTGTGTGGGACGTACTGCAGTTAACAGGAGGGGTAGTTGGCCCACAAGGACCCTCAACAGCAAAGGGGACTTCATCCCCTTACTAGTAGTGCTCCAGGAAGCGTGTTTGCAGAGTGGTGGAGAAACAACTACTAGTTAAAAAACCATAGAAATTCACTGAAAAAAACAAATGTTACAGGGACATTATAGGTAGGAATTAGCATTTAAAAAACCTTCAGAAATGCACTGAAAAAAACAAAGGTTACAAGGACATTATTGTTAGCAAATAGAATTTTAAAAAAACCTTAGAAATTCACTGAAAAAAATCAAAGGTTACAGGGACGTTATAGTTAGGGTCAGATTTCACTCATACAAAACCAGAGAAATTCAGCAGTTATAGTTAGCTGAGCTAACTATAACTTACACCACCGCTATGCACTGCTTATGACCTCACATATTACATCACATATATATATAGGACATGCCTTTAGTAACCGAGGACATACCTTTATAAAAGATTCCTAGTTACAGTGGCTGCTCGCCGAGGGAGTGCCGCAGGGCTGTGGGGCGGGGCGGGGGAGGGGCAGGGTGGGGGGCTAGTGGACTCGAACTTACGATGGACAGAACACCCTCTGAGTTCTGTCCAGTCGTATGTCCGAGTCCCCTACCCCCACCCTGCCCCTCCCCCGCCCCACCGCCTTGCGGCACTCCCTCGGCGAGCCGGCACTGCCTAGTTATTCTTGGTAATCGGCAGTCCCTTTAGAGAACTGTATCTTTTCCAGTACAATTAAAGCACTGCCTAATCTTCTCAGATATTTAAAAATACCATTTGCAATGTGCAATTAAGTAAAGTAGAACATCTTTATTATCATATTTTTTCTAGATTCTATTTTCACATAGTTCCTGATTATGTGTTGCACAGTAATAGAGCCACAGTAAAACCACATGAGATTCTACCATTACCACCAAAGAAAATCATGAATTAAAACCTAGTAAATAGGAAATTAAAATGTGGGACTGATTTGTCCAGTTGTAAAACCACACAGAATTCACCATTTCACTGGATATTTCCACATACATTGGTCACCTGCTCTGAGCAGTTGGTAATGTATTCATGGGCCTTTGTGTGGGGTGGGGTGTCTTGATGGTGGGGTATCGGGGAGTATCAATGTATCAATTCTTTATTGTTCAGTTAATTAAAACCTTAACAGAGGTACAGCCAGTCAGTGCAATGCAGAATTGAATAATTAAAACATGATGTTTGCAAAAACATGTCCACAATTACAGACATAATGTAATTTAAAAACTTCAATCTCTATTGAGTGAGGAAGCTAAGTAAATTACTAGAGAAAGTGCAAAGAGCAGCAAAACACAATGCCTTCATTTGATTCAAATGTAGAAAAGCAGCAGGGTGAAGAAGTTAGTTAAAATACAAGAGAAAGTGCACGTTGCAAGGAGCAGTGAAGCACAATGCCTTTGTTTGGTTCATATTAGGGGTAGGTGGAACTCGCAGAGTTTCACTCCACAGAATTCTGCGGAGTTACATAAAAACTCTGTGAGATTCCATGGAGTTCCACAAGTGGGCAGAATCAGCACTTTGTGCTGATTTTTAGTGCCTGAGCTTGTTCCGTGTTGTGAAATCAGCGCAAATGGCACCATGCGGTGCCCCACACAGCGCGACTTCCTTGCTGCCACTTGAGTAGACATTCTACTCGATTGGCAGCTTTCTCACTGTGCGTGGCAGCTTTCTCACCGTGAGTGGTCGTTACTGCCCGCAACCATCCGCATTGAGAAAATCTCACTGGGTGCCGCTTAGAACCTGAAAATCTTTCTAAGGGATGCCAATTCTCGCTCGTACTTGCCAAATTAACATTGGCGAGCTGTGCATGAGAAAAAACTCTGACACGTAGCTGCTTGTGGAGTTTTGCAGGAACTCAGCATTACAAGCGTAACATGAGTGGCCAAAACTCCATGAACTCCATTGGCGGAGCGGAATTTATCACCCACACCTAGTACATATGTAGAGAAGCAGCAGGGTAGCAGCAAAGCACGATGCCGAAATTTGGAGAAAGCATGATTGCGTCAAACCTGATTTGGTGCCACAATTAGCATTGTAGTGAGTTAGTACACTTTGGTATTATCCTTCCCTGAACAGTGGATAAAGTGCTTAATGTAAAGTGCAGGGTGCAGGATAACAGCAAAGATCCAACAGAACGACGGTGACCAGACGGCGGTAGTGTGGAGGAGAAAGTGTAAGAGTGCAGAGTGGAGGACAAAGTGAGTGAAACAAGACCACAAAATTAAGCAAGTTTGATGGCAAAGTACCTAGTACCAAGGTACAGAAAAAAATAAAAATAAAAATGACAGTGTTAAAAGTGCAGCTAGATGAAACAGGGTAATAGTAGAACAGCCTCGCAGGGTACAGGATACAGTTTTAGAGTCCAACTTCCAAAGAGGCATTGTTATTAGCAGTTCCTAGTTTTGCTGCAGCAGCTTGGAGGACCTTAACAGTTTTTAACCTGTTACCTGAGTTCAGGCCTGCAATTACGACCTTGCAGCAGGTTCGGATCCGCAGGCTGTTAAAATCTCTGCAAAGTAGATGTTTCCTTAACTGTAGCAAGTAGGGGCAGATTCACAGAATGTGGATGATCGTTTTCTTGCTCTGGTTGCAGAGTCGGCACATTTCTCCTTTTTTTTCAGGTTTCCGGTACAGGGCATGACAACGCAAATTCCACTATATGGAATGAAGGCTGGCCGCTGCCGCAGCCAAAGCCTTGTGCGATTTTTTCCAGCTAGAACTACTGGATGGAAAAACCATGTCGGTTCTCTCTCACCAGGAAAACTGGGTGGAGAAATCTAAAAAGTTATAATCAGGAGGAGTGAAATGAACCCATAAAAACATGGGTTAATTTTGCTCTGCCTAACTTGTGAGGCGAGTCATAGGCTGACTGCCATTGACTCGCACCTCACAGCATTGCATCTCTTGACAAGCCCCCCGCATTACCCCACCCTCTTTTCTGCTCCCCCAATTTATGGGACCCCCAAGTAAACATTTTCCATTTCCAGCACGGCCGAAAACAAACCCTACAGTATAATAACTGGTAGGTTGTATATAAAATACATATGAAAGACTACATAGCAAACAGGGCACGAGTCGGGGGTACATGCAGGTCCACAGCGTCCACCCACTATTTTCACAGGGTGGACGCCATCCCCCCTGCCAAGAAGTTGGGACCCCAGAAATATGTTGAACTTGTCCCAGTGTAAGACACCGGGACACGTTCAGCAGCGCCTGCACGTTGTCTGCTTTCCATTTCCAGCAGCAACGTGCAGGCAGAGAGGGGGCTTTTTTTCCACCCCCAGCTGGGCCTAAGTTAAGGGGCCATCAGGCCTCCTGTTTTTTAAATATCTTGACTGGAGGCGGCTGGAACGTCACACTTCAATGTAAATGCCACAGAGGGAAACAAAGGCACACAGCTTGCTATCTCTTCACAGGTATTTAAGAGATGCATGCTTTTGCCTTTGTTCTGTCCCTGTATATAAGTGCAGACACTGTAAGACTGTCAGAGGGCGTGGTCTGTCCCAGTATTTACACAAATAATTTAAATAGCACTAGTTTATTTTTTATAGCGCTCCGGTCTGACGTCATGTGCTGTGATGGCAGGCGTCATGATGTCACTTGCATAGTGTCTAACTTGGTCAGTCCACCCACTTCTTTTTATAGGACTTGTGCGAGGGCTCGAGTCGGGGTACCACGCGGGTGGACGGCGTCCCCCCACTTATTTTACCGGGTTTTTACCGGGTGGACGCCGTCCCCCCTGCCCAAAAGATGGAGCCGGTACCCGAGTCTGCACCTGCGCGCGCGCTCAGCACTCACCAAACCTCACCTCCTATTGTCGAGAGAGGGCGAACAGAGCTCTTTAAGTTGTTTCACCTTGATGGAGTCGTTCAGTATGACAGACGGGCGCTCGTGGCCGTATATTAGAAAAGGTCAGTATGTATTCATGCATTTCAGACGGAGACCGGCAAATTTACTGTGGGCAATAAATACGCACCGAACAAGCGCAGCTTTAATTTCTCCGCTCCTTTGAGTGTGAATACGGTGACGAATTCCAACGTAAACGTTCTGCTTTGCCCTTTGAACCTGCCCCCATCGCCTTGTAACCTTAATTAGAGGGGACTACATTTCGTGACGTCACTTCCTGTCGTGACGTCACTTCCGGTGACACCACCTAACTTGGAGCGTCCCCCCACTTCTTTTTTTAGGACTTGTGCCCTGACTTGTGCCCTGATAGCAAAGCACATAAGCAGAGAGAACAGAGAAAAATGCCACCCATTTCTAAACTCCCCTTTTACAAGGCCGGGGAGATGATTCCCGATTGATTTCAAAGACGTTTTATTTTCTCGGACGTTGATTGTCCCCTCCAATTGGGGACATCCTAAAAGCGACCTTGCTCCATGCCAGATAAAAAGAACCGGAGCTGCCATGGTATGGATCATCCTAAAGACCCGAGCCCTAAGGAATTGTGCCTCTGTAGGCAACTGCTGGTTTAAATCTATCTCTGTTGCTATTAATTATTATTAAATGTTAAATTGATAAACACAAATTAACACTTCGAAACTGTATCACAAAGGTGTTTCACTTTAATTTCAGTGAAATGTGTTTATCAAGCACTAAACGGGTTCTATATATAGTTCCAAAAATAAAATGTGTGACTCTTTGCATTTGCAAAACGCATGCAGCATGGTGGTGTAATGTTTTTTGTTTTAGCGTGTATCGGTAATTAGTTAGCAAATCGTGAACTTTTTCAGGGAAAGTTCAGTAGTGTGAAGATGCATTGCATATTTTTATCGAGAGTGTTTTATTCGTGAAATTTGACATTGACAGTTCCATTTTGCTAACTTGTATGTCTAACTAACAACTTCCGGATTGCATGTTGTTATTTATTACATGCAACAATAATACATAAGTAAATAAATAGATAAATAAATGAACGACTAAACTCGTCAGTACCAGTCACGATTGTTTGAGTGTAATACTTTTGAGATTTGTTTTCCATCAGCTAAATATTTTGCCATGTTTCATGGCATCCGAATTTTATCACTTTATGTTTCAAGACAATGATGATTAGCTCATAAATCATTCTCTATTCCAGTAAATCGGGTTTACGGGGAACCGATATAGATATGCACATTTCCCCACACAAATCTGATGATTATTTCAAAAGTGGATTAATGGTTTATCGAAAATGAGAATATATGTTAATATTGTTTACATATTGCATGTACATTCTTCATTAGTAGTCTTCCAGGCAGAGCCTTTTGACTCACCATCGAGTGCATGGTTAACATCCCAAGATATAAAGGTTCTCAAATCTTTCCCATACTGTGCACAAACAAGGGTAGACAATAATCATCAAAGTAAGTAAGTAAGTATCAGACCACTGGTCCAAATAGTATTTATTGATAGCAATATATAATCTGTGTCGCAATACAGAGGATCCCCCATTTCAAATTCAAAGAGGTATCTAAGACCAGACATGGCGGTGCTTGCCCACAAAGCTCTAATCCACGGTTGCTCTTAGTTTACTTTTTTAATAAAATGTCGAAGCACAAGATCAAAAATGTGAAACAAACAGCCAATATGCATATGAGTGTCAAAATAATGTGGAAGCAGGGAATGTTTGTGTTTCCGTAAGTAGGGAAGAGGCAGGGGACAAAATGCCCTTTCCTTATAGGAAGATGGCGCTAGAAAGCCACTCTGGGGCCGATTTATGAAAAATGCACGCAATGCAGTGCAGAGCCACCCCGCTGCACTGCACTGCATGACAGGGAAAGGGAAGGAATGTGCTGCATTTAAGGCAATATGGTATATTCCTGCCTTTTCCCCTGCACTGGTGCCATTTTGACTGCCTAGCAGGGCCGGACTGGCTACCGGGCGTTTTGCTGTGCTGCACAGCTGGGGGCTGATTTCGCTGCGGTGGGGGCTGATTTCGTTGATGGGGACCTGCGTGTGCTTTTAAATAAACATTTCAAAACTAATGTTTTTAAGCGCACGCAGGTCCCCATCAATGAAGTCAGCCCCCAGCTCGGCAGCACAGCAAAACGCCCGGTAGCCAGTCCGGCCCTGCTGCCTAGCACCAACGCAGGCACCTTTGCACCAGCACCCTTGGTGCAAGGGTGCCTGTGTTGAAGTCATGATTGTTTTTGTACAGGAAGGGCCTTGTATGGATTATGAGGCCTTGCATGGCTTCATAAGTCTCATTTAGGACTTGTTTCGCTCTTGCACCTCCTTGTGTGGTGCAAAAGAGACACAACTCGGCTCATAAATATGCCCCTCTGTTCTGTTTTCGGAAGAGTGAATGTGGGGTGGAGCACATCTTTTGCTATTTCTTTCTTCCCCATTTCAGATCTTCATACTCCTTGTGTCACTTTATAAGGACAAATAGTACAAGTTTTATACATATATAGGAGATAAGTTTTACTCATGTCTGAGGTACATAGGTATTCAATGGCATACCTAATCAGAATGAATGTATGCAGCAGTAAACATATATAACTGATTTTTATGGTAGGCTGTAGGTAGGCTATAGGACAGAGTGCTTTGTAGTTTAAATGCAGTATTACGTTTACAAAGCTATATGTGTAATTATAGACTTATATGTCCAGTTATGTATGCAGTAACCCAGTGATACCACAACTCATTTACCTATTATGAAAAACATAGAGCTACTCATATACTCAGTCAGAGAGAGCCAGAGGCACTTACCTATTCAGTCACATACCATGCAGCACTTACATATTGAGCAGAAAGAAAGCCAGTTTCACACACAGTAATTTACCCCAGCACTCACTAATACAGCCAGTAAGCAATCCATGCAGGCAATTACATCCACATATTGAGACCCATAGAGATAGTAAGAAAACTAGTCATATATTTGCATAGTCATTTACACATCCAGTGATACACCCAGAGAGGGACTGATACACTTACTTAGATATGCACTGAAGTAGTGATACTCCTAATCACCTATGCAGGCAAGTAGCCCTAAAAATATGTGTTGGGCCTGCTACTGCAGTTTTACTGCTAGGTTGAGTTGACATTTAAAACTCCTTGCCAAGCTTTAAGCTTCCCGTCTACTACATATAAGTTACCCCTACGGTAGTGTATATGTAGGACATAGGGCAGAGTGCTATTTGCTTACAAGGTAAGACACACACTTTAAAGTCTTAGTTAGTCACATGTGTGTTTGAGACCCCTAGGCACAGTAAAATAAACTCCTACACTCACTCAGATATGTAGCCAAGTACTGACACAACCTAGTTATGACCTACTACAGCAGAGCCTGTCTGTGCACTTTACGGGCAGCTCAACTTGGCATGAAAAATCCCTTCACCAAGTCTTAACCCCACCTTTTAGTATTCAAAACTCACCTCTGAGATAGACTGTAGGTATGCCAAAAGGCACATTGCTTTGTACGTAACAGGTAACAGATGTTCTTTTGAGTTTCTTTAAGTGACATGTGCACTTGCAGATTCCTATGCCAAGTACTACATAGAGCATGCCACCCATAATGCAACTGACATACATGTTTTCAAAAGTATAGAGCCTTTCTCTCTCATCCAGTCACTCAGCAACAGAGGCACTTATACATTCACTCACATACTCAGAAACTAGTTATATATACTGCAGTATCAAAGGCAGTTGCAGACAGTGCCGGCGTGCCGAGGGAGTGCCGTGGGGCGGTGAGGCGGGGCGGGAGAGGGGGAGGGTGGGGGGGCAGTGGACTCAGACATACGATGGACAGAACTCAGAGGGAGTTCTGTCCTTCATAAGTCTGAGTTCACTAGCCCCCCACCCTGCCCCTCCCCCGCCCCACCGCCTGCGGCACTCCCTCGGCGAGCCGCCACTGGTTGCAGACACGCTTGCATACCCCTGTATTCACCAACACAGGCACTGAGCTATTCGTTCAGTCACTTACATACATATTTAGAGAGCCATAGAGTAACTAAAACAGACAGTCATATACCGGCATACTTACTTAAACATTTGATGGCACTCTTAAAGTTGACTCCTCTGCTCACTCAGATATGTAGCCAAGTACTAACACAACCTATTCGCCCATCTAGACAAGTAGACTTTTAAATATGGTTCAGGCCAACTACTACAGAACCTGTCTGTGAACTTTTAGTGCCAGCTCGACTTCACATGAAAAAGCCCTTCACCAACTCTTAAACCCACCTTTTAGTACACATAGCCCACCTCTGAGATAGGTTTGACATATGCCTTAAAACCCAGTGCTTTTTGCTTAAAAGGTAAGGGATGCCCTTTTGAGTTTCACTAAGTAACTCGTGCTCTTGCAGAAACCTATACCAAGTACTACATAGATTATATCACATGTAATGCAAGTGGCATACATGTTTTCAAAAGAATGGAGGCTCTCTCTCATCCAGTCACACAGTGACGAAGGCACTTATACATTCACTCACATACTCAAAAACTGGTTATGTATCTAGCAGTATCTAAGGCAATTGTGAAGACACTTGCATACCCCTGTATTCACCAACACAAGGACTGAGTTATTCATTCATCCAATTTTTAGACATTTAGAGAGGCGTAGATTTACTAAAACAGACACTTATATACCGGCATATTTACTTAAACATCTGATGACACTCCTACAGGTGGGCTCCTATGCTAACTCAGATATGTAGCCAAATACGGACACAACCTATTCACTCATCCACATAAGTAGTTCTTTGAACATGTGTAGATACACAGAAACACAGTAATGGATATGGTAGTATACCCAGGGAGATAATAATCCATATGCTGACACACACAGAGACACATAGACATAAACATGGAAATTATAAGAGTAAGGTTAGTTATACATTCACTCACATACTCAAAAACTGGTTATGTATCTAGCAGTATCTAAGGCAATTGTGAAGACACTTGCATACCCCTGTATTCACCAACACAAGGACTGAGTTATTCATTCATCCAATTTTTAGACATTTAGAGAGGCGTAGATTTACTAAAACAGACACTTATATACCGGCATATTTACTTAAACATCTGATGACACTCCTACAGGTGGGCTCCTATGCTAACTCAGATATGTAGCCAAATACGGACACAACCTATTCACTCATCCACATAAGTAGTTCTTTGAACATGTGTAGATACACAGAAACACAGTAATGGATATGGTAGTATACCCAGGGAGATAATAATCCATATGCTGACACACACAGAGACACATAGACATAAACATGGAAATTATAAGAGTAAGGTTAGTTATAATATAATAACACAACTGTTTATGTTGGTAGTAAAATACTTAAAATATGTAATCTGATAGTATGTAATAAAAAGCTAAATGTACTTATTTTTTTTCTTTTCAGGCATCACTTTCTACTTAAGTACAGAGAGTTACAATGCCTTTAAAAACTGAGTGTAGAAAGAAACAGAAACAAGGATACTATCTTCTTACAAATGAGAAGCGAAAGGGGCAAAACATGGAGAAAGTGGTGAAAAGGAAATGAGTTTCTGGTAAAAGAACAAAGACATTTCTTAAAATAGTATGTGGAAAACTGGAAAGTCAGCAAAATCAAGTAACCAAAAGCTAAGTTTCACATCAACCAAGAAAGGAGAAAGCATACATGACATCAAGAGTAAAAAATCGCACAATAAAGCAGAGAGTTTAACCAGAAGACAGAGGCAGTTTAAGGAAATCAGAGTTAAAATGTTCCCTGGTAGAGTAATTCAGAATCTGATAAGTACTATGAAGAAGTATAAAAGGAGAAGAGAAACATTCAAACAAAAGGAGCGTGTTGAGACTAGTCGATAAGGCCATTGCTCTCAAGAGGAAGCTTTTTATTTTGATTCTATACAGAATGATGACACTGGATAAAATAGTGTTTTCTATGAGGAAAAGAAGCCAAAAGAAAAGTACTGAGCCTTTCTTTAACGAAGACAGCTACTTCCAAGAGAACATAAGTGCATACAGTTGAAGAATTTGGACGATGTTATGAGATAAAGGATGGTAGTCCTATTCCAAAAGAAGTGAAGGTACCTAGAAATGTAGAGGAAGTGATAGCTGAAGAGATACAGAAAAGGCGTACACAGGTCCCTGTATACTAATGGATCTGTAGCAGTATTTGCAGTGTTCAACATGAATCAATTGATATATTGAGAAATTTCCTACGTATCTTTCCATGCAAATGTCTGACACAGAAAATTGGGATTTTGCAAGTATTAGATCCATGCAAAGTACGGAAGTATACACATTTACAGGGGCATTTACTAGCATGTCTATCAAAGAAAGTGTGCCATAGCAGCTTTCATTACTTCAGAATGTTAGCTGTTCACCACCCTAAAATGCGAAATTTAGTAAGGAGACTTTACTATGTCACAACTCCTGCCAAATGTTTAGAAGAAATTAATATAGAGTTCTTTTGCATGGCACAGTAGCTGACATAGAAAATGTTTGTGAAGATGTTCAGTTTTGTTTTTTTGGTCCAGAACAGGAGAATAGGGAATATGAGGAGTTGCTATGTACAGGTATACAGCAGAGAGGTTTTACTGGAGATAGCTTTACAGAAGAAATTAGGAAGTTTAACACAGTTTCTTCTGAGAAACCAAGCTGTGTTTGTATCTGCTGCACTCACTACAAAAGCCAAACTCGTAATGTAGTTGTATTCTCAAAAACTGAACAGGAGAATAGAGATAAGTGGCAAGAGTTTGCTGTACATTTACTTGTAAAACAATGGCATGATTTGAGCACACAATAAATTATATGTAAGTACTGTTATGATAAGTTAGAGCTGTGGTCTCCAACCTTTACAGTAGTAGGAGTTACTTATGGTCAATGAAAACCATCCTGAGCTACTAATTTTACTAGTGGTGTACAAATCATACAAGATTATATTAGTAGCCACCCTATGCAAGATTACAAGCTACACAGTGCAGTGCACCCCAGTGCGGTATTACCACTAGTAACGTAAAAAATGTTTTGTCCATTTAGAATGCCTCTACAGTGTTAATAAATAACAACCACAGCTGCAGATCCCCTGGGACCAACATAATTATACCAAGCTAATAATAATAGCAATTAGTTTACCAAAGCTACATGATTTATCATTCAATTTAGGTTTCTGAAAATACAAACTTTTCAATTTTATAATACATATATTAATTCAACCAAGCAAAAGCCTCTAATTATTAGGTAAGATTTCCCACAGGAGAGCTACTCACTCATAGTTGGAGAGTGACAAATAGTTCATGAGCTACTTGTTGGAGAAGCCTGAGTTAGAGTGAAAATAAAATGCCAGCTGGAGCTGTGCATAACAAGTTAGAATTAGCTTCAATTCCACAAGAACCTTTAGATTTAAATGTTTACGTATCAATTCTTATGCAAAGTATACATCCTTTCCAAGCTATAGTTTGTATGGAACCTAAAACAGGGAAATGACCTCCAACAGAGCTTCAGAAAAGTCTTAAAGGTAGAGTTGTGCACTGCCAAAGGTAACAGTGGTGAAACCAACATGGCGGCTTGCACTACGGCATTGCAGAAATGATATGAACCTACCTCCTAGCGCCCTACCTGTCTCTCTGGAAGTTTTTACTCACTCTGGAATTTACTGGTAAGACTCAGGGAGGAGGGTCTTCCAGGATGCAGTCTTTCCTGGTTGTGCCATCCTGTTGTGCACTTTTAAAAGAGGGGACACTTTTGTATACTGAGCTAGTCACTTGGTTAGCCCCCTACCTCCCCTACCAAACCAGTCAGTGTATGTATATAGTGTCTCAATATACCAGCAGCCAACTGAAAGACCGTGTGGTAGGAATGATGAGATGTACAACTTCTCAGATGGGAGGAACATTTATGAATGTGCTAGAAAAAGGAAACACTAGAGTTACACAGATCGTAACAGTAGCCACACTCCTAAAAAAGCACTTATTCACAGTCAGATGGAACAGCACAAACTTGACATTCATGGATTGAGGCCTTGATACATATGACAGTGTCACAGAAGTTACGCCACTTCTATGAAGGGCGAGGTTGTAGATCCAAGATGCACAACTAGCACTTTTGTAAAGTCTCCGCATACTTCTGAGCACAAGAGTAAATGCAAAGTGTCTCGGTAAAGAGGAATGCCAGGGAGCTATTGCTGTCTAGAAAGTCACAATATTAGGCACGCGGGCATGCAAGTAACTAACTGTATCCACAAGCAACATTAGTTAGATTATGCTGTTAGAGTTAGGCCAAGCTGTTAGAAAGGCGTAGAGGGGAGCATGCTTGGCGTGAGGCTGCCTAGCTTTACTTATATGTCCTTGGTGGAGTCGCACTTGCCTGACTGGCTAGTGGGCTGCAGCCGCTTGCTGAGCCTAGGACGGGAGCGGTATACCGGTGTGTGCAACTTACTTGAGTCGAGCACCGATGAAGGCTCATTCAGTGTTGGTGTCTCGACACGAAGTGTCAGCTGGCGATTGGGAGTGGTTTCAATAGGGCGCGCCCAATGACCGCATCCAAGATGGTGGCCAGGAAAACACTAGTGCAGTGATCTGCTAAGAAACAAACAGTCAGTGGGAGAGATGTCCCCGTTTCAGCTCCATGTTATGTTCTCAGTGATGTGGGCTGAGAGACAATACAACAACAGGGTACCAATGAAACAGGATAATTACGAAGTGCAACATAATATGATTATGAATACTCGTGGTACATATATATCAGTAAAATATTAGCAGGATACATATGGAAGAAGAGGAAGTATACTTAGGAAGTGTACACCACAGGAAATGCATTGGCACTGATTGAAAGGGCAAGTGGCTTCTCAGCATGATTCCTCACATGTACCTGCCATTAGATTTCAAGCAGAATATTGAAACTATAGGGGTAGAGAGAGATGTTCAAGAACCATTTTAATATTCTAGTCAATGGTGTCCTTACCAAGAACAAAAAAATATGGCAAGAGATAGTGGATCTTTGTAAACTAAAAAAGCAACATTATATCCAGTACAAAATAATATTTATTATAAAAATGTAGATGTTCTTCAAGATATAACACATATGGAGGATGATACACTACCAACAAGAGGTTATATTGAAAAGGTGGATCGATCCAGATCAGAAGAAATGTATGAACACTACAGTATACATCCTCTGCATTCTAAAGAGATTACTTGTGATGTAATTGATCTCTTTAAAATGAAACAGGCAAGAGGAACTCCCTTGAGTGTGTGGGAGAAAGGTTTAGATGATCGCTTTTTTCCACATCTATTTCCCACTGGAGTAGGTGGTAGGTATGATGCTAGACCTGTACAAACATCAGCAGCCAAGGACAGATCAACTAGACTATATTCAGAGGCCCCTAGATTTCGCCAGTGTATTCCCTATATATTCCATCTATTGTTTGAGAGTGACTTGCCTGGACTATCTTATGAAATAAACCACATTCTAAAGACAGGAGTGAATCTGCAAAATCTATCAGCAAGGAAATTTGTTGAGAAAGTTCAAGGAAAAGCCGCAAATCTGGAATAAACTTGATTAATTTGATGGCGTGCCAACATGGCACCAGTGACTATTGGTATCGTCATCATGGTGAGCTGAAATGCATGTTGAGAAACCAAGGTGCACCATCTTGGTTTGCAACACTCAGTTGTGCTGAGAATGCGTGGGATGACCTGCTTGAATTTTTGTGAGAAGCAAACTCAAACATAAAGGATATCAAAGTGAAGTCAGCTGGAGAACTTTTGATCCTTAGCTCCCATAAATGTTTGCAGATATTTTAACCACAGGTTTTAAGCCATAATGTCTTTCATTTGCAACAAAATGAATCCTCCTCTTGGTGAAGTAACTGGTTTCTTTTGGCATAAAGAGTACTAAGCAAGAGGTGCTCCACACATTCACATTCTGTTATGCATAAAAGATTAATCAAAATTTGGAACAGACAATGATGATTCTGTCCTGTGTTTCATAGAATAGCAGGTAACATGCGCCATCCCACAAGTTAGTGGTGAGAAAGGCCCGAGACAACAAGTTTTGCTGATTCAAACTCATAGATGTGGCAAATACTGTCGTCAAAAATATTGATGCACAGAAAATTTTTACACAAGGTGTCGATTTGGATTCCCCCAACCCGTCCTTTCAGAAGGAAGAGTAAATAGCTTTTTATTTGCAGTCAGACATACAGTGACACGGAAATTGCCCAAAAATACATGCAACCTGAGAAGAACAGAGGCCTCAAAGTTTATTAATGACTACTGTCCTGTCATTCTAACATTGTGGAATGCGAACATGGATATACAGGGGCATATTTACAAGCCCCTATTGCCACAGGAACGTCACTTTTAGTGACGTTCTTGTGGCGAAATGAGCTTCGCCCTATATGCAAGGCAGCGATAAGCCACTTAACGTGGCTAAACGCTGCCTTGTAAACAAGGCCCCCTTTCACGCTGTACTTAGCGTGAAAGGGGAGGGCAATGGGTGTTGCAGTGGGCGTTCCACCGCAACATCCATTGATTTTGATGCTGCCCCCTATTTACAAGGGCAGCGTAAATAGGAGGTCTCCAACAGGCGAAACGAGGAGAAATGCTTTTTTTCTCCTCGTTTTTGCTGTTTCCATGTGTTCTGCATTGTGCAGCACACATAGAAACAGCAAAAGGCCATTGATTGTTTGTGTGAAGGAAGGTGGTCCTTCCTGCATATAAACAATCTTTAAGCAGCACACATAGAAGTGACATAAAGCCATTTAAAGATTGTTTATGTGCAGGAAGGAGGACATTCCTGCACGTAAACAATATTCCCCTCAACACTATGGTGCAAGGGTGCCTGCCTTGGTGCTAGGCTAGTAAATTTAGTGCCAGCGCAGGGGGAAATGCTGGGCTGCACCATATTATTGTAAATATGGTGCAGCCCTGCGTTTCTGAAGTGGCGGAGCATGGCGTTAAGCCAAGGAGGCTAACGCCACGCTCCGCCACTTCATTGTAAATATGCCCCACAGTTTGTTGTAGACAACTCCATTGCTGTTGCTCACTACTTGATTTCATATATAACAAAATCAGAGAAGACAAAGATGAAAGAGATGTGGAAGGAGAATTCTGCAGAAAAGAGTCTTACAAAGAAATTGCATAGCTTTAGCTTGAAAATGCTTTCCCATAGAGATATAGGATCCTATGAGTGCTCGGATCAGATGAGCTTGGCTAGTTTGTTCTCAAAGCCAAGGAAGCATGCAAAATAGATTATTGAAGTCTTTTCCAGAAATTCAGTATCTATCAGAGTTTGATCCGGAAAGCACTGATATTGTGAAATCAAATATGCTGGATACGTACTATTCAAGAAGGAGTTCACACCTAGAAAACCTGTGCCTTTATGAAGTACTTATACATTACAGATACAAAAACAATGTAACTGAAAACATAGAAGAAGGAAATATACAGTAGTTGGATGTGACGTTTGTTTGATGAGACACGCAAAAGGAAATTTCATTAATCACAGGAAACTGAGTTGCCAAACTGCAGAAAAAAGAGAGTTTTTCTACTTGGCATTTCTGCAACTGTTCAAGCCTTGGCGTGCTGAATCCAAACTACTTGGAGACTACAACTGCTATGAAGACTCTTTCAATGCTGTAAAAGACAGCATTCAGTGTCCAGTATTCTCAAGCTACTTGAAAAAGTTGAAAGATGAGATTGAAATGAAAGAAAGCCTTGCGGCTGAGGTAGCTAAGGAGACTTCACAAAGAAGCCAAAGTTCTGGACCACTCAGTCAAGATCCTCTTGGACAACCAGTTATTCAAAATAAAGCAGCCATAGCTATGAATGAGGTAGAGACTGCAATGCAACAAGCAAGAGAGGAAGCTGCTCATTTCAGACACTTAGGGGCCGATTCCGATCTCGGCCGGTAGGGCTCCGAATCGGATTCGGCTTAACCGGATCCGATTCAGAGCCCTATTTCCCGACCGATCCGTACGCGCGTCCGGACGAGCGAGTACGATGCGAAATCGCCGACCGACTCGTCCGGGCGTCCCGACCGCTCCAACCGACTCGATCCCGGCTCTAACCGCACCGACCGACTCGCACGGACACGACTCGCACCGCGCAATGGAGACGTTCCCCGGCCGGGTAAGTACGATGCGCGCCGCGAGCAGTCCGACCGAGCCGCGCACTCCGGCTCGAAAGAGCTGTCGGAGCCGTACTTTGGGGGTCCGTGTCGGACCCCCCTGTACGCGTAGCCGCGCGAGTCGCACACAGGGGGCACCCATGGGTCCCCCCTGCCCGTGCGTGTACGGCGCGAATCGCTTCGCCGCATACACGCTGTAGGGGGCGCCCTTGTTCGCCTCGCACCCATTGAGTCAATGGGAGCCCGCGTACGCGTTGTACGACAGGCTCCCATTGACTTCAATGGGAGTCCGACCGACTCGAGTCCGATGGCATACGTGCGCATCGTACTCGTTCGGTCGGGCTGCACGGGTCCGATTCGGTCGGATATCTCTCCGGGTCCGGCTCGGTCGGAGAGATTTCCGGCCCGAATCGGAATCGGCCCCTAAGTAGCACAACTGCATACCAAACAAAGAAATTGATATTGAAGTAAAAGATAAATTAGGCCATGGATTTCTGCATGAGAAGAAAGAATGTGAATGTTCTTCATTTAAGCCAATACTACTATACATCAGTGGTCAAGCTGGCACTGGGAAAAGATTTCTAACTAAAGTTCTCACTGCTTATCTGCAGAGGACTACAGAATCAAATTTATCATGTGTATTATAAGTACCAATTGGATTAGCTGCACACAACATTACAGGAATTACTTTACATTGACTACTTATGCTACCTGTTAAACATGACAATAAACTGGAATACCTGAAATTATCAGGTGAAGCTTGTCAAGAGGTGTCAAGCGATTGAAGAAACAAAAGTTTTAATCATCAATGAGGTGAGCATGGTTTTGAAATTAATGCTTGCATTCGTACACTTAAGAATGCAGCACATTTTAAAAATAGAATATCACGTGGTCTTCAGAGGAAATCATTTAATTGTCTTCAGTGACCTATTGCAACCTATACCCCCTTGGAAGGAGAGCCTGCTTTCAAGACACTTCTCCATAATGAAAGAATGGACATTTGGGAATTATTGGCAATGGAAATATTTGGTTAAACTTCTAATACAAAGAACTAGTAAAGAATATGCGTTAAGCATCTGATGTGAACTATAGACATATACTGTAAGACATTAGAGTAGGAGCTCTGAAAAAAGCAGGGGAACATGCTCTGAAAAGTCGGCTTATTAAAAACTATTTTCACCTGAGAACACAGCAGCACAACTAATGTACAATTTCAAATCCATAGTCTGTTTAATGCCTACACTTGAAGAGTGCTCCAACTTTAACAAACAATTATTGAAACTGGAGAAAGAAGATATCTTGGAAATTGCAGCTATCGATAAAATGGAACACCAAGCAGTAACAATACTACAAGCAAAATTGCTTTCTTTGTTGATGTCTGTATCCAGGATGGCAGGATTAGAAAAGTGTTTGCGCGTGTGCAAAAACTGTCAAGTAATTTTGCGGCATAATTTAAATGTTGAAAAAAGGTTTGTAAATGGTGCTTTGGGTAATGTTATTGATTTATTTAATTTTCCAAATAGAGATGAGGTTGAATATTTGGCTATAAAATCTGATCAGATTGATGGTGCGCAGCAGATTGGTCGATGTATTGTACATTTTTATGAAACACTTATATGTGTGGTAGCAGCAGTTTCCAGTGTCTCTAGCATATGCTCTAACTATCTATAAATCTCAAGTTTTAAGTGTAGATGCAGCTTTTATTTATTTTGGAAGTACTGTATTTAGAGAAGGAATGTCGTATGTAGCATTGTCGCGCGTCACAATATTGTCCTGTTTGTTTTGATTGATTTTGATGATAACAAAGTTAGTGCTGATGCAAGTTGTGTCAGAGAGTACAATGGGTTAAGAAGTCTATGCACTCCTCATTTAGAACAGTATCATATTTATGAGAAACAGATAATCTATCCTAAGCGGATGCTTACAAAACCATTGATGAATGTTCCTCAAAAGAAGGAAAAGAAGGACACAGAAGAAGATGTTAAGAAGAAAACAGTGGAAAATGACGGAGATGTTGTAGGCTACCAGTTGGAAAATAGTAATGTCAACTGCTATGCTAATGTTGCTCTCAATGTAGTCATTCATTTACCACATCTTCTAAATGCAATTCAAGAAAAACCAAGGAACACTTTGTGTTCAGCACTCTGTTGTTTGCTCCAAAGTTTACATAGTGATAGGACAGTCATACATTCTGCTGCGGGCATTAGCAATCTAATAGACATATATAACGAATCTGTAGTATTTACTCTCAAGACTCAACAAGACACACAGAAATTTATTATGGTGATCCTCGGAGTTTTAGAACAAGAAGAAGTGAATATTGATAATTTATTTGGACTGATGTAACAATGACTGTGAAGAGTTATTTTTCATCTACCACTCAAATATATTCTGAGTGTTTTCTGTAGTTAACATTACCGGATTCGAAAACTGTGCCTTTTGAGAGATTGATGAAAAAGGCTAACCAAAATATGACCTGCCCAAACTGCAGATCAGATGTTATGTCTACTTTGATTTTAGGAACAACTGGAAAAATACGTTATATTAATGCTGCAGTGATGCAGAGTAGATGGTTCTAAATTGGAAACTGAAATTACAAACTTCAAAGCCGAACAAATATAAATTTCTGGAGGAATTTATACTGCTTTGGCTATTATCTTTCACAAAGGACTTAATATAACATCTGTACATTCAAGTGTCTATTTAAAGAGTATGCAATGATAGCAGCAATAAATTCAAACCAAAACGTCCTTTCAAGCTACCAAGCTCTTATATTTTCTTAAATTTTTTGGAAGTTTAATATAGTGCGAACTAGACCCGAAGGTATCAGAGTGCTTTACATGAGCACCAGTTGCATTACAGACAGACACATTCTTTTTTTTTTTTTTTTTTTTTTAATACTTTATTTCGGCCACTTGGGCCATAAAAGTGCATCAAGAAAACAAACAATCAATACATCTATCTTTAAAAACAATCGATAAATACTCGCATAAAAATTCATATACATTAATCAACCCTCAATAAAAAAATGGGAACACAAACACATAACACATGCCTCATAGGGGCGGCAGGGATGGAGATTATCTATATAAAACATAAACAATTGTGATACAACCAACCGGATAAAAAACACTAAAAAAATCACATCAATATACATAAAAATATCCAAGCGATAAAATCTTGTACTAAGATCTTATAAAAATAGAGCAGTGGGGCTATAGTAGAGGACCGGGAACCATAACAAAGACCTGCTCACCCATATCACAAATTCCCCCAAACCCCAATGGTCACTTTATATAACCCCGTCGGATGAGCCACATACAATTTAAAAAGCGCGATACAGCAAAAACAATTGGGGGATGGGTATCGTATTTTAAGACTCTGTGCGCCTCTATGGCGCGCTCAAACCCTAGATTTTTACACAGTTGGATTAACCACCGCTGACGTGGCAGCCGATAGGCGGGACAGAGGAGCAAAACATGGATTTCAGACTCCACCCTGTACTTGCACGCAGGGCATTCACCGTTTTGGTCCTTCAGCCATTTCGTGGAATATGCTGCAAGTGGAAGAGTCCCCAACCTCAATTGCATATACAGTTTCCTTGCAATTGGGGGTTCGACAAAGTCCAAAAAAGTTTCCCTACTATATACATCCTTTATTAATAAGAACTCTAGGGTTAAACGACCACTTGAGGCACTTTCTCGGATGGCACTTAGCTTTACTGCTCTATATGAATTAACTAAATCCAGCCTTGAGAGCTTAGCACACGAGGTCTCAGGCGTGTTCCAAAGGTCCGGCTTACCTATCCTACGGGCAAGGTCCCTTATGTGGCAAAGCCATGTGATTTTCTTTGTATTACTCATTGTTAAAAACTCAGACAGTTCATCCCTAAAAACAGACAACTCCGGTGTCACCCACATCCTCCGCCAGAAAACTAGGGGTCTTATGGCAATTTCTTCATCCAGCGGTCTCAATCCGAGGTCCAGACGTAGGGGAATTAACGGGGTGCTACGGGGTAAACCTAGGACTTGTCGCATGAAATTATTCTCTACCTTTGTCAGGCTTCCAGTAGGACAATGTCCCCACAACTCTACCCCATAAAGTGTGGCACCCCTTGCCTGGGCTTTATAGATTTCCACCACGGGGGCCGCCGGTTTGAAAGCAGAAGATCTATACAGTTTCATTATACCTCCAACAATCTGAGTTAGTCTGAGCCTTGCTTTGTCTATTTGGGGGCCCCATTCGAATTTCTCAGCCAGGGTAACTCCCAAATAGTCAAATGTCCTAACTCTCTCCAAAGCAACACCATATAGAGAGGGACTTGGACGGGTTTTATTAGGAGGGTTGAAGACCATATATTTAGTTTTATCCAAGTTGATCTCCAGCCCTCTTAGCTTACAGAAGTTTGCAAAGCCATCCAAAATGCACTGAATGCCCATTGGCGATTTAGAGAGCAGCAAAGTGTCGTCTGCGAACATCAGCGCCGGGACCTTCCCTGAGGCTAGCCTTGGAGCATCATTATCCTTAATTAATAACAGGTGGTTGATAAGATCATTGATAAATATACAAAACAAAGTAGGAGCTAAAACACATCCCTGCCGCACCCCCTTTTCAACTGGGAAGCGAGCGGTGAGTTCCCCATACCTCCCACAACGCACTTGAGCAAAATTATCAGTGTGTAGGCTCTTTATAGCTTTTAATAGATATGTAGGAATCCCTAATTCACTCAGTACACTCCATAGTTTTTCTCTGGGTACAAGGTCGAAGGCCGACTTCAGATCAACGAATATCAGATAGAGGCTGCCACCCTCAATGGTTACTGTTTTCCAGTACAGAAGTTGGAGTCTGAATATCTGGTCAACAGTTGACATTTTTGATCTGAAGCCGGCCTGATAGGGACTTAGTATTAGCTCCTCTTCCAACCAACTCTGGAGGCGGTCTAAAAGCACCCGACCATACAGTTTTTGTGAGATGTCAATTAGACTAATCGGTCTATAGTTGGAGGGAGCAAGGGGGCAACCTTTTTTGTATATGGGGACAATCTCGGCCCCGCGCCAGGTATCAGGGGGATTGGAGCCCTGCAATACCGCATTAAATAGGGCACACAGGTATGGGACCCATATTACAGGTTCTTTCCTAAAGAGATCCCCTGGAAGTTCATCTAAGCCTGGGGCTTTATTGCTTTGTAGCTTGTGAATAGCACTCCTCACTTCAGTGCTCGTAATCTCCTTCTCCCCCTCTGGATGAATCTCAGTAGCCGTACTAGTGATACTAGTATTAACATAACCGGCATCCCGTTGGGAGTATAATGTCCCAAAGTGGGACTCCCAAGCTTCAGGCGCTATATTAGGCTCGATGGCGGGTCTCCCGTCCCTGTCACCCGTACTCACTATTGCCCAGAACGTTTTCAAATCCTTGTCCTCCAGGGCTTTCCTTAACATTTCCCACCTTTCTTGCTCCCATTCTTTTTTCCCCCACTCGATAGATCGGTTATATCTGGCCCTCGCAGTTTTAATTTGCACCCTATCCTTGGCCTTGATTGCTTCCAATAAAACCCGCTTATCCTTACGACACTGTTCATTAAACCAGGGGCATCTGTTGTGACCGTTTACTCTAACACGGCTCACCGGGTAGAAGACCTCCCCCAGATTAAAAGAAAGCTCAGAGTGTATTTCGCCTACTTTGTCTAGAATCAAGTTTTGGCCCACCATATAAACTGTCTCCCACATTTTAACTAAAGATGGCAATGCTAACTGGTAGATTTTCGCCAACTTAGTAGGAGACTGTTGAATATGGCCCCATCTAATACGTCTTCTATTGTTGGTCACTACCAAGGGACTGTGACAGTTGTCGGCAGGAAAAGGCGTTTTTACAATGCCCAATTCCCCCTGATTGTAAATTAGGATCAAAGCATTATGGTCACTGTCCTGCCTCTGCACAATATGAAAGTCAAGAACCTTTCCCCAATGTCTTGTTTCCACCAAGATATAATCAATAAGTGAGGTCTGGCCTGCTCTATTGAATGTAAACTTACCTGGTTGGTCAGATTTGGTCCGGCCATTGCATGCTCTTAGGGAATAGGTGAGAGTAAATGAGTTTAACTGCATGACCAGTGGAGACCAAGCTTTAATAGGTGTAATCAGAGGGTTAGGAATAGACCAATAAAGGTCTTCTTCTGTTGGGGCAGAGTGTAAAGGATCGATGAGGGGTTCAAAGTGACAATTGAAATCACCTCCCACAATCTGCCAGGTCGCCGGGTCTAAAGTTGGAATAAAATCTCCCAGCAGAGCAATAGTAGATGATTCCTGGCTGTTGTTAACGGGGCGGGAGTACACATTCACTATGGCAATTTTCACCTTTGTTGGGAAGGAGAGCAAGACACATTGAATGTCACTTGACGGGGTTAGTAGCTGCTCCGCCCTACATCCGAGATGGGTAGCTACCCAAATTGTTAGGCCTCCAGATGGTCTCCCCCTCCCTGCCATAGAAGCTAAGATGTTATAGGGGGCATAGCCTACCCGATGTAAATCTTCCCTTGCCCAGGTCTCTTGGAAAATGCAAATGTCGAATTTATCGACAAAGTCACCCCAATCCGTACAGGGCAGTTTGTTTTTGAGGCCTGCCACATTCCATGAGAGTATCCTTAGCCCAGTCACTTGGCCGGTCTCCCCTCTCACAGCCCCCGATACCACATTCTCATATATAACATGGTCACCAAGATCACCCATGCAACACTCACCTATTTTCCCACATTCTATGCTTTCTCTATTTTGTTCTCTCAAAGAGACATTAACTTTTGCATCTAGGGCCATCGATGTGGTGGGTCTACCTCCTATCTGGTTGATCAAGAGGGAGTGGCCAGGGCTGTCACCTACCATAATTCGCTTCAATCCCTCTCATCCCCATCCTCAAAATCATATCCTGTCGTCTGTAATGACTCCATCAACGTCGATTCCTCTCTCAGTCAATCTACACCCTCCAATACATCAAATCTGTTGTTCACCGGGATGTTAAATAACGGGCGCCTATGATAAGCATCCCAGTTCCCTTCTGGGCGAAGGCCTGCACCGCCTTCTGGAATTAAAGACGGAACCCTACTTCTTACCATTGACTGTGGTGGTGGATAAAAAAATTCAGAGGTTGTAGACTCATAGCCGTCGTGGAATCATAACAACTAGTAGGATTATTAAGTAAATTGGCCACCGTGTGGGGGTTTTCAAAATTTATAACAACACATTCACCTGCCTCTCTTTTTTCCGATTTCCCACCCACCTCACTCTACGAACCATGATAATTTCTCCGGCTCTGGCAAAATCAAACTGTTTATATTTAACAAGCCAGAACAGGCATTTATTCCTCAACTCAAAATAGGTTTCCTTCATGCTAGGTTCGATGGATGGGACACCCGTCAAAATAGCTACATAAGGTGCACAGGCAGGAGGGAGGTTTATGTCGGGAAGATTTGAAACATTTAAAGCATTTCCACCTTCCCTCAGACCGTGGATTACTTGTCTGCTCTCTTTACTATTAGTAACTGGGGCTAGGGGTATGGACTCTTCTCGACTTCTTACACTTGGCTGCTTGCTCTTTGCACTGCTCTCCGTACCATAACTCTTATCTTTCTGTACCCTAGTGTCGCTTTGGTTCCCCATTTCAGAGTTCAAACTGGGGCCCTTGGGAACATCCCTCTCCGACCCCAACGGAGTTGTTAGGTCCTTACTTTCGACCTGGCAGCAGACCTCGATCCCTCTTGTGTGATGGCCCTTGGGGTGGTTATGAGAACAAGCCTCCCCTGTCATTAAAACTTTATCCAGAATATCTAGACGACCAACAAGTGGGGCCAATTCTTCTTTGATAATAGCCCTTAGGTCATTCTGCAAGTCTTCCACCAGACTCAACACCCACATCGGGTACTGCTTCTCTACACTGGCTTGATTCAACCTACCAGCTCTGTGCACTTGCTCTACCCCCTCCTCTGTATTTATGTCCTCACAGAATTTCTTTTTTTTTGATCCGACCTCAGAAGCTATTTTACGTTTTCCCTTTTTAAGGGTACTCTGGGCATGTTTGCTTGTATCTATCACTTTTTGCGCACAGCTATCTCTCTAACAGTCGGTGGCTGTACTTCTGTCTGGGATTGAGCCTGGGTTGGCTGAGAGATCGATAAGACTGGCGAGACAGGTAAGTCAGGAGTGAGTGATAACCGCCTTTCTCTTAGCTCGATTTCGGAGTCCACCACCCCTATTGCCCTCTGTAACATTTTATCTATAGATGTTGGGGGAGTGGGGACCTACTTATCGTTTTGCCTCGAATAGGGGCTATCCTCCTCCCCATTTTATTAACCAATGCCTTAAGGTATGAAGAAGTGAGAGAAAAAGAAACACCTGAAGTTATAGACTGGGATTACGCAGTCTAGTCTAAACACTCCCACTCTAACACATCCCACCCCACATCAAAGGCAAAAATAGGACAAAGTCTCTGAGTCCAACGGTCCTAATAACGCCTCAACTTGTAGACGTATTTTTCAGCTGTATCAAGGCTTTCCAGGTTTGGCAGGCAGGGTACAATCAGGGATGGGAGTACACAAGAGTAAGTCTTACCAGCTGTTCCCTCTTTCGTGCCAAACACACACCCAAGGGGGGGGCCCTGCCCTGTCTCTTCCTGGCGATGACGGGCGCAGGACGGGCCCGCCCTTGGCCCGGGCTTGGCCCGGGCGAGCCCGCGCGCGTCCCGCGCCGCGGTGTTCCTTCGCGCTTTTTAGCGCGTTTGTGGTGTAGCAGAGCACCTCCCCTCCTGGGAAGGATCCTGGGACTGGTAGTCCCCGCACAGCACAGGCAGCAACAGCACCTCCAGGCGTCCCGCGCCACGGTGTTCCTTCGCGCTTTTTAGCGCGTTTGTGGTGTAGCAGAGCACCTCCCCTCCTGGGAAGGATCCTGGGACTGGTAGTCCCCGCACAGCACAGGCAGCAACAGCACCTCCAGGCGTCCCGCGCCGCGGTGTTCCTTCGCGCTTTTTAGCGCATTTGTGGTGTAGCAGAGCACCTCCCCTCCTGGGAAGGATCCTGGGACTGGTAGTCCCCGCACAGCACAGGCAGCAACAGCACCTCCAGGCGGTCCCGCGCCGCGGTGTTCCTTCGCGCTTTTTAGCGCGTTTGTGGTGTAGCAGAGCACCTCCCCTCCTGGGAAGGATCCTGGGACTGGTAGTCCCCGCACAGCACAGGCAGCAACAGCACCTCCAGGCGTCCCGCGCCGCGGTGTTCCTTCGCGCTTTTTAGCGCGTTTGTGGTGTAGCAGAGCACCTCCCCTCCTGGGAAGGATCCTGGGACTGGTAGTCCCCGCACAGCACAGGCAGCAACAGCACCTCCAGGCGTCCCCATTCATTTTTTTTAGACACAGAGAGATTAAGTGATTTGTGCAGAATCACAGGATGTTGAGCGTCCCTGAAGAGACTTGGACTTGGGTCCCCAGCTCCAAGGTCGACCGCTCTAGCCATTAGGCCACTTCAACCAAAGTTCTAAGGAGGAATTTCTGGAATCGAAATCACATGAGGCATCAAGCAAAAAGTAGGGGCTAATCATGTCAAAAGAGGCACTTTCCTACATGTGGTAATATCAATATGTTGTACCACCTAAAAACTTACCATAGTAATCAGTTGAAGAGAGGGCAGAGGGAGAGAAGTGCTGAGTAACCATCAACTTTGACTGCTACATCAGCTACTGCATGAGAGAGAATTCCAACTGAAATGGAGCAACATCTGTCTGAAAACTCTCCAGAACTGAGTAGAGTAGGAACATTTTGTTTAGATTGCAATAAAGTGCTTACTGTAGGGGAACAGTGTGTTGCTGTCATTTTGGATTCATCAAAGCGTCACAAATGCTAATTATGTTTTTCATTCACACCATTTCCTACACTGTTTTTGAGTTTCTCTAGATAATGTTTTTTTCTAGATAACATTTCTTTTAAGAAAAAACAGAACAAATAGAAAAAAGGTTTACATTAAAAAAAAAATAGTTCCAGAAAAAAAGAAGAAAAAACACTGTTCTTGTTGGAACCACCTTTCATGGTTAAAAAAAAAATAAACTGTACGGCTGTATAAGTGAGTGACTGGGTATGTGTCAGGAATCGTGTCCAAATACTGAAAAACACCTACCAAGTTGTTGGAGCGGTGTTTCAGAGAAAAAAGAAGAGAAGTTCCTGTTTCCACTGGCACTGGAGAGAGTGCAAGAATTTATCGTGGACTGCATTAGTTAGGTGGCTATTTTCCAATATGGCCACCACTCGCGATTTGGGTTCAGCACTCCAGTCTTCTCTCCTGGAGCGCGAGGGCTGCAGAGCAGTGTGAAGTGCGCCGCATCCTCTCAACGGTGCACTTTACTGAAGAATTTCTGGAGATTAGTGGCGTTCTTTGGATTCGGCGTTCAGAAGATTAGTGTAGTGTTAGTTATAGTTACTGTTGCGCATGTCCGACGGTAGAGTTAGTGTTCGCGTCTCGTTCCGAGTCCTCGCCCCAGGCCTGAAGAGAAAGCTGAAAGAAAACAGAGTGAAAAGGAGAGTTACTTGTATGAGCATCATATTTACCAGAGAGTAAAAACAGCTGAAGGACATTCCTTACCTTTCCTCCTCAGTGACTACATCACTTCCTGTATACACAAGTTCCGAAAGAAAAAAAAAAAAAAGAAAATAGTTAATTATCATAAGAATGTTATGCCAGTCTTGTGTAAATTTATGTTTCCATAAGAATGAATTAAAAAGAGCCTTTTCTAATGTATATAAATAGTTGCTGAATCTTTAGTGAAGAACTTACCCCAAAAGCGAAAAAGAAAGAAAAGTCTTTAAACAAAATAAGATTAAAGAATAGAAAATAAAATACAAAAAGAATAACTTCATAGAAGAGAAGCAAAGGCCTGTCTAAAAAGGGGTATGTTAACTATATGAGTAAACAAATTCAAACACATGAGAAGTTTTCTAGGTCATGAAGTGAGAAGTAATGTGTTTATTTGTTTTGCAGTGTTCTAAATAAACCGCTAAGAAGTTGTAGAAGTAGAAGTAGAAGCTGTGAACACCTTGCAAGAAAAAGACGAGACAGTCTCTTCTCTTGTCCCCAATCCCCTTTCCCCCCTGGAGAATTCTTCACCTCCCTTTTTAAAACTATTGGGGCATGGAGATGATTCTAGAGGGGCATTGGGTTAGAGCATATTTCTGCTCCTGTGAAGGTCGGGAACTTCAAAGAGTGACACTTGACAGAGTGAACTGCCCACGTTTTAATCACTCACCCGAGCAGAAAGGCTGAAGGATTCGATCTAAAAAACTTGGGCGGGGTCTTGGAAGCCATTCAAAAGGAATTATTAGCAGTTAGGGAGGAGAACAAAAGTCTGAGACAAGATTTGTTGCCTCAAGAAGGGAAACTACAGACTTAGCTAGCAAGATGGATGGTTATTTTTCAGGAATCAGGTTTGCAGCTTTATCTCCAGAGGCTCAGGCTTCCAGTTCCACCCCAATTCTCCACCCAAGAAACACCACTCAGGTTGTTCACTCTTTGTCACCAGTCATTCTGTTTGCTCCTCCAGAACTTTTAGTGGAGGGCCACAAAAGGCCCAAATCTTTCTAACCCAGTGCTCTCTTCATTTCATGTGCCGACCGGCGGTTTTCCCAGATGCACAGTCCGAGTAGCCTTCGTATTGTCCTATCTCAGTGGGAATGCGGCAGCCTGGTCCTTACCGCTGGTGTCCAAGGACTCGGCTATCCTGTATGACTTCGATGAATTTAAGAAAGAGTTTCTGAGGATATTTGATAGGAGAAGGGTGCCTCAAGCTACAGATAATGAATTGCTGCAATTGAGACAGGGAAATAAGGAGTTAGTTGCTTACCTTGCCCAATTCAACAAATTTATAGTAGAGACTGATTGACCAGAAAACAAGAGGGCAGCATTATTTTACGGGGGTCTAAAAGATAAACTGAAAGACGCATTGTCGCAGATACCAAATAGACCCACGGAAGTTTCTGCTCTTATCGATTTGGTCCTTGAATTAGATTATCGACAAACAGAAAGAAAGGGAGAAAAGAGGAAGGAATTTCACTCTAGCGTGCCTAGGTTTGATCAGATGAGACCAGAAGGATTAAGATCAGTTGGAAATAGTCAGTCTGTTGAACCAATGCAAATTGGAGCAGTGCGAGGTCCTCTTTCAAAAGAAGTAAAAGAGAAGAGGAGAAAAAATAACCTCTGTTTATATTGCGGAATCAGCGGCCATTTTGTCAAGGCTTGCCCCAAGACACCAAAGACCTTGCCGAAGGAAAACTTGCGGCACCACCAGTAGGAGGGGTTGGATTGGTGAGTGCTAAAGAAGCAACAACTCCAGATTCTCATCTATTGGCGAACACTCTTCAATCGTCGGCTCCACATTTGACCCTACCGGTTACATTAAAATTTAGGACCTCTGTTCAATCGGACATACTGGTCATGATAGATTCGGGAGCCACTGGAATTTTTTGTTACCTGAAGTTCGCTACAAAAATTGGACTAAAGGCTATTCGGAAAACCAAGAGTGAGGCAGTGAGAGCGGTAGATGGCACAAACCTTTCTTCAGGTCCTATTGTGAGTCACACGGAAAGGTAGAGCTAATTCTGCCTGATGGACATCAAGAATTCCTGCAGTTTAATTTAATCAATGCACCACAGTTTCAGTTAATACTTGGTCTCCCATGGCTGACAGATCACAACCCGCAGATTGATTGGGAGAAGAGATCAATCAAGATGAATTCAGCATATTGCAAGGGGTTATGTTATCACACAGATGATCAAGCCAAGGAGTCTAGTCTAGCTACCTGCTTTCGTGAGGCTGGTACTTCTGTGTGTGTGATACGTACTGAAGAAATTCCAGAGATGTAGCAGGATTTTCAGGATGTCTTTAATGAAGTGGAGGCTGAGAAGCTTCCCTCTCGTCGATCCTATGACTGTAAAATTGAGTTGGAACCCGGAGCGAACCTTCCTTGCAGCAGAATCTATACCTTAACGGAAAAAGATGACTATCTGAAGGAATACATTCAAAAATATTTTAAAAATGGGTTTATCAGGCCATCCCAGTCTCCAGTTTCATCTCCATTGTTTTTCGCACCAAAGAAGGAAGAGGAAGATTTAAGGACCTGTGTAGACTATAGAGCCCTGAACCGGATAACCATCATGAACAGGTACCCTTTTCCTCTGATCTCTGTACTATTGGACCAGGTCAAAGGAGCACAGATTTACACAAAACTGGACCTAAGAGGGGCATATCATCTAGTCCGAATCAGGGAAGGAGACGAATGGAAGACCGCCTTCAGAACCAAGTTCGGTCCATACGAATACCAGGTAATACCATGCGGCTTGTGCAAGCGCCCAAGTTGTTCTTCAGCATTTCATAAATGATGTGCTGAGTCAATACATCGACAGATGTGCCATAGTTTATATTGATGACATACTGATTTACTCAGCGTCAGAAGAGGAACATCAAGAACATGTAAAGGGTGTCTTGGAAAGGCTGCGGGAAAACAGTTTATACGTGAAACTGGAGAAGTGCGCTTTCAATGTTCATACTGTGGATTTCCTTGGGTTCATTTTATCTCCGAAAGGAATTACGATGGATAAACAAAAGATTAAAGCAGTACTGGAATGGTCATCTCCTACGACCATCAAAGAAATGCAAAGTTTCATTGGATTTGCAAATTTATGTAGGAGATTCATAAAAGAATTCTCTCAAAAAGTGAAACCATTAACTCGCTTGTTAAAAAAAGGAGTTCCATTTGTCTGGTCCAGAGAAGCTGAAGCATCCTTTCAGTCCTTAAAAGAGAGTTTTACTTTGGCACCAATCTTGCTTCATGCAGATCCTGCAGAGAGCCCTTTTACGTGGAAACTGATGTTTCTGATCAGGCTATAGGTAGTGTTCTATCTCAAAGACACAAAGAAACAGGCCAGTTACACCCTGTTGCCTACAGATCCCGGAAATTGCTTCCGGCAGAAAAAACTATAGCATCACAGAAAAGGAATTACTAGCCATAAAGGATGCCTTCAAAGAGTGGAGAAATTATCTGATGGGGGCCATTCATACAGTAACTGTGTTTACTGATCATAAAAATCTGCAGTTCCTTCAGTCAGCAAGAACCCTCACTCTTCGACAACTAAGGTGGTGCCTCTATTGCGCAGACTACAATTTTGTAATCACCTATTGACCAGGAAACAAGAACGGAAAGGCAGATGCCTTGTCCAGGATCAATACAGAAGGACAAAAGGTGGTTATTGAAAATCAGAAAATCATTCCTGAATCCAAAATTGTGGGGGTTATAGCCAGCGAAACATTGGATAAGAAGGTTGAAAAGGCTTTGACACAAGAAGAAATACAAAATTGGGCCAAGGAAGATCCTTTTAGAGAAATCGGAAACAGCCTACCATACCACAATGGGGGCTTGTACATACCCACTTCCAAGCTACAGGAGAGAGTTTTCTATTATTGTCATGATCATCCATTGGCCGGACATAAAGGAGTCAATAAAACTGAAGAATTGATCAAGAGACAATTTTGGTGGCCCAATATGACCAAAGACATTAAACAATATGTGGCTGACTGCGGAATCTGTGCTCAGGGAAAATCAATTCGGCAGCCCCCTCAGGGTTTATTACAACCGTTGCCTAGCCCCCCCCCCATCCTTGGCACACAGTGACAATGGATTTGATCGTAGATCTGCAATCTAGTCAGGTTTTCAACACAATATTGGTCATGGTTGGTGCATTCACAAAGGTGGCTCACTTTGTCCCCTTAAAGAACATTACCAGTGCAAAGGAACTGGCTAAACAGTTCAACTTACATTTGGTAAAGATACACGGAAATCCGTAGGTTCTCATTTCTGATCAAGGTTCACAGTTCCTGTCTCATTTTTGGCGGGCTTTCACAGGAGGTCTGAACATAGAAACCAGGTTTTCTACTAGCTATCATCCTGAAGCAGACGGACAGTCAGAGAGGGCGAATCAGGAGTTAGAACAGTATTTGAGGCTTTTTCTGCTGGATCAGGAAGGGTATTGGCCAGATCTCCTTTGGGCAGCAGAATTCGCACACAATAACACTCAGAACAGTTCTACGGGTTATTCACCATTCTTTTCAAACTAAGGTCGACATCCTAACTCAATAGTCAGTACTAGTGAAATAACCGTCCCTGCAGTGAAAGATTTAGTCCAACACTTAAGTGAGACTCATGAATCAGCTAGGAAGAAATTAGAAAAATCTAAAGAAATATAGAAAAACTATGCTGATAAGAAAAGAAGGCCAGAAGACACTTATTCAATAGTAAGGTTTGGCTGAGTATAAACAATTTGAGACTAAGAGGGAACCGGAAATTCCAACCTCATTTCATTGACCCCTTTGTGGTGTAGAAGAAGATAAGTCCGGAGACCTATAGGTTAAAACTATGTCCACAGTTGAAGATTTACCCAGTATTCCACGTTTCTCTACTAAAAAGATCTTCACCAAGTCTCAGGGTAAAGACACCTCTGAGGATTGTACAAGCTGGAGTAGGAGAGGAGTTTAAGGTTAAAAGAATTTTAGATTCCAAGTGGAAGAATGGAAAGGTATTCTATCTGATTGACTGAAAAGGCTATGGGCCAAAAGAAAGATCTTGGGAGTTACATACTGATGTTCATGCACCAAGATTAGTGAAATCCTTCCATGATAAATATCCCCATAAGGCAAAACTTGGGGAACCAACCTTGCGGAGGGGTACTGTCAGGAATCGTGGCCAAATACTGAAAGCGGTGGAGCGGTGTTTCAGAGAAAAAAGAAGATAGGTTTCTGTTTCCACCGGCACTGGAGAGAGTGCAAGAATTTATCGTGGACAGCATTAATTAGGTGGCGATTTTCCAAGATGGCCACCACTCGCGATTTAGGGTCAGCACTCCAGTCTTCTCTCCTGGAACGCGAGGGCTCCATAGTAGTGTGAAGTGCGCGCGCATCCTCTCAACGGCACACTTCTCTGAAGAATTCTTGGAGATTAGTGGCATTCTTTGGATTCTGCGTTCAGGAGATTAGTGTAGTGTTAGTTATAGTTTCGACGGTAGAGTTAGTGTTCCGGTCTCGTTCCGAGTCCTTGCCCCAAGCCTGAAGAGAAAGCTGAAAGAAAACAGAGAGAAAAGGAGAGTTACTCGTATGCGCATCATATTTACCTGAGAGAAGAAACAGCTGAAGGACATTCCTTACCTTTCCTCCTCAGTGACTTCATCGTTTCCTGTATACGCAAGTAACCTAAAGGAAAAAAAAATAAAAAAATAGTTAATTATCATAAGAATATTATGCCAGTCTTGTGTAAATTTATGTTTCCATAAGAATGAATTAAGAAGAGTCTTGTCTAATGTGTATAAATAGTTGCTGAATCTTTAGTGAAGAACTGACCCCAAAAGAGAAAAAGAATGAAAAGTCTTTAAACGAAATAAGATTAAAGAAAAGTAAATAAAATGCAAAAGAAAATTAAATTGATAGAAGAGAAGCAAAGGCCTGTCTAAAATGGGGTATGTTAACTATATGAGTAAATGAATTCTAACACATGAGAAGCTTTCTAGGTCATGAAGTGAGAAGTAATGTGTTTATTTGTTTTGCAGTGTTCTAAATAAACCGCTAAGAAGTTCTAGAAGTAGAAGCTGTGAACACCTTGGAAGAAATAGACAAGGCAGTCTCTTCTCTTGTCCCCAATCCCCTTCCCCCCCTGGAGAATTCTTCACCTCCCTTTTTAAAACTATTGGGGCGTGGAGATGATTCTAGAGGGGCATTGGGTTAGAGCATCATTCTGCTCCTGTGAAGGTCGGGAACTTCAAAGAGTGACACTTAACAGAGTGAAGTGCCCACATTTTAATCACTCACCCGAGCAGAATGGCTGACGGATTCGATCTAAAAAACTTGGCGGGGTCTTGGAAGCCATTCAAAAGGAATTATTAGCAGTTAGGGAGGAGAACAAAAGTCTGAGACAAGATTTTTTGCCTCAAGCAGGGAAATACAGACTTAGCTAGTAAGATGGATGGTTATTTTTCAGGAACCAGTTTTGCAGCTTTATTTCCAGAGGCTCAGGCTTCCAGTTCCACCCCAATTCTCCACCCAAGAAACACCACTCAGTTTGTTCACTCTTTGTCACCAGTCATTCTGTTAGCTCCTCCAGAACCTTTAGTGGAGGCCCACAAAAGGCCCAAATCTTTCTAACCCAGTGCTCTGTTCATTTCATGTGCCGACCGGCGATTTTCCCTGATGCACAGTCCCGAGTAGCCTTCGTATTGTCCTATCTCAGTGGGGATGCGGCCACCTGGTCCTTACCGCTGGTGTCCAGGACTTGGCTATCCTGTATGACTTCGATGAATTTAAGAAAGAGTTTCTGAGGATATTTGATAGGAGAAGGGTGGCTTAAGCTACAGATAATGAATTGCTGGAATTGAGACAGGGAAATAAGGAGTTAGTGTTTTGCAGTGTTCTAAATAAACCGCTAAGAAGTTGTAGAAGTAGAAGTAGAAGCTGTGAACACCTTGGAAGAAAAAGACGAGGCAGTCTCTTATCTTGTCCCCAATCTCCTTTCCCCCTGGAGAATTCTTCACCTCCCTTTTTAAATCTATTAGGGTGTGCAGAGGATTCTAGAGGGGCATTGGGTTAGAGCATCATTCTGCTCCCGTGAAGGTTGGGAACTTCAAAGAGTGACTCTTGACAGTATGTGAGTAGCTATAGGGGTGAGTGACTGGGTGTGAGTGGCTTTATGAGTGAGTGCCTGCATGAGTGAGCGCCAGCATTTTATTACCCAGAATTCCCTGCAAATCTCAAATTCAGCTAGCAATTCACATTTTCCTCACATTTCTGTGTGGAAAATTTGTCAGAACTCTGCGCTTGCACAAATTTCCCACCACCCCGTATTTCCCTTGGTCTCCTGAAAAAAAAAATACCTCACTTGTGTGGGTCCCCAACGCAGAGAACCTAAAAACGTATAAAATTAAAAACTGAGGGGGAACCAAAGTAGGTCCAAAGGGGCAGGTATTTTTTTCATACGTTTTTAGACTGACACTGCTTATTATGTGTCCATGTTGCGTTTTAGGCCGTTTCCTGTTGCGGGCACTAGGCCTACCCACACAAGTGAGGTACCATTTTCATCGAGAGACTTGGGGTAATGCTGGGTGGGTGAAAGTTTGTGGCTCCCCACAGATTCCAGAACTTTCCATCACAGAAATGTGAGCAAAATGTGTCTTTTTTAAAAAGTTTGAAGTTTGTAAGGGATTCTGGGTAACAGAACCTGATGAGAGCTACAAAAGTCACCCTATCCTGGATTCCCTCGAGTGTCTAGCTTTAAAAAATGTATGGGTTTCCTAGGTTTCCCTAGGTGCCGGCTGAGCTAGGGTCCAAAATCCACAGCTAGGCACATTGGGAAAAAAGGGTATGTTTTGTGTGAAAAAATCTGATGTGTCCACGTTGCGTTTTGGTTCGTTTTCTGTCACGGGAAATATGCCTACCCACACAAGTGAGGTACCATTTTGATCGAGAGACTTGGGTTGATACTGGGTGAGTGGAAGTTTGTGGCTCCCCACAGATTCCAGAACTTTCCATCACAGAAATGTGAGCAAAATGTGTTTTTTTAATAGTTTGAAGTTTGTAAGGGATTCTGGGTAACAGAACCTGATGAGAGCCACAAAAGTCACCCCATCCTGGATTCTTTCGAGTGTCTAGCTTTCAAAAATCTATGGCTTTCCTAGGTTTCCCCAGATGCCCGCTGAGCTAGGGTCCAAAATCCACAGCTAGGCACATTGCGAAAAAGGGTCTATTTTGTGTGGAAAAATCTGATGTGTCCACGTTGCGTTTTGGTCCGTTTTCTGTCACTGGAAATAGGCCTACCCACACAAGTGAGGTACCATTTTGATCGAAAGACTTGGGTTAATGCTGGGTGGGTGGAAGTGTGTGGCTCCCCACAGATTCCAGAACTTTCCATCACAGAAATGTGAGGAAAATGTGTTTTTTTGAAAAAGTTTGAGGTTTGCAAGGGATTCTGGGTAGTAAAACTTGGTGAGAGCCACAAAAATCACCCCATCCTGGATTTCCCTGAGTGTCTAGCTTTTAAAAATGTATGGGTTTCCGAGGTTTAACTAGGTGCCGGCTGAGCTAGGGTCCGATATCCACAGCTAGGCACTTTGCGAAAAAAGGGTCTGTTTTCTGTGGAAAAATGTAATGTGTGCATGTTGCGTTTTGGTCCATTTTCTGTCGCGGGAACTAGGTCTACCCACACAAGTGAGGTACCTTTTTTATCAAAAGACTTGGGGTATTGCTGGGTGTGTGGAAGTTTGTGGCTCCCTGCAGATTGCAGAACTTTCCATCACAGAAATGTGAGGAAAATGTGTTTCTTTGGACAACGTTTGAGGTTTGCAATGGATTCTGGGTAACAGAGTCTGGTGAGAGCAAAACAAGTCACCCCATCCTTGATTACCCTGAGTGTCTAGTTTTAGAAAATGTACAGGTTTGCTAGGTTTCACTAGGTGCCGGCTGAGCTTAGGCCCAAAATCCACAGCTAGGCACATTGCAAAAAAAGGGTCTGGTTTCTGTGGAAAAATGTGATGTGTCCATGTTGCATTTTGGGCTGTTTCCTGTCGCGGGCACTAGGCCGACCCACACAAGTAAGGTACCATTTTTACCAAGAGACTTAGGGGAATGCTGGGTGGGTGGAAGTTTGTGGCTCCCCACTGATTCCAGAACATTCCATTACAGAATTATGAGGAAAAGTTTGAGGTTTGCAAGGGATTCTGGGTAACAGAACCTGGTGAAAGCCACACAAGTCACCCTATCCTGGATTCCCCTAAGTGTCTAGTATTCAAAAGCGTACAGGTTGGCTAGGTTTCCCTAAGTGCCGACTGAGCTAGTGCCCAAAATCCACATCTAGTCGCATTTCAAAAAAAGGGTCCGTTTTCTGTGGAAAAATTTGATGTGTCCATGTTGCCATGTTGAGTTTTGGGCCTCTTCCTGTCGTGGGCACTAGGTTTACCCACACAAGTGAGATACCATTTTTATTGGTAGATTTGGGGGAATGCTGGGTGAGTGGATGTTTGTGGCTCCCTGCAGATTCCATAACTTTCCATCACAGAAATGTGAGAAAAATGTGTTTTCTACTACAAAGTTTGAGGTTTGCAAGGGATTCTTGGAAACAGGACCTGGTAAGAGCCACACACGTCACCCATTCTGGATTCCCCTGAGTGTCTAGTTTTCAAAAATGCACAGGCTTGCTAGGCTTCTCTAGGTGCCGGCTGAGCTAGGGCTCAAAATCCACAGTTAGGCACATTGCAAAAAAAGGATCTATTTTCAGAGGAAAAATGTGATGTGTCCATGTTACATTTTGACCCATTTCCTGTTGCAGGCACCAGGCCTACCCACATAAGTGAGGTACCGTTTATATCTGGAGACTTAGGGAAATATAGAATAGTAGAATAAGTGTTATTACCAGTTGTCAATCTATGCATTTCTGCCTTCTAAATGTAAGACAGTGTGTAAAAAAGCAGACATTTTGAAAAATGCCCCCTAATTCACATGCTAGTATGGCTACCCACACATTCAGAGATGTGCAAATATCCACTTTTTCAATACTCCACATCTTAGTCCCATTTCGAAAATACATAGGTTTCCTTGATACCTATTTTTCACTTTTTATATTTTACCAAATGAATTGCTATATACTCCTTACACAATGAAAAACCATTGCAAGGTGCAGCTCAGTTATTGGCTCTGGGTACCTCAGGTTCTTGGTGAACCTACAAGCCCGATATATCCCCGCAACTAGAAGGGTCCCGCGGACGTAACGGTATATTGCTTTCAAACATCTAGCATGGTTAGAAGAAGTTACAGGTGAAAATGTAGGCACAAATGGCTGTTTTTCTCAACTCAATTTCAATATTTTTTTTATTTCAACTATTACTTTTTATAGTAAACCCTTGAAGAATCTACACAAATGACCCCTTGCTCAATTTTGAATTTTCTTTTCATAAATGTCTAGCTTTCCGGGATTCATTATTGGTTTCACACCCTTTTCTACCACTAACTGGAAGAAGGTTAAAAGCGCAAAAAATAGGAGAATTAGGCTATGTCCCAGTAAAATGCCAATACTGTTTAGAAAATATTGTTTTTCTGACAAATGTCTGCCTGCTTCTGAAAGCTGGGAAGATGGTGATGTTAGCACCACAAACCCTTTTTAGATACCATTTGCAGGAAAAAAAACAGACGCTCTCTTCTGCAGCATTTTCTTCCCATTTTTCAAAAAAAACAAAACTTTAGCTGTATTTTCTTCTTTAAATTTCTCAGTCCCCTCAAAGGGAATCAACATACCCTGGGTACCTTAAGAATCCTCAGGATGTTGGATGAAAAGGACGCAAATTAGGCGTGGATACCTTTGGTGAACAAAATGTTATGGGGGCCTAAGAGCGAACTACCCCAAATAGTCAAAAAAGGACATGGCACGGGGTGGAAGGCCTGGCAGCGAACGGTTTAACTGGACCTAATAAGATAGATACATTATTACTTGTGTTAGAGTACCATCCAACCAGTTAATAGTTCAATTTCTCACACTTGCCTATTGTTTAAAAACAATAAGTGAGAAGTGGAGATGTCAATTTCTGTAAACATTTTACATTATTTAAAAACAATCAGCAGAAATTTTGTTTTTAACTGTGTGGAAGAAAGATGAATATGGTCAAGCATGCTGAATTATCAAGTAGCAATAGATAAAAACTTTAATAAATGTGGATTTATACTTTATGAGATAAACCCAAATAAATAAATAGATGTAATTCAAAAGGCAGATATTTTGAAGAGAAAATACCAGATGATTATCACAACACAATGACCCACTTAAGAAAGAATAAAGCACAGCCTAGGTTGCATAAACAGTATGTCAACAAGAGCCCTTGCGGTTAATGTCATATTGATCTAGATTTTGGTCATTGCAAAACAAAGAGACACTACAGAAAAAACAACACTCTTTCCACATCCACAAATTGCCTAATACTAAATTAAATATTTAATTTGTGCGAACTAAAAAACGTAAAAATCTGAACCTACACATCTTTAATGGATTTGCATTCCCTACGCAATCATATTTCATCCTCACTTAAAATTCTACCTATTGCTAATTTAATACATCATATTATTTTTACTTAAAGTTTTTGTTAAGTTCTATTAACCACCCTAGTTAATGGTGTCAGAGAGCTAGGGTGTGTGACAGTGGGCGGTCATTTGAGTGGGAAACGGCAATGTAATGCTAATGACAAACCCTCAAATATGATGTAATTCCAGTCCGATGGGAAGGGGCATTCCAAGTTTAGCTGTATGACTGGTGGGATTAATAGAAAGTTACACAATTGAGCTCAGGCAGCTGGGCTACTCAAATGGCAACATGAAGAAGTGTACCTTAGGGATTTCCTGAATTTAATGCAGTAACTTTTCCGCCTTACGTGGGTGTAGAGAGTTCCACAGTGAAAAACGATGGTGGTGAAGGGAACGTCCACCGAATCTTTGTATTTGACTAGCTGGGAAATCAGCAGACCTCGATTAGCGGGCTAGAGGCTTTACAGCGGTTAGTAAAGAGCAAAAAAGCCAGAGAGGTATTTAGGATAGCAGTTGTGTAGAGCTTTGTGAACAATGCAGAGGGTTTTACAGGAAGTCCTTTCTTTCACAGTTAGCCAGTCTAAGGATTTAAAGGGTGGATGATATGTTTGGGGCATTTCAGTCTTAAACTCAATCAATCAGCTGAGTTTGTACTTGTTGCAATTTTGCAAGAAAAGTGTTAATTAAGACTTGTATTAAGACAATTATACTGCCAGTACCAATTTGATTTTTTGGTTGAAGAGGGACAATAGTAAGATCCATTTCAGCTGTCATAGGTGAAAAGGCTGTGTTGCAAACTGAGGTAAATTGTGATGAGAATAAGAGTTAAAGTCAAGGATCACGCCTAGGTTTTGTGCTTGGGACACTTGAGTAGGAGGACAGCCTCAATCCTTTGGCCATGCAAGGGAGAAGGAGGATAGTTTCACCTGTTCTTAAAGCATGATTTCAATTTTATTCATTGAGGCATAACCAGATGTGTTGCATGAAACACTGAAGATGAGATAGACAGTGGTAAGTTTGTTTAGAGAGTTCTGGCCATCTTTGATCCATAGGCGGAGCTGGGTTTCATCTGTGTGCACAATATTATAGATAGATGGAAGCAAAGGGTGCCAAGTAGAGCTTTACAAGGATGGGAGACTGGTTAGAGCATTGGGGTACACCACAGTGGATATAGGCCGTTTTCAAAAGGGTGCTTTCCATGTTCACTTGGTGTGTGCAGCTGTGCAGGAATGATATAGACATGCGAGTGCCATGTTTTTTCCTCCCACAATGGAAGTTAGCCTTTGAATGAGAATTGGATGGTCTATAGAGTCAAATGTGACTGAAAAATCCAGTAACATCAGGGCACATGGGTGGCCTTGGTCACAGGCCTTGCAGATATCTTCCTTATTGATTAGAAGTTTGGTTTTGGGCTTCTTTGAGGCCTGAAATGGGATTAGAGGTTACTGAGGAGGCTATTGGTTTCAAGATGATGATAAAATTACTTTTTGCACCACGATTGAGAGAAGAGATTGGCCTGTAGTTCCATGTGACTTCTGGGTTTCCAGTTGCCTTCTTTAGAATAGGAGAGATGATCATGGCATTTCCTGGCATTTCTTTAAATTAATTATTGTGTATTCATTTCTGTTTCACCTTACTGTGTTTAAAAGCATTGTGAGTAAATAACTGTGAATAAAAATCATATATGAAGACACTCATGATCACCCCCATTTTTTTGGACTGATGCTGTTGGTGTTTTAACTCTGTTCACTGGGACCCTGCTAACCAAGCCACAGTTTTTGTGTTCTGACCCCTAAAAACTTGTCAATCTCATTAAAATCACAGATTGCCACTTTTAACTTAACTATAAGTCCCATGTATATGGTACCCCGTGTGGTGAGTGCGTGTAAGATAAATGGAACTATTGGACTACAGCCCTTATGGTGCCATCACTAAAGTGATCATATAAAGCATGACTCTAAGCGTGCCACAGCGGCCTCGCTGAGCAGTTTTAAAACTGACATTTTGACCTGTCAAAACAACCCTTTTTCCAGGCCTAAACCTTCCTTTTAAAAAGTTGTAAGGCAACCCCAATGTTTGCTTTGCCAGCCCTAAGACAGAGTGTGCAGTATGTAAAAGTCGAACATATGTATTTAATGTTTTTACATGTCCTTACAGTGAAAAAGTCCCTAAACTCTTTTTTTATTGTAGCAAGGCTAGCTGTGCCTTACAAAACACTGGGTTACTTCAGATTGGCACTAGCTAGAAAAATACTTCAAACACTCATTTGCCTAGTTAACTAAATCCAACTTAATGCTAAAGTCAAATTTGTCTAACTATTTCAGAAATAGTAACTTTAGAAAATCACTATTTTTCTACTGAAAGCCGCTATAGCTTTTTCAGAGTTAATCCCCAACTGTCACCTGACAGCCTGTTGTCCACCCACAAAGAAGTGTAAATAGCTCCCACAAAAGGAAACAAAAAAGGCCTTTTGTGGGAGGTTATGTGACATCCTGACAGGATGGCCATGGGGATGTTCCCACCACCATCTGCACAAGCTTCAAAGGGGCATCACCTATTACAGCTAGATATAATTCACAACTAGGTCTGCCCCTTCCATTGTCCAGGTAATCAGTATGGCACCAATCCCAGTGGTGGGGAAACCTCTTTCAGAACTGATTTTCAAAGGGGCTTTCTCATTTCTCCACACACACCTCAGGGGCTTTCCTCAGGGGAAGAATGGTTCTGCCATATTGGATTTTGGCAGAACAGTGCACTGTGGGATTGTTTAGGGCCAAGCCCCCAGGAAATGATGTCAAATTGAGTAGGGTTTCCCCTAGGAACTTTTTCCCTTTTGGCCAGGGAGTCTGCCCTACTCTATAGCTAGTGCCAGGATTAAATGTGCCACTACTGGATTCCTTGTTCAGAAAACATCTAGAACTGTGGATGACAGACGAAGGACTATACCTGCTGTTGAATCTGTAGGGAGAGACCCCAAGGACTGGACCTCCTCTCACTTGCACCCAGTACAAATAGGTGTACTCCAAGGCTTGCTAGGCTGACCTCCTGTTCAGCAACAGGGCCACAAAGGCTCTAAAAAGCCTACCTTTCCAAGATCCCAGCTGAGCAGTTCCATCTTGAGTTGCCCTGAACCCTCCTGGTGGCTTCAGGGAGAGTGAAACTTCACACCCAAGGGCTACCAACAAGGTTGCTGAACATTGGCTGGTATTTCAGTGTATTCCTCTGGCCCTAAAGCCTGCAAAGGTGGATACTAAGAAACATTGTAAGAATTTTTGCTCCAGAAAACCAGCGTAGATTGCGACCCACAATGCAGCAGCAGTCAAAGACATTGAATCTCTAGTCAGATTCAAAATTTCTCCCACTGAAAGGATTTTGACTTCCAGATAAGTTTCTATGTCTGTACGTAATGGACCGATAATGAGCAACATCTGACCACTGATGAGACCTTCCTGGAAATTAATTCTGGATTTCGCCTACTTGGAGCTTCCCGCTGAGGTTTCCACTGAGAACCAATACCTCACCCATACCCCCATCATCGAGCCCTCCTTTGGACCCAGTCTTCTTCCTGACCCAACCACAACCCGTCGACAAGGACTCTTCTCTAGAAAAATCTTCTAAGTTGAAAGCAAACTTTCTATCAGAAAAAACCTGATCACTGTGCCCAACTGGCAGTAGCTTGGGATCTGCCTTAAGTTTTGACTTAGACCTGGTTTAGCGCAACCAGATAATTGAATTCGGCGCTTTGCACAACTAAGCGTTATTTTGACTAAAAACTAAAATCATATCTCTGGTTCCCTCCATCCGATATATGTTGTTTTGGTGCCTATTTGCTCATTATATTTTACTCTATTGTTATAAAATGGGGTGGGATTTTTATTGTGTTCTGTTTTCTGCTTTGTAGCTGTTTTAGTATTGATAAATGTTTTACAGATTTCTCCTATGCTAAGCCTTTTTGAGAGTTCAAAATAATTCAATATATATTGGTATAGTGTAGCACAACAATTCCTAAGGAGGGTGTGCCTTGATTCACAAAGAAATTCTTACCTGAAACTGCCCGTAATGGTGCATTCCCACAAACAGATGCCATACTATCTCTGTTGTGAAGGACACCACCACTAAAGTCAAAACATGATGGTACAGTATGCACCAAATGAAACTAATCATATCTACCGGATAGGTAGTTATAAGTTCCCATATTTAGCTAAAGTGGTGAAACGAAGAGCCCAGTAGACATGAACATATACCATAATAGGCAAGTAACCTGTTAATTGGAGTCACGTCTCACTCCAGTCATGCATAATCCACACTAACACAGCAAGAATCCTGTAGAAAAAAAAGGTAATTACTAATTAGGTAAGCCACCAATGAGCCTGTCATCCTCCAATATTGAAAAATGTCCATTCATGGCTAACGGGCTCAAACTTTTTTTTGAATTGTTGTGCTACACTAGGACAATAAATGTTGACTTGTTTTGAACTCTCATACCTTCATAGGCAGAGTATTGATTAATATGGTTAATACTGATAGGATCAATTACAACTAGTGGATAGCTGCACCTTATGTTTTTTTCCTCACTGGTGGTGGCACACCTCCCTTAGGTAACTGTTGTACCACACTAGATAAATATACATTGAATTACTGATTGAATATTTGATGGTTTTACTCTTGGGAGAGTTTTAGACTCTCATGTTGTAAGAATAATTGGGACTGAGGATTGTACCTGGTTTCTGTCTCCATTGTATGCAGGTTGAAAAGTCAGACGACGGGATCCTGAGGAGACCCGACCATTTATGTGGGATCGAAACATCAACATACCCGTCCTTGGTTTTCAGATAACACGATATCAGAATGGACTGAGGATTGTCTTACAGCTCCCTAGTATGTATGCTTATAAATAATGTAGATAAACAGGGGATTGTATGGCATATATGTTGTATATATTTGTTCAGTTGTTGAGCTCTGCGTCATCAGCACTTTGTCCACGTATTCACATACCACTGCCTATGAACGGAAGAATATATGTAATTGACAGTAACCTCTATCAGTCCATTGCTCTTCTTTCTCTTTTTCAATACTTAGGTAATGTTATAGTAAATTGATGTTGCATTAGATGGTGGATTCCTCTGAATCATTAAGAGGTTTTCAAGATTCTGAATGAGTGCCACGGGACATTCTGCATGCTTGATATATTGACCCTCCTCCCGGTAGGCAAATAGGGTTGTCCTTCTTTTGTTTTATTTATTTTCATATTCTGCATTACCCCAGTCTGCTTTATCATTGCAAGCACCTCTCTACCTCTTTTGATGGGTCTCAGAAGCAGTGAATCTTGAGATCATTCCTAAAAATTAGAGGGTTGTGTCACCTAGAATTAGTCCTTCGAAGCAGTGCCTAATTTGAGTCTGTGTTTCTGGTGCTCGGCACTGAATTCTGAACACTAGCAATGAGAGCCTATCATATGGTGGCTCTGTCTGTCCATTTTTTAGATGAGCAAGATGAGCACAACAACAGTGCTTAATAATTCGATATACATGAAAAATGAATTATACCTGTCACCCACACCATTTCTTATAGCTTTGGGTGGCCTTGAATAGCCTGAATTATCACACTTTTAGGAGTGCGATAGTTAGTAGGTATGTTGGTACTGGCATTGGCAGTGTTGGCAGCAGAAATGGGTGGTTCAATCTGCAATTAACTCCTGAGAAGGGCCCAGGCACTTACATTTTTTACAAAATAGACACTGCCTCGAAGCTCAAATTTAAGGCATGGGGCCATATCATTTAAAGGATGCACTGGAAAATGTGAATGTAACTTTTTTCTGAGGCACAGTTAACGGCTGATTGATGAAGATCTGGAGCAGATGTAGTTTATCATTCTAGACAGAACAAAACAGTCTAAATAAATTGCAAAACAAAAACTAACGTTCAACATAACTATGACAATGCAATAATGAAGTGCAGAAAAATAACAGCACAAAATCCAACACAACAAATGTGCACAGACATTCTTGTCACACACCACCTCCACAAACGTGATCTACTAGTATGTTGGTAAAACGTGTTTGCAACAAGCACTGTCTTAACTACCAGCTAGGAAATGTAAGAGCAGCAGCCAAAAATATTTTATTATCTGGTCCAGAAAGTCAGTGATAATGTGGTTAAATGCCTTATAGCAGGCATCTTTACATGTGAAATGAATATCATTTTTCCCAAGGCTCAAGACACATTGCTGATGTATTTACTATGTGTGCTTTCAAGGCTTGGCGTGACCGTCCTCCTTTGATCTCTCATCTGTGATCCCTTCCTGCACATTATGCAGTTGCCTGTATTAATGCTGTTGCAGAGAAGTTAGATATGCTGCTTGATTAATCAAACAAGGGACGTGGGCAAGAATACCATTCAGCTATGAGAATTAGCTCTGTAGTACGGTGATAAACCTATCATGAAGACAGTGAATTACTAATTACCGACACACCGGCCACAATTTGTGGAAATGCAATAAAATTAATTTTGTCAGATATGAGACACTGGGCCATATTATCAAGAACTGCGCAAAGATTATCGCCGCTTTAGCGGCAGGAAACTGCTGCTAAAGCGGCGATAATGGGCTTGATAATATGCCCTAGAGAATTCCAATAGAAGCCCAGGTTCTGGTGTCAAGGACATCAAACCTGGGCTTCTATTGGAATTCTCTAGGGCATATTATCAAGCCCCTTATCACCGCTTTAGCAGCATTTTCCTGCCGCTAAAGCGTCGATAATCTTTGTGCGGTTCTTGATAATATGGCCCTCTGACTTTTAGAAGGGTATTTTCCTGACATGAATATGACATCCGGCAGGCAAACATAAATGTTTGGGATAGCAAAATTGCAATCACTTTTTAACTTTTAATGCAATATCAGGGCCTATTCACAAACACATTTTCTAGTATGTTTAGTAGTCCTACAATAAAGCCGGTCTGTCGTCATTTCATACACTGTTGATGGAAGCCCAGGCCAATGGGCTGCCATATTGTCAGAATGTCAGATGAGTGCAGCCCCAAACAGCTCATCTACAGTGAACTCATTCAGGGAAAGTGCTCCAATGGAGGACAAAAGTAGTGGTTCAATGACCTGCTGAAGACTTCCCTGAAGTCTCTCAAGATCAACACCACCACATGGTAAACCTTTGAACTAAACCACCTAGCATTGCGCAGCCTCATTCACAAAGACTTAGAAACCTCCAAGGTGATGCGTACGGCTGAGGCTCAAAGAAAGCGTGAGCTGTGCAAGTCCAGAGCTGCTTGCACATCACCGGCAGTGTCATCACGTCTTCCCGATGTGTGGCAGGATGCTGCAGACCAGAATCAGACTATTCAGTCATCTTCAGATGCACAGAACCTGGTTAACCAATCAATGAGATGTTGAGGTCTTTATCGACAATGATGTATGAACATCAGTAGTACTACAATAGTTCAAGTCACATTCTACAACATATTATTCACTAACCTATGTGCAGAATGTTGTGTAGTTCCTATAAAACCTATATAGGATCTGCACGTTTAGATAACATACACTATAGGATTGGTGCCAGACTGATTCTAGACATCCCTACCGGGTATGTAAGCCTGTATACCAGCTAGCTCACAGTGCCACTAGAAACCCCTCTTACCAAGGAGAGAATAGTTCTTGGCAACTATCGAACATGACAACCCCGATCCCTCAGGACCGTGGAACAGTGCAATACTTTTCGCTCAGTCACTCGTGCTCACTTTGTCTCAGAGAGATACACAGAATAAACAAAATGGATGTTTTTCAATAAGCATTTATTGAACAGTCGTCATTCTAGTGTAAAATGGGTGTGCTGAAACAACCACTTGACAGAAACAGATATAAATGATTAGAAGCACCAGCAAAGAAATATGTGATGTTACACCGCGAGCAAATACCACGCGGTTGGTACCAACGCGGTCGTAACATCGTCCGCGTTGTTACCACGCATGGCATTACATCGCAAGTCATTTCAACGACTTGCGCTAGATGGCGCGCTGGACTTAGGAATAGTATAAATTTCTATTCCTACTCCAGTTAGCGCAACAGCAGGGAAGGTGTTGGATTTAAAACCCAACACATTCCCTGGTGTTGCGTGCCATCTAGCGCAAGTCGTTGAAACGACTTGCGATGTAATGCCATGTGTGGTAACAATGCGGACGATGTAACGTCCATGTTGTTATCTACCCGCGTGGTATTACCAGTGTTGTAAACGCTGTCTCCCCCAGCAAAGTAAAGGGATGGTAGATTTCTACCATTATGCTAAAACCATGAATACAGGCAGGTTTATAAAATACATGACAGTAAAATGCGTACTACTACGATGCAATCCTAACTAGATGTACCTAAGTGTACCTAGCATGTGTGTAGGTGTTAAGCCAAGAATCCCTCTAGGATAAAGTCAACCCCATTACCTGGAGTGAGAGACTGTGGGACCCCGTCTTGGTCTCGAGTTGGACACCCCACAAGGGATGTTAGACCACTGCGAGCTGGAGTATCTGCATGCAGGAGCTTCAGCGTCTCGCGTCAGTGTGTCGGCATGGAAGTCCTAGTTCTCCTCTTTCTATCTCAGCAAGATGTGAGGTTTATATACCCAAAGGTCTCCCGGGGTCTACCTTGCTGTGCCATTGTTGGACTTAGGATGACATCAGGAAGGAACTTTATACACAGTTATTATGCAGGAGATGGTAGTCCTGCTGGGTTTCCAAGAATCCTCATACATAGTGTATGAGGCTTTTACTCAGGAAAATCCTGTGTTCTGTGTGCAGTGTCGTATCTGGGTAAAAGGTCAGTCCCCAAAAATCGTTATGTGTGTATTGTAGGGTAGACTATAGGTGAAAGGTTAGGATGTTACCTGAGCCTATATTAGGGTACCTATATGGAATATAACACCCACTCCTCATCTGACTGGACGACATAATTAAATTCTAACGTACTACTATGCTGTCTAGGCACTGGTACGCAAACAACTGCAGTAAAAATGATAGTTTTGTTAAAAATTGTTAAAAAACTCTAAAAAATGTTAAAAGGGAAAAATTGTACTCAAGCAATAGCTATAATGTGTCCGTATATATATTTCGAACGACTACAAGCATCAGAAAGCCATGCAGGTCATAAAAAGTGTCAATTGTTTTTGAGTTCCAATTTGAGGTTTGTTTAAAAAGGTCGAATTTTTTCCCAGCACACAAAGAGCCAAATGTTTATGTGTCCTGGCTGGTAGACACAACATTGCTGTTGCCCGCCTTCACAGACGATGATCCCTGTAACACCTCGCAGATTACGTCAATTGAGCACACGTGATCTTCTGTACTGCCTGCAGCCGATGCTGGGGCAGCCTATGCGCCATCCAAGGCCTGGGTGTAAGTGGAGGAGCCGGTATCGATTCCAACAGGAGCAGAGACTTCCTGTGGTGGCTCTAAGAATGCTGCCATCAACATGGGAATACGTTGGGGACACTGCAGAACATGGGCCGTTATCGGGTCCAGTAAAGCATCGCAGTCCGGTTGCGCAACTGATGGAAGTGTCAGACAGAGATCCAACATGCATTCTTCTCCGCAGAACAGGCATCGTAGAACAGGTAGGACACAGTCCATCCAGACTGGTCTAAATGACAGGAACCAAGAGGCGCTCAGTTCCTGTAGGTGAGGTGTGCCCAAATGTTATACCATACGATCACTGTATTTTCGCTCCAGGAGTGCTTTTTCCATCTCTTTGGTGGCTGGGACGTCCATTGCGTAGCAGAAAAATTACAATAAGGATACCTGCTATTAGGAACAGGATCAGCGGAAGTCCTCCAAAAATGCTTCAGAATATGGAGTGTATAAAGTTTGGTATAACTCCGAGGACCGTCTGAAAGGTGCTTAACAGTCCCGAACCTATGATCTTAAATAGTTGGACTATACCCGTCGTATCAGACATGTTAAAGATATGATTTACCATTTCTGTGAAATGGAAAGGGCAGTTCGTACGTATGAGTGCCTGTATCTCAGCCGAGGACCTTGCGATCTGGAGATCAAAAGTCTCCCAGGCGGAGGTTAAGGGCACGGTTCTCTATAGAAGCATGGCTTTCATTCTGCTCAGAGTATCAAACCGTATAAAAGAAACATTCAACGAAGACCAAGCGGCCCCTCCCTGACAGTGTGTATCTGTGGAAACAATACTTGCATACAGCAAGTAACCCTGGAGCTCACAGTGACTTGATATGCGATGCCCAGAAGTATCCTACAACAACCTTGATCGTTCAGCATCAAATAACTCCCATTCGAAAGCAGCTTAAATACCGGGATAATCACGGCTGCTGGGGCTCCTCTCAAGTGACAGGATAGGTTTGCCACCGAACCATTACAGGCCCCGTGTAGCATAATATCTTGGCATATGAGAGATCCACTTAAAGCGTTCTCAGAGTTTGTACCGCTTAGAAACACTTCCAGATCCCCACTCCTGCATCGAAATCTGTACGGTAATTCCCAAGATCCCTTGATGAATTCCCTACCCATTTCTTCATATCTGCCTGCCTGTTGTTGTTCTAGGCAATACTGAAACTGGAAAGTTGTGACCGGTAGTGTTATATGGCCATGGATTAACCACTCTGTGGATGGTGATTCTGCCACAGTAAAAGGTAACTTGTCCAATTTTTCAATACGCAGCATTGCATATTTTGCTCCTCTTTGTGCCATTGTTATTTGCTTTTGCGTCAGATTGTGCGCAGAAAACAAGGACGTACTGTTGATAAAACGCCAAGGCACATAACCAGCGTGCAATTATTGCAGCGTCCAGCTTAGTAATATAATAGAACGTAATTGTGATTGCTCGTGCTGTAATATGGACAAATCTTGTTCTAGTACATCAATAGCAGGAGATACAATGTTGCCTAGTGAATAAATCCTCGATGTTAAAGTGTTCATACCATTGTCAACTACGGCTAACGCCTTCTCTAGGTTAATTCTATCAATTTCCCGAAGTCTCTCTGCTGCTTCTTGTTGGGAGATTTTCCAGATTTCGTTATAGACAGTATATAAGAAACATTTCTGACGTGGCTTTCTGGGACCTAATAAAAAATCCACATCCTCTGTTAGTAAGGATAAGTGCTGTTTTACCTGGGGTAGTGTTGACGTTTTTAGCCAATCAAGGCATAACTTCCCAACACTGTATGATGTCACCACCCCTGGATGTTCTCTTTGTACATAGCGTGGGTCTGGCCTATGGAAACTGAACCCTTCGGTGGTACCCCTGAATCCGCCTTGACATCTGTTTGTGTCTGTGGGCCAAACCAACCATCCCTTCCAATTGGGGTCTGATCTATTGTATTGTAAAATGTCATCTATTGTGGCCCCTTCTTTCAATGTAAAATTTTCCTCTGTATGTCATGGTGTTGGAATCCGAGGTGTGTTCAAATCCTTGTTCTTGGCTATTCCAAGACAGGAAGTCTGTTGCACAGTATCATTCAGAAATATCATCTGCTGATGAATAAGGCTTGCTCTAAATAGCGCTTCTGTTACCTGGACTTGCCAGTCTCTAGAACCCCAGACTGATTTTAAGTCTATAGTGTCCTTCCTTAAGTCGAAACCCTGTTCAGACAGTTGGGAAATAAAGGAAGCAGAGTAAATCTGTTTGGTGTTAGTCCGCATATTTTTCTGTGCAGATGTAGGTGCAACCTTATAGTAATACGAGGTCGGGTCTGAAATGTTAAACTTTGAAAAATATGAAAATTTCTGTGGAAAAGTTTTCAAACTACTTTTCAGTGGTGTAGGGGAATGTTCCCATTGGTGATAAGTGAAAACATTCTTAGGGCTACTGGATTTGTGTAAAAAAATGATGACCATAATGTTGATAACAATACATTGTGTTAAAATCTGATGTGTCTTCTAACATTTCATTGTTAGAAAATGCAGCAGATTGTTCTAAATCAGACAACATATTATTTACAGTTTCAAAATCCCAATCATTGGAAAATGTACTAGAGGTAATGATATCATTTAAGGAAATTTTAAATAAATGAGGTATTTTTAAAAGTTCTGTCAGCCAAATATACCATAATCACCCTTGTCCCATACTATACCATCAGGTATAGGAACTGCTGAAATGTTCACGTAGGACAAGCCTCTTTGTTCACGATGTGATGAAACATGAGGTTTCAGGATCAAGTTTACTTTTGATGCTGCAGAGCTTTGGCACAGATAAGTTCCATTAATAAGTAAGCAGAAAACAGTTATTAAGCTTATCCAGAAAAGAAAGAACAGTATTCCATTGATTATCCAAAGTTCTAGCCAAGGTGATACCAGGTATGTCTTTTTAAGAAAAATGAAGAAGTCTTTGATTTGTTGTGGATGGGATATTGGGGCTGGCGTTGTTTCAGGTTCACTTGGATCCAAGGAAAAGATATCAAAGTCGATGAAATAGCCAGATGCAGTTTGATCTATTTTTGGTAGCTCAGCAGGTTTTGTTGAACTTGTAGATGGCTCTTTCTGAGGCATATTGATGTAGACATCAGTGTTAGGTCGAATTGAAATTTGTCTTTCATTTTGGTTTTGAATAGCTTGTTCAAGAGGAACGAGTTCCATTGCATTGCTGCATAGTCCATCATTCCGTATAGGAGACTCTTCGAACGTGATGAGCCTTTCTGTCTGAACTTCCTGTATGGTAGTGAGAGGAGGGCTTCCACTACCCAGGAGTCCACAAGGTTTACTATTTAGTATCGGCCACATAGTGCGGTTGGATCTGATCAATGGAGAGAAATCGCTTCTCTTTTTTTCCTGCAAGAAGCGGTAGAAGTACAGTTCTTGTTCCTTCAATGGCCAGGAAAGGTACAGGCTTTCTGTAGGATGGCCCAAATTCTTTCTTGTCGACAATCTTTTCTCTGACCAGATCCCTGACTTTAGGAATCCAGACAGGTTTTGCCATGACTGATTTGACTTCCCCAGTGGCGGTCCATTTCACCTGCACGTTACTTCGAAGTGCTCTGGATTCATTGAGATCCTGTAAAACAGCCAAACGTTTATTGAAGTCAAAAGGTTTTTCATCCTCCACTGTGCCTTCACAATCGAGATCAGGTACTCACATTCTCGTCCCAAAAAGGACCTCGTAAGGAGTGACACCCCCTAGAGAACTTCTTGGCATGTTGTTAATGGCTCGCTGTACTCCATACAAATGATTGACCCAACTGTCAAAGATTGCTTTAAGTCCCGGTTTTTCCTCTCCATGACTGAATTTCCCTCGGGATGGTATGGAGAGAAGTACCGCAATACAACACCCAAACTTCTCATGGCTTCCTTGTAAGCCCTAGAGCTAAACGCGGGGCCACGGTCAGAATGTAATGAGCCAACTGCGGTTGTCCCTTTAAAGACTCGCAAATCTTTGATAACAGTTCGCGCGTCAGCCGAGCGCTGAGGCCATACCCATAGGAACCTCGAGCCGGAATCCACTGCCACCATGATGTACTTGTAAGCCCCATCAGATTGTAAAGGGCCGCAGTGGTCCAGAGAGACACAAGCGAGTGGTCAGTCTGATATTAATAATGGTGTCTGCACAGCACAAGCTACGGTGGAACCCTTCATCTGCTGGCAGATGTCGCACTTTAAGACATAATCTTTGGTCTGCTTTGTTAACCCTGGCCACCACTATCGTCGTTTCAGTAAAGGAACCGTTGCAGTAACTCATGCGTGTGCAGAACCCAGACCCTCGTGTGCAGCTAGTATTAACCCTAATCTGAGATCCATGTTTGGTATTACTCTATCCCCCACTCCTGGAATTTGAGCAAATGGAACGTTATTTGCATCTAACTTGTAGGAGTACTTTAGTGGAAAACCTTTCGGTATTGCCTTATTGTCTTTGCGTGAAGCAATGACAGCTACCACTATCTGTCCGTCTATTCTCGTTTTTGAACGAGTGATTGCAGCTACGGAAGCAGTTTGAACTGCCCCCTTCGTGGCTTCATCAGCCAATGAATTCCCTTCAATGTGAACGCCATCACGTTGATGACTCAGCGTGTGTATCACGTGAGCTCTTGGTATTGCGTTTTTCAACTCATCTACCTGTTCCCATAGTATTTAATTGTGCCACCTTTCGACTCCTTAAACCCCTTTTGTCCCCAGTAGTGAAGATATTCATTGTATGACTCGACACAGTAAAAAGAATCGCACACAATTAGTGTGGGGAATTCTCGATCCGTATTTATCAGTGCCAGTAATAGAGCTTTTAATTCTGCCAGCTCAGCCGTGCAGTCTCCTAGAGACTGTGTTTTTGTACAGCTTGGATGGAACTTGCCGTCCTGCATATGACCTTTTAAAATCGCACATGCAGTGCTGTATTGTTGTTCACTTCCAATGGCTGGCTGAGCAGATCCGTCAGTGTAAATGATGTATTCATACTGATCTAGAGGCATTATTTCATTTGGGAGAGGATATTCTTGTTCATATTGCAGAAATGCTTGTGTTTTCAGACTTGGGTCATATCTGTATTCTACATCTGTTGCAGTGAGAGAATTAGCCCATTGTATCCATCTCGGATGTAAGGCTTTAGCATTTGGAACGCTTGCCTTTGTAGCAGCCTCTAAGGCCGGTACCGGAGTCACAACAATAATTTGTTTCCCCTGAGCCAGTGCTCTTTCTCTCACTACAGCAGTCTGTACCGCTGTCAGAATTTATTCTGTGGATGCAAAACGCATCTCAGCATTCATGTATAAGTGTGATTTGTATGCTGTGGGTACTGTTTCGCCTTCATTGTATGTTAGGTAGGTGTACCTAGATTGACCCGCAACTACAAGGATCACCAGGTTGCGGATACTTACGCGTATCTGTAAGTGTTTAGATGCTATCATGACAGCTTGTAGGGAACGAAGAATATCTGTGTGTTCCTGCGTCCATTGCCTAACTGAAAAATCAGGTCTTATGAGGTCGTAGAAAGGTTTAACCCTCTCTGCGTAATCCAAAATGTAGGTTCTACCAAAATTCAGGAATCCCAGTATGGATTGTAAATTTTTCAAAGATTTTGGAGGTTGGAGCAGCGCACACTTTTCTAAAAAAGTTAGCTGGCAAGCTTTTCCCTTCACTTGAAAGCTCATATCCTGAAAATAAGACAATGAGGTGGGCTATTTTTGATTTTTTAAAGTTGAATTTCTAGCCCTCAGAGGTGAATCCCAAAATTATGGTGCTCACCCTGGTCAAGTGCTCCTCTAGGTCATCACCCATCAGATAAATATCATCTACATAGGACAATGCCTCCTCGTCCAGATTCTGAAGTAACTCAGTTACCCTAGCTAAGAACAACCCGGGCTGTTCTTATACCCCTGGGGGAGTCAACCAAATTGACCCTGGGACCCCAGCGCTGAGAATGCTGTCAAATATCTGCTCTCAGGTGCAATATTTTGGCAGAAAAATCCATTTGAGATATCTAGTGTTGTTTTGTATTTTTTCCGCACAATGTTATTCATCAATGCGGCACTGTGTGCGTTCTGTACTGCAAATGTTTTTGTGCAAGAGTTCAGATGTCTGTAGTCTAAAACTAGATGATATGTATTGTCAGGTTTCATTACGGGAAACAAAGGATTATTCATTGAAGAGGTGCAAGTTTCAATCACCCCCTGGTATTCAAGTTGATCTAAGATCTCCCTGACCTGTTTTTTAGCTTCTTGTTTTATTGGATACTGTCTCTGTGGAGTTGGAGTAGATTTTAATGGTATCACGTGGTGAGTTGACTCTTCATCCCACCCAACCTGGTTGCGATATAGTGCAGGGGCAAGGGCTACTGCCCACTCCCGCGCGTATGTGTGTTTTAAATGTATGGGAACGAGGTCGGAAAAGGCTGTAAAAATTACCGTTTCTCCCTTTAGGCAATCCATAACAATAGCAGGCTGCCAATCTCTTTCAGCTAAAAGAATGTCATAGCCAAAAGTTAAGTTCTTCCAAAAAAGATGTTACATTTTTCTGGGCTTGTCCCCCTCCATTTGGAGTGTTATCTCATGTAACCTTTGTGGGACGCTCACCCTATTATCAGGTGTTTCCACTGTGATATGTTCATTCAGCTCCGCTGTCACCAGAAATTCAATCAGGTTCTGGCGAGCTAATGTTACTTCTGCGGCACTGTCTAGCATCGTCAGAGCCCATTCCCGGTTCAGTAGTTGAGTCCTCAGGATTCTGGGCATGTCTGATCTTAAGACCTGCTACTTTCTTTTTAAATTGAGGTTTTGATTTTGGTTTTTCTTCTTTCTTTGAAGTGTATTCAGGAGCGCATTGCGTGTCTCTGGACTTTGTGCACTCGTCTTGTCTGTGTTCTGACCGTTCTTCCCTCTCTGAGTTTTTCGATGAACTCTGACAGGAACGAAAAGAACGTGTACCAGTGTCCTGATACCTGTCAGGTTTTTTTATGTTATCTCTATTTCTAAGGTTATACCTCCTTTCAGAGGGCTCCTGTTGAGGAGACCTACCTCTGGATTGAGATCTATTCTCTCTATTCTCTCTATTCTTTTGTTGTTTGTTATCATCCCATTTCTTCTTTGAAGAAGCAGGTGTTTGCTTGGTGTTATCCTTTTCGGAACCACCCATCAGTTGAGGTTTTACTGCTCTAGCTCCCAAACTATCTCTACCTAATTCTGCATAAGCGGTTTCAATAATTTTAGGTAGGTCACGTTCCTGTTGTAAAGGAGTGAAATCCCTCAGGCGTTGGCGTATTGTCACCGCTGCTGCCTCTCCTTTAATGTTTGCTAATATTATAGCTGATACCTGGGCAAAATTACTGAGCAATTTCATCCCTAAGTTCAGAGCAGGTTCTGCTCCATACTCGTTCTGTATTTGTCTTAATACATCTGGTATAACTGCTAATGACGGGATACCATGAGTCCTGGTATATATGGCAGTGAAGACTGTACCCCAAGTGGTACAATCCTCTATCTGGGGAGTTATCCCCATGGGCAAGCAGATTGTTAACATTCTGTGTTTTTCTTGTGGGCTGCTGTGTGGAAATACTGCCTCTAGCTGTGTTATTTTTTTAGCTACCCAGAATGGCATTTGTTCACGTTTAGTGGGCATCTTACCCATGACTGCGTGTAACGTTTGTGGTGTTATTTTAGTTGTGGATGTTTGAATTGGACCTGTTGGTATAGCCGTGGCTGGCTGAAGTGTGAGTGTTCACATCACAAACTGTGTCATGTTTTCTGTAAAGTCTTATTAGTTCTTTATGAAGTGCACGTAAGTCTCCTACTGGCATTGTGTCAATGTCAGGATGTGGTGTATAGCCCGCTAGTACGGGCCATGTTGCTCCGTCTCTTCCGAGCGGACCGAGTCTTACTTTATCTCTTGTATGGGGAAGGGTGCCTTGAAACCAGTTTATATGCTCCTGGTAGGTGAGCGGAACTTCAATGTCCTCATACGGACAATATTCGTTCGGTATGTCATCTTCCATATAATAATGGAATGTGTTTGTTCGTGCATCTGCTTGTGGGAATTTTACCCATGAAGAGAATACCTCTGTGCAGTATGATTCGTGTGCCTCAATCTCAAAGGTTACTGGCCCACCCCTGGCTGTTAAACCATATGCTGCTAATTTTAGGGTGATGGCATGTCTAACATTCTCAGAAATTTGTATTTCATCTCCTTCTTCTTTGACTGAGAGATTTGGTGCACGTATAGCGTCAACCTGCTGCTCAGTCATTGTTTTTAGTAAGAAGAGTTTTTCAAGGGAACTTGAGATAAGGCTTTATGCACAATAGGAAAACTGTGTCCTTCAAGCTTGATTAACCATAAGCGAATACATAGGATTTGCCTACTCATCTGCGGCGGATTTTTCTTCCCTCCCACTCCAGACGTCTCTGGGGGAATGTGAGTAGGGGTCTCTGAGGATAGCACGACTGAACTATTCAGATTTGACCGTTAAATAAGTACCCAACCAACGTTGGCGGCGCAATGTTGAGTAGTTCCTATAAAACCTATGTAGGATCTGCACGTTTAGATAACATACACTGTAGGATTGGTGCCAGACTGATTCTAGACATCCCTACCGGGTATGTTAGCCTGTATACCAGCTAGCTCACAGTGCCACTAGAAACCCCTCTTACCAAGGAGAGAATAGTTCTTGGCAACTATCGAACATGACAACCCTGATCCCTCAGGACCGTGGAAACAGTGCAATACTTTTCGCTGAGTCACTCGTGCTCACTTTGTCTCAGAGAGATACACAGAATAATCTAAATGGATGTTTTTCAATAAGCATTTATTGAACAGTCGTCATTCTAGTGTAAAATACGTAGAAGCGTCTCGCCTCAGTGTGCGGGCATGGAAGTCCTAGTTCTCCTCTTTCTATCTCAGCAAGATGTGAGGTTTATATACCCAAAGGTCTCCCCAGGGTTTCTACCTTGCTGTGCCATTGTCGGACTTAGGATGACATCGGGAATGAACTTTAAACACAGTTATTATGCAGCAGATGGTAGTCCTGCTGGGTTTCCAAGAATCCTCATGCATAATGTATCAGGCTTTTACTCGAGAAAATCCTGCGTTCTGTGTGCAGTGTTGTATCTGGGTAAAAGGTCAGTCCCCAAGAATCGTTATGTGTGTAATGTAGGGTAGAATATAGGTGAAAGGTTAGGATATTACCTGAGCCTATATGGGGTACCTATATGGAATATGACAAGACGAGCAGATGTCTCTGTCTCTCCTATCGTTTTTGTGTGAAGATCTCCGGTCAAACCACACATTTATGCATGATTTTTACTAGTAGATGTTGAAGAGTTGAGGAGAGTACCTGGTAAATGGTGAATATTACAAAATGAGATAATCTTAGGGAGGAGTAAGGAGGGTTGAATGAGGGTTAAGGAGGGGTTTAAAGAAGGGCATGTCCCTAACCACAGAAGAGTAAACCCATTGTTATTCACAAACGGCACTTCTAAAGCTACTACAAACAAAAAGGATCCAAAACAATTAAAAACATATTTCAGCTCAAATGTGAAGTAAGCCCAGCACCACACATGGCAAACCACTGTTATTGCAACACCCTCCCATTGAAAATGATGGAGTCATGGACTCAAAATCCATAACCCCATAGAAAATAATTGTAAAATGTATTCACACCTCACGCTTTTAGTACTTTCAACGTCAGGTGGCACAAGAGCAGGAGACTGCTTTGCTGCTAGTGTGGGACTACTTACCCAGCAGCCTTCATTGAGGCAAGGAAGAGGGGGCACGCCACACCTCCCACTTTTAGGCACTTTCAACTTCCTGTGGCGCCAAAGTCGGACACTGTTCTTTTCTTGCTGCTGGGGTAGGACTACGTCCCCTAGCAGCCTTCTTTGAGGCAAGGAGGAGGGGCAATGCTGCACCTCACACTTTTACACGCTGTCAACGTTCTGCGGCATGGGATATGCGCTGGATGCACAAGGGCAGGTGCCTGGGTGAAGACCAGGCCAAGAGCAAGCATGTCTGCGTCCATCTGCGGCTGACCGAGGATGATCTAGGTCTACCCTCTTGGGGCCTCTAAGAGATCCTTTTGTTCCGGACTGACACTAAGCAAGGAACTTCTTTGATTACCCTATTTGTTTAGTTTACAAGCTTTCCTATTTACTCAGCCAGTGAGCCTGGGTCCCCTGTTTGAGAGACAGGGAAAAGAAAGGGTGCAAACTCCAAACTTTCCTTGGCCCCTAGTTGTATGAGAATTGATAACCTTTTGGCAAGAGCTGTGGGGGTAATTACCAAGGAAATTGACCTGGCAGAGAGATGACATTCTATGGATATTGTTGGCTCACCAAATCCATCCCTGCTGGTTGCCTAAAATCTGGATCATGATGAGCAGGGAGAGTCTTTGGTCCCTCTGGATACTGAGAGCATATTGCCCCCTAGACTAGGCCTGAACTTGACATCGCTGCTGTCACCCTACTATCAAAGTCCAGTAGCAAAGCATAAGAGAAAGCTGAAACTTGTTACACCTGGTAGGAAGGTTCTCCAAAAAAATGTTAATCCTGGCTCTCCCATTGTCTTGGAAGACGGACGCTCTGGCATTCTGGAAGTCTCAGCTTGGGCCCCTTTCTTTTACGCAGCTTGCAGTCATACTCAAAAACTGCCTTGCGCCTCTGACTGACAGGCTTGATAAATTGAAGTGAAGTCACCAGGATCTCTAACTTTTGCCATTCCTACCCTAGGCCCCTGGGCACCGAGACTCCTTCTGCTACTCCCACAGCAGTCATACCTACACCTGAACGTATTGTGCCCTGGGAATTCTGGTTTTAGTCAAAAATTCCACCCAAACAGCTGCTGGTGGGGCCCCTGAGAGGCACCTCACCACTAACTCCCTGGATTGCATCACTAGCCCTCGGGATTGTAACCCCCTTGTTTAAACTCTGATTTTAATACCTGCCGCAGAAACTCTCATTCATATGTTAATTTATCCCCTGAAAGCTTTCCCTTTGTACTGCTGAATGTTCCTAAACTGGAGAATCCTAGAACAGGGTCCTATGTTCAGCTCAAGAATAAAGTGTGTCACTGGTTAGCTGGCCACTCAAATGTCTCCTTGCGGGATTACCACAATATCTTGATGGTTCGCCGAGTGTACTGGGTTGGGCCAAATCTTGTGGAGATTGTATAATAATAAACTTTAGATAGCCGTTGCTTGCTAAGTGTGTTCTTTTTCAGCATGAACACCCTTTGGCCACAGAAGGAAATATACGTTTGCTACCTTTAGGTTTCTTTCATAGGCACCTACAAAAAGCCACAGCCTGACCTATGTCACAAGCTCAAAATTTTCACCTAAGGGGCAGACCTTAGTATTCCCTGTGACAATCGCTTTGCACCCTTGATGGATTTAAACAACATAGATTGACGACAACTGCACTCTGATAACATCAACAACCCATATAGGGGACAAGCACCGTCTCAGGACATATTTAATTCTGTTACTCTGGCTGAAAATGGGACCATTCCTTGATCTTCTTTATGAAGTGAGGCCAAGGGGGCTACTGAGGATGATCATTTAACCTCTACTGCCATCTTAGCCAGACTTGTCGATGGTGTCCGCGCTGGCTTTATGATTAAATTTATTTGCTGGAAAGTATCTGGCCTAACCTCCAATCTGAATGATGCAGACTGGCTCTCCTATGTTACTATTTAAGACCTTGTCTTGTTACAAGAAGTTGGGGGCCTATTTACAAGCCCCTATCGCCACCACAAGGTCACTTTCAGTGATGTTGTGATGGCGATAGGGGCCTCGCCTTAATTACAAGGCAGCATTAAGCCACTTAAAGTGGCTTAATGCTGCCTTGTAAATAGGGCACCCTTTCACGCTGTGTTTAGTGTGAAAGGGGAGGGCAATGGGTGATGCGGTAGGCGTACCACTGCAACACCCATTGATTTTGATGCTGCCCCTATTTACAAGGGCAACGTAAACAGGAGGCAGCGCCAAAATTAAGACCAGGGAAAACCTGGTCCTAAACAAGGAGAAATGCTTTATTTCTCCTTGTTTTTGCTGTTTCCATGTGTGCTGCCTTGTGCAGCACATATATAAACAGCAAATTGCCTTTGATTGTTTATGTACATGAAGGTCCCACTTCCTGCACATAAACAAGCATTTTAAAAAAATGCAGTTTTGCAAATTCTATTTGTGCTGCATTAAGCAGCACACATAGAAGTTACAAAATGGCATTTAAAGATTGTTTATGTGCAGGAAGGAGGACCTTCCTGCACATAAAGAATCGTCCCCTCAATACAGGCACCCTTGCACTATGGTGCAAGGGTGCCTGCGTTGGCGCCAGGTAGCTTAATTTAGCGCCAGCGCAGGGGAAACGCAGGGCTGCACCATATTCTAGTAAATATGGTGCAGCCCTGCGTTTCTAAAGTGATGAAGAGTGTCATTAGCCTTCTTGGCTTAACGACACGCTTCGCCACTTTATTGTGAATATGCCCCTTGGTGTCTGGATCACCCAACTTGGGATGGATACCAGAGCTTTTGTGTGCCTGCCCATAAATCCCAGAGGGGCAGGGCTAGTGGGGATATGATGGTCCTGGCACGCACAATATGTGATTTAAAGAAATACCTAGTACCCATAAAGCATGCAGAGATACAGATCGTATGGGGGGTACTTCCAAGTCAATTCAACTTTTGTCTTATTAATTTTTACAATGCGGTGGGGCCACTGGATTCATCCTGTAATATAGATGATTTGTTTTATACTGTGTTTTGCCTCCGTAGAAGGTTTTTTCATACCCTTAATCATTTCAATATTTTAATTGGGGGGGATTTCAATGCAAAACTGAGCTCAAACTCCAGCATAATACAGCCTTTCCAGGTATACCAGGAGGTCTGTGCACTTGGGTTTTTGGATCGGTGGGGTTAAAAGCTACTTAAGTATTTACTAGATCTTGGGCTGTAGAATGCTATGGAACTATGCAGGGACATTGGTTCTGTCATTCCCACATTTACTGGGAAGAGGCAAGGGTGTCGCAGAACTAGGTATGGCCCCTTCACCCAAATCAGTGGTAAAAAATCTGGGAGACCGGCTGGACCAATCCCTCACTATGAAAGAACAAATCTCTGCCACTACAGGTTCATGCTTTTACATGTTGCGTCTGCTGAGAAGAGTTTATCCTTTATTACCACTCTCCACAAAGAAAACTTTAGCCCAGGCACTGATTATCAGCTGCTTAGACAATGGCAATGCGCTTTTGGCCTCCGCCAATGAGATGTTGCTATCTGAGCTTCAAGTAGTACAGAACACCGATGCGCGTCTTATCTGTAACCTCCCCCCTGAAACAGCATCTGCCCCTCTTCTACAGACCTTACATTGGCTACCTGTGAGAAGCAGAACTATTTTTAAGATCTGATGTCTAACTCACAAGCCTCTACATGGGAAAGGGCCTACCTATATATCATCAAAGCTCACCAACTATACCCCTTTCAGACTCTTAAAACCATGCAACAAGGTTTTGCTTAAAGTCCCCAGGTTCAGAGAGGCCAGGTCAGGATGCATTTTGTTTGCCTTCCTCGCCCCCCACCATTGGAATAACCTTCCACTGAAATTATGTATCTGTGAGGACCACTTCCATTTCAGGAAATTACTGAAGACTCACCTATTTTAAAGATAGCCCTCTTCATCTGTTGTCCAGGTCTTGTGTCAAGATGCCCCTCCGGGGGTGAATCGAGTGCGTAGTAAATTAAATAACATAACACTTTGATTATGTTATGTTTTCCTCCAATCAGTAATCTAATTTAATCTAAAGCCACATCAGCCAGTGCTTTTTGTGATCATAATTACATTGAGGTTTGTTTAACTCTTCCAGGGTCTGCAATCACTCCTGCTCTGATTGGACCTATGGCTGTCTCTTCATATGATCAAGAGTTATGGCTTAGGTAGCAGGGTGTTGATCAGCCTAAACTCTTTATCTCAGTCATAAAATCTAACCTACGTGTAATCATGGAACACCTCTTTTCTGCAACCCAATCCAGCGATGCCATTCTTCTGGCTCTTGATATCCTAAAGGCAAATATCAAAAGCACAAGAATAATGAGAGGGGCCCTATTACCCCAAAGGGGGTGGGGCACCAAGTGGACAGTAGTCAAAAAAGAATCCCCCTTTCGGCAGATAATTCTCACCCAACAATGACTCACATCAAAATCACTCAATCACCAGAACAGGACACTAACACCCTCAATAGGCCAAGTGTTCACAAATACAAGTATTTATTTTGGTTAAAAAAAGATTACTACAATTTATCATATACAATAAATAATCCCATGATTATACATAAACTAGAGACAATGATTAAAAAGTTAAAAAACAAACATTCAATACACAAAATCCAAACTAGGGAGAACCTGCAAGAAAAAATGTTTTCTTGTCAATCATGAAGGCAGAAACATTAGATCCAGATCTTTCGTTTTCTATAAAATTCTTGTTAGAAATACGTGATTTATTAGAATAACAAATGTCTCCACAATCTATAGTTTGCCTTCTTGGTCTTGCGTCGACGCGTTTCGGTGGATGTTACTGATTAAAAACCACCTTCCTCAGGACAGGAATTAATGTCTCCCATGTAAATTTTTCAATCTATATCAGATAATAAAATATCCATAAAAAACAAACAGTTAGCCCATGGAGAGTGTATACTACACAGAAAGACATAATAACATAGCTTATATAATTCATGATCTTTATCTAGTCTTAATTAATCAATGCAACATCTCATCATAGTTTTAAAGACAGTTCACCCTTAACAGGTGTTTCCCCTAAATCAGTGGTGAATAAATAAACAACAGTGTTTCTATCCTGGTGATCCATCCAACAACTCATTCATACAAATAAACAAAAGATTCTTCACACAGTGGTGGTGCTATTTGATCAACCCATGCATCAGTATCTCACTAGTACATTAGGTATTTATATTAAATTAAACTATATCTCTACCTGTATTCATGAGGCACAACACCTCCAGAAAAATTGCAGGTGAAAAACCTTGCAAAGTCGTATTCAGAGGACGAGTATCTCTCCCACAGGCCATACCCTAGAACTGGCCAATCAAACTGCCATCCATCAGTCCTGAAAATTCTGGAACAGGATTATATAAGATACATAACCCTGTAATTCATTAAAAGTATATATTAAAGGCTTTAGTAACTCATATAGCTCTATGGTTCACTGTAATTGGAGATTAAAATAAGTCATATTACCTTTGTATTTAAATTGAGCACAAAGTTTCCAAGGTAAGTAGTAATCCTCGGTCCATATGTTATATGCCCATTATTTCATTTAGGCTATTCTTTGGTTACTAAAAAAACAAACAAAGAATCTTATATTAACGAATTAATCCGTTTTGAACTTACTATTAATGCTCACTCATAATTAAAGCAAACTACCAACCAAAGTTATAAGGCGCCTGATTTTAATCATTTACATATAGGCTTCCTTCACTATTTTTCAGACATTTACACTATGAAAGAAAATAGAGATCGCTCATCTCCCTTTAAATGTTCGCATGAACTCGTAGTCATTATATTTTTATATCACACGGTAGAGAACCTACCGCTACACATATTCCAATAGTTTTAGCCCAAACCCGGCTATTTGTTGCCAGGCAGCTTTTCAACAACTATAACGGTGGTGAACTAAACACCATGCACCTTTACTATAGATTATATGTTGCCCGAACCTAAGCATTAACCCAACTCGACTCTAGTTAATTAATACAACTCCTGGGTTTAAGAGTTCCGCTTAAAAAGCACAGTTATAAAGCGCTATGAACTCTTTAGTAGTATCAAAAAACCCGATAACACACTAAAAGAATCCGTTGAAATATCAAAAGTAGTCTTCTGTGTCTGGTGCAAACCTGCAGGAGTGTATTCTTGCCAACAAGCAGCTACGGGAAGCATTAAAGTCAGTCTCTAATGAGAGGGCTAAAGTAGTGGACCACCGAGCTGCATATAAAAAAGCCATTAGAGACCGAAAGCGGGTAGCTAAACACGAGATGTGGGACAGCTTGGTTGCAGCCACTGCTGTTAAAGACACAGGAGGTTTTTGGAAGATGATCAATCGCCCTGAGGTCACCGAAGGACTGACTGACAGCTTGGTGTCGAATATTAGTGCAGAGCACTAGTTCTACCACTTCAAAGCCGTTTATTCCTACTCGGGCCCCATGGATTGCAGCTCTGAAGATTTGAAGTGACTGAGGTATGGGAGGCGATGGACCTGTACAAGGAGAACATTTACTTCTGGCCTCTTGGCATTACCAATGTAACCAACAACGCTGCCCTTAGTAGTCTTCCGCAGTCTTGGCAAACAGCTGTGATCACACCTGTATAAAGTTATTGGGTGTATCACCCTAAGTAGGATCAAGAAGTGGGCCAACTTTAACCGTGTAATTTCCCCGGTACAATATGAGTTCAGGGGAGGGCTTGGCACCATTGAGCAATGTCTTAATTTTCAGTTAGTTATTAGTAAGTATACGCTTGCTAAAGGGGGGTCCGCTCCTTTATGGATTTAAGCAGCACTTTTCCTAGACTCAGCCGTAGCAAGCTTTTGAAAATTCTAACAAACCTAGGGCTTGATGAGGACCTGGTTGGTTTCCTCTGGGTCCTACATTGTGGGGTATCTGCGTCTGTTATATATGGACAGGTAGGTGAATGGACTGATCTCTTTGAGTTATAATGAGGTGTTTTCCAGGGCTGTTTCCTGGCTCCCATTTATTTTTACTCCATAATAATGACAAATGAATGGCTACAAACCTCAGTCAAGGACATGCCCAAGATCAAGTCAATCTCTCTCCCAATCTTGCTTTATGCAGATGATGCTCTGCTATCGTCCTTCACTCCAATTGGCTTAAGGTCCTTAATAATTAGCTTTGTAACCTTCATGGACAACTTAAATTTGGAAACAAACATATCAAAAAACAATTAAACTGTGAAAGAAAGATCTTTTTGGATTAAAGGCAGGCGTATTGAACAGGTCACTAATGTCCCACATTGGGGTGTTGTGTTCAACCAGAAGAGCTCTTGATTGCCATCAATGCCTACATTTCAACCACTTGGGGGGGTTGTTTGATTTTGCAAGGGAGAGTGGGCAACAAACCGATCTTGCCCCTTCTGAAGGTTTATCAGCATAAGTCTCTGCCAGTTTTAATGTACATGCCGGTGTCTGGGGCTACTGGAATGTTGCTATGGTGCACGCTGTGGGGAATCACTTTTGTCTGTGCCTCCTTCGACTCCGCACTTTTTTCTACATAAAGAATTGGGTATAACATGTGTGTCTGATGCCATCCTTTGTTATTTGGATCTCTGTCTGCTTGGCAAACAAGCACACCACCCTTAATAGGGAAATATTTGCAGATAGCCTAAAATTTGAGAAGGGTTGTGGCATCCCCTGGCTGAAATATGTGTACTCAATGTCTAAAGTTATTGGCTGGGGAGAATTGTTCCCATCTTGACACTCCCTAACCAAAGCTAATGCCGTTTGGGTCAATCAGCTTTACATGAACCACAGTCAGTAAACCAGGGAACTAGAGGATCTGAAAAAAACCTTTTGTGCGTTTATGCTACCATTCAAACAATGAACAATTCCGAGCCATACTTGACATGGGTGTTGAACACCTGGGAAAGAACCCTCCTAGCCAAATTTCAGTTGGGGACTATAAGATCTGTACTTTGCTATCCTCTGGCTCATTATGACACTGGTTCTGTATTAGTTTGCCCATGCGATGAGACGTCTGTGCAATCCCTAGAGCATTTTGTGTTTTTCTGTAAATATTATGAATCCCTAACCAGGACGATTTTAAAACCTCTTCTAAAATGGTACGGCTTTCACCAAAGAAAGCCCAATTTGTATTTTTTACATATGCTACCAAATATTTTAGTTTGTTTTTAAAGTCTTCTCTTTGTAAATGTAAATCACTGATTGTCTGATCAGCTGTTTCAGCTATACCTATTGTAATTTTGTTACTGTATTTGAAAGTCAGTATCTGTTGACTGCAATGCTTTTATGATTGTTTTTAAATAATCAAATACAGCCTTCCTTGATTGATTGAAAAATTTATTTATTTTGATTTTTTTTTAAATGTATAAAAATATAATTCATTGTTAAAATGTTCACATATAAATAAAATATCATTTTATTATAGAATATTTTAATAACCTTGTTTTAATTTTAAAATAAATGTACCTTTATTTTTCAAATATTTAAATTAATTTAAATATTTCTATACACAACTTTTAGTAATTTCTACTACACAATAAATAAATATAAAGATTTTACTTTCAATAGATATTTTTTGAATAAATCTTCCAAAAATAATTTTAATTTATTGTAACTTAGTTAAAATAATGTAATATTTAATACCAAATTAAGTCAGTAGTGTTGCAGCATTTTGTATTTTGCTCTACATTTAAAATACATCTACAAAATGAATTTACATTAATATGTAATTAAAAAATATTTCTACTCATTGTTTTTAAAGTTTAATAAACTTTTTCAAATGTACCTATATTTTACCATATGGTGATCTCTGACCCAGCGGCGATGACCTCTGCCCACTTGTTAAAAGTTACTAGTAGTAACTTTTCACTCCTAAGCTAGTGTCCACCCTCTGAATTCAAGGGGTAGAGACATGTAAGTTTACACTTTGTAGTAAGTTTACACTCGGAAGTGACGACTAGACAAAAGTAGTAAAGTCACTACAAAGTGGAAAAGTAAATTGACATGTATATTTATTCATGTGTAAATTGACCTATGTGAAATGGGCCCCATAGTATCCAAGATGACGGAAGTGATACAGAAGCACTTGTTGTCCTGTCTGTTCATGATAAAGGTAAAACGTACTTTGAGCCATGACAACAAAGTAGGCATCAGTGATAAATCTTCTTTTGCCTGAAAATTATACACTGTCCCGTGATTTAGGCACCAGCGTCCTATCTGGCTCTCTCGGTCAGAATCAATCAGTAAAGCAAATTGTGCTGACTGTATTCAGAAGTGAGAGAGTTCACACAGTGAATGTCAGTCATCAAAACATTAGCAGAAATTTGATGGGCTCAGACTAACCGGCAAGATGGTGACTCCTAGTCACAGGATGTGCAAGGGCAGGGGTGGTATATTAGGCAGCCAGTACTTACACTCAAAGCCCATCAACATTCAAGTAGGTGGGTTTCTCCATTCGCAACACAGTCTTCCACTCAGCCATTCCTTAGCCTACTCATTTGTTATTTTCCTTATGTCTCCTTTCTGTTAGACATGAAGTTCTTGGCTTGTCTTGTCATGTTTCCTTGCATGTTGTATAATTTCTTACCTCATCACTGCAGACCTGGGACATTACACTTCAAGTTATCTTCCAAGACCTTCTAGCATTCAATATTAGACAAACACTTATCCTTCCCTACCATTGTCCCTGTTTCCCCAGGTTTAGTCTCTAGAATGACTGATTCCACACAGTCCTAGATGATCCTAGACTTTAAAATAACTTGAAAAGGGCAGCACACATTCAATTTTCCCCATGTCTCCATGACGAGGCCTTAGCAATGTGCGAACAGTGAATCAATATGAGATTATGACAGTATTTTGTCTCCTAGTTGGGGACTACAAGTCCCATCATTCTCTGCACTTTCCTCACATGGAGAGAGGAGAAGGGGGGGTCTTCATGCTCTATATGGTGCCACTGAGTATTCCACTGCACAAGTCAGGAACTACAAGTCCTATCATTCCCTGCACTTGGGCCACATGGGGAGGGGAGGCGGAAGGCTCTACAAGTGTTACAAAGCACCACTGAGTGACCTGCTGTGTGTGTGACTGTGATTTTGGCTCCTGATTGGAGACTACAAATCCCATCATTCCCTGCACTTGGGCCACATGGGGAGAGGAGTAGGAAAGCTCTACAAGCCCTATGAAGTGCCATCAAGTGTACCGCTGCATGGGTGACTGTGCTTTGGCTCAGGTCAGGGAGTATGAGTCCCATCCTTCCCTGAACTTGGGCCATGTGGGAAGAGGAGGAGAACTCTAAAAGTGCTATAAAGCACTACTGAGTGTCCTGCTGTGTGGGCCACTGTGCTTAGCTCCTGGTCGAGGACAACAAGTTCCATCATTCCCTACACCTAAGCCACATGGGGAGAGGAGGTGAAGGCATTTCAAGGGCCATAAAGCAGCACTGAGTGTCCTGCAGCGTGGGTGACTGTGCTTTGGCTTCTGCGTGGGGACTAGGAGTCCCATAATTCCCTATACTTGGGCCATGTGGTGAGAGGAGGAAGAAGGCTCTACCAGTGATATGAAGTGCCACGAGTGTCCCACTCTGCAGGTGGCTGAGCTTTGATACCTAGACGGGGACAAGTCCCATCATTCCCTGCACTCGAGCCATATGGAGAGAGGAGGACAAAGGCTCTACAAGCACTATAAAGTGCTACTGATTGTCCCACTGTGCCCATGACTGTGCTTTAGTTCCTGGTCAAGGACTACGAGTCCCATCATTTCCTACTCTTGAACCACATGGGGAGAAGAGGAGGAAGGCTCCACAAGGGCTATAAAGGGCCACTGAGTGTCACGCTGCATTGGTGACTGTGCTTTGGCTCCTGGTCGGGAACTACGAGTCCCATCATTGCCTACACTAAGCTATGTTGGGAGAGGAGGAGGAGGAAGGCTCTACAAGAGAACTAAATCAGAATAATCAAAATGTACAACCCGCAAACATGATAGTCACTTATTACAGGCTCAAAATTAATCCTAATCAGCATCACTCATATATTAGGGGACAGTAAATCAAACAATAAACGATTAATAGTCTTGTTGAAGCCCAGACTACAGTACCCAATCCCACCTTGTGCTAGTCTACCTCATATTGATAAAAGGTTCTCATCCCATAATGAGAAAAGAAATCTGCTGAAAAAATACGTTTGCAGTATATACTGGCTGTTTCAGGACCACTCAGAAAGATAATAATTAAATATAATAGTGAACATGTCAACCTGTGTGAACCACATCACATGGCCTGATGGTTCAATGTTGATACAGAGGTGCTAATCGAGACTGGAGTGGTTATACATTTATGTTGATTCAAACAATACAACATAAATGCAGCTCCTGAATCCACCAATCTATCCCATCTAGGGATTAAGTCACTTCCCAATAACTCATGTAAAATCATATATAGGTAACAAAATATTTTTATATAAAACACCATGATGCAGGCTTATCATAAATATCATAAAGCAAAAGAAAATAGAGACTATAATAAAATTGATCCATGACCTTGACCTAGTGTCTACGTGTGCTGAATTCCAATCAATGGGTCCTATAGGGTAAAGAGAATTATACCAAAGTGGACTAGTTTCCAAGGTGCCTGCTGTGGTGACCAACCAGGCATTCAGTGTATGCCTTGTAACCGATAAGAAATAACTACACTCACATCTAAAATACAACTATAATTCATGATATACAATACTATCATCCTGCATGTGCCTGGTAACCCAATACAATCACCTTAAATTATGTATTGAACAATGATTCATGTTGGTTTATTGATAACTACACTCTAAGGTGTTACTCATATAGTTCCCTGTTCTATGATAATAACCACAAATTACACACCAATTTCATACTATTTTCTCATGTATCAATCAATACTCCATAATGTGCAATATACTCATAAAGTTAAAAGAAACACCAATTGATGTTGCTGCTCTGTTCCGTGTTCTGTGATGATGGCCATAGTTAATGCATCATCCTCATATTCTATAGCAGTCAGTATATGGAAAAGACATTAAAAGTATACATCTTCTCTTGTGTGAATAGATATCAACACATCATAAACATGCTTCCCTAACTGTATTACATTTAACATTTCATCACTGGTCTCTTATAAGTAACACATGTGGTCAGATCCATAGGAGCGCCAAGTCTAGCACCAAAACAGATTCCTCTGTGCTAATTTGTACCTTAGTTTAAATGTTTGAAATAAATTAGACCAACAATATATAGTCCAATTAAGACAAATGGTACAACAGTTCACAGAAAGCTACAATTGGCAGTAAACTAGCAGCCCATATGTGTGGTAAGATCTTGTTACATTTCGTATAGAGGCCCTAATATAGACATGTTCATATATGCCGTATATGGTCATAATCGTATATGCCCTATTATGGTCATATTCGTATATGCCCTATTATGGTCATAATCGTCTATGCCCTATTATAGTCATGATCTCCTATGCTCTAATATAGGCAGGATCTTTCATCTACATTAGTTCCCTACAGTACACAACGAACTCTGAGGGTTGAACGTTATCTAGTCTGTGGTTAGAACACTGCAAGGTCTTTCCCGAACACAGGCCTACAATGTACTCATAAATTATGCATGAGCATTCACCAGCTACATCTCCCGCATAATATGTATGTACAAAGTTCACCCCTGACGTCTTCCTCATGTTTAACAAAGACCAATACAAACCATACTGAGGGACAAGACACTTTAGGGTATAAATACACCACATCTTGCCATGGTAAGATAGAGGGAACCGAGACTTCCATTCTGACACACTGACCAGAGACGCTGAGGCTCCTGCATGCAGTCGCTCCAGCTGACAGCGGTCTAACACAGCCCTTGCGGGGTGTCCAACTCGAGACCAGGACGGGGTCCCACACTCTCTCTATTCAGGTAATGGGGTTCGACTAAATCCTAGAAGGATTCTTGGCTCCTAGGCTTTTAGACCTACACACATGGTAGGTACACTTAAGAACATCTAGTTAGGCATCGTAGGAGTACGCGCACTTTTGGGTGACATTCTATTACGCATTTTATATTCATGTATGTATTCATGATTATTGCAATATGGTAGAACTGTACTATCCTTTCACTTTGATCGTACTGCTGATAATATATCTCTGCTATTGTCTGCTGGTTGCTGCAGCACATATATTTTACACTAGAATAACAACTGTTCAATAAATACTTATTGAAACGCCCAGACTGTTTATTCTGTGTAACTCTCTGAGACAAACCGAGTAAGGAAGCACGACTGACTGAGTGAAAAGTAGTACATTGTTTCCACGATTCTGAGGGATCAGAGTTGTCATGATCTAAGGTTGCCAGAAACTAATCTCTCCCCGAAGAGAGGAGATTCTAGTGGCACTGTGAGCTAGCTAATGCAAATCCGGCTAACATATGCGGTGGGGGTGCACAGAATCAGTCTAACACCAAGCCCACGGTTTATGTTATCCAAACGCGCAGGTCCTGCAGGGTTACTATAGGAACTACACGACATGGCGCCGCCAACGTTGGTTGGGTACGTATTTAACAGTAGAATCTGAGTAGTTCAGTCGTGCTATTCTCAGAGAACCTACTCACAAAACGCCAGAGACGTCTGGAGTGGGTGGGCACAAACTCCGCCACAGCTGAGTAGGCGAGATATCCTATTTATCGGCTGTTGGTTAATCAAGCTTGAAGGACATTTAGTTCCTAGACTGTGCATAACACCTTTATCTTAGTTCTTTTGGAAAAGATTTTCTTTTCAAAATGACTGAGAGCGATGAAGAAAGAGTAGATCTGCATGTTTCAGCAGGAGAACCACCCGAAAATGCAATTGAAATTGCACCTAAATTCAGACATACGCTCACCATGAAACTATTAAAAAATGGTTTACCACCAAGGGGTGGCGTAGTAGCTCTCGTGATTGAGGCACACGAATCAAATAAAACAGAGGTATTCCATTCATGGGTTACATTCCCAGCAGCAGATGCCGTAACAAAGACATTTCACTACTACATAGAAGGAGATGCACCAACGGAATACTGTCCATTCGATGACATAGAGAGTCCACTCACGTACCAGGAACGCTTATACTGGTTTAAAGGCGCCCTGCCCCACTTAAGAGCAAGAGTAAGAATAGGCCCGCTCGGAGGAGACGGGGCCACATGGCCAATACTAGTGGCTTACACACCGCACCCTGACATTGACACAATGCCACAGCCAGAATTACTCATACAACACAAAGATTTAATTAAAATCTACAGGAACTTGACACAATTCGTCATGAGGACTCTCACAGTTCAACCAACACAAGTTGCAACAAACGGGACCCAATACCAGGGTACAGCAACTAAAATTACTCCTCAAACATTACACGCGGCAATGGGCAAAATGCCCGCAAAACGCGAACAAATACCATTCTGGATAGCTCAGAAAATAACTCAGCTTGAGGCAGTGTTTCCGAATACTACCACCTATGATAAACAGAATACTAACAATCTGCTTGCTCATGGGGATCACACCACAAATAGAGGACTGCACCTCTTGGGGTACAGTCTTTGCTGCCATATATACCAGAACACATGGTATCCCGTAATTAGCAGTAGTACCTGATATATTGAGACAGATACAAAATGAGTACGGAGCAGAGCCTGCCCTTAACTTAGGGATGAAGTTACAAGGTAACTACAAGGAGGTATCTGCTATAATACTAGCTAACATTAAGGGGGAAGCAGCTTCAGTGGTGATCCGCCAACGCCTATGGGAGTTCAGTCCAGTAGATCAACAACACAAACTACCCAAAATCATTGAAACTGCATATGCAGAATTAGGCAGAGCCAGTTTAGGTGGGAAAGCATTAAAACCACAACTAGTGGGCAGTTCTGAAAAGGACACTTCAAAGCAGACACCTACTTCTTCTAAAAAGAAGTGGGAAAATAAAAAGCAACAAAAGTCTAAAGACAGCAGATCTCAATCCAGAGGTAGGTCTCCTCAACAGGAGCCCTCTGAAAGGAGGTATAACCTCAGGAATAGGGATAATATTAAAAAACCTGACAGGTATCAGGATACTGATACACGTTCCTCTCGTTCCTTTCAGGGTTCATCAAGAAACTCCGAGAGGGAAGGACGGTCAGAACACAGAGAAGAGGAGCGTACAAAGTCCAGAGACACGCAACGCGCTGCGGACTACGCACCTAAAAAAGAAGATAAACAAAAACAAAAACCTCAGTTCAAAAAGAAGAAGGTAGCAGGTCTTAAGATCAGACAGGCCCAGAATTCTGAGGATACAGCTTCTGAACGGGGAATGGGCTCTGACAATGCTAGACAGCGCAGCGGAAGTAACAATACCTCGCCAGAACCTGAAGGAATTTCTGGTGACAGCGGAGTTGAGTGAGTATATCACGGTGGAAACACCTGATACTCGGGTAAGTGGCCCACATAAGTTACATGAGATAACACTCCGGATGGAGGGGGACAAGCCCAGGAAAGTTAAAGGTCTATTTTGGGAAAATCTGTCATCTGGATATGACATCCTATTAGCAGAAAAAGACTGGCCGCCAGCATTCTTCATGGAGTGCCCAAAGGGAGAAAAGGTAATTTTTCCAGCATTTTCCAACCTCATTCCCATACATTTAAAACATGCATATGCGCAGGAGTGGGCGGTTGCCCTAGCTCCGGCATTGTACAAAAATCATGCTGGTTGGGATGAGGATTCAACCCACCACGTGATCCCGTTAAAAGTTTCCCCAAATGCTCAAAGGCAACACCCTATAAAGCAGGAAGCTAAAAAACAAGTCAGGGAGATCCTAGATCAACTTGAATACCAGGGGTGATAGATAATTGCACTTGACCTATGAACAATCCTTTGTTCCCCATATCAAAACCCGACAACACATACAGTTTAGTTTTAGATTACAGACATTTAAACACCTGCACAAAGACATTTGCAGTACAAAATGCACACAGTGCCGCATTAATGAATAACATTGTGCGACAAAAATACAAAACTACACTTGATATCTCAAATGGATTTTTCTGCCAAAATATAGCGCCTGAAAGCAGGTATTTGACTGCATTCTCAGCGCTAGGGTCCCAACGGCAAATTTGTCGACTCCCCAAAGGGTATAAGGATAGCCCGGGGTTGTTTTCAGCAAGGGTAACAGAGTTACTCCAAAATTTGGATGAAGAAGCATTATCCTATGTGGATGATATTTATCTGACGGACGATGACTTACCGAGGCACTTGACCAGGGTGAGCACCATTATTATGGGATTCGCCTCTGAGGGCTATAAATTTTATTTCAAAAAATCAAAAATTGCCCATCTCAAAGTCCTATTTTTAGGGTATGAGATGTCAAGTGAAGGAAAAAGCCTAGCAGCTAACTTTTTAGAAAAATGTGCGCTGCTCCAACCTCCAAAATCATTAAAGAATTTACAATCAATTCTGGGATTCCTAAATTATGGTCGAACATACATTTTGGATTACGCAGAAAGAGTAAAACCTTTCTACGACAATAAAACCTGATTTTCAGTCAGACAGTGGCCACAGGAACATTCAAATATCCTATGTTCCCTACAGGAAGACATGATAGCTTCAAAACATTTACAGACACGCGTAAACGTACGCAACTTAGTGATCCGAGTAATAGCGGGTCAATGGGGGGACACTTATATAACTTTTAATGAAGGCAAAACGGTACCAATCGCATACAAATTACACCTGTACACAAACGCAGAGATGCGTTTCACTTCAACAGAAAAAATCCTGACAGTAGTGCAGACCGCTGTAGCAAGAGAAAGAGCTCTGGCTCAGGGAAAGTGCATAATAGTCGTGACCCCAGTACCAGCCTTAGGGGCTGTTACAAAGGCTAGCATTCCAAATGCGAAAGCCTTACATCCCAGATGGATACAATGGGCTAATTCTCTTACTGCAACGGATGTTGAATACAGATTTGATCCAAGTTTAAAAACACAAGCATTTCTGCAATACGAACAAGAATATCCTCTACCGAATGAGATCTTGCCTCTAGATCAGTATGAATACATTATTTACACTGACGGATCTGCTCAACCGACCATAGGGAGTAAGCAAGCTTACAGCGCAGCGTGTGCAATCGTTAAAGGTCGCATGCCGGATGGAAAGTTCCATCCAAGTTGCACTAAAACGCAATCTCTAGGAGACTGCACTGCTCAGTTGGCAGAATTAAAAGCACTAATACTGGCACTCGTAAATATGGAACTCGAATTCCCCACACTAATTGTGTGTGATTCCTTTTACTGTGTACAGTCATACAATGAATATTTACATCATTGGGAACAAAATGGGTTTAAAGACGCAAAAGATGGCACAATTAAGTATAAAATGCTATGGGAACAGGTAGTGGAGTTGAGAAACGAACTACCAAGGGCTCACGTGATACATACACTGAGTCATCAGCGTGATGGCGTTCACGTTGAAGAGAATTCATTGGCTGATGAAGCCGCAAAGGGGGCTGTATGCACAGCGTCCGTAGCTGCAATCACTCGTTCCAAAACAAGAATAGACGGCGAGATTTTGGTAGCTGTCAATGCTTCACGCAAATGCAGCACAGCAATACCTAAAAAATTTCCACTCAAGTACTCCTACAATTTAGATGCACAAAACATTCCATATGCTCAGATTCCTGGAGTGGGGGATAGAGTAATACCAAATATGGATCGTAGGCAAGGCTTAATTGTGGCAGCACACGAAGGGATAGGTTCTGTACATAAGGGATTTAGGGAGACTGTTTCCTTGTTGAAACAACGCTACTGGTGGCCCGTGATGAGAAGGCAGATTAGAGACTATGTCTGGAACTGCGACATCTGCAAGCAGATGAAAGGGTCCACCACAACACGTCCAGTACAGATACCATTATTAGACAGCATTAGGTTGTCCGTTCGTGTACGTCCAGCTCAAGTTTCCTCAAGGTCTGGCCTCAGCGCTCGGCTGACGCTCAAACTGTTATAAAAGATTTGCGACTCTTTAACGGCACATATGTAGTTGGCATGTTACATTCTGACCGTGGCCCGGCGTTTAGCTCTCGGGCTTACAAAGAGGCCTTGGAAGGAATGGGCGTAGAATTGCGTTACTCCTTTCCGTACCATCCTGAGGGAAATTCTGTTGTGGAGAGGAAAAACCGTGACTTAAAGTAATCTTTAACAGCTAGGGTATTAGGCAAGGGCGGTAGATGGGTCGATCACTTATATGAGGTGCAAAGAGCCCTGAACAATCAGCCAAGAAGCTCTCTAGGGGGTGTCAATCCTTACGAGGTCCTATTTGGGACAAGAATGTGGGTACCTGATCTTGATTGTGAAGGCACAGTGGCAGATGAAAAACCATTTGATATCCATGATCGTTTGGCTGTTTTACAGGACCTAAATGACTCCAGGACACAACAAAGCAACGTCCACTTAAAACAGACCACCACTGAGGAAGTCAAGGCAGTAACGGTAAGACCTGTCTGGATCCCAAAAGTCGGGGATCTGGTCAGAGAGAAGATTGCAGACAAGAAAGAATTCGGACCATCCTACAGAACAGCTGTACCGGTTCTAGCAATCCAAGGCACAAGAACTGTACTTCTGCCACCTCTTGCCGGGAAAAAGGAGAAAAGATTTGTCTCAATCGACTTAATCAAACCACACTATGTGGCCGATTCTAAACAGTAGGCCTCGTGGACTCTGCAGTAGCAGACGCCCTCCTCTTGCTACAATCCAAGAAGTTCAAACAGAAAGACTCATCACGTTTGAAGAGCCACCTGTAAGGAATGAAGGACTAAGAAACAATGGTATGGAACTCGTTCCACTTCAGCAAGAAGTGCGACTTCAAAATGAAAATCAACTTAACACCCAAGTTGCAATCAGACCGACTACAGACGTCTACGTCAACATTCCTCGTCAAGAGCATAATCCAATTTCAACAAATCCCGATGCGGTTCCAACAATTGATCGAACTGCTTCTGGCTATTTCATGAACTTTGATACGTTTTCACTGGATCCAAGCGAGCCGGAAACGACGCCAGACAAAAAATCACACAAACAGAAACTCATTGACTTTTTGAAACTTTTTTAGAAAGACCTACCTGGTGTCACCTTGGATAGAACTATGGTATATCACTGGAATTTTCTTTTTTCTTTTCTGGCTACATTTAATAATAACTTTTAGTATGCTTATTAATGGACGATACCTTCAGCAAAGCTCTACAGCCCAAAGAGTCAGTTTGATTTTAAAGCCACACCAGTCTTCACATCGTGGACCAAGAAACTTGTCTTCAGTGAACATCACAGCAGTTCCTATACCAGACGGTATAGTATGGGACAAGATTGATTTTGATATATTCGGTCCGACTGAACTTTTAAAGCTTAAACATGTATTTAAAATTTCTTTAAGTGATATCATTACCTCCAGTACATTTTCTGATGATTGGGACACTGAAACTGTAGACAGTATGATGTCTGATTTAGAAAAAACTGCAGCATTTCCGAACAATGAAATGTTAGAAGGTACTTCAGACTATGATACACTGTACTGTTACCAACACTATGGTCATCATTTCTTGCACAAATCCATAACACCCAGAAATGTATTTGAATACCACCAGTGGGAACACTGCCAAAAGGTAGTTCGCAAACTTTTGCACAGAAATTCACATACTTTTCAGGGTTTAATACATCCGACCCGAACTCATTTTATTTTAAAGTGACAACAACATCAGCACAGAAAATTATGTTGACTAACACCAAACAGATTTACTCTGCTTCCTTCATGGCCAAGTTGTCTACACAGGGTTTCGACCTATGGAAGGACACTATAGATTTGAAATCAATCTGGGGTTCTAGGGACTGGCAGGTCCAGGGAACAGAAGCGCTTTTTAGAGCATGCCTCATTCCACAGCAGATGATATTTCTAAATGACACTGTGCAACAGACATCCTGTCTTGGACTAGCCAAGAACAAGGAAATGAACTCACCCAGATTTCCAGCACCATCACAGATGGGTGGGGGGCAGAATTCAACTACACATGGGGTAAGATTAGATGACATTCTACAGTACAACAGGTCAGATCCCATTTGGACAGGATGGCTGATTTGGCCCGATGACACAAACACATGTCAACAGAGATTCCTAGGTATACCCGAGGGGTTTAATATCAGTAGGCCAGATACACGCTATGTACAGAGACAACTCCCAGGGGTAGTGACATCCTATAGTGTTGGGAAGTTGTGCCTTGATTGGCTAGAGGCCTCAACACTCACAGAAGTAAAACATCACTTGACCTTACTCACACCTGATGTGGACCTTAGGGATTTCTTGTCAGGCCCAAGAAAAGCACCTCAGAAACGTTTCATATATGCTGACATTTATGCCTACTATAATGAAAACTGGAAAATATCCCAACAGGAGGCCGCAGAAAGAATACGGGAAATAGACCGTATTAACTTAGAAAAGGCATTAGCTGTAGTGGATAATGGGTTAACAACTTTGACCTCCAGGATTTATTCATTAGTCAACATTGTGTCTTCGGCAATCGACATATTAGAACAAGATCTGGTCTTGTTACAACAAGGGCAATCCCAATTACGTTCTATTATGATGTTGAGCTGGACGCTGCAATCTTTGCGTGTAGGCTATGTGCCCTGGCGTTTTATAAACACCACGTCTCTGTTTTCAGAATACAATCTAACTGATAAACAGACAGAAATGGAACAGAGAGGAGCCAAATATACAATGCTGCATATTGAGAAACTGGAAAGGTTATCATTCACTGTAGCCGAATCACCATCAACAGAATGGCTAATTCATGGACAAATCACTCTGCCGGTCACTACAATTCAGTTTCAATATTGCCTTGAGCAGAGGCAGGCAGGTAAATATGAAAAAATGGGTAAGGGATACATCAAGGAAACTTGGGAGTTACCATATCGATATCGTTGCCGGAATGGGGATCGAGAAGTGTATCTGAGTGGTACAAACTGCAGGAACGCTTTAAGCGGTTCTCTCATGTGTCAGGATATTTCTCTGCACGGAGCATGTAGTGGTTCGGTAGCGAACCTATCGTGTCACATGTCAGGGACCCCAGTGGCCATGGTCACGCCGGTTTTCCAGCTGCTCTCGAATGGGAGTTACTTGATGCTAAACGATCAAGGTTGCTGTGGGATGCTTCCGGGCGTCGCCTATCTGGTCACTGTTAACTCCAGGGTCGCTTGCTGTATGCAAGTATTGTTTCCGCCACTGAACACAGTCAGGGAGGCGCCGTTATGGCCTTCGTTGAATGTTTTCTTTATACAATTTGATACTTTGAGCAGACTGAATCCATGCTTTTACAGCAACCCGTGCCCTTAACCTCCGCTCGATAAATTTTGAACTTCAAGTTGCAAGGACCTCGACTGAGACACAGGCGCTCATACGTACGAACTGCCCCTTTCATTTCGCAGAAATGGTGGGTCGTATCTTTAACATGTCTGATACGAGCGGTATTGTACACCTATTTAAGACCATAGGGTCAGGACTATTAAGCCCCTTTCAGACAGTCCTCGGAGTAATCCCAAATTGTATATACTCCGTATTGGGAAGCGTCTTTGGAGGTCTCCCTCTTATCCTGTTCCTAATTGCAGGAGTCCTGATTGTAATCTTACTGCTACGCAATGGACGGCCCAAGTTCCGAGGAAATGGCGAACATACTCATGGAGCGGAAATGCCGTGAACGCATGGTGCAGCTTCTGGGTATACCTTGCCTAAGAGAACTGAAAGCCTCTTGGTTTCTATCGTTTAGACCAGTCTGGGTGGACTGCATCTTACCTGTTCTTCGATGCCTGTTTTGCGGAGAAGAATGCACGTTGGATCTCTGTCTAACGTTTCCATCAGATATGCCTCCGGACATGGATGCTATGCTGGACCACCTAAAGGCCCATGCTCTGCGTTGTCCCCAGCGTCTTCCAATTCTGATGAACGCATTCCTTGAGAATCCACAGGTGCCGTTTGCTCCTGCTGGGTTAGGTGGCTCCTCCACAGGCACTCATGTAACAACTGCGGCACAAGCTGCCGCAGCACCGACTGTTGGCAGTGCTGAATTCCATCTATGTGCGATTGACGTTCTCTGAGAGGCGTTGGATTTGTCATCTGCAGTAGCTAACACCAATAATGCTGTATCTCCAAGCCAGGACACTTAATCTTGAATTGGCTCATCGCGTCCTGGGAAAGAATTCGGCTTCTCCACTTTGTTTCATAAATAAACAAACTAAATTTGGAACTTTCCTTAAAATTGACACTCTCACTTGAGAAAGAATGGCTTTCCTCTGCTTGTAGTAATGCAACTTTTATAAGTGAGACAGAATTGACTGATTCAAGTGGCAACAAAAGAATAGCTGATTTTTTAAACATTTTTTAAGTGCCTTTTTAAAACCATGTTTTTAGCTGTTGTTTAAGAAAAAATTTAAATTGTCCAGATTTTAAGTATGGTGATTGTCATCCAATTTGAAAGTGGAGTGGGTGTAACGTTTCGTATAGAGGCCCTAATATAGACGCGTTCATATATATGCTGTATATGGTCATAATCGTATATGCCCTATTATGGTCATACTCGCATATGCCCTATTATGGTCATAATCGTCTATGCCATATTATAGTCATGATCTCCTATGCTCTAATATAGGAATGATCTTTCACCTACATTAGTTCCCTACAGTACACAACAAACTCTGAGGGTTGAATGTTATCTAGTCTGTGATTAGAACACTGCAAGGTCTTTCCCGAACACAGGCCTACAATGTACTCATAAATGATGCATGAGCATTCACCAGCTACATCTCCCGCATAATATGTATGTACAAAGTTCACCCCTGACGTCTTCCTCATGTCTAATAAAGACCAATACAAAACATACTGAGGGACGAGACACTTTAGGGTATAAATACACCACATCTTGCCGTTGTAAGTTAGAGGGAACCGAGACTTCCATGCTGACACACTGACCAGAGACGCTGAGGCTCCTGCATGCAGTTGCTCCAGCTGCCAGCGGTCTAACACAGCCCTTGCGGGGTGTCCAACTCGAGACCAGGACGGGGTCCCACACTCTCTCTATTCAGGTAATGGGGTTCGACTAAATCCTAGAAGGATTCTTGGCTCTTAGGCTGTTAGACCTACACACATGCTAGGTACACTTAGGTACATCTAGTTAGGCATTGTAGGAGTACGCGCACTTTTGGGTGACATTCTATGACGCATTTTATATTCATGTATGTATTCATGATTATTGCAATATGTTAGAACTGTACTATCCTTTCACTTTGATCGTACTGCTGATAATATATCTCTGCTATTGTCTGCTGGTTGCTGCAGCACATATATTTTACACTAGAATAACAACTGTTCAATAAATACTTATTGAAACGCCCAGACTGTTTATTCTGTGTAACTCTCTGAGACAAACCGAGTAAGGAAGCACGAGTGACTGAGCGAAAAGTAGTACATTGTTTCCACGATTCTGAGGGATCAGGGTTGTCATGATCTAAGGTTGCCAGAAACTAATCGCTCCCCGATAAGAGGAGATTCTAGTGGTACTGTGAGCTAGCTAATGCAAATCCGGCTAACATATGCGGTGGGGGTGCTCAGAATCAGTCTAACACCAAGCCCATGGTTTATGTTATCCAAACGTGCAGGTCCTGCAGGGGTATTATAGGAACTACACGACAATCTTTGTCCCTATTCAGTCCTGTGGGCTGTTTGGAGTTCAGGTACAAGATATATTGGGATTCCAAAATGCTAAATCTTTTTCCCAATCTCCTCATCGTGTAATAATGGAAACAGTGTAAATGGCATAATATTTGAGGTGGTCAGTTTGGCCAGCATGTTTCTCATGAAAGTGTCTCTCTACTGGATATGTGAGGCCATGGTTTTTAATGCACTATTTCTTAATCAAAAGTACATTTAATTTCCCTTGATATTCCATTTTCTTAGAGGGTTTATTTGTTTAGTTTTTTCTAGTTTATTTGGCATTTTTGAGGCTCTTTATGTTTATTTTGTTGTGACTCAATTTTTTGGAAAATCATTTCTTTGATCAGGATGTCAGCTATGAATATTTGAGTGTTATTTGATTTCATATATTTATGTTATGGAGTGAGCAATGTTAATATTTTGATGATATGTATGTTTTTTATTGTCTATATATATACATTTTATGGCGTTAGCATATTTTTATTGGTGGTAGAAAAGTATTTGTTAAGTGAAAAAAACGTCAACTCTTTTGTATTTTATATTTATATATTTTAAAACTATTTAGTGGAGTATGTTTGAATTATCAATCTGAATTTTAGTCTTTTCTATTTTGTTTACTCAGATTGGTATTTTAAATGTTTTAAAATATTATTTAGAAATGAATATTCATAAAGTATGAGTGTTTGTGTTTTAGGGAGGTTAAATGTTGCTTTTTTAAAGTAGGGTTCCTGTTATTCAGTCTAGATATGGAAGGCCTGGGTTTTAGTAAACAGTCAGACTTTGAATGATAGGAGTTCATGCCTTTTTTAGTTTGTTTGGAGACTTTTGGTTTGAGTTGTGTAAGGGGTTATTCCATTCTTAGCTCGTGTTAGCTATGTTATTTTTTAAGTATTTTTAGAAATTGCCATAGCGTAGGGTGGTTTCTTCCAATTGTTTATTGGAAGAAACTGTGCCACCCTTCTACTGAATTATCTGTCTTCACTTTTTGGGACTTGGTGCTGTCATATACTATTCACCACAGAATGTGATAATTGGGTCGACAATCATCTGTGGCCTGATCAGTGCAGGCGATCAACCCAGGTATCCTTAAAATAATCTATTATTAGAGCGAGTTTTGCTTCATATTATTGGTGTATTGGGATTCAATTGGCATGTCATCATGTTTAGCGACTTCTGTTATAGGGATGTATGCTAAAGGTATCAGAGTTTTTATTTCATGTGCAAATTCTAGGTTCCTTGCTTATTCTATGCTCGAAGTGGATTTTTGTAGGTGCCTCCATATGCTTTGGTTAAAATGATAGTAGCACTGAATTGCAGGATATGTGAGAATTTTTGTATGGCTGAATCATTTCCTGCTCAAAATCTATAATGTTTTTTTATGGGTTATAATTGTTTGTTGTTTTGTATTTAGCATTTCATTATTAGTTGCACTTTTTATGTTAGGTAAAAATGTTTACACTAATCCGCTGTTTGTATTTTGATATTTATTATGTATTGTGTAAATTTGATTGAAAGGTGGAGGGCACTATTTAAAAGTGTCATCCATTATGAATGTATTGTATTGAGTTATTGTTTGTAAATTGCTATTGGTATCATACATGTTTATTTTGTTATCATTATTGTGGTTGTCATATAGTAGAAAATATCTTTTCTATGTGTGATTTGTAAGTGTTGGGGTATCTATATATCTTCATATTGGGGGAATACAATGGTAACCAGGTGGGACAAGGGAACTCTCAACATTTTCTTGTAGGGTGCAATTTAAATCCCCTCTCAAGATTAAAGAAGACGGATCTCTAGAAATGATTTTAACCACAGATTTGGTCAGTGTTTGGTCCATAGCCGTTCTCTATGGTTATTTTGCATGTATCTAGCCTACGACACACAATATCCTAGATGGCCTGACCATCTACCAGGAATCTCTGGGTTGAGAATGAGACTTCCCATTTAATTAATATTGCTACTCCTTGTGTACAAGGAGTATGATGAGAACAATCTATAAGAGGCCAATTTTGACACCCAGGAGGGGCGGGAGCCTGGGGTAAAATGAGTTTCCTGTAATAATGCTATGCCAATTCGGTGTCCATCTAGATATGAAAGGACTTGCCTGCGCTTGCAAGGATTTCTCAATCCTTGTACATTCTGCATGTAAGGGAGGTGCATAAACTAGCACTAGTGGCTCCTGCCATGTCCACTGGGGATTATGTGAAGGCTGGATCTGGTCTCCTGCCCTGTGGAGGGTAGTATGACCTGCCGCTTCATGTATATTGTGCATTCCCATGTGTTGAAGTAGTTTGTTAATTCAACATATCCCCAATATCTTGTTTCCTGCCCCCACCCTCATGATTGGCCCAATTCCACTGTGGAAATGATCCCTCCTATCAACTGCCCAATACCAGCAAAACAATTTTAAAGGGATATTATGTCAACAATCAAATAGTCAACTGAAAAAGGTGGGGCAACCAGTGAGCCTGTGGAAGTCCCCTCAACGAAGTTGAGGATGCCAGAGGTGGTGTTGTTGTAGCAGCCCAATCGCCGTGGGACGCCTTGCGTTAGAGCCAAAAGGGGGGACCAGCAAGGATAATCGATAACGTAACATAGCAAGTGTGGACTTCAATAGGACTGCTGCTGAAGGGGTAAGCCATTCTGCATCCCATTCCTAGTCACAGTGTTCAGGAGGGTCATTGTTCTTAAAACAATTGTCACAGGCAAAAAGGGGAGGGGCGTATGCTCTCGGCCACTGCAGTCAAGGTGATCCAGCTGCTGGGTTCAATCCTGGTCTGCCACGGAGCTTGGGAGCCCAGTGATGCACCCGATTGTCTGCACCATCCATCACAGATGGGCAGTTTCCACAGGAAATCTGACATCTGCTAGCGAGAGTTAAAGGTGTGTTGTTTTCCTTGTAGGGAGATCCGTAGTTAGTTTTAAAAAAAAATGGTATTAGGACAGGAAGGGCAGTAAGGGATTTAAAAAACATGGCATACAGCAGGAGCGGGACTAAGAAGTAGTAAAAAATGGAAATAAAGCTGAAGGACTAGCATTGGGTTTACAAAAAAGAAAGCAAAGTTTGAGGGGGTGTAAGAGGTGTCAAAAAGGGAGTATTGTTGGAATGGAAGAAAGGGGATTGTCAAAGAGGGAGCCCATTTGGAGAATTTGAGTTTTCAAAAGTAGCAACGTGGAAGTAAGGGGTTGCAAAAAAGGGAGTAAGAAGTTTGAAAAAAGAGTTTGAGTAAGGAAGAGGAGTAAGGTGTTTGTAAAAGACAGGACTAAATTGTGAAAGAAAAAGGGTTTTGTAAAATGATGGAGTAAAGTGGGAGAAATAGTATCACAAGAAGCATGGAAGGGAGGCAAGGTGGTTTGAAAAAAAGAGCAAGGAGGCTAAAGGGGCGAATCCCTACTTAAAAGCCTCAAAATGAAAATCAAAAATGAAGAAATTAAAGTTATGTCAACAAAGAATTTCAGCAACCTTGTTAAAGCCATTCTAAAAGAAAAATCTGCCAACAATGGTTTGACTAAATAAATTAATCAGAACCTTTTTCTTCATGTTTCATTTTCATCAAAATCACACACAACCTTTAGAAACCCTGTTCTATTGTGGTGCTCTCTCTCCATGGGTACAGTATGGACACTACAGTTCAAAACAATAACCCAACCATCAATAGTACATAGGGCATTTATTGGTAGGTCTGATCACTCCAAGTGAAGGTGGTCGGGAACAACAAATAAACTAAAATAACAAAGACAATATAGCAAAAAAAGACATATCGTAACATTTATCATCAGAGAAATACCGACAGATTCCCAATCAGTCCGTGGGCCTAAGCCACTGGTGAATTCTCCAACTATGAATCCAAAGTGACTACTAAACCTACCTTAGTGAAGGACAATGGTCATTAGGTGAGCAACTCCTCTACAGGTTTATCATCCAGGGTTCACCTGGGTGGATCGAAGGGATAAGGAGGATAAGAGATGGTGACCATAGTTATTTACATAAGATCAGAAGTCTGGCTCACATGTTGATTAGTCAAGTAGTTAATTCCCTTGTAAGGCCTTCATGAGACTAAGGGCTTGATTTCGAACTCAGCAGATGGGTTACTCCATCAGAACGGTGACGGATAACCCATCAGCTGAAATATAAATCCCACAGGATGTAATAGGATTTATATTTTCGCGGATGGGATCTCCGTCACGCGTTATGACAGAGTAACCCATCCGACAAATTCTAAATCAAGCCCTAAATAAGAGTATAATAAGCAAAGAAGAATGCAACTCAATAGTTCCCCAATATAAAGGAGCTAATACAGCTTAGCAACACAAATAATAGGTTATGTCAATGATCACAAAAGTGCTACTGTGTAAATATTTCGGTCTGTCCATTAACATCTATAGTAGTATGATAACAGTTACACCCTGAGCATTTGCACCTAAAGACAGATATTTCAATTACAACAAGAGCACACTTATAAAGAGTAGTTTGTAGCTATATTATCTTTCTACTGCTGGAACACTGTGCCCTGATCATGCTCAAAAATGAAAGTATCTAAACTAAGCCGATCCAGACACAGAAACAGGGTTGATGCCTCTGCTGTGCCCAACTGTCCCTCAAAAGAGGTCCAATATAACTTAGCTTTGAGTGCTGGTCAAGTCATAGTTATTGATAGCAGTATTGCTGGACAGCTCTGGCGTTGTTTCAAAAACAGAAAGCAGATGAGATTCCTGGTTTTGAAACCATGACATTATCTTGCAGTATACTCAGCGTGAAACAGTGAGAAGCAGAAGGGTGCAGCTTAAATAATCACGATGGTGAATGAGATTCTCGGGTCTTGTTGGAGCCGCTATTTCATGGGTACTCACAAACATTTTCACAGGGGCCACAAATTTGGTCTGTGATGTGACCAAAGGCCGCATTGATACCAGCAAGGTGGCGGTCGGGGTTTGAGGAGGGGTTTGTGGTAAGGTGGGTGTAAGGAAAGCTAGGCATATACATCTAGTGCCTGAATTGCACAATGTGAAACCAAAACCATGGGATTAATCCTGGCTTCTCCACTTAACCAAACTGTGTGAACCTAGGTAATTATTTTATTTCACTTTTCCTTCTTTTTCTTCATTAGCTCAAAAGGACCTCAAAATATATGACTTCAGGATGTGTGCTGTACAAAGCCTTCTCCAGTGTTTGATTAAATAAACTATATGCTGTTCATGTATAATAGAAACCCCAGCCCCCAAAAGGTGCACATGACAACTGACTTGCCTCTTCGTGCACTATTGGCATTGTTATCAGTGTGTAGGGAAGAATTAATATTCCTCAATTCATGTTTGAAAAGTATCACTTAAAAAAAAAACACTTCTCAATGCACTGATAACCTGATGTACTAAGGTGAAACAGTTCTGCATATTATTGAATTATTAATAGACTTTATCATACTTTTACTGCAAGATGTTTTTATAAATGCTGGTGTTCCTAACGTTTTGGGGCCGATTCCGATCTCGGCCAGTAGCTCACCGAATCGGATTCGGCTTAACCAGATCCGATTCGGAGCCCTCTTTTCCGACCGATTCGAACGCGCGTCCGGCCGAGCGAGTACGATGCGAGCGCACGTGAAATCGCCGACCGACTCGTTCACGGGTCCGAACCACACCGACCGACTCGCTCGGACTCGACTCGCACCGCGCGATGGAGATGTTCCCCGGCCGGGCAAGTACGATGCGCGCCTTGAGCAGTCCGACTGACCCGCACCGTCCGGCTCGAAACAGCTGTCAGAGCTGGACTTTGGGGGTCCATGTCGGACCCCCCTGTACGTGTAGCCACGCGAGTCGCACACAGGGGGGACCCATGGGTCCCCCCTACCTGTGCGTGTGCGGCTCAAACCACAATGACGCGAACCCGCTGTAGGGGGCGCCCTCGTTCGCCTCGCACCCATTCAGTCAATGGGAGCCCGCGTACGCATTGTACGACTGGCTCCCATTGACTTCAATGGGAGTCCGACCGAATCGAGTTCGATAGCATGCGTGCGCATCGTACTCGTTCGGTCGGACTGCCAGAGTCCGATTCGGTCGGAAATCTCTCCGGGTCCGGCTCGGTCGGAGAGTTTTCCGGCCCGAATCGGAATCGGCCCCTAAGTGTTTTAGGACACCCTAGTTACTTCCTTTCTTTAATTTCAATTACCCTTTAAATATTTTTTATGTTAGTGCTGAGTCACGAAAACATTAGCCCAGTGCTGCTCTTGACCAGGGGGCCGCATTTAAATGTCAGGAGGGACGCATGCGATCCCCGGCCTGTACTTTGAGTATCACTGCTCTATATCCAGCAAGAGATAGAGACAAACTTAGAAGGAGCCAATTAAGGGGAAGAACCTACTCCCTCCAAAAGACAACATTTAAGGGCAATGTATATTGATCATAGCAACTAAGCACGGGCATTAAATAGATTACACAATTAAGGATACTGGTAAATGAGCAAAAGAGTGGTGGACCCAGTCATAAAAATAATGCTTGAGTCTGGATTATGCATCTTGGGGCCTGATTCCCAAAGGTAATCCCACACGTTTGTAGACATTTACTCTTTTTCCGTATTCACAAAACTGCAATTTAATACTAAGTTTACAACTGCGGAGACTCTGCAGTCGGGGCAGAAAACGCCACACAAAACAGATAGGCTTGTTCTAACTCTTTAATTTTAAACATGTAAACTACACTTCTTTGATTCCCATAGCGTGCTGCAATTCCTCTCAGCAGGTACTTCCTCGCATATCTTTCTCTGCGTTGTGATGCCGTAATGCTGTTAATGCACCTACCACACATTCGACCTGCAACATTGGCAAGATATACAGGACAGAACAAGGGACACAGGCGCAGTGTGCCAAATCTCTGATTTTTAGGAACTGGGAACTTTTGCAGTGCAGCAGTTACGATCTCACGTTGAGCAGAGGAGTATGTGGGGGCTGTACAAGAATGCAGGGTCAATGCTGTGCTTGCCCCCGGCTTCTGAGGGCTGCAGGGTGACATGGGGAAAGCGGGATTAAGGAGATGAATCAGTGGGGGTTGGGTGATGCGGAAGGCAGTATAATCCCTTCCTTGTCTCTGTGTTCCATCCTCCCAGGGAGCTGGAGGGTTTTCGGCATACGGCAGGGCAAGTGGGTTGAGTAGTACAAAAAAATGTATGTAACAGAGATCTTAAAGCCCCCACTTCCCCCTAAGAGAAGTCCCTTTGGGCCACGGTGGTACTTGTGGTGTCCTGGTTTCTTTGTGTTCTTTTTCTGATTTCTCCTGTTGAGACTGTTGTGGCCCTGACCTTGGTTTTCGTTGTGCCCCTACCGCAAGTCTGTTCTTCCTGGAATCTGGAAGCCTCTATTCCAGCACTTCTCTGGTGGTCGGGTGGTGACAGTGACATTATATGGTAAAGTGTGGCTATGTAACAAAGGGTGAGATAAGTTGAGTTGATTGCCACTTCAATTTGTTTTAAATTAAGCCCTGCTGATTTTGCTGATTATTGAAAGCGACTACATACTGGTCACATCCAAGTGGTAATAGACTTGAAATTAGATCCCAAGATTGATTCAGTCCCTCTTTCATCTACTCCTAATTTGCGTTCCCATAGCGCACTTCTTGGGAATTCTAAGGGCAAGAGGTGTGAGATGCCGAATAAAGAAGCAGGAAAGAAGAGTATTTAGAGTCAAAGGACAATATTTCAAGTTATTCCGCAATAAATGGAAACATGACACTTCTCCTTTAACAACTTGTATAAGGAAGTTTGTCACCAAGCCCTTTAATCTTACTACCATCCTTTCATGAGAATAGGATAAAGAGGATTCAGGGCCTAGAGATTCAGACCTAGTGATCCTAATAGGGAACAATTCACAGCAAGAGGGAAACTTGGAGTGGGTGCCTGCTTCTAATCTAGAGAAAGGCCCCATACTTTCATCTTTGCCTTGTCTGGGGCTATTGGGGTCTGGTGCCTATGAATCACCGTTCAATTTGGACCCCCAGGAGTGATTATGATTACTAACTCAAGAGCTGCAGTTCCAGGTATCTAATTTAAGTCATGCATTGGTGGTAGCAGTTAATGACATTCAGACGTAGGCATCATCATAATTATTGAACATTGTCTTACTTATGGAGAAGATACTCCAGGGAATTCTAGAGACTCTCATAGTTGGTACCCTAGCCAAGTTTCTCAGTCTAAACATTTGAAGGAGATCTATACTGAGCTTTGTACATTCAATAATTGTCCTTGAACAGCAGTGGGACGTGTGAGGGGAAATGCTCTGATATAGTAAGCATAAATGCGATGGGTTTAATAGATGATAGTTCAATCTATATCTCCAAATGCCCGATATAGTAGGGTGAGAAAAAGAAGGAGGGTATAAGGGGGATGAAGGGAACTGGGAATGCTAGCAAAAGAGGAAAAGCACAACTATTAAAGGAGTGCCTGAGATTAAAAAAAGGGAAAAGTCCAAAACACCCCTCTGGTAGTGTGATTGCTCTGTCAGGGGTGTCAGGCACAGGGGTATATTCATCCTAGTGCAGAGGGCATCCATCTAAGATAAGACAGTTCACATATGTACAAGCACACACAAATATTTACAGTACGATGATCAATGATGGGAGGTAACATTGAGCATCCAAAAAGCAAGGATAAGGGTGAGAATAAAGAAGGAATTAATCCTTTGCTATCCCTCTCATGCTTAAAGTAGGAACACATGTTCTGTTGTTCAATATACTTCATAGGGAGAAGAAAGCTAAGAAACTGCACCAGCTGAATCATTTCAAAGTAATGACGATATTTCAAAAGATCCCATCTCTCTCAAGGATCTCCTCAGGTGATTTAGCCTATGTGGGGTTTCAGGCCAGGGAGAAAGAGAGAGAATTAACTAAAATTAATTTAATCTTGCTTTTCATTGTAAATAGGCAGTTGAAGGACAATGCAATTTAGCTGATGTGGGCCTGGGAATAAGAAGGAGACTATGTTAAAGGGCCCAAGTGCAAACCTAATTTTACGTTTACATGGAGGTCTAGCTCTCACCCAATGGGAGTTTATTTCATCCCACTCCTCAACAGGGAAAAAGCTAAGGCCCAATGCTGAGGGGTACAGGCCGAACTCACAGCCTCCGATGAATCTGGGAGTTGTGATAGCCAATGTTAGAATGATGGAGTATAGGGGATATCCATGGGTGGGAGCAGCACAATAGACTTGCTCCCTGGATGCAGTTTCAGGCCCTGCAAGAGTGGGACAACTGGGAAATTACTCCATAGAGGGTGGAGTCATCTCATAACCTGAGAGTCCTTAGTTGGAAAATACATGGGTTTGAGCGATTCGAAAAGGTCAGTAATTTGGATCAAAGAGTGAATCCATTCCAGTAGTGTTCCTGCAGGAATCCTGGTTGAGGGAGAACTTAAACATAGTGGGTTTTGCTTCTGTTAACAGCAAAAGCATTCAGCTGGGTAAGGGTAGAGCTTCTGTAGGTCTGCTGACCCTAATCTTCACCAGTGTAATTTTAAAACAATCTCAAGGTGGTCAATGATTCCAGCTCAATACAAATCTCAGTAGTATAAGGAAGACCACTGTTGGAAAACTAAATGGATTGAGGGTCTTAACCAATCTTATCAGAAGATGGTTGGTAAATTCTCGGATGCAATGGTAATAATGGCAGGATATTTTACTATATGTCTGTATCCTAAGAAAATGGATGAAGTGCTGCAGAAGGTACTAGAGTGTTATGGGAGTCCCCTGCTACATTCCCAGCGGGAATCATTAAGGAAGAGGGCAAGGAGTTCGGCCAAAGGTTGGTAAATAATCGATTGTTGTGTCTAAATGGGTGGTTTGAGATTGATATACCCGCAGCCCAAACTTTTTGTTATGAAAACCAAGAATGCCCCTTTGAATACATTTTTGTTCAAGCTTGGCAGTCTCAACTTTACTTGTACTTTAAAAGATTGTCTTACTGAGAGAGTGACCATTGGGCAATTACAGCCATTCTATGCTTTGAAGAGCCTGAGGCGGTTGCTAAAGCCCTGCTCCTGGGTATAAGCTTAGCCCAGAGACTCACCACATGCTTTGACCCCCCCCATATTTCAGCATTTAGCAGCATATCATGTTTCAGAGATGTATTTGAGGGTGTGAAGGAAGATAGAATTATGGTATGATTTTAGAAAATGTCTTGCCTTGTATTTGTGAAAATAAGAATAAATGTAAAGTGCGGCCTGCAAGGGCAGGTATCGAGGGAGGTTGGTGTGATGCAGCCTGTCTGAAAAAAAAGAGTCACTTGAGGAGGATATCAAAACAAGTCAAACTAGGTTTTAAATATTGTCTTTATAAAGGAAATCAATTGTTTAAAAACTCAATACAGGTATTTTCTTAGAGAATTTTTTTTTTTTTTTTTTAATACACCTGGAAATGTTATGATGGCGGTAATACATTCGAGGAGACCGATATGAACACGTAGCATAATGCCCCGAAAGAATCTACCCTGGTCATGGAGGAAAATACATCTGAAATGTATACAAAATGTGAGAGATGGCTGAGTCACTTGATCCTCCAATCCCCGATAAATCCATGAAACCTAGGTGTAATGGTAGCCGAGCTCCATGGTATACTCCAAAATTGATGGAGCTTAGGAAAGAGTCAAAGAAAAAAGAAAGAATTTGGAGAAAAGGATATGACCTCGGTAGCAAAATAATTTACACACAAACTATAAAAAAATATCAACAATCCATAAGACAGGCTAGAGTTTCCTATTTTATCACTAAAATTGAAAGTGCCAGCACTTCAGCTAGCAAATTATACAAAGTAGTAAATATCCTAATGACAACTCCTATCTGTCTGGCAGCCCCCCCCCCCCGCCCACTGCTGAACGATGCAACTTATTTGCTTCTTCTTTTATTAATAAAGTTAAGTCTCTCATGGTTTCCCTTCCCATTAGCATATTACCTTGTTTAACATCCTGTGAAAAACTAACTACGACATCCCAGTTGACATCATTTCCACTTTTAAATTTAGATGACATGAAAACTATCTTCTTTTCTATAAAATCTGGAAAAGCAGGAGACATTATTTTACCAACATTAATGAAAATTCTAAATAGTTCTCTGACCTCTACCACTGTTCCTTCTGCATGGAAACACTCTATTGTCAAAACACTGGTTAAGAAGGCGCACGCAGATCCTTTGGTAGTCAAGAATTATAGACCTATTTCTCTACTGCCAATAGCCAGCAACATTTTAGAAAAACATGTCAATAAACATCTCTTATTTTTGGGGAAATCAGTATATTCTTGATCCCGCTTAGAAAGGATTTAGGCCAGGAAGCAGCACTGAGACCTGATTTTAAGTTTACATGGAGGTCTAGCTCTCACCCAATGAGAGGTTATTTCATCCCACTCCTCAATAGGGAAAAAGCTAAGGCCCAATGCTGAGGGGTACAGGCCGGGCTCACAGCCTCCCATGAATCTGGGAGTTCTGATAGCCAATGTTAGAATGATGGAGTATAGGGGATATCCATGGGTGGGAGCAGCAAAATAGGCTTGCTCCCTGGATGCAGTTTCAGGCCTTGCAAGAGTGGGACAACTGGAAAAATACTCCCTAGAGGGTGGAGTCATCTCATAACCTGAGAGTCCTTAGTTGGAAAATACATGGGTTTGAGCGATTCAAAATGGTCAGTAATTTGGATCAAAGAGTGAATCCATCCCAGTAGTGTTCCTGCAGGAATCCTGGTTGAGGGAGAACTTAACCATAGAGGGTTTTGTTGCTGTTAACAGCAAAAGCATTCAGCGGGGTAAGGGTAGAGCTTCTGCAGGTCTGCTGACCCTAATCTTCACCAGTGTAATTTTAAAAAAATCTCAAGGTGTCAATGTTTCCAGCTGAATACAAATCTCAGTAGTATAAGGAAGACCACTGTTGGATAACTACATGGATTGAGGCTCTTAACCAATCTTATCAGAAGATGGTTGGTAAATTCTCGGATGCAACGGTAATAATGGCAGGATATTTTACTATATGTCTGTATCCTAAGAAAATGGATGAAGTGCTGCAGAAGGTGCTAGAGTGTTATGGGAGTCCCCTGCTACATTCCCAGCGGGAATCATTAAGGAAGAGGGCAAGGAGTTTGGTCAAAGGTTGGTAAATGATCGATTGTTATGTCTAAATGGGTGGTTTGAGATTGATATACCTGCAGCCCAAACTTTTTGTTATGAAAACCAAGAATGCCCCTTTGAATACATTTTTGTTCAAGCTTGGCAGTCCCAACTTTACTTGTACTTTAAAAGATTGTCTTACTGAGAGAGTGACCATTGGGCAATTACAGCCATTCTATGCTTTGAAGAGCTTGAGGCGGTTGCTAAAGCTCTGCTCCTGGGTATAAGCTTAGCCCAGAAACTCACCACATGCTTTGACCCCCCATATTTTCAGCATTTATCAGCATATCATGTTTCAGAGATGTATTTGAGGGGGTGAAGGAAGATAGAATTATGGTATGATTTTAGAAAATGTCTTGGCTTGTATTTGTGAAAATAAGAATAAATGTAAAGTGCGGCCTGCAAGGGCATGTATCGAGGGAGGTTGGTGTGATGCAGCCTGTCAGAAAGAAAAGAGTCACTTGAGGAGGATATCAAAACAAGTCAAACTAGGTTTTAAATATTGTCTCTATAAAGGAAATCAATTGTTTAAAAACTCAATACAGGTATTTTCTTAGAGAAAAAATATTTTATATTTTCATACACTCGAAATGTTATGATGGTGGTAATACATTCGAGGAGACCGATATGAACACGTAGCATAATGCCCCGAAAGAATCTACCCCGGTCATGGATGAAAATACATCTGAAATGTATACAAAATTTGAGAGATGGCTGAGTCACTTGAATGAATGAATGAAGTCATTTGTAAAGCACTGGCTTTCACTCCGAAGGAGCATCTTGGCGCTGAAAGCGGGTAAGCTGAGTGTCAAGGAGCGTGGTCTCTGATGACGCCGTTATCAGATGAGAGATAAAGCCAGACTATCTGGTACTGCGAAGATCCAGGTTTTCAGTCTTTTCTTAAACATGGACTCCAGTTGTGTAAGTCTCAGTTGGGTGTGTAGATAGTTCCATGCTTTTGTTCCCAGGACTGCCATAGACTTTCCTCCTCTGGACGTCAGACGGAAATGGGGGGGGTACTAATAGATTTTCCGTGGAGGATCTCAAATTACGTGCAGGTACATAAGCTTTTATCCTCCCATCCCCTATAAATCCATGAAACCTCGGTGTAATGGTAGCCGAGCTCAATGGTATACTCCAGAATTGATGGAGCTTAGGAAAGAGTCAAAGAAAAAAGAAACAATTTGGAGAAAAGGATTGAAAATGCCAGCACTTCAGCTAGCGAATTATATATAGTAGTAAATATCCTAATGACAACTACTACCTGTCTAGCAATCTCCCCCCCCCCCCGGCCGTCCACTACTGAGCGATGCAACTTATTTGCTTCTGCTTTTATTAATAAAGTAAAGTCTATCATGGTTTCCCTCCCCAGTAGCATATTACCTTGTTTAACATCCTATGAAAAATTAACTACGACATCCCAGTTGACCTCTGTTGGAAGCCGGACTCCCAGTCCCGCACCACTGTCACCAAATGCGAGTCCCGGGACTCCTCACTCAATGTTAGGCCAAGTAAGGACACCGTTTGAGATAGCCCTGCTCACCCCCTTAGTAGCTTGGCACGAGCAGCCAGGCCTATCTCCAAGGCACGAGTGTACAGTATGTGCCACCACACTCACAACAACCCACTGGTGACACCACAAATGGACTCCACACGAGTTTGATAAAAACGAGTATAAACTTTATGTAAAAAGATATACGATCAGACCACACAATACATAAGCCAACATGTAATAAAGGGTAATATTTGTTCCGGCTGGCTGGTAGGTTCAAATCCCAACCACCGCTTTCAAAATGCTATGCTGGTCGCAATGCTAGAATCACACATGTTGCAATGGACAAACAATAGTGCGTTGCGTAACAATACAATCCTGTGCTAGGCAAAGGAGAAATAATACAATGCGTAACGATACACCCCGGTACCTGCAATGGGAGAAATAATGCAATGCGTACCGCTACAATCATGTACTGCGCAATGAAGGAATAATGCAATGCCTCACACCCCAATCACGTACTTTGCAATGACGAAATAATGCAATGCGCACCGCTACAATCATGTACTTTGCAATGAAGGAATAATGCAATGCGTAGCTACAATCATGTACTTTGCAAGGAAGAAATAATGCAATGCGGGCCGCTACAATCCTGTACATTGCAATGGAGAAATAATGCAATGCGTAGCGCTACAATCGTGTACTTCGTTATGCAGAAATAATGTCAGGTGTCACAAGACAGTCCGGCAGTTCGTAAGCAGCAATATTGGCAATGTGTATTACGACAGTCAGCCTCTTCGATAACAGTTGCCCCCCACACGTATCAACGATGCCATACAGTACAGCTTCTCACTCTGGCCCCAGTACTGCCACTCCTGAACGCAGTACGGGCCCCAATCTGAGCCGAAGCAAAGGCTCACGTAGCCTAGAAGGACTGAGAAGCCGAGAGAGTACCCCTCCGAGCCCGCGCCCCGCCCAGGCAGTGATCCACGTTACCTGGGGGTGTAACCCCACTCTCCTCTCTTCCTTCAGCGAACTGGGCCTTCTGTGTAGAACTTCCTCAATGGGCCTCAGCGGCTCGGCCTGGCAGCTCAGCTCCTCCGGGGCTGCCGGTCTGGGCCGCGACTGTTAGGAAGGTCTCAGGTGGCCGCAGGGCAAACGTACCCCACGCCCCTGAGATTACGTTACTCCGGGTGCACGTTCACCACAGCACCCTCTGGGTCTCCTCTGGCATGAAGCCACACACACAACGCTGATGGGACTTCACTTTGACTCCGAGTGCACGTTCACCAGGCACTCCTTCCTGTGTCTCAGTTGGCACCAAGACACGCACACCGCGCTGCGGAGACTCACTTTCTTCCGGTGCACACGATGATCAGCCGATCACCTACACAGTTCCAGGTTGCACCAAAGCATGCACACTGCTTCACTGAGACGTACTCCAACTCCGGTGCCCCGATATCCAGGTGCTCTTCACCAACGCCTTCGGCCGCACCCCGACACGCTCACCGTGTCCGAACCTCACTTCTCCTCCTGTGCACTCGATGACCAGGCGCTCTTCATCAGCACCTCCGGTGCACCCCGACACGCACCCTGCGCGTCCGAGGCTCACTCCATTTCCGATGCACACGTTGACCAGGCACTCCTCACCAACGCCTCCGGTGCACCACGACACGCACCCTGCGCGTCCGAGACTCCCTTCACCTCCGATGCACCCGCTGACCAGGCGCTCTTCACCAGCGCCTGCGGTGCACCACGACACGCACCCTGCGCGTCCGAGTCTCACGTCACCTCCGATGCACACGCTGACCAGGCGCTCTTCACCAACGCCTGCTGTGCACCACGACATGCATCCAGCGCGTCCAAGTCTCACGCCACCTCCGATGCACACGCTGACCAGGCGCTCTTCACCAACGCCTGCTGTGCACCACGACACGCACCCAGCGCGTCCGAGACTCACTTCACCTTCGATGCACATGTTGACCAGGCGCTCTTCACCAACGCCTCCTGTGCACCACGACACGCACCCAGCGCGTCCGAGTCTCACTTCTCCTCCGTGTGTCCAAGATCAGAGGGCACACCTTCCGAGGGTCTCAAGCTGACACAACACGCGCCCACCGCGTCGCTTGAAACTTCTCCGGAAACTTTTATGTTCCTGTGTTTCCAAACAGGGAGCCAGCTCACCTCGGGCCCTTGGGGTAACAAGACACAGCACAAAGCACAGTCTTCTTCAAGCAGGGGGACCCAGCGCACAAAGCACAGTCACATCAGCCTCTTCCTTGGTTAAAACAGCAAACTGCAGACCAGCCTCAGATCACGAAGCAAGGGTTGGTCCTTCCCAGCAGTCTCTTCAGTTTTTCCTTCCTTAGCAGAGGTTCCTCTTGACCACAAAATGGGTCCAAGCCTTTTCAGTCTCAATCCATTTCTATTCCAACCTTCAGGGGTCTCAGCTCTCATAGCTATACCCCTGAATGTCTTTGAAGTTCGTTGTGCTCAGGGGTCCCTGACCCCTGCCTAAATCAGTTCTGGGTGTCTCCCTCCCAGTGTCACCTTTCTCCCTTTGATACTGGGGGTCTGGATCCTTAATCACTCAGCCGGAGATGGGTCAATTGTTTTATAGCCGCAACCCAGGCCTCTTCACCTCCCGGGGCTTCTCCTCCGCCTACTCTCCAGATGCAGGTCAGCCTGGTGCCATCTCAACCCCTCCCTGGGTCAAGACCTCCCCCAGCTCCTCTCCCCTCTCAGATCCAGACAGTCAATCCACATTCAGCAGAGACACACAGAAATGCTTAAAGCACAAAACTCAGCCACTTTCTAAAAGAGTGGCTTCTGAACACACAGTGACAAAACCACTTTCATAGAAAGATGTGTTATGACACTGTGAGTTCATACATACTAAACTTCACCTCTCCATTTTAAACTTATGGGAAACTAGGCTAACAAACACAATACCCAGCCTCCCCCATTCTGTCCTATGGGCAGGATGGCCTTTCACCAGTGAAAAACGAAATTGAGTGTTTTTCACTGTCAGGACATAACACACACCTCAGTATATGTCCTGCCTTTTACTTACACTGCACCCTGCCCAGGGATTACCCGGGACCTACCACAGGGGTGCCCACTGTGTACGCAAAAGGGAAAGTAAGGCCTGACAAGTGGTTGCACTTGTCAGGACAACATGCTAACTTAGCAAACTGCGCGCAGGCCCTACACTGCAGGCCTGAGTTCCCTTCTCCGTGCACCTTTGCATTACTAGCCCTGGCACACACAGTGCACATCACTAGGGACTTTACTAGTAAGGCAACATACCAATCATAGCCAACCAATTACCATTACACTTTACACAGGCAACACTTGTACTTTGACACTGATCAGCAGTGGCAAAGTACCCAAAGCATCTAAAAGCAAAGGAGGTAGAGGCAAAAAGTCAGGGGTAATCACGCCAAGATATGCCAGGTCTAACAACCTCATTGCCACTTTTAAATTTAGATGAAATCTGGAAAAGCAGGAGACATTATTTTACCAACATTACTGAAGATTCTAAATAGTTTTCTGACCTCTACCACTGTTCCTTCTGCATGGAAACACTCTGGGGCATATTCCCAAGAACGTGTGATAACTACCGCAAGTGTAGCTTAACGCAATCCCTCACATCGCAGTCCATTGCGGGAAAACAACTCTGTGTTAAAGTGGTATTCACAACACGGCGGTACCATGCGATAGTCACAAGATAACACGTCAAATGACCGCGTTAAAATCAACGCGACGCCGCAAAAATGCGAAACACGAAAGCAAATAAAGTTGCGATGAGGCCAACCGCGATACAAAAATCAGCAAACACCAGCGACAGGCCTGCAATCCCCACGCGTCATGCGGGAAAATGCACTATAAAAGCTGAACAAGAAAAACACACCATAAACAAAATAAACTGCGTAGCAACATGGAGGCACCCAGAACGAGTGCCCAGGTCAACGCGAACCCCACAAGCCCCACAGACCACCAGCAAGGAACGTCGGGGAAGGCCAAGGAGAAGAGGAAGAGGAAGACGGGGTACAGTCCGTATGACAACCGGATCGTCGTCACGGAGGTGACAGAGCACCAACAACAACTGTCCGTCACCTCCACCGTGTCATTGGCAACACAGACGGAAAAATGGCATTCCATCGTGAATGCAGCTGGAGTGTTGAGGAGGCCAAGATGCGCTGGCACGATGTGAAAAGCCAAACCAAGCAGAAACCTGCTGCCAACAAGAAGGCAGCAACGGCGAATGGAGGTGTGAGTCCTGCGCCACAGGAGGAGCTGGAGCAAATGGCGGCCACAGTCATCAGTGTGGAGACGGTGCAAGGAGTCGGGAGTCCGGACACTGCTCGACATGACCTGACACAACAGCAACAGGGTGAGTAACGAACAGGGACTGTGGGGACGGTGGGGACGGGCACAATGGCACACATGCACAACGACGTGTAGCACACCGCACACCCACAATGACCCTGGGTCATGTCCCCGATCCCCGTGGCACACTGCAGCACACATACAAATATCAAGTAGGGCCCCGTTCACCATGTGCCCAAAGGGGTCCCACCCCACTCATCACCAATTACACAACCCACACATGCACCCATGCGAAACACAGCAAAGATGCGTATGTGAGAGCCACACTGACAATGCAAGTGACACCACATGACCAGCAGCATGGCTGGAGTACAATCACCATGACACTGTGCACGCCACGAGACTGAGGTGGCTGAGTGTGGACCACATCCAGAAAGGAGCAGGTCACACTCTGACACATCCACCTGCACAAACAACCACTGACGTCAACAACACATCTGCAGACAAACAATGCAGAAGAGTACAAAAACCGTCCAAGAGCACAAATGACCCAAGTCGCCAACATCACAGCACCTCAAAAGCACAAAAGCCAAAGGCAAACCGCCTCCAAGGGATAAGAGGCAGCAAAATCACAGCTGCAGGTGCGACTACCACACAATGCAGCACACACCTATAGCAATGACAGCACACCCACATGGACGACAACGTGGTACACAGTCCAACACCTACACTGCAGAACAGAGGACACAACTGGGTCCGCCTGTGCGTAGAAAATGGCCAATCACATCTGACATAGCAGGAAACTGTGAGATGAAAATGTACGTGGACAACCTCACCTACGTCATGTAGTCCAAATGTCCACAGTCCCGCATCAAATAGTCTGCCCCTCCCAAACAGTCACAATGTACATTGTCATGAAGTCTGTATGTAAACTTGAACAATGCGGCAACATACATGCCAACACAATGTCAACAAGCATCTCCCCTTCACATTGCAGAGGGACTAACAACACCTCCAGCAGAGCAGACCAGACAACTCTACATTGATGCTGAAGAGGACCACCACACTTCCGACACCTACGCCCCACAACAGTCCATGGACATCTTAGGCAATCGACCTCCAGGAGCAGGGCAGCACTGCTGCATCTAGGATACCCCACCCCCTGCACAGACAACACAGCTGGACGCACCCACCACCCCGGCTGGCTCCCAGCAGCCCACCCAAGCACACATCGCATTCCAAGGCCAGGTGTTAGACTGCCAGAAGGGGGTGGCCGAACATGTGCAGGTGGGGTACTACCTCATGGAAGCCGAACTAGATCACATACGTGGGTGTCTAAGTCCCATCAAGGCCCACCTGCACTCCCCAACGGAGACCCACACTGCGACAGAGACACATGCCTTTGCACATTTCCAGTACTGAACCACACCCAGAGCCACGGGAATGATCATCCACACCCCCACGCTGGACTGGCGTACGCCGGCCCAGTTCACTCTGCACCCGCTTACAGGGGGGGACGTCACAAGCTACATTTCCTTGGTCTTCCCCACTGGCTGGGGTGACATGGTTGCGTCCACTGTCCACTACACTCCAGACACCAGCAGTGCATGTAGACATGGATATGTCTGTGGTCTGCATACTGCAGTCTGTCCAGCACATCTCTGCCACACTTGGCATTGTGTACATTCTCATTCATGGGTGACTTGTCTCCTTCGCACATGCCTGGTTCCCACCTCTCCCCCACATTCCGGTATTGTGTGGCTGGGGTGCCATGCCGTTGATGGCTCATGTACATGGCTAACCAATGTTGCCACAGTAAGTTGTGCTGTCGTGTCTGGTGGGTGGGCATGTTGTTTGGCATGTTGTATGTGATTTTGTGACATGTGCAGTGCCAGAGTTGTGAGTTGCATGATCGTGGAGTTGAGGGGTGTGGTGTGTTCATTTGGTACTTGACAACGTGCAGTGCATTTCCATAGGTGCTATCCTGGAAGCGCTGGTTGATGTTGGACTGTCGGAAGATGAAGGGATCATGCACACTGGCTGGGTAGTTGGCTACAACATTGGTGAGGAGTCCCCTGTGGTCCACTATTGCCTGCACGTTGATGGGATGCGTGTGCTTTCTGTTGCAGTACTTGTGTGCGGTGTCGGCAGGGGGCACAAGTAGGACATGTGTGCAGTCGATTGCCCCCAACACGTGTGGGAATCCAGCTATGGCGTATAGTCCTTGCTTGGTCTCCAGCTGTTCCTGCACATTGGGGGGGGTCGTATAGGTACTGGGGTACCTAGCTGATGATGGCATCCAGGACAGTTGTGGGGAACTTGGATGTGGCTGGCTGTGCGACTCTTCCAACTCTGGCGGTTGTTGGTTGGGAGGTACCAGAGGCCAACAGGTGCAGCACAGCCAGCAGCTTTGTCTGCGGAGGGATGTTGGTTGTCCGCTGTGTTGGTACCCTCAGCCGGTGGGCAATGATGTTCAGGATGCGGAGTATGGTTGTCCTTTTGAGCCTGTAGTGGGCATTGATGTTGTCTGGTGTTAGGTCTGTGAGGCTGGTCCATTTCCTGAAGGTCCGCTGTCTTTGTCTGCGCTGCCTCTGTGGTGGTCCGTGTGGGGGTCCGGGGGGGTGGCGGTCCTGGGGGTGGTGGCAGTGGGTGTTGTTGCCCTCTCGGGCTCCGGGATGCATGCTCAGTGGCTCCATGGCATCTGTTGTTCTTCATGTGTGGCTCTGGGCTGGGCTCCCTTTGATGGTGCAGGTTGTCGTCCGACTTTACACCAGGTCGGGGCAGGTGTTAATTTCCTGCTGCTAACGCGCCTTATCGCCTGTTTTGTGGTCTTACCGCCGATGTGGCTGGTCGTTGAGAATGTTGAGGTGTGGTGTTGTCGCGGCTTTTTGCTCGGGAACACCTACTCTGCATCTCATTAGCAATAGTTGCCGGGGTCATCTGTGGCAATGTTTTTTGCGGATGCTTTCGCAAGTAAACTGGTGGTATCGGCTGTTAGCACCAGCTTGTGAATGGGGCGATAATTTTATCGCAAATTTGGCTGCGATAAAGTGCCGTTAACTCGGCGATGGTTCCTTGATAATATGCCCCTCTATTGTCAAAACACTGGTTAAGAAGACCCACGCAGATCCTTTGATAGTCAAGAATTATAGACCTACTTCTCTACTGCCAATAGCCAGCAACATTTTAGAAAAACATGTCAATAATCATCTCTCTATTTTTGGGGAAAATCAGTCTATTCTTGATCCCGCTCAAAAAGGATTTAGGCCAGAAAACAGCACTGAGACCTGATTTTAAGTTTACATGGAGGTCTAGCTCTCACCCAATGGGAGGTTATTTCATCCCACTCCTCAATAGGGAAAAAGCTGAGGCCCAATGCTGAGGGGTACAGGCCGGACTCACAGCCTCCCATGAATCTGGGAGTTGTGATAGTCAATGTTAGAATGATGGAGTATAGAGGATATCCATGGGTGGGAGGAGCACAAGAGGCTTGCTCCCTGGATGCAGTTTCAGGCCCTGCAAGAGTGGGACAACTGGGAAAATACTCCATAAAGGGTGGAGTCATCTCATAACCTGAGAGTCTTTAGTTGGAAAATACGTGGTTTGAGCGATTCAAAAAGGTCAGTAATTTGGATCAAAGAGTGAATCCATTCCAGTAGTGTTCCTGCAGGAATCCTGGTTGAGGGAGAACTTAACCATAGCGGGTTTTGTTGCTGTTAACAGCAAAAGCATTCAGCGGGGTAAGGGTAGAGCTTCTGCAGGTCTGCTGACCCTAATCTTCACCAGTGTAATTTATAAAAATCTCAAGGTGGTTAATGTTTTCAGCCGAATACAGATCTCAGTAGTATAAGCAAGACCACTGTTGGAAAACTAAATGAATTTAGGATCTTAACCAATCTGATCAGAAGTTGGTTGGTAAATTCTCGGATGCAATGGTAATAATGGCAGGATATTTTACTATATGTCTGTATCCTAAGAAAATGGATGAAGTGCTGCAGAAGGTACTAGAGTGTTATGGGAGTCCCCTGCTACATTCCCAACGGGAATTAAGGAAGAGGGCAAAGGTTGGTAAATAATCGATTGTTATGTCTAAATGGCTGGTTTGAGATTGATATACCCGCAGCCTAAACTTTTTGTTATGAAACCCAAGAATGCCCCTTTTAATACATTTTTGTTCAAGCTTGGCAGTCCCAACTTTACTTGTACTTTAAAAGATTGTCTTACTGAGAGAGTGACCATTGGGCAATTACAGCGATTCTATGCTTTGAAGAGCCTGAGGCAGTTGCTAAATCTCTGCTCCTGGGTATAAGCTTAGCCCAGAGATTCACCACATGCTTTGACCCCCCCATATTTTCAGCATTTAGCAGCATATCATGTTTCAGAGATGTATTTGAGGCTGTGAAGGAAGATAGAATTATGGTATGATTTTATAAAATGTCTTGGCTTGTATTTGTGAAAATAAGAATAAATGTAAAGTGCGGCCTGCAAGGGCAGGTATCGAGGGAGGTTGGTGTAATGCAGCCTGTCAGAAAGAAAAGAGTCACTTGAGGAGGATATCAAAACAAGTCAAACTAGGTTTTAAATATTGTCGCTATAAAATAAATCAATTGTTTAAAAACTCAATACAGGTATTTTCTTAGAGAAAAAAACATATTTTTTTCATACACCTGGAAATGTTATGATAGCGGTAATACATTCGAGGAGACCGATATGAACACGTAGCATAACGCCCCGAAAGAATCTATCCCGGTCATGGAGGAAAATACATCTGAAATGTATACAAAATTTGAGAGATGGCTGAGTCACTTGATCCTCCCATCTCCTATAAATCCATGTCAATAAACATCTCTCTATTTTTGGGGAAATCAGTCTATTCTTGATCCCGCTCAGAAAGGATTTAGGCCAGGAAGCAGCACTGAGACCGAATTATTAGTGGCTACTGAAAAGCTCCGAGCTATCCTGGATCGATGTGGCACAGCGGCCATGATCATGCTGGATCTCAGTGCTGCATTCGATACTGTCTCCCATTGCATCCTGGCCCAAAGGCTTGGAAATTCTGGCATGTCTGGCCCAGCCCTTAAATTGATCAAGGCTCTTTTGAGCAACAGAAGCTTTCAGGTCCACTATGATTTCTGTCTCTCAGCAACTTTTATCATTGAATACAGAGTCCCACAGGTCTCTTCTTTAAGTTCAACCCTCTTTAATGTTTACGTCCTCCCACTGGCATACATAGTACAAGCAAAAGACCTGGATCTTGTATCATCTGCTGTTGATACTCAGCAGGCATCTAGTGACTTAAATGCCTGTCTAAAGGAAGTAACAACATAGATGTCAGACAGCAGCCTCAAACTGAACTGTGGGAAGACTGCGTGTTGGTTGTCAGTAACAGCATGTCAATTTGGAAAGAACTGTTCTAGCCTCAATGCCTTGGGGAACGACCAGTACCAGCAGCTGCAATAAAAAGCCCCGGTTTTTGGCTGGACAGTAAACTTACTATGGCAATTCAAGCCAAAAACGTTCTGCAACCTGTTGTCAACTACTACCAACATTAAGAAAGGTTATGCAGTGGCTGTCACTCTCATCCAAAAGAGTGGTCACACAGGGACTAATTAACTCCCGATTTGACTACGGCAATTCCTCATTTCTAGGAAACCATCAATATGTCCTAAAACATCTAGAAGCCATTCAGAATGCTGCAGCACATCTACTTTTCCAGCTCCCTCAGCAGCTCTAGTGTTGACTGCCCTGCACTGGCTCCCAATACAAAAGAGGATACGGTTCAAGGTCCTATGTGTGGCCAATCAAGCGATGCAAGGAAAAGGCTCACTTCTGATTCGAAGATTAATTTCTCCTTAAATGTCTAGGAGAGTTTTTACGTTCTGAGAACTCCTCTCTATTGACCATTCCTAAGGTCAAAAAAGCCATACGTGGTGGCCGCTCATTTGCTTTTTTGACTGTTAGGCTGTGGAATGTCCTTCCTGCCAATCTAAGGTGGGTCCAGCAAGAAACCTCTTTCAGGAAACTCCTAAAGACACATCTATTCTAACCCTGGCATGGTTTGCTAAGGCCTTGCAGGTGTGCCTGCCTCTGCGCCGGGAGGCCTTTCAGGGTATCTGTGCATTATACAAGACATCTAGAATAGAATAGAATAGAATAGAATAGAATAGACCAGAGAGCTTTTTAGTAGAGATTCAGCAACGCTTGTAACCCGTACCAGGAATCTCTCGCCTGTATGATGAGAAGGACTTCTGGGTCTCATATTTGGGGGATTATATGGTTCCCCGCCAATGCTGCCCAATATACAGATGAGCTCCTTGAAGAGTGCTGATCCAAGTTTGTTCTCTGTAAAAGAGATAAGAGCGGTAATTGACCATATTAAGCTAACTAGAGCTGCATGCCCATATAATATTTCAGCTCTTTTAATCGAGACTAATAGTTAGTGGTGGATCAGGGTCTATTGCTGCTTGTTTGATTATATAAGCAGAACGGGGCCTTACCCCCCCTATGTGCAGGGGCTCTTTTATGGAACCCATGCCAAAAAAGGGGAACGGTACACAACCCTCACATTACAGATTGATTAGCCTTTTTTGGCATCTCAGATAAAGTGTTTTCCAGGATCCTATTGACACATCTGGATGAATGGGAACAGGAAATTAAACTCATCCCCATTGAACAGAGTGGGTTTCGAGAGGGCCATTCCACTATAGATTAACCCTGGGCGTAGTTCGCGAAGTAGCGCTTCGCGAAGCTACGCAAAGTGAAGTTCGCACTACGCGAGCTTCGCGTAGCACTACGCGAACTGCGTAGTGCGTGTTCGCAATGATTACACAGTGCCGGATGCTTGTCCGCACTGTGCAATCATTGAAAACGGCATCTTGCACAGTGCGAGCTGTCTTTTACTGCCGCTCGAGTAGATTTTTACTCGAGCGGCAGCTTTCTCAACGCGGACTGGTAGTTTCTCATCGCGAGCGGTCGCGAGCATACGCGACCACTCGCAATGAGAAACCTGACCTCCCCGCGTTGAGAATCTCGCCGGGAGGTTTATTTTCCACGCTCGCGATCGGCAACTTGTGTTGCTGATCGCGAACGAGAAAAAGTCTCGCCGGATGTCATTTTGCTTGCTCGCGGTCGCCAACTTGACGTTGAGGACCGCGAGCAAGCAAAAAATGACCGCTGCACTACGCTACGCTACGCTACGCGTGTTTGCACTGTGCTACATGCAATTCGCGTTGTGCGAAGTAGCGCAAACTTCGCAAACTACGCGAGCGTAGCGTAGTTTTCCGCCCAGGCCTACTATAGATCACTATTTCGCCTTTTGTGCTATTATTAGGATATCATTGGCAAGGTGAAACTTGACAAGTAGTTGAGAATATAAAAAGGATCCCAATTCGGAAAGGCCTGCGACAGGGATGTGTCCTGGCTCCTTCCCTTTTTTGTCTATTTGTGGAAGATTTACCAGCAATTTTAAATTTCTCCCGATCCTTTTCTCCTAAACCTATAGAAAACAAAGTGAATGTTTTTTGCGAAAAAAATCATCCAGTTTCGGTGGGATTTTAATTCTCTACCTGTTGAAGTGGTAGACTTTTATAAGTATTTGGGTTTGACTTTAAAAAAAAATTAAAATGGGATGGACATATGGGGAACATTAAATCTAGAGCCATGCTACAAGCAGGATGGCTAGTTAAGTTAAATCAGCGATAAGGAGGCCTGTCACATGCCCCCCTCATAAAAGCCTATGAGGGGAAAATACTCTTTCAACCTGTATGGGGCAGAGACACATGCTCTTGACACCTCTTGTAGTTGGGAACAGCTGCAGGATGCAGTCCTTAAGAGATTTCTATGCCTTCCATCGGGAACTTTGATACAGGGTTTAAGAAGGGAACTCAAACTGCCAATCCGCCAGTTAATGGCCATCTCCCACACTTTGAGGTTTTTTAATAAATTATCTAAAGATAAAGAAGTGTTGACGATTGGGAAACTATTCACTCTGTATGGGGTAAATTAGAAGCATGGTCTCCCTTCCAAAGTGAGCAAGCTTTGATGGAATCAGCCGAGAAAGTATGCTGTACACTAGGGGGGATATTCACAAGGACTTATCGCCGAGTTATCGCCACCTTAACGCATCAAAAGTGGAGATAGATTTAACGCCCCATTCAAAAGCGTGTGCAAACTGCAGACATCGCCAGTATACCCGTGATAACTGCCGCAAATTTTACCCCCACGGGTGACACCACCAACTAACCCTAATGAGATGCAGAGTAGGCGTTCCCGTGCAAAAACACACGAAAACACCACCACACCACTTTCACAACGAACTGCCAGATCCGCGATGTGAGTCAAAACCACGCGATAAGCTGCGGTAGCAGCAGTTATTTAACACCTGCCTCTTGCTGGTGTTAAGCAGGACGACTACCTGCAGTAGGTAACGGAGCCCCGCACATAGCCACACCCGAAGAACAACCGACGCCATGGAGCTACTCATCATGCAGCTTGGAGCCCCAACGGGGCCCCAACGGGTCCACAACACCCACCGCCACCACCCCCAGGACCGCCACCACCCTCAGGACCCGGACCGGCACGCCCCTCGGACCGCCACAGAGGCAGCGCAGAGTAAGACAGCAGACATACCGAAAACACACCAGTCTCACAGACCTAACACCCGAGGAAGTCATTGCCCACTACAGGCTCAAAAGGACAACCATCCTCCGCATCATGACCCACATCGGCCACAGGCTGACGGTCCCAACACAGCGGACAACCAACATCCCTCTGCAGACAAAGCTGCTGGCTGTGCTGCACATGTTGGCCTCTGGTACCTTCCAACCAACAACGGCCAGAGTCGGGGGAGTCTCACAGCCAGCCCTATCAAAGGCCAACACACCTGTCCTGGATGCCATCCTCAGCTTCATACCCCAGTACCTTCACTTCCCCCACACTGCGCAGGAACAGCTGGAGACCAAGCAAGGCTTCTACGCCATTGCTGGATTCCCACACGTGTTGTGGGCCATTGACTGCACACATGTCCTACTTGTGCCCCCTGCGGACACTGCACACATCTACTGCAACAGAAAGCACACGCATTCCATCAATGTGCAGGCAATAGTGGACCACCGGGGAATGTTCACCAATGTCGTCGCAAACTACCCAGGCAGTGTGCACGAGTCCTACATCTTCCGACAGTCCATCATCAACCAGCGCTTCCAGGATGGTAAGTACCAAATAAACACACCACACACCTCAAAGCCACCATCAAACAACGCACAACTGTGGGAATGCACATGTGACCAAACCACATACAACATGTCAATCAACATGACCACCTACCAGACACGACAACACAACTCCATTGGGATCCTGGGCTACCCATGTACACAAGCCAGTTACATCATGGCACCACAGCCACACAACAGCTGAACGTGTGGAGAGGCGGAAAGCAGGCATGTGCGAATGAGGCAAGTGACCCATGAATGGGTATGTACACAACGACAAGTGTAGCGTAAATGTGCTGGACAGACCTGGGTATCCAAACCACAGATATGTCCATGCAGACATTAACTGCTGGTGTCTGGAGAGTAGTGGACAGTGGACGCAACCATGTCACCCCAGGCTGTGGGGTAGATCGCGGAAATCTCGCTCGCTGCGTCCCCCCCTGTGTGCGTGAGCGTAGTGGGTTGGCCTGGCTTACGCCAGGCCTGCGCAGGGGTGTGGATAAAAACAACGTGGCGCTGAGCGTGGTGCCTTCCCGGAATAATCCACATCACTGCCAGGGCGGCGCCTCTCAGCCCGCCACGAGGCAGATGCCGTGAGCAGCGGGGCCTGCGGGCCTGTGCGCCTGCTGCACCCCAGGCCGCTGTTATCCAGACCTGGCTTGCCCACCCCAGCGCACCAAGGCCGCACTGCTCACCTGCCGACACCGTCGTGTGTCAAAGAGGGCCCACCACGTGCCGGTGCTAGCTCCAAGACCCATGCCCGCGACCTTGGCAGCCTCCTCAGACCATCGCTGTCCTCCGTGACACAGGCCCCCAGGAGTCCTCATTCGTCGACATACTCCACCCCTGCAGCCGGCCTACACTGCAGTCCAGTATGTCCCACATCTAGTCAATGGCAGAGTTCATGCCAGTGAACGCAGGGAGAGGAGTGAGAGAAGGATGCGTTTCAGTCCGGTGGAAACACGGATCATCGTTACGGAGGAGGTCGACCACTAGCAAGGACTGACCTGGTGCCACTAACCCTGTGCGCCGTGAGTCACCGTCAGCCTCCGGCAGAACATTGTTGGTGTCTGAGCCTGTGGCCTGGGGGTTGTCATCAGCAACTGGCAGGTACGGACTTAGTGTTTGGCATGAGTCTGTGGCATTCATATCCGCCATGTTGCCGGACACAGCAGCCATGTGCCCTCTGCATCATGCCCTGGGGGTACACCTCCCACTCTCCCCCGAGACACTCCGCGAAAACCACCTTTGAAACATACGGGACCCTGCTCTGCCCTCATGACCCTACCCCAGTGTCCCGCAAGTCAGCGTCCCGTGGCGGTAGGCCCGTGTCGGCCGCTGTGCATCCGGGGCCACTAACTCTGTGCAACTCAAGTCATGGTCCCTTGCTGGTCGAACATTGCATTTATGAGTGCCTGATGACTGTTGTAGTTGTTGCCAGTACCAGCCACTCCCTGAGGGCTGGCTTACACTCACCCCACACACAGCTAGCACAGGCGTCACTGGACTATTGGGCCTGCCAACACATCATGCCGAACCAAGTATTGACTCTTTTCTCTCTGCACTGTCACAGGTGATCAAGGTTATGCACTCTGCCCTTGGATGATGACACCCCTCCGAGACCCGAACACACCCGCCCAGAGGCAGTACAATGCGGCCCACATACGCACCAGGGGCATCGTGGAATGCACATTTGGCGTCTTGAAGTCACGTTTCAGGTGCCTGGACGTCACAGGTGGAAGGATCCTGTACAGGACAGATATTGTGTGCAAGATGATCGTTGCATGTTGTGTGTTGCACAACATCTGTGTACGCACCAATGCCCCATGGATCCAAGTTCCAGAAGTACCGGACGATGATGAGGACGATGGGGCAGGTGGCCCACATCCCACCGCAGCTGCAACAGGAATAGCCCGTAGGAACACCCTCATTGCCAATTTCTTCACATGAGCACGTCACATTGTGGCCGTCCCTGGCAATCATGGGATAGAACAAAATGTCCACAAACACAGCATGTGTGAATTAAAAATATTTGCAGGTTACAGGTTGTACTTGTACATTGTCATGTCACAGTTTCCTGCTGTGCCAGATACGATTGGCCATGTCGTGCACATATGCGGCACCTGTTGTGTCTTGTGTTCTGTTGTGGAGGTGCTGCTGTTTGTTTATTTATTTATTTATTTTATAGTTTTATAGAGCGCGAACCAGACCCGTGAGGGTATCAGAGCGCTTTACAGGATTAAGGGTGGTATACAAAGCGTTAGGAAGGGAGGGACCAATTGGGTAAAATAGGTGGATACATTATACAAGAAAAAAAGCACCACGATGTTGTCAATGTCGAGGTGCACTTATTCTTATGTGCGTATGCTGCACGGTGTGTGAGTCACTCCTGCGGCTCTGATTTGGCTGCTACTTATCCCTTTCATGCGGTGTGCCTTTCAGTTCTGTGCTTCCACAGTGCTGAGATATTGCAGACATGGGTAACTTGTGCTCTTTGTCGAGTTGTGACTCTTGGGCATGGTTTGTCCACAGATGTGTCGTTGACGTCAGGGGTTGTTTGTGCAGGTGGTTGTGTCCGAGTGTGACCTGCTCCTTTCCGGTTGTGGTCCGCACTCAGCCACCTCAGTGTCGTGCCGTGAACATTGTCATGATGATTGGACTGCAGCCATGCTAATCGTCATGTGGTGTCTCTTGCATTGTCAGTGTGGCTGACGTATGTGCATGTTTGCTGTGTTTTGCACATATGCATGTGTTGGCTGTGTGATTGTTGATGTGTTGGGTGGGTGCCCCTTTGGGCACATGGTGTACGTGGGACTACTTGGTGCTTGTCTGTGTGCCGAAGTGTTCCCGTGGGATCAGGGACATGATCCTGTGTCATTGTGGGTGTGCAGTGTGCTCTGCTTAATTGTGCATGTGTGCCATTGTGCCCATCTCCCCCCGTCCCCCCCACTCCCTGGTCGGTACGCACCCTGTTGATGTAGTGTCGGGTCATGTTGGGCAGTGTCCGGATCCCCAACTCCTGTCACCGTCTCCCGACTGATGACTGTGGCCTTCATCTTCTCCATGTCATTCAGCTCCTGGTGTTCTGCTGGCCCCCCTCCTCCAATGTGCGATGCTGCTTTCATGTTGGCAGCGAGTTTCTGCTTGGTTTTGGCATTCACATCAATCCAGCGCCTCTTGTCCTCTTCCATTGTCCTCCTCGGCGCTGCGACGGCATTCACATGGTCCGAGATGGTGTGCCATCTTTGCCTCTTTGTTGCCAATGACACGTTGGAGGTGACGTACAGTTGGTGGTAGTGTTCTATCTCATCTGTGACGATAATCGTGTTTTCCTGCAGACTGTACCCCGTCTTCCTCTTCCTCTTCTCATTGCCCTTCCACGAGCCCTGGATTCCTGGGTGTTCCTCGGTGGGGATTGTGGTGTTCATGTTGTCCTCTGCAGTCGGTTAGGGTGCATCCGTGATACTCCGCAGTTCATTTCCTTTTTAGTGTCATTTTCCGTATGCTGTTCTTGTGCTTTTTCCCGCATTGCGAGTGGGTATTGCTGGCCTCTCGCTGGTTATCACTGTTTTCTTATCGCGTTTGGGCCCATTGTGTCTTTTTACGCGTTGGGGTTTGGGTTTTTTATCACCGTCGCGATTGTTGTATCGCGGACATTGTCCGTGTTTTCGGGAGACTATCGCATGGTACCGCAGTGTTGTGAATTCCACGATAACACAGGGTTATTTTCCCGCGATAGACTGCGATGTGTGAAGTTGCGTTAACATTTTTTGGAGATGTTTAGCACACGTTCTTGTGAATATCCCCCTAGATATAGCCTACCTGAAAGAGAAGCCCTCAATAAATCTTACACTGACGTCCTTATAACAGGATGATTGTTTTCATATTGAGTACAATTAGCAGACCATAGGCTACGTAAAAAGTCTCAGAAATAAGACTAAAATGATCACTGGATCATGTTCTCATGGACTGTGTTTTTTATAAGACTGATTCTGTTAAGTTTTTGAGACCACTATTTTTTAAGATATCAAACATACTCTAGGGTGAAAGCAATGGGATTATTATCTGAAATGCATTTTATGGATGTTTCGGTAGTAATTGCACTTTTATGCTTTTTATTAATAAATGTTTTAAAAAAGGATTGGGTTAGATTGGTTTTAAATTGCACTGTTTTGTGTTTTACGCTGTTTTTATATTGTGTTTGTTTTGGATGGACGATTGTCTTAATAAACTTGTTGCTATCTCTCTCTCTCTCTCTCGGACATATTGAAACCATCATTTCAAAGAGAGGGCACTTGGTAGCCTAAATGTTGTAAATCCTGTGCTAGCATTAATAACTAATCTAAATCCCCCATTATCCAGTGGATTTAGTTTATTCCTTCAAATTTCTGCTCTCCGATGTTTAGAGGAAAGAATATTTTTGGAAATCATTTGTCAATTACTTGTGTAAAAGTGTTCTTGTGGTTTTTGGTTATCATCAGTGTAATATGTGCAATCAGTTCAAAATATGACCTCAAAACATGTGTTGTTTCCTAATAGTATTGCAATTTTAATATGTCACGTGATCAATCTTAGGATGAGATCACAAATCAACATATTTATCTGTATTGTAGGCTCTGTTAAGTCCTAATTCCACTGTTTTACGTTTGTCTTTTCAAAAGGATTCAATTTGTCTAAGTTTAAATTTCCTGTTACCTCCAAACTAAGCATGCCTTTATGGATTCTCACTGGTGATGAGGAATACTCTGTGTCAATACATATAGGCATCATGCACCATACTTGTAAAGCAATTGATTTTAAAGTCTTCAAGAAGCGATTCGTCGTCATAAAACACGTGTTTGCAGAAAATGGGACTGTGGAGAGGCCTTTTCAGATTGGAATGCAGAAGTAAAGAACTCTAAATAAAGTCTTTATGCAAGTCTTGGATACTACATAATGTGCCTTCTAAAATTTGATCATATATTGCTTAAAGCTCGAAAACAGGCAACCGGTTGGATATAATAGAGCCACCGCGCAATGGCATTGTTATAAAATGATGGGTCCCCCCCAAAGAATGTGAAGAGTGGCCCCTTAGTCTCCCATATCTCACAGATATGCATGGGGCTTGGGCGGAATAGGGCCCTTCTGAAGAGCTTAGGGGCTCCTGAATTGTTGGGGGCCCCCTATGCAGCAGGCGCTGCAGGATCCTGTGTCGCTGCCACTGCTGGTCAGAGTTCACAGACTGCCTAGGGTTAATGTGATACGTTCTACAGGGAATGCAGAAGAATTACAAAAACGTAGTAAATGAGCCCCAGTACATAGACACAGAATTAATACTTACTTTGTGAACTTGGCCCTTGGATTTTTAACTTGCCACTCGTCCACAACTCGCGTTATCAAGCTTCAGCTCCAATTGCAAATATGTGTATTTTTATTCTGTAAAATTAAATTCTATACTAATTGGATAATAAAATAGATTATGCAACTGTAAACAGACCTGAAACTATTGATTGGAGGAAGGTAAACAACTAAGGGGCATATTCTCAAGGACTTATCGCCGACTTATCGGCACTTTAGCGCCGCAAATGTGGCAATAGATTTGTCGCCCTATTCTCAAGCTGGTCCAAACTGCCGAAATCGCCAGTTCCCCAGCGATAGCTGGCGCAAAAAATATCGCCACGGATGAGAGCGACAACTAACGCTAATGATATGCAGAGTAGGCGTTCCCGTGCAAAAACAAACGAAAACACCACTTCGCGATATTCACAACGACCAGCCAGATCTGCGATGAGATCCAAAAACAGGCGATAAGGCGCGTTAGCAGCAGGGATTCAACACCTGCCTCTGACTGGTGTTAAGCAGGACGACAACCTGCAGTATGAAAGGGAGCCCAGCCCAGAGCCACATCTGAAAACCAACACATGTCATGGAGCTACTGATCATGCATCTCGGAGACCCAAGAGGTCCACAACACCCACCGCCACCACCCCCAGCCCCCCCCCCCCCGGACTACCACCCAGGCAGCGCAGAACAAGACGGCTGACCTTCCGAAAACGGCATGGCCCCTCAGTCACACAATTGCTGAATGTGGGGAGAGGTGGGAACCAAGTATGTGTGAAGGAGGCAAGTCACCCATGAATAAGAATGTACACAATGCCAAGTGTGGCGGTGATGTGCTGGACAGACATCAGTACGCAGAGCACAGACATGTCCATGTGGACAGATACTGCTGGTGTTAGTAGTGTCATGGACAGTGGACGCCACCATGTTACCTCAGGCAGTGGGGAAGACCTCGGCCATGTAGCTGTGACGTCCCCCCCCTGTAAGTGTAAGCGCAGTGGGCTGGTCCGGTGTATGCCAGTCCAGCATAGGAGTGTGAATAAATAGGCCGGGCCTCTGGGCGTGGTTCACTTCCGGGATGGCCAACGTGTCTGCCAGGGCGGCGCCCCTCACCCTGCCACGAGTCCGCCGCCATGACCACCAGCCTCCTCAGCCGAACGCTTGCTTCCACGACACAGGCCCCCAGCGCACCCAGCGGCACAGCACCGTGGAGTTATGTGTGTGCTGACTACTGCCTTCGGCCTACACTGCGGTCACTAGGTCCCCCAATTCAAATTGAGTCTTGATTTATTTATGGCGCAGTTCAGTAGGCAACAGACATTGCTTCCAGTGCGGGCCGCCCGGACGACGCATCATCGCTGGCCGCACACCCGCTGAGCGCTTCAGGTGCCACTAACTCTGTGCAGCTTCAGTCAACGCCATGTGGCTGTGGGCCATTGCTGACCGCTGCCTCCAGCCTACACTGCGGTCAGCAGGTCCCCCAACTCAAATAGAGTCTTCATTCATGGATGGCGCAGTCCAGTAGGCAACAGACATTGCTTCCAGTGCGGGCCGCCTGGACGACGCATCATCGCTGGCTGCACACCCGCTGAGCGCTTCAGGTGCCACTAACTCAGTGCACCACAAGTCATGGACCCTTCATGATTAAATCTTCTGTGTGTGATGCCAGAGCTGGTGCCCCTACCTCAGTGCACCACAAGTCATGGACCCTTCCTGATTGAGTCTTGTGAGTGTGAAACGTTGATCACTGTTCTAGTTGTTGCCAGCACCAACCACTTCCTGAGGGCTGGCTTACACTCACCCCACACCGATCCAGCACAGGCGTCACTGGACATGTGACCCTAGTAATAAAAAGGGGCCGGGCACACGTGCCCGTAGCCAGTTCCACTACCTATCTAAGTGTGTCTGTGTGTTCATTATGGATGCATGATGGCCCCAGGCCCACCAAATCACAATGTGCTGTGGACAGCGGATGCAACCATGTCACCTCAGGCAGTGGGTAAGACCTTGGACACGTAGCTTTGTCCCCCCCCCTGTGAGCGTAAGCGAAGTGGGCTGGGCCGGCGTACGCCAGTCCAGCGTAGGGGTGTGAAGAATTCGCCCGGGGCTCTGGGCGTGGTTCAGTTCTGGCCTGGACAAGGGAGTGACTAATGCGTGTGTCTCCGTTGTAGTGTCTGCGCCACCTGGCCCGCAATTGACAATGTTGCAATGTAGCATGCACCTGGAGGGCGGGCTCGCATGAACGGAGCAATGAAGGCGCGCAAGACCGCTCGGGGTCTTGCCTCATACATGCCAAGTGTTGTGTGTATCTGTATTGCCGCAGCATGTGCCAAATGCCTAGCCTTGAACGCAGCGCGAGTTCAGCCAAGCATGGACTCTACATCTGTGTCCGCCCTATCCTTACCATAGGCCTACACTCACGTGGCTGCCCACCTTCAACGGCCAACATCACAGTGTCGTTGTCAGGCTTGTGGACATGCGTAGACAGGCATGACAATGGTTTGCCGTAGGAGTGCAAGTGATGCAACCGCACAGCGCTAAGCCCCACTCTTTTTAATCTCTATGTCCAACCCTTGGCAGGAGTGGCGCGGGACCATGGCTTGACCATGGTCTCTTATGCTGATGATACTCAGCTGGTGGTAGCCCTCTCCGATGACCAGCCTCGGGACGCCACACAGTTCCGGAACGGTCTAGAGGCGGTTGCACGCTGGATGACCACGAACTGCCTTCAGCTCAATGCCAACAAATCTGAGGTGCTGTTGGTGGGGAATGACAAGGGGCTTTGGAGTACGCAGTGGTGGCCGGCATCCTTGGGCTGCGCCCCAACACCTAAGCTGGTGGTTAAGAATCTAGGGATCTGGCTCGACTGCACTCTTGGATTCCAGGATCACACTAAGAAGATCGCCGGCACCTGTTTCGGTCTCCTACGGGGTCTGAGGCCTATTTTGGGGTTTTTCGACCCAGCCACACGTCAATTGATAGTTCAGGCGACTATTCTATCAAGACTTGATTATGCCAACGTTTTATTGTTAGGTGCTAACAAGGCCGAAGTGAACCGTCTTCAACGAGTCCAGAACGCAGCCGCTCGAGTTCTGCTCAGACTCCCCAGAATATGTTCTACGTCAGGCGCTCTATGCCGCCTCCACTGGCTTCCCATCTCCAAGAGGATCGAATTTAAAACATTATGTCTGGCCTTCAAAATTCTAAAACTTTCTTCCCCTGAGATTTTATCCAATTTGCTGGTCCCCTATGTCCCTGCTCGTCAGCTACGTTCCGCTGAGCAATTCTTGGCCACTGTCCCACGAGTGAAACGTATCAGGGCGGGGGGCAGGTCCTTCCGTTGCTTGGCCGCTAAGCTGTGGAATTCCCTTCCTGTGCAGACTCGCCGTATAGACTGCCTGCTATCTTTCCGGAAGGCCATTAAAACTTACCTGTTTCCTACAGCCTAGCCCTTGCCCTCTTAGACTCTGCATAAGCGCCGGGACGCCCCTTTGCTGGGGCAGCTGTGCGCTTTATAAGCTTAATTAACATAACATAACATAACAGCGCACACAAGTAAATAGGCTCGAGGGGGGGGAGCAGCTGTGAGGCAACGTAACACACGGTGATGCCGCTCATTTGCCACATGCAAGTCATGTCATACATGAATCCCAAAGTTGCACGCATCCCACCCCACCCCCAACAAGCCACATCACATTTCCTGAATGCAAGCAGATGACGAACTGACATTAGGGATGAAAGCTCCATTGTCTGAACTATCAGGCGGAGGCACATCTGCACCTCCGACCTCGGAATTGCATGTGCCTGGCACCCCCTGACAGATACTATCGCAGCTGATGACGACTCCCACACTACACACAGCCCGACGAAAGACCAACGCATACACACCCCACACACAGAAGTCCTTGCTCGAAGTTAACTTGCATGGAATGGCCTTCACACTTACTCCCACACCATCACAGGCGGACAACCGTTGCACACTGAAACAACTCATTGATCCGAGCTGTGGCATCTCATCCACAGAACTGGTGCAGGTCAGAACAGTGCCGCTTCAACCAGAACCACTGACGCAATGGCAGAACATCCCGGACACATGCACAACTCCTGTCATGTGGAACTGTACCGTGCACGTATGCTGCATTTACTGGGGGCACCGCCATTGGCAGTGCTGTGGATCAGTTACCGGCTATGCTTCCGCCTTGCCAACGTCACCTGCGTCCAGCCTGTGTTGCATTGTCGATCGTGCATATTCGAGTGGTCCATGGATGTCTGCCTATCCAATAGGACGTTGGCTTAACTGGATTTTGACATGTGTGTGCGCCCCCTGTTGGCCCACGACCAGGAGTGTCACCGTGATACCTGTTTATTGGATGCCTTGATACTTGGCATACATGCTGGCAGCTGGACCTGGGAGATTGCACAACTCCTCGTGTGCAGTGACCACATTGAACCGCTCCCCTATTGGGCTAAAGTGCTAATTGGTGAAAGGGGGTGGGCGCAGCACATCTGTCCGGACCTGCTAATGGATTGCCTCACCGTCCTGTTTGATGAAGTCGACAACAACCTCATGTTGGAAATGATAGCCTACGAAGCTGCAATCGCTTTCATGGACGAGTGACTACGTACCTGCAGCCACGACGGATTGGAACCCATTGCACATGTCCGGACACCTTGTTGCATCTTGGAGATCTGGTCACATGTCCCAAGACAACAGTGGACATGGCTGCATTCGCCTGGACTCCGAATACATGAGCGGACAACAACGTGGGTTAACACACACCTGTGAAAGGTGAGGCACTCCCCCGGAGTGGACAGCGGCGCTTGGCAACGTTCCTCCCTCTGACATACTGCTGCATTGGTCTGCATGTTGTGGCACTTATCTTGCCCGTACTGACACGCATATGCTAATAAAGTCTACGCACCTTCACTTGTATTCAACTGTGATGAGTGTTGATTTTAATGACAATGTGTGTCTCACTGGCAATCTAGGTCACGGCCATACATGCGCATTGATAGCATTACCCAGGGAGTACCTTTTTGTGGAATCACTGTCCCTACATTCATCCATTCTTTCATACTTGATTGATCATAGCCATGACACATCTGTGTGAATTAGAATGTTTTATTCGCATCCAGTGGAGTGTTGAAGCTGGACCAGTACAGGGCCATGCAAACCCCACTTTACATTGTTGCCCCGTGGGGGGCCAGCCATAGTCCTTCAGGGATTGACAAGTTCATCGGAAGAGGAAGACTTCAGTCCGCAGTGTGATTGCTGTGTCATTGGTAACCAAACCAGATATGGCAGTCCATGTCGTGATGCAAGGTGAGTGTCGCTGAGTGTATCGGTGGACAGTGGAAGGTGTTATTCCAGGGCATGATGCAGAGGGCAGAACCAAGCTGATACAGGCCAAATGGCGGAGATTAATGCTACCACTTCATTATTACCATAAAGCCAGATTCATCATCATCTTCGTCCCCTGATGTGTCAGGTGCCTCACATGTGGGGGGTGGTGTTTAGTCTGCATCACTGTGTGGCACTGACACTTCAGGGGGCGGAGATGTGGATGGAGTAGTAGCAGCAGCATTCATCCGTGCCATGACGGGGATCTGCAGGGCATGGAAGATCCCAGCTACATCTCGCTGGTGTGCAGCCATGGCAAACATTCTTTCCGCCTGCATCCGCTCCAAGCTCTCCGTCATTCTCCTTATGTGTCCCAACTCCCGGCTGACATCGCTGGAGCCACTCTGACTAGACAGTTGTTCTTAGCTCAGAGTCATGACTCCAGCGATGTCTTCCATGGATTGTTGGAGGGAATGGAGCGGACAGTGGATGTCTGTTAGGGACTGTAAGTGGTCCCTGATGGGACTTAGACATCCATGTATGGCATCTAGTTTGGCTGCCATGAGGTCCAACCCCACCCGCAGCTGACCAGCCATCTTCTCCTGGCACCCTAACACACGGCGTTGGAATGCCATGTGTTGGTCGTGTGGGTCCTGGGAGCCAGCCAAGGTGGTGGGTGCTTCCTGCTGTGTGGTCTGTGCAGGGGGTGGGGTCTCCTTGATGCAGCTGGGCTGCCTTGCTCCTGGAGGTGGGGTGCCAAAGCTGTCCATGGACTGTTGGAGGGCGTCGGTGTCGATGTTGGGGAGGTCCTCTTCATCATCAGTGCTGAGTTGTTGGGTCTGCTCTGCAGGAGGTGTTGATTCTCCCTCTGCAATGTGAAGGGGAGATGCAGATTGACATTGTGTTCACATTTATGTTCACACATTGTACAAGTTTACTAACAGACTGCATGGCAATGTCCATTGTGACTGTTTGTGCGGAGATGCCTAGTTGATGTGGGACAGTTGACATTTCTACACCATCAGGGATGTAAGGTTGTACTTGTGCATTATCATCTCACAGTTTCCTGCTATGCCAAATGCGAATGGCCATTTTCTACACACAGGCGGCAGCAGTTGTGTCCTCTGTTCTGTTGTGGAAGTGTTGCAGTTTGTACCACATTGTTGTCAATGTTGAGGTGCTCTGATTCTCATGTGTGTGTGCTGCATTGTGGGTGTGTTGCCCCTTCAGCTCTGATTTGGCTGTCCCTTATCCCTTTCAGGCTGTGTGCCTTTCACTTCTGTGGATATGCAGTGCTGAGATGTTGCAGACTTGGGTAAATTGGGCTCTTGGTCGGAGTTGTGACTCTTGGGCATGGTTTGTCCGCAGATGTGCTAGACTTAATTGTGCATGTGTGCCATTGTGCCCATCTCCCCCCGTCCCCCCAGTCCCTGGTTGTTACTAGCCCTGTTGCTGTTGGCTCAGGTCATGTTGTGCAGTGTCCGATCCACCAACTCCTGCCACCGTCTCCCCAATGATGACTCGGGTCACCATTTCCTCCATCTCATCCAGCTCCTGGTGTGTTGCTGGACTCCCACCTCCAGTCTGCATTGATGCTCTCAGGTTGGCAGCGATTTTCAGCTTGGTTTTGTGCTTCACATCAGTCCAGCGCTTCTTGCAGTCGTCCACTTCCCTTCTCTTCACTCCGACTGCATTCACCTTGGCCAAGATGGACTGCCATATTGTATTTTTAGTTGCCAATGTCACAGTGGAGGTGATGAACAGTTGGTGGTGGTGTTCTGTCACCTCCATAATGAGGATCTGGTTTTCCTGCGTACTGAAACGCGGGTTCCTCTTATTCTTCTCCTTGCCCTTCCCTGTCGCCGAGGTCCAAGGCTGGTCCTCCGTGGGGCTTGTGGGGTTCTGGTTGTCCTCTGTACTTGCTCTGGCTACCTCCATGGTGCTTCGCAGTTGTTTGTGTTTTGTAGGTGTTTTTTTTTGCTGCTTTTATAGTGGTTTTTCCCGCCTGACTTGTGGGACTTGCAGGCCTGGCGCTGCTTATCGCTGGATTTTTATCGCAGTTGGGCCCATCGCAACTTTTTTCACGTTCGGGTTTCCTTTTTTATCACTGTCGCAGTAGTTGTATCGCGGACATTTGAGGCGTTATCGGGAAACTATCGCATGTTACCGCCGTGTTGAGAATACGACGTTGACACGGAGTTATCTTCCCGCGATAGACGGCGATATGAAAAATTGCGTTAGCCTATTTTGGCGATGTTTATCGCACGTTCTTGAGAGTATCCCCCTAAGATTAGCATTTGCCCTTCCCTGATTTAAAACATTTTAGAAGTGCGCTGCAGAGGATAGCAAGTGCTAATTATATTATTTAATACTATTACTCTTCAACATTTTATGTTTAATCCTAACGCAATTTGTTGATTTTCGAAATTATTTAATTTCCAGAAGAAAAGACACAGGGGCTTATTTACAAGGCCCTTGCGCCACTTTTGCGTCATTTTTAACATGGGAAAAGTGACGCAAAAGTGGCGGAAGGGGCTTGTAAATCTGCCCCACTCTGTTTTAAGTCTAAGGGGCCGATTCTGATTCCGGTCGTAAACCGTACCGACCGACTCGGACCTGGAATGGAGACCGACCGACACGGACCAGCGCCGTACGACCCACGCAGTACGATGCCTTGTGTGTGAATTACAACCCACCCGCACGGAACACAAGCCGCACGCCCGACCCGTTTGGAAATCATTGATTTGCCCGTAAAGTGACCGTGAATCGTACTGACCGACACGCATTAGGAATTGACGCGAGCGAAACGTACACGCGATGCACGAGCCGCGTAGTACGATGCAATACGTGTGAAACGCGACCGACTCGCACGGAGCACGAGCATGAAAACCGAGACGTACAGCAAATAGTGACTAGCAAACAATAGAGCCCTTCGCGTCCGAGGCATACACCAACGTCGAAACACAGCAGATTGCCAGTGTGACCGACTCGGATCACCCCGCGCGAGCCACAGGCAGCGTCCGACCCGGTCAAACGAACGTCTCCATCATGCACAACACAAGCAAAGGAAATAAGGCAAAAAAACCCCAAAAAAAACAATGACACAGCCAATTAATAAAAAAATTAAAAAAAAAGGAACAAAGACACACCCACAACTCCAACTATATAAAGGCCAGAAATCCCTACCATGATCCTATGCAAACTACAGGCATAGGACAGCATACAACCCCACCACACTGCAGAGACACACCACTCCACTCCACAACACACACAAAACACAACAACTACACCATTTGCACTACTCAAAAACCAAATCACATATTCACTGACAAACTCACACCCACCACACTCACTTACACCCTCACACACACATCAATCACCACAACCACCCAGCACCATGCCCCCCAAGAAGAATCCAAAGTTCACAGATAGTGAGCTGGAAGTCATGATAGACGAAATACTCAGGGTAGAGCCACAGCTGTTTGGCACATTGGTCCAACAGACCCCCATGTCACAGAAAACCAAGATGTGGGAGAGGATTGTCGACAAGGTTAACGCACAAGCTCCTTGTCGGCGCACAAAGGACGACATACAGAACAGATACTATGATGTGCGCAGGAGGGTCAAGAAGCTCATCAACAGGGACCACGCCTTGAGCACAGACACTGGCGGTGGCCCTCCTGCCAGACCAACGCACTTCAGGACCTGGGAGGAGAAGGTGCGGGCCATCCTACCACCGAAGAGCATCCATGGATTAACAGGAATACCAGAGCCTGGTGAGTACACAAACAATATACTCAATTCTGTGCGGCAATACACATATATCACTCTCAAGGGGACTGTTAAACCAATTCCTGCCAGCAAAGCCATAGCAACATAAAGGCAAGTCTCCTGTGATGTGTATGCCAGTTACCCAAACACAATACCTGCCATCCCACAGTAAAATGGAACTACGATATAACATATACTAACCTAACGACAAATACTGCAAGGCATAAGCATAAATCCACAACAAACACAGTCATCCATTTCGCCAACAACATCACACCACCTCACAGGAAAGCTCAGTCAAAATGAAGGAAGGTTGGGCTGCTGGGAATGTGCATGTAGCAGAAAGCATGATGGGAGTTGCAGTCACAGCCAACAGTCCCCCCTTGTCCCAGCAAGCTCACACTGAACCATGCTCACCTCACAGGGAGTGCAAAACCACTGCCAAGATGGCTGACACTAGGCCCAGCTGTGGGGAGCACAAGGCCCTGCTGGGACTTGGGCTCAAACAAACAACAGGACACCAATGCCTGACAGCCTGAAAGGTAACTCACACTCCCTGCAATGGAAGCATGCTGCATGGTGGGATAACTGGAGTGGGGGAGGAGTACTGCCTGCTCTGACCACATCTACCAGCAGGTACTTGCACACCCACACCCCTTAACACAAACGCAACACAACCCACCTGGTATAATGCATTCCCTCAGAATCCATTTAAATATCCCACAAAGATTAAACACACTGGGTTCTGCAGTGTGAAGCACATGGGCTTGTTGGTACTTTTGTGCAAACAAACACCAGGACAACACTGCCTGCCAACTTGTCAGCACAGGCACACCACCACATAGGGAAAATGCTTCACAGGAAGTAAGCTCAGGTATTGTGGGAAGGTGGGTGTAGCCAAAAGCATGATGGGAGTTGAAGTCACAGCCAACAGTCCCCACCCACATGTCCCCGCAAGCTCACACTGAACCATGCTCACCTCACAGGGAGTGCAAAAGCACTGCCAAGATGGCTGACACTAGGCCCTGCTGTGGGGAGCACAAGGCCCTGCTGGGACTTGGGCTCAAACAAACAACAGGAAACTACTGACTGACAGCCTGAACATAAATTGTGACTCCCTGCAATGGAAGCATGCCACATGGGGGATTACCTGGCCACTGTGGGTGAAGGAGGTCCTGCACTGACTCCAATGCCATCAATGCCGCATCAAAACACACCTTCTCTGCTCGAACAAATTGCACCCTGGGACCAGTCACTCCAAAAGTAAATGCCTTGGCAAGATGTCAGACACATGGTCCAGATGTATGAATTGGCTGCAAGTCACACCTACGCACTGGCCAACTCAAACACATTTAGACTCACAGCCATTGGAACTGTAGGTATCCTCCCACTGTCTGGAGATTCAGTGTCCCTGGGGTGTCCCCTGACCTGCCTGTGAAGGTGTGTTTTGGAGATGACAATTGGGGAGATGCAGACACAGTACATAGCACCAAGGACACACAATGCCACATATACATCATTGACAGTGGACACCTGACAGTGACTAGAATGGACACACACATATAGCTGACACTGTAGCATGGTGTCATACACAAAATGTGCAGTTGTGAGCTGCATGTCAATACCACATCGGTCTGCGTTGTATGCATCATTCACACAACACATCACTCACTGTCATGGACAATCCAAACACAATGACTATCCTGGACTGCATCGGATGACGCATGCAACTCACAGCAGCAGAACTGTAACACACACACCTCTGCCCATCACTGTCATGAGCATGGAAAAGAAATAGTGCCACTGTGCCCAATCCCTCTCACTGTGGAGGAAATAGACAAGATAAAAGACGTTAGCACTGACAAAACTCTGTACCAACATCAGTAGGCACGGTAACACCATGACTTGTTTGTAATGAGATGTGAACTAGGAACACAGATAACCAGAAAGTATCTCACTTTGGATCACAGGCATACCGGACTGTGACCATGTTGCACAGACCCACCAATGTGACGCACAGAGCAACGCAACAAATTCCACCACACATGCACCAAGCTTGATACATACCCTCAGTGAAATTGTACGTATGTCATCGTTATAGCACAAATGTGGACAGGGATGATACAGCTGTGATGGAACCTGAGTAGCAATGGACATGTACAGACAATTGATCAATACATGAGCTGGTCATGCACACAGTTTGACGTGCACATCAAAATGCTTCAGGTTGCCATGACAAAGTGCTCCAACAATATCAACCTCAATCTGTCACAACTTTTGGCAATGCAATGTACAGAGTCTCATCATGATGTCCAGTGGCAAATGTAATGTGTGTGAAACGTTGATGTTGGTAGAAACATAACATACATTGTGTGTCTCCTCCAAACACGGGGATGCTGGGGACACAGCACGACCTGAAGAAGAGTCCCAGTCCCAGACTCTGGCGGACCCTGAGCTCACCAGTGTGGATCAGTCCCTGTCCTCTTCGGACGACGACCCTGAACAACCTGGCACCTCCGGTGTGACTCATCATGCAGCCCCAGCAGCAGTAACATCAGCACCCCCTGCAACCACACCTGCCACATCTGATACCACACCCAGTAGCCCTGCTGACACGGACAGGCCGAGGCCACTGAACAACAATGGAACAGGTACACAGGGCACCCTGGAATCAAGGGACAACACCACCATCGCAAACACTCAAGTGGTCCCAGTGTTGCCTGTGCCGGCCACGGCAGCTCCTGCACGTGTGGGTAGGGGCGGTGGGAGGGTGGGCAGGCAGAGGACACGGCCTGCAGAGGGGGCTGAACTGCATGATGAGCCACACCTGGGACGCATCATAGATGCCTACCAGGAAATCACCCCAGGAGTTGGACAGGTAGTGGGGATCCTCAAGGACATCAAAGAACAGCATGCAGCACATCATGCCCGCTTGGACTCCCACATGTCCCGGATGGAGTCCAAGTGGGACAAATTGGATGAACTAACAGCGGTGCATAGGGACATACTGACCTGCCTCCGCCAGATCAGCACCAACATGTCCACACCTCCCTGTGCGCCCACAACATCTGTTGCCACAACATCCACAACTGCCACAGGGAGGGAGGAGGACTCTGGCGGAGAGTCCTCTGCACCGCAGCTGCCTGCACATGAGGGTCCCCCGAGAAAGAAGAGGGGTCGTCCAAAGAAGGGGAACTGAGACGCTGATGGCCATGCATATCCCCCAGGAACTCAACACCTGTTCTGTATGTCGTCCCTTGTGTGCAAACCAATTTACCTTGTCGACTGACACACAAATCTCCCACTTGACATGGAGGGTCAAAGCTGTGACAATGCAGCTAATGACTATGGATTCTACTCTGGACATTTCATCTCTTAAGACTACCAACTCACCTGTGAACTTTAGATTACCATCACATTGTACAGCACTTCAAAATCCGTTCACCATCCTTACACATGTCTGTAAATAAAATCACATTCACACAATACTTGCCTCTGTCGTGATTTATACTTTGTCTGTGTCATGGCGATGATGATCTGATAAGGAACACTGTGCATGCAAACTACCACAGCAATGTGAACACCGTAATGTGAGTCATGGTAATGTGACACATATGAGGGAGACACACCACTAGGGCAACACAAGACATACTCACCATGTCCAGCTAACTCATCCTCATAAGTGATGTCAACAGGAAATACAGTGGAATGCACATACACCACACCCACCCTGGGTCAGTGGCAAGCATTCCACAGGTACAGGATGCTAATGACTGTCTGATGTGTAGATACACACGGAGCACATCCCAAAGTGAAGCACAGGTTTATTACAGATTCACAACGTGAAAAGCCCACAACTGATGCAAGTTAACCTCACGTAACAGTGAGCAGACATTAAACAAGTTTTGAACAAGTAAAGTCCAGGGGTGTGTGTCACATCATTGTTTGGGACAACGACTACTTGCACTCTGGAACAAGGATCTGGGTTTTGGGGTTCAGATCTCACCATACAGCAGCCAAAGTACCCTGTGAAGGACAGACAGAAAACACAATCAAAAACCTTGACTTACAGCATACAACAACAATATACATGCCCACAAATGTGACAAAACTACGTACACACAACATATCAATCAGCTAAACACTGTTTGGGAGTACAGACTACCTGAAAGGACACATCACAGCAAGCATCCTGACAAGTAGCACACAGTCACACTCAAGCAGCACAAATGCATCACCAACAGATATCAGGCAAACACAATACTTCGAAGACACATCAGTGTATACTCACATTCATGTGAAGAAGTTGAGGATCAGCTGGCTACGAACATCATCCTCACCCTCATCATCACTGGCATCATGACCCAGGGCAGGATCCTCCCTGGCTGGCGGATGTTGGTCATCGTCATCTTGGATCAGAGGCAACTCCTTCCTCACTGCCAGGTTGTGTAGCATGCAGCACACTATGAAGATTTTGCACAACTTAGCAGGTGCATATGGGAGGGCCCCTCCTGTCTTGTCCAGGCAGCGGAATCTGCTTTTCAGGAGACCAAATGTCCGCTCGATCACTCTCCTGCTCCGACCATGTGCCTCATTGTAGCGCATCTCCGCCGGTGTCATAGGGTTCCTGAGGGGTGTCAGCAACCACGGCATGTTGGGGTATCCGGAGTCACCTACATAAAGACAATAGCACATCAGATGAGTCTTAAAAGAGTGTGTAAATAAACTTTAGCAAAATCACATAATAGTAAACCGTCAGTACACACCGACAAGCCAGGCACGCTGGTGCTGCATCTGTGACATAATTGTTGGGATGCGACTACTCCGCATGATGTAAGCATTGTGCGCTGAACCTGGGAAACATGCACAAACATGTGAAATGGTCATGTCGGCCAGACATACCACCAGAGCATTGATTGAGTGGAAATGTTTCCTATTCCGGTAGGTCTGCTCATGTGCCTGTGGTGGTACCAAAGCCACATGTGTCCCATCAATGGAGCCAATGACATGTGGCATCCTTCCCAGGGCATAGAAGTCACCCTTGATGTCAGAGAGTCGTTGTGGTGTTGGGAAATGGATGTAGTGGTTGAGGAAATGCAACATTGCCTCCAACACATCTCGTAGCACACGGCTGAACATGGTCTGTGACATCCCACCAGCAGTAGCAGCTGTGTGTTGGAAGGTACCGGTGGCAAAGAAGTGTAGGGTTGCCATCACCTTCACCTTGGGGGTCAGCGCAGTAGGGTATGTCCGGCCAGGTTGCAAGTGTGGTGCCAACTGCTCCGCCAAATCTTCAATCAGTGGCCTAGTGAAGCGGTACCGTCGCATGCAGTCATGTTCAACCATGGTGGCAAGGTCAGGGAACGGTCTGTGGACAGCTGGTCTCCTGCAGTACATAGATGAGCAAAGACAGTTTGTCAGTTCCCCTATCTAGGTGCCAGTGTACATGCTAAATAGCACATGAAACAACAGGACACAAACACATGATGTATGTGCCGTAGTGTATGTGCACACATGTCAGATACATGCCCATCATGTGAAATCTCAGCTCTACAGGTCCACACAACAAGGTCCATGTTGTGCTGTGACCAATCTATGGGCTCTGCCACAGTACATCAGTATGAGTGTCACATACCAGACACACACCACAGTCACTAGTGAGGACAGATGTCTACCACACATCACAGGTTTTTGACAGACACACACAGGGACCTTGTGTTGCCACAAGGACACCATCATGATGTAGCGTCTCATATACACACCACAACGCACACATGACACACACAAGTGCCACAATGTTTTTTGGGATCTCACACATGGTGTCTGTGACACACAGACTCCACATCAACTCACATTGACAATACACATGGATGTGGAGACCGATTGACATTGAGCACATGAAATCAGAGTAATCTCCGTAGCTAAATGCACACATACTGTGGATGAACTTCACAATTGTGGCACTGGGACACCCTGTGACACACATCCCATTCCACCTAAGAGTCAGGGTGTATGTCACATGGCATACACAATGTACCCCAGGAAGTGTGTACATGCCTCATGCCCTGAACTGTACAGTCGTCAATCACAGTGGTTATGTGTCCAACACACAGCGGGATCTGTCCCCATGACACCTTGCCCTACCTGGGAGTGGGTGTCACTAAGTGACACATACCAAATCACATGTTTACACACATATGCACACACAGGTAATGCAGCCTGACATGCCCCTTGATATACTGTGTCACAGGCTGTATTGTTGTTGGTGTGCCCATGAGTCCATGGAAAGCTATTGTGGGTGGAACACTTAGCACATTGCCTGCAATGGGGACTGACGCGGGTGACCAATTCAAAAGACGCGTCGGGCACCTAGGGAACGAGGCGAGCGCACGCCTTGCACACACACCTTGCACATTGACTGCAATGGGGACTGACGCGGGTGACCAATTCAAAAGACACGTCGGATACCTAGGGAACGAGGCCAGTGCACGCCTTGCACACACGCCTTGCACATTGACTGCAATGGGGACTGACGCGGGTGACCAATTCAAAAGACGCGTCGGACACCTAGGGAACGAGGCGAGCGCACGCCTTGCACACACGCCTTGCACATTGACTGCAATGGGGACTGACGCGGGTGACCAATTCAAAAGACGCGTCGGACACCTAGGGAACGAGGCGAGCGCACGCCTTGCACACACTCCTTGCACATTGACTGCAATGGGGACTGACGCGGGTGACCAATTCAAAAGACACGTCGGACACCTAGGGAACGAGGCCAACGCACGCCTTGCACACACGCCTTGCACATTGACTGCAATGGGGACTGACGCGGGTGACCAATTCAAAAGACGCGTCGGACACCTAGGGAACGAGGCAAGTGCACACCTTGCACACACGCCTTGCACATTGACTGCAATGGGGACTGACGCGGGTGACCAATTCAAAAGACGCGTCGGACACCTAGGGAACGAGGCCAGCGCACGCCTTGCACACACGCCTTGCTCATTGTGGATCATCTCCTTCCTCGCCGGAAGAACCCAGAGAGTCCGCCTCCCCCCGTTCAGTTCCGAGGCCACCGAAGTCATCTGCGGCGTACCACAAGGATCATCACTCAGCCCCACCCTCTTCAACGTCTACATGAGCCCCCTCGCAGCCATCGCACGCCAACACAACCTCAACATCATCTCCTACGCCGACGACACCCAGCTGATCCTCTCCCTCACCAACGACCCCACAACCGCCAGAACCAACCTACATGAAGGGATGAAGGACGTAGCCGAGTGGATGAGGAACAGCCGCCTGAAACTGAACTCAGATAAAACGGAAGTCCTCATCCTAGGATCATCACCCTCCGCCTGGGACGACTCCTGGTGGCCCCCTGCCCTGGGCAACGCACCCAAACCAACGGACCACGCACGCAACCTGGGCTTCATCCTGGACTCCTCCCTCTCAATGACCCGACAAATCAACGCCGTCTCCTCGTCTTGCTTCAACATCCTACGCATGCTGCGCAAGATCTTCCGGTGGATCCCCACCGAAACCAGGAAGACGGTCACCCAGGCCCTCGTCACCAGCCGACTGGACTACGGCAACTCCTCTACGCCGGAACCACAGCCAAACTTCAAAAAGACTCCAACGCATCCAGAACGCCTCAGCTCGACTCATCCTGGACATCCCCCGACACAGCCACATCGCCGGACACCTGAGAGACCTGCACTGGCTCCCCGTCAGCAAGAGAATCACGTTCCGACTCCTCACCCACGCACACAAAGCTCTCCACAACCAAGGCCCCAGATACCTCAACGACCGTCTGACCTTCTACACTCCCACCCGCCAGCTACGATCGACCAACCACGCCCTCGCCGCCGTCCCCCGCATCCGAAGAGCCACATCGGGAGGAAGATCCTTCTCCTACCTGGCTGCCAAGACGTGGAACTCCCTACCCATCCACCTCCGCCTTACCCAAGACCACCTCTCCTTCAGGAAGCAACTCAAGACCTGGCTGTTCGAACAGTAGCGGACCCCCCTCCCCCAAGCGCCTTGAGACCCTCCGGGTGAGTAGCGCGCTATACAAATGCTTGATTGATTGATTGACTGCAATGGGGACTGACGCGGGTGACCAATTCAAAAGACGCGTTGGACACCTAGGGAACGAGGCCAGCGTACGCCTTGCACACACGCCTTGCTCATTGACTGTAATGGGGACTGACGCGGGTGACCAATTCAAAAGACGCGTCGGACACCTAGGGAACGAGGCCAGCGCACGCCTTGCACACATGCCTTGCACATTGACTGCAATGGGGACTGACGCGGATTTGGCCGTTGTACGATTCGTGTTGTGAAAAATCAGTTGGCTCCCTACAACAATGTATCAGACTCGTTGGTGTAATGGGTTTGAAATATTTGAACGATGCGGAAGGCATGTACGGCCCGTGCAATGCAATGGATTGGCCAGATTCATAGGATGCAAACGTGTTGGACCTATCTCTTTGGATGCATGGGACAGAATCTGCCTCTGCAGCACAGATATAAGGCTGTCTGTTCCCCTGAGAGCTCACTTGCCTGCACTACATGCTCCACATTGACATCTCTGCTACCACTGCTGCTGTCTCTGCATCCTCTGGCTCAAAGAATGGCACGTACTGTGGATAGGGCCCCAGCCTTCACAGAGGAGGAGAACAAGGCCCTGCTGGACAGCCTCCTTCCACAGTACAGCAAGCTGTATGGGACACCAGGGGAGCAGGTGAGTGTGCAGTCCACATCCCTTTTTCATTGTGCATGTTGTCTTACTGGCACTTATGGCATTGTGTACACCAGTGGCTAGCATGCTCACTGAGTAGTTGTTACCCCCAAAGTGTGTATGTACCTGTAGTGGACAGGTACTGTGCATGAAAAGGGCATTTTAACACAGTTATTATACCCAGGAAATGTTTCAATTTTGCAAATGCAGGACAACTGTCAATCACCATAGTTGCACTACCCGTGTAATTCATATGCCCTTGTGATGAAGACATGTAAATCCAACTGTGTGTTGCACAAACATGTTGCATTTCTGGTAATGGACTGTTATCCTTGTCATCCTCACAGGTTGATGCCCATCACAAGCAGGAGATATGGCTGACCATTGCCCGGGCTGTTCGTTCTGTGGGGGTCTACAGACGCCGGATCCGCAACTGCCAGAAGAGGTGGCAGGACCTTCGTGGCTGGACCCGGAGGATCGCCAGAGTCCAGCTGAAGCTGTCGCCTCCTCGCAGAAGGGGTGGACGACGGACACTCATCCCCCACATGCACCGGATCCTGGTGGTGGTCTTCCCTGACCTGGATGGGCAGTCAAAGGCCAGACAGCAGCAAGGAGGGGGTAAGTGCATGCCTTTTTTGTGAACTGTGTCTCACATGCTCTTTGCACTCCTTCATCCTGGTTACACTCCCACAGATCTCCTGTCTGCTTGAACAGGAGTCATGTTCCTAAATTAGTTCATGGCCCATCCTCATCTGATACACAGGTCTGGCCCTTTCAGTCTGTGACTTGTGTCACTTGTGTTGTGTGTCCCTGCTGTTGTCCATAATTAAAGGTTGTAAACAGCATCTGCTACCGGTGCATTGTTTTGTCCTCATGAGTGAGGCAATTGATTGCCATGTGTCTGTACATTGCCAGAAATCAGACATGTACTCTATGTGGGCAAATGATATGTGTTCCAATTGATGCTTTGGCTCACCATATGTGTCTGTGGTATTTACCACACAGCCATGCAGCATGTAAGACAATCTTGGGGCCTCATAATAATGTACATCATGTGTGTCACACATGCATGAACACATGCCTAGTGTTCAGGGTAATCCCATGTTGCACATGGAACTGGACAGGTATGCCTACTCCGGACATGAGGAACACTCTGTGCTCCTACTCCTGTGTGTCATCCTACATTTAGTTAATTGTGAAATATGCAATATGGTGTCTGCCTCGGTGTCATTATGGAGTGGCCTAGCATCTTAGACGTCTGTGGTGTTGAGCATTTTGCTTTTGGCAGCTAGCTGAGGTGTGGCTAATGGATCATCACAATGGGGAAAAACATAGGTGTGTGATCATTAGACGGTGCATAATGATGTATTATAGATAATAGTGCAGGCAGCCTCAATTCGTTCTCATCAGACTGTGATGTTATCATGTTCACAGATTGGTGCTTGCAGTCACTCAACTGTCGCATTTGTTTTACGTGGGATCAACATATGCCTTAAGATGTGTGTAGCAGTAGTGGAACATGTGCACTTGACAGCTGCAGGGCTTACATTCCCCAAAATGATTATGATTGTGACACAGTGCAGACTTTTTTATTTATGGATGCACTGCCCCTGTGACTTTATCCAGAGATGACTGATTAGCCAGACTGGCCCGTAGCATGATATCCCACTTGCTAATGTGTATCCTGCCGTTATGTCAATTGTACGGCATACACTCTATTGTGGCATTGACCATCAATACATGGGCACATCATGGTGTCTTGTGAAGGAAGCATATCCATTTTACTGACAATGAGTTTGGCCATCCCTCATCCTGACACATGTACTGAGTCAGTGGCAGGAGATGGGATATGTGTGTACTGACACATTTCATTCACAATTTAAGATGTTCTGAGATATGTCTATGCGGTGCATGTGTGAACATATAAGTAGTGGCATACTGCATGCACCAGACAGATGGGTCCATGGAGGGGAAGTGTATGAGTGGCATGGTTGACTGGCAGAATGACAGGTGTATTTTTAAATATGTGCCAGCACTTCTAGCAATATTTAGCAAATGCGGAAAATGTCTCATCTGTAATGTCCTGTAATGACTGTGATGTCTCAGGTGAAACAAGTGACTTATGTGTATCTGTTTATCCTGATTGTTTGCAGAAACATCTTCGGCTACTGGAGGAGACAGCTCCACGGACCAGGAGGAGCCACAGAGCCAGACTGGGTCTGATGGAGAGGGGTTGGAGGGATCCAGTGGCACAGAGGGTGAGGGGAGCCACACTGAGGATGCCTCAGCTACGACCACCTCGGCTGAGGAACACAGCATCTCCAGTGAGGTCTCCCTTGTGGAGGCGGGTGTCAGCAGACCCCAGACAACACCGAGCGAGTCTGTCCCCGCCACCACCACTATCTCCACCCTCCCATCTGCTCCCATCCCAGAGGTCCGTGGAGGCCCCCATGTAAGGGAGCATGTCTCCTTTGTGCCAGGCACCGCAGCCCCTGCCCCTGTCTCCCCTGCTGCCCTGAGTGTGGAGTCTGTGGAATTGCTGAAGCAGAACCATGTAGGGCAGACAGCGATGCTGAGTGTCCTCCATTCCCACACCAGTCTGTTGACACAACTGGTGTCCTTCATGGAGGGCATCTCATCAAACATGTCTGCCCTACATCGGACTATTCAGGCCATGGCCTCCACACAGACGTCAGCAGTGTCCCTCCTCCAACAGTCCCTCACCTCTCCTACCTCTGCCACATCCACAATCCCCACTGCCCTACCTGTCCAACGCACACACACACCAGCACCGGCATGCACCACAACAGACACAAGCAGCACACAGCCACGCAAGCCAAAATCCAGAGCCAAAGGCACGCACACTCCGGGGACTGATGGCACACACACAGGGGATGGGTCACAGATGCACAAACAGACATCCACAAGCACTCCGCAGTCCTCAGATGCCTCTCCCTCCAAAACCCCTTCCCTTGCCTCACCTACAACCCCCCCTTCCCAGCAGCTCTTCCTCTGTGACCTTGGCCTCTTCCCCACCAATCCTTCTGCTCCAACTCACAAGGGGAAGAGGAAATCACCACGCACAGGGGGGAGTTCCCCTGCCACACGGACACCCTTCCCCAGGCGCACAGACACTGAGGCCCCCATCCGCAAGTCCCCCCGGACTAGGAAGAGCAAGACCCCACCACAATCCTGCAGCTCCACCACACAGTATCCAACCTGCATCCCCCAGGCCACCACTCCACAGGTCCCCCAGCCACACCCTGCCCCTGGTTCACCCACACACCGATACCGCATCCCCAAAATGATTAGGCCCTCCCCCTCCCACATGCACTTCCACCCCCACCTCACACGCTCAGCCTGTTCCTGCCACTGGTGTGGAGTCTGTGTCTCCCCCCTCTGTCCTGCCCACCTCACCTGGACCCCATGACACTACTTTGGAGGTTGGCACTGCAGTGGAGAGCTCATCCACCCCGTCTGACTTTGGCACTACAGTGGAGACCACATCCACACCATCTGACCTGCCCACTGCTGTGGTGCCGGCAACCACCCCATCTGACTTCAGCCCTGCAGTTGTGACGGTGCCCACTGTGTCAGACACCTCCACTGCAGTTGCCAGTGACACTCCAGCACCCACCACCCCTCCCCTGCCCCATTCTGCTGTCCCCTGATCCTGTCCCTGCGGTGCCTGGCCTGCCCCATGTATGCCCCTCCAAGGGGAGATGTCCCCTGGTCGTAGCAGTGCAGGCAAGCAATGGGTGACCACTTGTCACATGTCACCATGGTTGAACTGAGAAATGGACTGGCCATTGGCCTTTTGACATTGTGGACGCGAATTCCCAGTTTTGAGGAGTTTCATTTTTTAATAAAGCAAATTGTGGTTATCCATTGTTGTTGCATCTAATGTACATGATGTTGATGATGAGTATCATGGACTTGATGTTGTACTTGTGTTTTGAAGGTACAACAGGATGAGTTGTTGGGTGATGGACTCCATGTGGTCCATGGGATATGTGTACTTTTCTGCTATGTGTCCATGACATCCTTTGCTGCAATTACAGGGTGTAATGATTGCAAAATGTTGTAACCAGGATTATCTCTTTGGGTTTGCTACTTCACATCTTTGGCATACACTGTTGCACATGTGTTGTACTTACATTTGGGCACATGGTGAGATTCCCTGACTGGGCCCATCTACACTGGGCAGGCAGGTTTGTGCATCCATGGTACACAAGTCATCTGTGTCATCAGTGCAACTATCTCTACATGTGTATTGCGTATGTGCAGATGACTGGAGGGACACTCCTGTACACATGTTGCTGTGACCAGAGCTTTCATTGTGTTGTAATTGTTGGCTCACTGTGCAGGTGGTGTGCTGGCATGACAGGACCCTGCACAAACAAAGTTTTTCACAGCTGACATTCCCCAGGAGTGGAGACCCCTCATGGCATTGTGTCATTCCGTGACATTGCCTGTGCACATGGTGTGTGTTGTGTGTGCATGTCTGTGTGTGTTGCCTTCCCTTTTTTCGACTCAGCCTGTGTTCCATGCAGATGTTACTGTTGTGTGCACTTGCTGAGTTGTCCTGTGTTCATCAGACTTCTTTTCCCTGGGTTTACTGGGGTGTTGGTGCATGACAGACTACTGGTCATTAGGTTGTCATCCATGGCTGTTTTAGTTGTAATTTCAGGGGATGTTGTCAAAAGCACATGGGACACATTCAGGATTCCCATTGGCACTTATGTGTTTCAAACATCATGTTGTTTTCCCTATGTGGTATCTGTCAGTGTGAGGCTCACTCGTATGCGTGTGTGTGACTACTCCCACTCATCAGGGTCATTGCTGCAATGTTGGAAGGTGTCAACATGTGTTCTTTGTGGGTCTCCTTTGGTTCCTCATTGGTGTAGGTGTGTGGCAGGGTTCCCAATGAATCGTGTTGTCTTCACATTATGCCCATGTTCCGCATACTGTGCAGTGTGGCAGACATTCACAGGTGTTGTTGACAGGCCATGTGTGTTGATTTTTGTGTACCTTAGATCCCCCCACCACCCCTGGGATTGTAATGGGTGCTTGAGCTATGTCAACAGTCCCTGTGTGCCTAGCTGATGCACATTGTTGCAGATCAGGGTGTGTGGTGTTGAGGGTGGCCACATGTTTCATGTCTAGGCTCCTACCTACTATTTTGCACATTGGTTGCAGGACATGGCCAGTGATTTGTGTTTATGGAGGTGTGATGTGAGTTTGTTGTTCTGGACACATGACCCAGTATGCACAGCTGACTGTGCTCCACAATATGGGCAAAACAGACCTTTGTCATCTCAGTGTGATTGGCGTACAGGCTACTGTCACCACAAAATAGGGTACTAGAGGGTAGTGCTGTTGTGGGTCTGTCTCTTGCTGTGTTGGTTGCTGTTCCACCCAGCTTGTGTCACATGAATACGTTGCTATACCACTCATCTGACAATGTGTGCTTGACCACAAAGGGGTGCCCAGTTCATTAGTTACTTTTTGTATGGCACTGTGGACACATCGGTGTGATTGGAGTTCATCCCACCGTCATGTGTGGTGTACTAGCCGGGGGACACTGAGACACACACACGTGTTGTGTATGATATGCAGTGTGGGTCTGCCTGTCTGTGTTTGTGCATCTGCACCTCTGCATTGGTATTGCTTGTGTTTTCCATTGTGTGGATGTAGTTTGGAGGTTTTTCCCTAATGTCCATGCATCTTGTAGCTCATCATCCTGCACATTGCTCATGTTTGGTATGTCGCATTGCTGCCATGGTATGGGACTTTGTCACCTAACATCGACAGTCTCCACAGGATTCCTCAGTTTGTGTGTCTGTTCGTAGAGATATGTGTGTATGCATCATGATGCTCACTTTTCACAAAGTCTAATTGGACACTGTGGGCCTTGTCAGTGCTCATGGCCAATGCTTGTCTGCACATGGCAGAGGGAGTTCTTGTGATACACAGCAATTTGTGCCTCTCAAATTGCCCTGTGTACTTTGGGCACTGTCCCTGCCTTGCGCTGGCCCAGCCTACTACATTGTGTGCATTTTTTCTCGCGGATTCACCGCTGCGGTCACGTGAACTGGGCATTATTTCAGGATCGCGGACTTGGTGGCCTGGGTGTGGAGGGGTGGACTAGTGGCAGGTGGGACACAACCACCACATTGCCACTACATTGGTTGTGGATTTGGGACCAGTGAGCACAAATGCTGGTCTGGTGATGCTGCTATTATTTTGTCCACACTCACCTTCTGGTCACTGTAGTGATTTGGGCTTTGGAACCCATTACCACAATGTTCCTGAGATGCTGGAGTTTTGAACCCCACAGTCATCTTTTGGGCACACATGTGATAGGAGTCACATTGTATGTTCACTATCAGAATCAGTGTTGTGGGCATTTGGCACACACATACATAGAATCTTGCAAAGATGGCAGGGGTTTGCTTAGTGACCCTATGCGTGTGAATGCTGGTGGTGCAGGGCATCCAGCCCCCTATGAGTGGGGGGTACTGGTATTGATGTACATCCAGCCCCCTATGAGTGGGGATGGTAGTGGTGCAGGGCATCCAGGCCCCTATTAGTGGGGATGGTAGTGGTGCAGGGCATCCAGCCCACTATGAGTGGGGGTGGTAGTGGTGCAGGGCATCCAGCCTCCTATGAGTGGGGATGGTAGTGGTGCAGGGCATCCAGCCCCCTATGAGTGGGGATGGTAGTGGTGCAGAGCATCCAGCCCCCTATGAGTGGGGGTGGTAGTGGTGCAGGGCATCCAGCCCCCTATGAGTGGGGGTGGTAGGGGTGCAGGGCATCCAGCACCCTATGAGTGGGGGTGGTAGTGGTGCAGGGCATCCAGCCCCCTATGAGTGGGGATGGTAGTGGTGCAGGGCATCCAGACCCCTATGAGTGGGGGGTACTGGTATTGATGGGCATCCAGCCCCCTATTAGTGGGGATGGTAGTGGTGCAGGGCAGCCAGCCCCCTATGAGTGGGGATGGTAGTGGTGCAGGGCATCCAGCCCCCTATGAGTGGGGATGGTAGAGGTGCAGGGCATCCAGCCCCCTATGAGTGGGGATGGTAGTGGTGCAGGGCATCCAGCCCCCTATGAGTGGGGGTGGTAGTGGTGCAGGGCATCCAGCCCCCTATGAGTGGGGGTGGTAGTGGTGCAGGGCATCCAGCCCCCTATGAATGGGGATGGTAGTGGTGCAGGGCATCCAGCCCCCTATTAGTGGGGATGTTAGTGGTGCAGGGTATCCAGCCCCCTATGAGTGGGGATGGTAGTGGTGCAGGGCATCCAGACCCCTATGAGTGGGGATGGTAGTGGTGCAGGGCATCCAGACCCCTATGAGTGGGGGTACTGGTATTGATGGGCATCCAGCCCCCTATTAGTGGGGATGGTAGTGGTGCAGGGCAGCCAGCCCCCTATGAGTGGGGGTGGTAGTGGTGCAGGGCATCCAGCCCCCTATGAGTGGGGATGGTAGTGGGGCAGGGCATCCAGCCCCCTATTAGTGGGGATGGTAGTGGTGCAGGGCATCCAGCCCCCTATGAGTGGGGATGGTAGTGGTGCAGGGCATCCAGCCCCCTATGAGTGGGGGTGGTAGTGGTGCAGGGCATCCAGCTCCCTATGAGTGGGGGTGGTAGTGGTGCAGGGCATCCAGCACCCTATGAGTGGGGGTGGTAGTGGTGCAGGGCATCCAGCCCCCTATGAGTGGGGGGTACTGGTATTGATAGGCATCCAGCCCCCTATTAGTGGGGATGGTAGTGGTGCAGGGCAGCCAGCCCCCTATGAGTGGGGATGGTAGTGGTGCAGGACATCCAGACCCCTATGAGTGGGGATGGTAGTGGTGCTGCCCCCCCCCTAGGTGTGGGCACTGCTGGTGGTGTGGACCATGCTACCCCTGGGGTTTTGCTTTTGCTGGTGGATGGCATGTCCCCCCCTATGTGTATGTAGCATTTCACGCGTTTGTGACGTTTGTTTGTGTGGGTGTCTGACTTACCATCTGCGACGTACGCGTCTGTTCATGATCCGGTCATAGATATACAGTACTGGGATGACCTGCACGATGGGATTCATCATCGGTACGTCTCGTACTTGCTGAGTGTTGCTCCGTCGCCTACACGTTGTGAGTTGGTCCGTTTCATAGCAGTGGATCGTGTTGTGGCGCGAATCGGACCTGCTATTCACCTCTCCCGGATGCTGTGACGTGCTGCCAGTGGCGACCCATTCGGCGCGTAAGATTTGCGCATTGTACTTGTCCGGCCAGAAACTATTGTGGAAACTGCTTCCGGGCGACTCGGATGGGCGTTTGGGTAAGCGGCTCGTACGGGAAATGTTGCTGGAATCGGAGCCTACGTGTCGTTCGGAGTTGTGGCACTTTTGCGCATCGTACTTCATCGCCCGGACGGACCGGCTCCCAGTACGAGTCGGTCGCAAGGTAAGGCTACGGACAGCTCTCGAAGGGCTGTCCGAGCGAGATCAGAATCGACCCCTAAGGGTTCTTGTATCTCGTTCCCCAATATTCAGTTATCTTGACAATTGGGGAAGTGTCTGATTTCCATTTGTGTTTAGTATAACGGCACATCACGGTTATTTGGTCAATTTCTTCATTCATTTCTTTTATAGCTGATATTAAGATTTTACCTGTTTCTTGTTAAACTGCAGAGCAGGCCTCAGATTGAGCGGCTAGAGCTAGTTAAAAACGAGTGGACACGAGCTCTACCAATTCACCGTTTACTCAGCAGCATTCTTTAAGTCCATCGTAAATAACAGCCGCTCTTGTAGGATTTTAGGAGTCACTAAACTTCCTGGTCGCTTTATTAGTAATAGCCGCTTGCTGGTAAAGCGAACGTCAATGTAAAGGATTCATGAAACTGCTCATCACAATATGCTTCGCCCATCGTGAAATGTGGGGTACATTTTTCATAATAATTCATCTAGGGAATTCGGGGGTAGAAATATAGACGGTTCATGAATCTTCTTAAATGTAAAAAAATGGTCCATTAGCTTTAAATATATCAACCTGATAATGTAATTAAAATTACAGAATATAGAAAACATATTGCAACAATGCACGTTCAGGATATCTCATGCCGAATGTGTGAAAATCCGACACATATTGTTCCACAGACCATTACGCCAAGATTTTTAGATTCCAGTACTCACATCTTAGTGCATTCATATGCTGAGGGCATTTCTAGCATCGAACCAGCTTCGGAATCACTTAGCAATGCTAATTCATTACTTTTATATATATGCTCTCGCACCTTCGCCTACCTTTTCCTTGCAATTGCATAGTTTATTATGTTTGTTCTGTATAACAAAAGATTTTGCAAAGAGACTGATATATTGATAAATGTAGACATTTCAGCTGTTTACCGCAGGGTTTTGTATAGGCGCGGGTAGAGGGAATGTGGGGTGAAGTATTAGAACAAAAGACTGGCATTCCGACAGAGAACCCAGGCCTGTGGCTGGAAGGTAACGCAAACAATACATACATGAATAACCATTGAATGCAAAATGCAGCACAAATCGAGCCTCAATAATTATCATGTCAGCTATGGTATGGGTGCTTGTTAATGGACTAAACAAAAGCGGTAACACATGGGTACCTTAAGGATGGAAGAAAGAAGAACTGCAAAAATAGACAAAATCGCCATAAAACATGGAATGAAAAAATGAGTAGATTTTATTTTGCATTTTAAAACGTGTGTGCCCCCTCAAACAGAAATGCTTGCTGTGCGTAACTTAATTCAAGAGGGAATATTCTAGCGAGGAACTGACAGGAACTGAAGTAGTCTGAAACGTGCTGTGGTGGAGGGAGGCTTGCGGATTGTAAGGTTGTATTATGGTGGAGGTGGAATGTGATTTGAAAGTGGATAGATGAGTAGACTATAGTCTAGGTTAGGTAAATTGGGACGGTGTATGGATTATAATACCTGCAAAAGAAGTTTGTACCATCGCCTGTTGTGCACTGAGCTTAGGGGTCCATTACGATGACTGGCTGATGCACCTCCGCGATGCTGGCGGTGGGAGAAAATGCTTTTTTCCGCCCGTGAGCAGCGGTGCACCCGTCCGCCATATTACAATGGCCAAACACAGCCCATTGTCCGACTGCCGCGGTGCATCTCGGACCGCAATCAAAACGCGCCTGCGCCCGCGGCGGAGACAACCAATGCAAAGCCACCGCCGTGCGGAATGACGTCCCTCCCGCCGTACAATTAGGATGCGCAAAACAGCCAGGCCCACCGCAGCGGAGAAACCGGCCATTCTGAGCATACGGAAGCACCACAGCGGAGCGCGAAATCGATAACCGGAGCCGACCGCCATGGACCCGGCACTACACGTCTTCCTGGTGCTGTACATGATACACCTACAGCAAGCCATGGACCGTCGCGGACGCCGACGCAGGTATGCCATCACACAACTCCGCTAACAAACACAACCCACAAATCCATGTCCGATGTAAGGTGCCTGCCCCCACCAGACACCCTTGTGGGGACAGGAACACAACCACAGGTGTAGCCACACATGTCCCACCTGCCACTAGTCCACCCCTCCACACCCAGGCCACCATGTCCGCGATCCTGAAATAATGCCCAGTTCACGTGACCGCAGCGGTGAATCCGCGAGAAAAAATGCACACAATGTAGTAGGCTGGGCCAGCGCAAGGCAGGGACAGTGCCCAAAGTACACAGGGCAACACCTCCACACTCCACACACTAGGCCCACCCACACCATGAAGGGACATGCCACGTGATCTCCCTGTGCTCCCACATGCCCAAAAAGCAGCCAGGTGAACACACACACTGCACCACAAAACAAACAACTAGGGAGTCAGCCTCATGAGGTGTGGCTGCAGAGTAACACACAGCATACAAGCACTGGGCCAGGGGAACACACACACCACAACAACAACACACTCATGGCAAGTAAACTGAGTCCAAGCACAAATTAAACACACACAGACAATGAACAAACACTCCAATGGACACACAGCCTGACAAGTCACACAGACATACCCCACACTGACACACAGCAACAAACAGAGACCACGTGCCAACAGCAATGTAGGACAACAAATAGGCAACCCAAAGTGAGGTGCACACAAATGGAATGGCAAGGAGCTGAACACCAAAAATGTGTACATCACATGCAAGGGAAGGAACACATTACATCCACCCCAGCCCAAAAATCCACACATGGCAGTCACAGTGAGTGAAGTCAAACGATAGTCACCTCACTGCAACAACTCAGGGAGACAGCAAGGCAACCCATGAATAGGCACAGGGATGAAAGGAAGGGTATGAAGTCCAACCCTGATCAGCCACACATCTGAATCCAAATACATCACAGGAGTATGTCAGCAGCACAACACACAGGGCCCATTGCAACACTCCATGACAGTCAAACACAAGTATGAACCTTCACACAACCCCCACACCCATCACACCTGCAGCATACAACACCAGTGACAAACACACAGAAGCTTGCCAATAATATCCAGTCAAGGCACTGACAAACAAACACACCCCCTGGGTGGTATCCACAAACATCACACACACACACAGGTATGGCAGTACCACTGTACGCACAAAAACAACAGTCGAACACAGAACACAATCAAAACACACACACAGAACTACTATAACAGACAAGACCTGTGCAGCTAAACAGTGCAAATTCAATGGGAGCACAGACACAACAGGAGTACACAACCACATCAGTCATGAAAAACGCACAGACAACATACCACAACACATATAAGAAGTGCATCCACTAAAAACAATAATGGAGAACAAAAGGCAGAAACGGACCTACAATGACACATAGACAGACATACCACAACACCCATCCACTCAAAATGGTGTCACAGTGTACCACATGTCTGCACATGCACAACCATGACCATAGACACATCAAATGTGAGAGGAGAAAACACCAAGGATGCACATAAATCAAGCACGGCAACCACAATAGACCTCAGTCCATGTGACAGACACACAAGTAAGGCACACCACAATGGCAATATACCTGAATCAAACACAACAACAACACACACACACTGACAGGAAAATAGAACACCACACACAGAGCAAATGTCAACTGCATGACACAACACAACACAAACACTGCACACAGCCACATCAGTCACAACACATGCACAGGCAAAGATATCAACATGCTACAACAGCCAAACATCAGGGGTGCACAACAGGCAAGGACAAGGCAACATCAACTCACAGCACTGCATGCACACCAAGCAGTGTGTGCACAACACACATACCAGTTACAAACAGAGATGAGTGACACACCATGAAGACACACAACAACAATCTAAACATCAAACACACAACAACACACCCATGAAGTCAATCTGTCCACAGCAAACACACATACTACCAAGCCAACACATACGATGCAGAAGTCTGGGACACAAAAGTTGAAACAACATGATCAGAGGAAACAAGACATTGGCAATGTTGAAGTGGAAAATAGAGCATGTGTCACAGTAAACAGTACCCACACAGTAACCCTTTATTTAGCAAGGACACTGACAAGGCAGACAACAGGAGTACATTTCTTCTTTTTATTTACATTTCACACAGTCATGCAGCAAAAGTCAGACAAGAGCAAGGCCAGTAGCCAGTTCAAAGTGCAGGTGAGGTACATGAGAAGCTGCACAGGCAAGGGGCAAACAGCAGTGAACAGCAAGGCCAGTGGCCAGTCCAAAGTGCAGGTGAGGTACATGAGATCCTGCACAGGCAAGGGGCAAACAGCAGTGAACAGCAAGGCCAGTGGCCAGTCCAAAGTGCAGGTGAGGTACATGAGAAGCTGCACAGGCAAGGGGCAAACAGCTGTGAAGAGCAAGGCCAGTGGCCAGTCCAAAGTGCAGGTGAGGTACATGAGATCCTACACAGGCAAGGGGCAAACAGCAGTGAACAGCAAGGCCAGTGGCCAGTCCAAAGTGCAGGTGAGGTACATGAGAAGCTGCACAGGCAAGGGGCAAACAGCAGTGAACAGCAAGGCCAGTGGCCAGGACACAGTGCAGGTGAGGTACATGAGATCCTGCACAGGCAAGGGGCAAACAGCAGTGAACAACAAGGCCAGTGGCCAGGGCACAGTGCAGGTGAGGTACATGAGAAGCTGCACAGGCAAGGGGCAAACAGCAGTGAACAGCAAGGCCAGTGGCCAGTCCAAAGTGCAGGTGAGGTACATGAGAAGCTGCACAGGCAAGGGGCAAACAGCAGTGAACAGCAAGGGCAGTGGCCAGTCCAAAGTGCAGGTGAGGTCATGAGATCCTGCACAGGCAAGGGGCAAACAGCAGTGAACAGCAAGGCCAGTGGCCAGGACATAGTGCAGGTGAGGTACATGAGAAGCTGCACAGGCAAGGGGCAAACAGCAGTGAAGAGCAAGGCCAGTGGCCAGTCCAAAGTGCAGGTGAGGTACATGAGATCCTGCACAGGCAAGGGGCAAACAGCAGTGAACAACAAGGCCAGTGGCCAGGACACAGTGCAGGTGAGGTACATGAGAACCAGCACTGTAAATGTGTGGTACAGTACTCTGCCATGGTCAGCAACACACTCAGGGTGTCAAAAATGGCCATGCCATGGCACCATTGTGAGACAGACATGTGTGTGAGGGGGACTAACACTCAGACTTGGCTGGCAGTATGACTGGGAGGTGGCTGTCTGTCGGGGCCAGTTGGGGTACTGGCTCGGGAGAGAAAGGCCCAGCTGGGGTAGAGCCATCAGTGTTCTGGGAAGCCTGAGGGCCGCCAGGTCCAGGTGTGGGAGAGCCAGCAGTGGTTTGGGAAGCCTCAGGGCTGCTAGGTCCAGGTGGGGTGGTGGCACATGGAGGTGGACTCATGCCTGCACGAGACCCAGTGTGTGTGGGTGAAGTTTGAGGGGTGCCCTTCCGCTTCTTGGGGATTTGATATGGCTTCCCTGTCCTGGGATGAAGGCCAAGTGGGGTGTATACAACCGGCACACTGGTCACAAAAGCTGGATCAGCTGCAGATGCTGGTCCCCCCTCTGGGGACGTGCTGGATACTTTGGGACGCTTGGCCCCGGATTGCTTCTGCCCCTGCATCACCTGTTTAGCAGGTGTCCCCCCTACAGTGGCCTCCTTACCCTGCTTCACAGGGCTCTGGATGGGAGTAGATGTTGTGGGTGAACTAGCCTTGGAGCCCTTCTTACGTGTACCCTTAGCAGGCACCTGTTTATCACTGGGCACGGAAACTGTGTGCCTGTCTCTGCGAGACACTTTTGGGACAGGTGAGTCCTTGGCTGGGGATGCCTCTGAGGCATGTGAGTCAGAGGCCTGCTTTTTGCCATCCTTTCCCTGGGTGTGGCCTGAAGGGCTTTTGCCCCTGCGCTCTGGTGTGGGTTTACCTTTATGTGGGGATGGTGTCTGCGGCCTGGACTGCTTGGGATGCTGCTGCTGTGTGCTGCGTATGACATATCTGCCCCTTGACGTCTGGGGTGTGTGCTCACCATCATCAGATGCATCCACTGTCAGGGTGGTGTGCCTAGGGACTGGAGCTGGACCATGGGATTGGGCAAGTTGAATGGCTGCTGTCACTGCAGAGGCCAGAGACTGTATAGTCCGGTGTAGCCCACCCACGTTGGAATGCACGCCCTCCATGAAAGCCACCACCTGTGCCAATTTTTTGTCATGGTCCAGGAAGGCATTGAGGAGAGCTGTCTGACCCACACACAGCTGGCGCAAAAGGTCCACAGACTCTGCACTGATGGCAGCAGGGGGGACAGGGGCAGCGGTGCCTGGGATTAAGGACAATCTTCCCTTCCTCGTGGTGCGAACACGGGCAGCAAAAGTGGGAGTAGCAGGGAGGGTGGGCACTGAACGCTGTGTGGTGAACGAGGAGGCAGAGTCCCCGTTTCCTTCGGACAAAAACATAGATGCATCACCGCCGTTGTTAGATGACGTAGAGGTCTGCGTTTCTGGCAGGGACTCCTCTAGATGACTACGGTCCCCCTCTGATGCGCTGGTGACATCCGTGTCACTATGCAGGTGAGCATCTCCTGTGCCTGATGCCTCACCACTGGTGTCCGTCCCGTGTCCTTCCGTGCCCATGTGAGATGCTGCATGAGAGAGAGCGAGAGGATAAGTACATCTGAATCAAGTCAACAAATATCTGCAAGTGAAGCATCACTAATGATGGACAATGATCCATGTTGGACAACACCATGGGCAGTAACATTGTGCAACCTCAATACAAACATCTAAATTACTGTGGCATGATGCAAAATTGTACAGAATTCATCCATGTGATGGACACACAGCCATTTAGCCTGTTGGTGGCTACGTCTAACCACACACACCTATCCCTCTGTGCACACCTAGGGCCCTGAAGGGTTCAAAGATCCTACTCACAACATGTTGCCAATGTCACAACATGATCCAGCAGAAGTTACCAACACAGACACAGACCCCAACATAACCACACACAATGTCCATGGGCACATGCCATCCACCATGTCGTATCTTGGGGCACAACTACAGTTGCACATTGGTGTCAGATGTGTAGCCAGCACTAATCTGACGTCAGGCAATGCACACATTGATGATGGCACACTCAGATCATGCACTCTGCTGGACCCTGACATGGGATGTCCATGACGACACCAATGAAGATGGTACCAGAAGGCCACAACTACAAATGTGAAGTCAAGGCCCATTACATCAATGACATGGGAAGGTACATGTAGGGGGAATGCATGACAACTGCACCCCACACCGCGGCCACTTACACACCATTGCATCACACTAGCAACATCACAGCCCTGCACTGGCCCAGGCCTGGAGCACATGCTGGCAAACAACAACCAGAGTCACACTCACAGAATGCTCACCACCAGCTTGCTGCTGATGCACCTTCAGACGTGCATCCAGGTCAGGATGGGTCACTGCTAAAATGCGTGCCATTAGTGGTGTCATGCTGCGCCACGCCAACCTGCCGGATCGAGGGATCAGCCCCAGTGTCATCTCGGCCACGTTCCTGCTTAGCCGTGCGATGTCATCCCACCTCTTGTGACAGTGGGAGCGCCGTCTGTTTGAGCCACCCAGTGCACGCACCTTGCATGCAATGGCCCTCCACACGGCCTTGCGCTGGTTGACTTTTAGCTGCAGACATGGGAGACAAGAGGGGGCAACATTCAGTGTAACCAACCACCATTCCCCAGTGCTGGGCTATGACACTGACTCATCCCAAATTCTGCCATTACGTCAGCGGAGACAATACATCTGCTAATTGCAAACATCATCATGTGTGAAACACACATTAATGCATGCAGGTATGAGGGTAGACACAGTACATGCTCATCTCCTGGCCATGCAGGACGCTAGCAGAGAGCTAAATGTGTATGCTGACCACATCTAATGCAATATTCTGGGAATAACAAGACATGCATGACATCACTACATATGTGCCTGGGAATACTCACTGTGCCCAACACTGCGCAGCCCACAAAGCACTTGCCCTGCAACTGCCACACTGTGTCATTGATGTTACATTGAGGGACATGACCTCACAAACGCAGACCCTCATCACAAGGCCTGTTGTGTGCAATCTACATCTCTGTAATGGCTCATTGATGGAGACTCAAGAGGAAAAGCACATATGTGACACTCTGTACATTCAGTGTTGTGTCACTGTCAGATTGGGCAGTGAATGTGCAGGCCATTTGGGGTCACACAGAGGTCCAACGTGGGGCAGCTCATCCCTTACATGGAGTGACGATTTGGAAACACAAACAGTGCCAACACATGCGAGTATGTGCACATGCTGGTGGGGACGGAAGAGTCCGGGCACAATAATGTTTGAATGTACCGTGTCATAGGTGAATGACCAACAAGAGTGTCACCCTGGGGGATTCAAGTCATGAGTATGGCGCAGAACTAGAGATGAGGCACATATAGAGGTCTAAACAATGGCCTTACTACCCTCTGGACAGCAACACTAGCTAAGGCCACAGATGGGCCTGTGAAGGGCATCAGGGACACATACAGACATGCAGACTGGCAATCACTGTCCTGACTCGTGAAATGAAAAGGTGCAGCCTCACTGTATGTCTGATAAGACATCATACTTCCCTCACATCTGGATGTGCAGGCAGGGAAACTTGTTGAATAGGCCAAACACACCTTCCCCCTGGAAACAGCATGCTAGGCAGTGCATGACCCACCCTCACACTCCCACGCACATACTGCAGCAGATCAACTTCATGTGTCCCCCACCCTGCACTCTCACTCACACTCTGAGTTACTCACCACGACATTAGGCGCACCAAAGAGCCTTGGATACTGGTTGAGCACCTCGTCCACCAGGAGCTCCAGTTCCTCAGTGGTGAAGGGAGTGGCACGGATCTTCTCAGTCCTCACCATCACTGTGGGCAGGAGACAGCAGCAGTGGCTGTTGGTGGTGAGGGGTCTCAGGCAGCAGTCCCTGGAGGCAGCAGCAGGTGAGGGGTCTCAGGCAGCAGTCCCTGGAGGCAGCAGCAGGTGAGGGGTCTCAGGCAGCAGTCCCTGGAGGCAGCAGCAGGTGAGGGGTCTCAGGCAGCAGGCTCAGTGAGCTGTGGCAATGTGTGGCTCTCTCACACACATATATAGCCCCCAGGGCTCGTTTATGTTGTTCTGAGCTGCTGCAATTGGTGTTCCAGGTCTGCCTCATTCAAAACATCCAATGACCGGCCCCGCGGTGGCGGAGCACGCCTACTGCGATTTTCAAAGTTGCATCAGGCAACCGCGATTGCGCTTCCCATTGGCTGGATGGGCATGCTCCATGGTGGTGACACACCGCAGGGGACAGGCGTGCGGTACTGTGGTGGTGCATCTTACAAGTGCAGCCAATGACCGGCCCGCGGTGGCGGAGCACGCCTACCGTGATTTTCAAAGTTGCATCAGGCAACCGCGATTGCGCTTCCCATTGGCTGGATGGGCATGCTCCATGGCGGTGACACACCGCTGGTGCCAGGCGTGCGGTACTGCAGTGGTGCATCTTACAAGTGCATCCAATGACCGGCCCCGCGGTGGCGGAGCACGCCTACCTTGATTTTCAAAGTTGCATCAGGCAACCGCATTTGCGCTTCCCATTGGATGGGCATGCTCCATGGCGGTGACACACCGCTGGTGCCAGGCGGTAGTTCCCGCTATTCCTGAGCCATGCATTGCCATGAGTGACCGGGATCTGGGTGGCGGAGCATGCCATCCGCCATTAGCCATGTGTATATGCCTAGCAATCCTGCCATGGTGTCTTGGACCATGGCGGTGACACACCGCTGGTGCCAGGCGGTAGTTCCCGCTATTCCTGAGCCATGCATTGCCATGAGTGACCGGGATCTGGGTGGCGGAGCATGCCATCCGCCATTAGCCATGTGTATATGCCTAGCAATCCTGCCATGGTGTCTCAGACCATGGCGGTGACACACTGCTGGTGCCAGGCGGTAGCTACGGTGAGGGTGCAGCATGACATTGTTGACTATGGGCGTGATGGTGTTCTTAGAGCACGTTTAATGCAGCAATGGACACATCGTGTAGTGTCAATGTCATGGGTCATATCTGTACTTCGAACAGTGGTCACTTTCAATTAAACATGGAACTTGATGTAATTAAAATGAGCTATAGTTCGTAATGAGAGCCTAAACTTCATATCTAACACCAAATGCAACACTGAAAGGACTAATGGGGCGCATTACTCCTACACAATTTCATATCTGACCCAAACATTTTGCCCAAAGTTCATGTCTCTCACCCCATTTCCACCCAAATTTCGTATCTGAGCCAAATTTTTACACACATATTCATATCTCACACAATATGTCGCTACACAGTACATGATTGTACAAAGATTTCAGCATTGTCTCCATTACTCACCACATATGTAACACTGTTGTCTGTTTGGTATCACCTATTACAGCATTCATGTAAGGTTATTGTTCGCTGTAGCAAAACCAAGAGTTTATGTCCACATGGACATGTGTGTGCTATACACACTGAAGGTTGTAACATACATCACCGGCACACTTTGAAATATGTTCCTCCTTAATCATTTGACCTGTCTGTATGCATTTGGGTATGTTTTGTCACCATATATGCAAAATGTCATCAGCATTACTTGTGTCATTGTGTAGGATATGTGCTCATGTTGTTCGGCCGGTCATATGTGAATTTGTCACATGTATTTTCCACAGCTGTGAGTATGTTGATAGTAGATTTGATGTGTGTGGTGTGTTACATTGGTACTCACCAAGGACAGGTGCATTGACCTTGTCCACATGAAGATTGCTGGCTTGGTGAGGGACTGTAGCCAAATGTGGTGCTGGTGCTCACTGACTGGTAAGTTTGACATGGCATCTGCGACCAGTAGAAGGTGACCCACAATTGGCCTGGACAGTTCAGCATTGCGTGTGCTTTCATGTGCAGTAATTGTGTGCAGTTTTGGCAGGGTGCACAATTAGGACACGTGTGCAGTGATATTAAACTGACACGTGTGGATAAGCCTGCTATGGTGTGGTAGCCTTTCGGGGGCACAAGCTGGTCCTGCGCTGTGTGGGTGAACTGATGGTGCTGTTGACTCAAGCTAATGATGGCATCCAAGACAGATGAGATATACCTTGATAGAGCTGGCTGTGGCACCCATCTAACTCAGACTTTTGTTGTTCTAATGGTACCAGAGGCCAACAAGTGATGCACAGCCAGCATCTTTGTCTGCAGAGGAATGTTGAGAGTCCGCTTTGTTATTCCTGACAGGCTGTGTGGTATGTGGCTAAGGATGCTTTTGATAGTAGTCCTTTGGTACCTGTGTCGTGCGATGACATCCCCTGTTGTTATGTGCATGAGGCTGTTGTGTCTTCGGTATTTACTCAGTATGTTCATGCGCTGACTTTTAGGTGTAGTGGTGTGGCTTTGTCCGGGTGGTGGTGTAGGTTGCTTCTGTGTCACTGTTGTGTGTCCAAGCAGCTGGAGTATTAGCTCCATGGCAAATGTTGTACTTTAGTTGTGTGTCTGGGCAGTGCTAGCTTCATACTGCATGTCATAGTGCAACTTTAGTGCAGATTGACGTTTGTCTACAGTCCTTTTGGATCACGTACCTGATCCACTTTTTGTGTGCCACATTGACAATCTGTGTGCTTGCTGATGATATTGTGCAGTTGTGTCTTGATTCACGTCAAGACTGCATATGCATATGCTGTTCATTATTAGTCATTGACTGACTTTGAATTGTGTGTAACAGCATGTATGGCATGTCTACTGATGACAGTGGATATTGGCACAGGCTTGTGAATATGTCTGTGATGTCTCTAGACTTGTGTGGATTAGCATTGGCTCACATTCCATGCTGAGTCCTTCAGAACTGGACAAATTGTGTAGTTCATGTATCCCCTGTCATGATTGCACAAGAATGTGTGGCACGTACAGCAGACATTTGGAAGCCAGCAGTGTTCCTGTTTCACACATGTCCTGTATCATTTACTGTCCGGGCTGTTTGCACCAGATTCTGAAATGGGACTATTACCATTCACAGACACAGTTTCCATGTTTGTTGTTCTCACAGTGGTAATACTGGAGAAGTGTAGTACAATGTATTCTCTATGTGTCATGACTATTGACTTGCACTGTATGGTGCATTGTGATGCCAGTCAATGTTTGCGCTGTGTGAATCAGAAGCTACGGAGTTGTGCACATCTCATGGTCTGTTGCAAAGACGTGTCCCCTTTCATCTCACCTAGGAGGCGACCAAATGTGTATCGTCCTGTCACCCTGCTGGCTAACATTGAGGATGATGACGTAATATGCAGATTCCGTCTGGACCGCACGAACATCCAAGACCTGTGTGCCATGTTGGATCCTCACCTGCGGGCTGGCAGGACATACCCAACAGCATTGACAACTGAAACAAAGGTGATGGCGGCACTGCATTTCCTGGCTAGTGGGTCATTCCAGGAGACAGTGGGCATTGCAGGGGGGATGTCTCAGCCCACCTTCAGCATGGTGCTAAGGGATTTCCTGTTGGTCATGATGCGATACAAGGACCAATACATCAGTTTTCAAAGGCGGGCGGCTTTGGCAGATGTAAAGGCGGATTTTTATGCCCTTGGCCACATCCCGAATGTTGTAGGTGCTATTGACTGCACACATGTTGGCCTGGTTCCACCACAGGCACGGGAACACATCTATTGGAATCGTAAACATTCCCATTCCATCAATGTGCAGGTGGTGTGCCAGGCCGATATGATCATATTGCATGTATGTGTCAAGTTTCCGGGCTCTGCACATGATTCATACATCCTGCACAACAGCATTGTGCCCCAGCTGATGGCCAATCTACTTCCGGAGCGGGCATGGATTGTGGGTGAGTAGGAAGAGTCAAGATGTGTGCTGTGTGTGCCATGCTGTCCTCTGCCATAGTTGTATTACTGAATCGTTATGTTTATTTCACACCTAGGTGACTCTGCATATCCCAACAGACCGTGGTTGCTGAGCCCACTACGCAATCCTAGGACACCGTCTGACGTCCGCTACAACAATGCCCATGGTAGAACACGTTGGGTGGTGGAGCGAACCTTTGGTCTCTTAAAATCGAGATTTCGCTGCCTGGACCGGACCGAAGGGGCACTCATGTACTCGCCCAAAAAGGTGTGTCAGATAGTGGTAGCATGCTGCATGCTGCACAACTTGGCCTTACGGAAAGGAATACCCATGATCCTGGACGATGATGACCAGCCAGGGTCCCCCCCTGCGATCCCACAAATGTCCAGTGACGAGGATAGTGGTGAGGAGGAAGGTGTCGACCATCGTCAGCAGCTCATCAACCGCTACTTCACTTGAAGGTGGGTGACGATGTACAACTGGTCCATTGTCTGTTGATGTAGTTGTTTGGGTGGAGGTCTATGTGATCTTTGTGAGTGCATCCTGTTGTTGACTCAGTGCTGGCTGCCTATGTGTTGGATACAGGGTATGTAGGAACTGCTACAGGATGTCTCTGTTGGTACTGTTGCACATTGTTATGTGTGCATATTGTTGTACAGTGAGGACATGTGTTGTGGGATGGCTGTGATGCCACCACCTGACTAGTGACTTTTGTTCTGTTGTCTTTTGCTAGGTCCCTTCTGCCTCCCCTTGCCTACAGAGGATCCATGCTCCTGTGACATTGTAACCTTGGTAAACATTGCACATACTGTGATAAACATGGAGCAGACTCAACCACCTTTTTGCATTTTTGTAGTTTATTTGCAATGGGTATCTGTGAGAGGGAAGTGGATATTTACATAAGTGTGAATGGTGAATCAATGAGTTGGCAGTCATGGTAGATGAGACAATCGGGTAGGCACCACATTGCTGTGGTGACACAGTCCAACAGACGAATGCCATTACCATGGCAGTGTGGGTGAGGACAGTGTACAGAGTCAATGGTTGGGTGAATAGTGTTGACATCATGGCTGGCTCTTTGACTGGCGTTTGGCCGGTGCTTTGCCACGGATGAGTCCCAAGTTCTTCTTTGGACGGCCCCTTCTTCTTTTGGCAGGGGGGGCATCGTCTACTGGGCCAGTGGGGTCTGAGGAGTCACCCCTCTCCGTGCCCGCAGGGGTGGATGATGAACTGTCATCCTGCGTGGCAACGGGGGGAGGTGGAGGTGTGGTCTGTGGCACTGGCCTGTCCCTCAGTACCGCCACTAACTGGCCCATCAGATCCACGATTTGTCCCATACGGTTGTCCATGGACCTCAGCAGACGTTGGAGCTCCTGGGCATCTTCGTGGGCCTGGCCCATTTGTGCCTGTGTGCGTTCATAGGCACCCACAACTCTGGTGATGTTAGCCAGGGCTTCGGTCACAGTGTCCGGTGTTTTTGGAGTCCCACTTGTCCTCCCACCTGCCCTGCTATCACTGACCTGTTGCCTCACCACCCTAGCCACACGCCTGCCCTCCACAGTTGTTGGTGTGGGATGGGCATCCTCTGTGGCTGGGCGAATGTTGCAGGCAAAGGTGGTAGTGGTGGTGGTGGTGGTGGTACAGGTTGTTCCAGCAGGGGTCAGCGTTGTTGCTGATGGTGGGGGGGCAGTGGGGTCATGTGACCGGTTGCGCCCTGGCACACCAGATGGGCCGGCTTGGAGCTCCTCATCCAAAGAATCCAGGGACTCCGCATCCGAGTGTCCATGTTCCGGGGGAGGAGACTGGCTCTGCAAGTTGAGGTTGTTGTCCTCTGCAGTCAGTTGTTGGTCACCTGTGGAACAGAGGGTACATGGTCATTGACTTACAGCCATATGGCTTGCTGTGTTTGATGTCTCTTATTTACATGTTATGCAACACACAGTTACGTATTTCATGAGTTGAATGTCTGCACAGTGTTGTTCGTCATGACATGATGTGGAGGTACATACATCTTGTTCCATGGTGTGAGAAGTCATTGGATGCCATGCCCAACTTGACCCTCTTGTATGGAACTGATGAGTTGTCATCTGACAACTGGCTGCCATGCAACTTGATGTGATGCATCGAGGATGATTACTCTTCCCGACAGATATTACATATGCACATGTACTAGACATTGTCACATTGTTATCTCATGCATACCTTTGTAATGTTCTGTGCTTCTATTTATTTGCTCGACAGACCATGCCTTTTTATTGTTACTATGGTCCTTCATGCTCAGCACCCATGTAATTTGCACATAGCATTCTGTGCAGGGCATATTTGGTCCCTGATTTGCTTACACATGGGTTTAGTTGAGTCACAGTTCTGTTTCTGTCACAGTTACATATGCATCGCTGTCTGCATTCTATCAAATGGTATGTCATTGGGGTGTATTTTGTTGTGATGTGTGGCATTGTGTTGGCATTAGCTCAATGCTTTCGTTGAGGAATGGTGGGGTGCATGCACTGGCTGCTTACCTGTACAGTTGGCATCTTTTGGGTGGATTTCTACCACAAGCTTCTGGGTGGGAGGGAGTGCTCCTTCCTGCTGAGGGATGGGGCAGGGTGTGCCTGGTGGGAGTTGTAGTGCTGGCCTCCCTATTCCAAAGACACCTCCCTGGAAAGAGGGCTACCTACCTGTTAGGTGAGGGTGTAGCACACAATGACTGCCACATGGTTGTGGGTGGGGGGAGTAGTCCATCCTGCTCAGCTGTGGGACAAGGGGGCCTGGTGGGAGTTGTAGTGCAGGCCTCCCTATTCCAAAGACACCTCCCTGGAAAGATGGCTACCTACCTGTTAGGTGAGGGTGTAGCACACAATGACTGCCACATGGTTGTGGGTGGTGGGAGTAGTCCATCCTGCTCAGCTGTGGGACAAGGGGGCCTGGTGGGAGTTGTAGTGCAGGCCTCCCTATTCCAAACACACCTCCCTGGAAAGAGGGCTACCTACCTGTTAGGTGAGGGTGTAGCACACAATGACTGCCACATGGTTGTGGGTGGGGGAGTAGTCCATCCTGCTCAGCTGTGGGACAAGGGGGCCTGGTGGGAGTTGTAGTGCAGGCCTCCCTATTCCAAAGACACCTCCCTGGAAAGATGGCTACCTACCTGTTAGGTGAGGGTGTAGCACACAATGACTGCCACATGGTTGTGGGTGGGGGGAGTAGTCCATCCTGCTCAGCTGTGGGACAAGGGGGCCTGGTGGGAGTTGCGGGCAGGCCTCCCACACCCAAACAGCCCTCCCTGTAAAGATGGCTACCTACCTGTTAGGTGAGGGCGAAGAACACAATGGATGCCACATGGTTCTGGGTGGGGGGAGTAGTCCATCCTGCTCAGCTGTGGGACAAGGGGGCCTGGTGGGAGTTGTAGTGTTATGTTATGTTATGTTATGTTATGTTATGTTATGTTAATCCAGCTTGTAAAGCGCACGGTTACCCGGAGGTGTCCTGGTGCTAGTAGCATAATTTTTCTGAGAGCAAGGATGGACCAGGAAGATGTGTGGCTGAGGGAGACCTTATAAGTTAAAGAGCCATGTTTTAAGTTGTTTCCTAAAAACAAGAAGGTTAGTGGAGTTCCACAGATTCCACGCCTTGGCTGCACCTGTTATAAAACTTCTACCCCCCCACGAAGCTTTCTTCGTGGGAGGTATGTTCACCAGTTTGGCTCCTGATGAGCGTAGGGTTCTCTTGGGAGTATACCATTGAAACTGGTTAGCCAAAAAGGCAGGCCCCTGACCATGCAGTGCTTTGAAGACCATGCATAGTGACTTAAATTGCACCCTTTTTCTGATGGGCAGCCAGTGTAATCTTCGTATTTGTTTGGCTACCGATACAAATTTAGGGATGCCTGTCACCAACCTTACTGCCACATTTTGCAGAATCTGCAATCTGTTTAGATGCCGCTCTAAGATGTTTAAATCTGCTGAGGGATGGGGCAGGGTGTGCCTGGTGGGAGTTGTAGTGCTGTTTGCCTGGACACATACAACACAGTAGATGTGGTCTACCTTTGTGATGTTTGAGGTGGGGTGGATGTAAAATCAGTGTGACCTGTGTGTGTTTTTGGGGTGCAGATGTGTGTACTTGTGCCTCAGGGATGTATCTTTGTAGTTGTGCAAGACAGTACATGGCAGTTTCATGGTATACATTAGTTGGTACTTACCAGCCTCCACTCTCCCGGGTATTCCTTCAAGACTCTCTGGATACAGTATGGCAAGCACCTTCTCCTCCCACGCAGTGAACGGTTTTGGTGGGAAGGGAGGGCCTCCACCAGTCGCATCAGCCAGCTCACGGTTCTTGGCCCTCCTCTTCTTGACAACACTCTTCAGGTCATGCCACCGCCTCATGATTTCATTCTTGTTGCGGGGCACATTCCCTACTGCATTGACCTTGCCCACTATCCTTGCCCACATGTTTGTTCTTGTGGCTAATGGTGTCTGTTGGACCATGCTGCCAAAGAGTTGTGGTTCTACTCTGATTATCTCATCTACCATTACTGTCAACTCAGTGTCAGTGAATTTTGGCATTTTCTGTGGTGCCATGGTGTGTGCTGTGCTGATGTTTTGGGGTGCAGTTGTGAGGGTGGTGTAGGTGGTGTGTGTGTGTGTTGTTGTGCTGGTGAGATGTGTGCTGTTTTGCCTATCCAATGTGATGCCGGGTTTGGTTACTTCAGGGCTGGAGTAGTGCAAAGGATTGTGGTCAGGGAAGGGGCTGGTTTTATGCTCAGCTATGTGGGTGTGTCAAGATGGTGTAATGCAGTCAGGTGTGCTGTGTGGGTTGTCCTGTGATTTGTATATTTGAATTTGCCATGGGGGTGTGTCATTGGGATCTTTCAGGTTATTTTGGGGGCAGGGCTAGTTGCCTGTGTGCATTTGCTGGCCTTATTGTTTTTTGTTTTACTTGGCCGCCATTTTTTTTGCGGAGCATCCGCAGCGATGGCTGTGCTGCAGGGCTTCCGCCGTATCTCACATTCATTACTGTTAGCGACCGCGGCGGACGGAAACAGCCGATCGTACCGCTGTGATATCGGGGATATCATAATATCATTGGCAGTCACTCCGCGTGTGTGGCGGCGGGTTGATGTGTTTCCGCTATGTTACCGACCGTCGCAGTTGAATTTTCACTTTCTCTGCCCTCTACGGGTGGTTTTTCGATGCCTCCTACCGCCGCGGATGGAACATTTTGGCGGTTGATCCTAATAGGGTCGGCGGGGTTTCCGCGGTACCTGCGGACGGTGATTTTCCGCAACCATGGCGGTCGGATTTTTTCCGTCCGCCATCGTAATGACCCTCTTAGTCTGCAGATGTCAGAAGGAGTATAGAATATAGATTTGGGATGGTTAACCTCATGGATGTTATAGATGCAACCTATATGTCCACAGCGCTACCTGTTGATCGCTATTGACGTGGTGGTCCCATCTAGCACGCATTCTCATAGAAACACTTGAAGTGTGCCCATGCAACCTTCCCCTACAGGCATTCTCATTGTGCTGCAGCCACAGAACAATTACTTCAATCCTAGGGTTCTTTTTTTAGAATGACAATAAGCACCTTATGTGTACTTGTGAAAAAGTCATTTATTTCCTCCAGCTTTGAGGAGCTGGGGCATTTGGGGACACAGCACAATCTCCTGAGCACATATTAGCAAAGCAGATGCATCTTTGCAAAGGAGAGCCTCTCCCTTTTCCAGGGGTACCTTTACTTAGTAAATTTCTGCTCACATATCATCAAACTTGGACGATCCGAAAGCAGGAATTCACTCTATGGACCACCTGATCAAGCGTTTGTGGGGGGGCACTTAGCCCCCAAAGGTCATGGCTACCCCAATGATTCACAGCTCTACCAGACTTTCTACCGCAAGCCAGAAGGAAAATTTAGGGATTTACCCCAATCATTATATAGTACACAAAAGGAGGACCGGAGGAAATTTAGAGACCAGCGGGGGCCGATCCCCCACTCTTACAACTACAGTGAAGGGGTTGTAGCCCGCACTATGACTAGGTTTGTAGTGCGAGGAGGTCCCCAATGATGAAGCACACCACCTAAGGGTGGGTGAGTGGAATCGTCCTAAGAAAGGGATACTCCAGCACTCCGATAACTAACTAGACCCAGGGGTCTACTATTGTGTTTTGTATTTACACCAATCAGCCTATCCTAGAGAGTCTGAAAGCAACAGAAAACACTAGGGATTTCAGGAATGGGATGGGTCATATCAGTAAGCCAATCTTTTAACGTCAGGAGAGGGCCGCAAGCTCAGCACATGGCAACACGTCTTTTCGCCAACAACAGCCCTATGGCCACCAATCGCCGAACCGTGCACCCAACATCTCTATCATATCCCAGAAATGCTGGCAGTGAAGCAAACGCCAGGGTCTCACCAGTAATAATCTCTAGTTCTCACAACACCGCATGCCAAAAATCGTGCACTACGGGGCAGGAACATGCAAGGTGCGTAAATTCAGCCACCTTCTCCCTGCACCTCTGACAATTTGCATTGTTGCGGAGCCCATATCGATAAAGCTGTTCTGGGGTGTAGTATATCCTGTTGAAATATTTGAAGTGCAGGAACCTGTGCCTACCATTCAATGATATAGTTTGGATTATGGAGCAACAATATTGCCAATGTTTATCATTAATGACTATCCCTAGGTCCCTCTGCTAGTCTAGCCTGGCCTTCTTTATACCAGTTCTATGTTTCCGGTGCGAATGCATAATACGTCGTCACTAATCAGTTAGGGGTAGCAGCCTGAAGAAGGGAAGACAGTGCTGGCATCTCTGGGGTTCTAGTAAGTCATCTCCCAATAACTCCTGAAATGTATTCCTAGCTCTATAACAATGACATTGTTGGAAAGCTGTGGTCCTAATACAGCCTGCCCAGGCCTTGTCCCATGTATGTATTTTTCCTCTTGAAAGAAGTTCCCCTTCATGCTAAGGCCAACACCATTCAGCGCCTGTGTCACTCCCTGCTCCCTGCCTATTGGGAGCCATAAGCACCCATCCAGTAGAATATATGGTGAATACAGTAAGGAGCCAGCCTGCCTCTCCAAGAGACCGCGCCAAGTGTAAATTGTAGCCTTCAATGAGTCCAAGACTCTGTGCATCCGCGCCGGATCCCGGAATAGTGTTTGTGGTAACGTGTGTGGGTCTGCGGCATCTCACTCTAGGTGCAAGTGTGGCAAGTCTTTTGGGCCATGTATCCAATAATGCGTGAAACTGTACTGTGCCACTCAATAATAGGTCACTAGGTCTGAGGCGTTGAGTCCTCCGATGTCGAAGGGTAAAGTATGAGTCTCCCAACACACTCTCAGTTGTTTTCCCACCCATGCCACTCTGATCATTACGGTTTAAAGATTATCTAACACTGAACGGGGCAGTGACATCGAAATATTCTGAAATAGAAATAGAAACCAAGGTAATATCACCATTTTTATTATAGCTATACACCCGATGAGTGATAGTGGCAACGTGATCCAGCGCTCAACAGTTGCCATGAGTATCTGTATCGCCTGACCATAGTTATCAAGCATAACCACTGCAGGGTCCGTGTGTATCTGTATATCTAAGTAGCGAACTGAGTCCGTCGACCTCTGCAATGGGAAATCCAGGAGGATGGGATTCATGGCCAGCGTGAGAGGAAAGATAATAGACATCCCAATTTGCCCTAAGGCCAGAGTGTCCTCCAAATCGCACCACCTCGCACAGCATTGGGGCTAAGTTGCGCTCTGGCTGGCGGACGTATAGTAATGTGTCACTGGCATATGCCGATGTGATCAAATTATAGCCCAGAAAAGGCAAGCCCCGGTGTCCATAGTATTCCAGAAGCACACAGGCCAGCGGTTCAGCCTCCAAGGCATATAACATGGGAGACAGAGGGCAGCCCTGTCCGGTGCCCCTCGTCACCACAAATAGAGCAGACACTATACCATTGACACGCACCGGAGCAGTTGGTGATGAGTATAGGACCATTACTGATCGCAAGGATATTTCTCTGACCCCTATTCTTCTCAGGACCGCAACATGAATCCCCATTTGACAGAGTTGAATGCTTTTTCCACATCGAGAAACACGGCTGCCACTCAAGTCCCCTGGTCTATGCGCTGAATGGTGCAAAATAACATCTGTAAATTGAACGTCAGGCTCCGGCCAATCGCAAAGCCAGCCTGCTCCTGTCCTACCACGACAGGGAGTAGCGGGCCAGGCGATTAGCCAAGTCTTTTGCATAATGGTATATAAGATGTGCAGCTATTTGATGGATTGCCGGGCTTCAGTAGGATTACTATCAGAGCTTCGTGCATTAAAACAGGCATAGTTCCAGTTCTGAACATTTCCTCATATAGTGTTACCAGATGGGGGATAACTAATTCCTGGTAGGCCTTATAAAAAGCCATGGAGTGTCCATCAGAGCCCGGCACCGTACCGGAAAGTATGTCCCTGAATGCTACACGAATCTCCTCTGGGCGCAGTGGTGCCATAGATGTTCCCTATGCTTATTAGTGAGCCAAGTCATGGCTATATGCTCTAGGTAGTCTTTGGGATCATGTAGGCAGAGGTGGGCCACGGCCTGCATAGATCAGTATAATAACTGAGGAAGCAGTCAAATGCTCATTCAGGGTCACTCAGTGGCTGGCCCTCTTCGTCCTGTACCTCCACTATCACATACGCATCTTGGCAGGGGTGCAGAAGCGCTGCAAGGGTGGCACCATGATGTTCCCCCTCTCTGTAAGCGCGTGTTATAGCATACTTTCCTAGGTGTTGCACCTTGCTCTGAGCCAACTCATGGAATTAGAAATTCTTGGTCTTAATGACACTTAGGATACTGCTGTCATCCGACTCCTGATGCCGCTGCCGTAATTCAACGATCTCTTTCTCTAAGCAAGTCAATCATTCACACAGCGACCGCAGGACCCCCGCATGTTTAGATATTGTGACTCCACCTATGTAAACATTGAACGCCTCACAAACTGTAACAAATTTGTCAACTGACCCAGCATTGATGCAAAAGAACTCCTCTATCACCAACCCCAGTTCTTCATGAAATACCGTATCTAATAATGAAAATGGAGGAAAGTGCCAGGAAAATGCTGCTGACTTTGGTGTGTGCAGTGTGGGGTCCAACAGTACAGGAGAGTGATCTCAGTAAGTCCTTGGTAACGGTTCGCAACTGTAAACCCTGGATGCCATTTCCCGTGACAAAAGTTAATAGTCAATTCATGTATGAGTATTGTGCACTGTGGAATAATGAGTATATCCTGGGTCCACGGGTCTATCAGGCCTTCTTCAGTAGCTAAGCCTATAAGAGTCCGAGCAGCAGCCGAGGGTCTTCTAGGTGGGTCCTTGGAGCGATTGTGAACTGGGTCTAACGCGCAATTGAAATCACCACCCTAAAGTTGCGGTAAATCACCCCATTGAAGAATACGCGTGCATAATGAGTAGTAGAGCTGCGGGTCATTGTAGTTTGGTCCATACACCCCAACCAGTAGGACTGCCGAATCAGCCTTATAACAACTCGCCACCACAAATTGACCTCCCTGGTCTGCACATCTCCAATAAGCGCACTCCCGACCCTCTATGCACCCAAATTAGAACACTGCGAGCATGTGTGGTAAAGCCTGCTAAATAACAAATGCCCTGCATTCTACATTGGGTCAATACACCTGTGTTCAGGGCTGAGTGGGTTTCTTGCAGGATCGCAACATCAACATTATGGGCCCGATTCTGATGCGGGTTGGAAAAGCTTCCCGACCGAGGGCCTGATTCTGATGCGGTTAGGAAGGCCTCCTAACGGCATTTGCTCCTTCCAAATCGGATCAGGAACGTGTCTTCCCGACCGAGGGCCCAATTCTGATGCGGTTAGGAACAAATGTTCCCATTGAAGTCAATGGGAGTTCAACCAAATCGTATCTGGAAGCATCCGGATGCATCCTACTCCGCCGGTCGGACTTTCCCGATCCGAGTGGGTCGGACACCATTTCCCAACCGATTCGGTCGGGAAGCTTTTCCAACCCGCATCAGAATCGGCCCCTTTGTCTTTTGAGATAAGCCAACACCTTCTGTATCTTTATGTGGTCTTTCAGGCCACTGACATTCCAAGTATGGAGGCGGAGTAGCGGTAGGCCTCAGTGGGCTCATCGCAGCATAGTTCACATCATCTGACATCAAATATTTGGCATGCACATACACTCACAGCCAATAGTGTAGCACATACCGCTCAAAGCCATTGCCAGAAACCACTAACCATGAATCATCAACATAACCCACCCTCCACCAACGCTATCAAAACCCAAAACATACACTGCAATGCATCTACCCACCCTATCCCTCCCGACCCCCCCTCAAAGAAATCCAAACAGAAGCAGATGGTATACACATAGGGACAGATGTTGCCTGGCCTTTCACCCAAAGCAGCATGATGCCGCTTGGGCCGTATAACAAATATAACGGGAGCCTGAAGTATCAGAGCAATGGCATTCCTAGTGTAGCAGTCAAAATACAAAGTGCAGAAACAGTGCAGCATCATATCAAGAGTCTAATGCAAGTACAGCCCGTGTCATCATTCTACCATCACAGCTCTAATGGAATGTTCTTACCAATAATACAGGAATTTAGGGGCTTATTAGGATGGCGGGCAGACCTGAGTCCGCCCGCCATCCCCGCGGTGTTGGGACCGGCCGCCAGACATGCGGCGGTCCCGCACAGCGAATTAGGATGCGACCGCCACCCTGGCAGTCGCATTCCACATTTTAACATTGCAGCAGGTGCTGGTTACAGCAGCACCCGCCGCAATGTCAAAATTGCATGCCTGGCATGTCACTGCACCACATGGCAGGCACCACACGGTGCCTGCCACTTGGTGCAGCGACATGTAGGGGGGTACCATACCCCAAGTGCACCCACACCTCCCCACCCCCGGGGGCCCGCAACGGGCCCCCAAACCCAATCCCCGCCAGCCTTTCCATGGCGGCATCGCCGCCATGGAAAGGCCTTTAACAATCAACATCCTAATATGGCTGGCGGTGCCTGCTAGGCACCACCACCATATTAGAGCCCCTGCTCCGCCCGGCAGGCAATCGTAACGATTGCCTGCCGGCGGAAAAGCGGCGGACGGACTGTCCATCCGCCACGATACCCACCGCCATCGTAATATGGCAGGGGTATTTCACTTTACGATGGCGTAACGGTCGCCACCGCCGGCTCGGCGGTGGCGATCATTACGCCATCGTAATGAGCCCCTTAGCAACTTCAGTAGTCCACCAAGGATACACCACCACCACCTGAGTACCTTGGGCAACCCCTCGCAAGCGACACCTGTCTGGGCCCCACGGACAACAGGGCCAAGGTCGACTGAACAGAATCGCCGGCAACCATGGGGTGCAGTAGTCCCAGAAGCCAGAGGACCAAACGTTCAGCAGGAAGCAGCAGTCTTAGCCTTCCATGTTTTAGTCGCAATCAGATTCTGCCACAGTCCTATCAGAAGAATTTTGACTGGACCTCGCTGTCTCCTTCTGCTTGAGAATTTGTTATAGTTGTTTGGGATCAATGAAAAAGATGCCTTGTTGTCCACCATAACTCACAACCTCGCAGGATATAACATGCTATATTCCAGTGGCAGCTCATGCAGTCTTTTCTTTGCTGGGGCAAAAAGGCATCTGGCTTCTTGTACTTGTTGTGTAAAAGCGGGTACTAGGATATGTCCGAGCCCTCGTACCTTAGAGTCTTTAATTCACGAGATTTGCGCAATGCTACATCTTGGTCCCTGTAATTCAACAGTCTCACATTTAAAGGACCAGGGTAGCACCTGGGAATAAACGCGGGGCAAGCAAGTGGTGGGCTTGCTCCAAAATGAGGATATCTGAGAAGATGTCTCGCCCCAGTAAGCCTATAAGGAGCCATTCCACAAAGCGTTCCATGTTGTCGATATTGGTGGTTTCTGCAATGGCCACTAAATGTAGATTATTTCTGCATGAACGGGCTGCTAAACACTCGTCATTCGCTTGTAGTGTGAGGAGTAACTTGTCCATCTTTTTATGTGCTATGGACATTGCGGCCTGCTTGTCCTCAGCCTCTGAGACGTGGAGCTCAATAGCGTCAAGGAGTTCAGTATGTTTATCGAGTCTCTCGAACATCCGGGCCATATGAAAAGATAATGTGCCAAGTTTACCGTTTATTTTTGTGAGGCTATGTTGCATGGCTGCCAGGATTTGTTTCAAGTCTGCATCCCCGTCCACCTCTGGGTCATCCATCATGGATCCCAATCTGGCTGCATCACCCTGGCGGGGTTTGGGAGTCTTGCAGAGGTCTAAATGAAGTTTGGACTGGGTCTTGCCTGTTTTACCCATCTCGGCGAGCAAATAAGTATGTCAATATCAAACGGAGTACTCCAGGTAGGGGTTGGTAGGTATCCCTCACTAGTTATCCACTCCTTGATTATGGATGATGCAAACCCACCACTGTGGTTTGCAAGTCCCAGTGGAGAATCGCCTCAGTAGATGCGCTCGGCCCATTTAAAGCAATCGGTCATCCAAAGGGCACACCTTGTCAGATGCCCTGCGCTGAAGGATCAGCATGGAGGCACCAGGATAGGTGCTAGTATATGTGTGGGCCCAGCAGCCCCTCCTCTTTACATGCGACCCGAATGGTTCCTCAGAAGGGCCCACTTTCAGCAGTGGGCATGTAAGTTAATGCGGGCGGAGGTACTATCTATTGCCAGGTGGTAGCATAGACCCCACACTGCAGAATATGTGCTGGTCAGGCTCAGGGTATGGTCTGTCCATGCCTCTCATAAGAATGCACCCACCTTGTGTGATCAGGCGGTGTGGGCCATCTCAGACAAATCAGCTGCAGCTGTCTAGCCGCAGGTAGGCACAAGTCACATGAAGGCCCCAGCCATGGGTCCGCATGGCCAGAAGCACTGTGGCAGGCTCTATGTGTGAGTCCGGGCAGAGTCTTACCATCCACGCTGATGTGGGTCAGTGAGGAAAGCTGCAGAACACCTCTGAGTGCATCCTTGGTATCCGTCCACACCAATGAAGCGCCAGCGCCCAGGCTCCTCCACAGCGAAATACGCAGACCAGGCCCAGTGAAATATCCCTGTCACCCTATGCGCTGATCGCTTTCCACTTCCTCCTCACTCTGAGACCACACCACTGAGTCTGCAGTGGCCACTGTGGCAAGCACCAGGATACCGACAGGTAGGGTAGCACCCCACAGGGGTCCACCGTAGGCCAACGACAAAGCCGGCACCGCCTCGTTCTTCTCTCATGTGGGGAACCGGATCCGACACAGGCTGCGATGCAATCAGCTGCTCTTCTCTGGTGCTATGCAGCCACTTTTCCATAAATATGAGCAGCAGGGGATATGTGTGTTTGGGGCTGTTGCAGGTCGCTGTTGTGGTGTTATTCATGCACCAGGATCATGTAGGATTTTAGATCGACGGAAGGAGCACACCTAAAAGGGGGTCATCTTTTAGCCCGGCAAGCTCGGCCCCCAAAAGCATCAAATGATAAGAGAGCTACAGAAATAAAGCTAAAATTGATGAATTGAGTATGAGGGCATTCCTCCTTGTGTCAGGCTGCGCATTCCCATTACCCATGACACCACTAGCCTTTCAGAGTCCCATGGTAGGAGTAGATTAGGGGTCTTCTTATGTGTTTGACTGTCAGGATCGACACTAAAGAGTAAAAGACATGACAAAATCACACAAGTAACATCAATGATCCTCAATATATTCTTTGTTCCCCTTCAACTGCTGACCCACTCATCTCACCCACTTTTCCATCGCTGTATCTAAGGAATATGACTTCTACTGGTGTGGTCTTTATAATCCACTGAATGACTATGACTCCCAAAGAGCCTAAGGTTCTGTGGTACACCCTGGATTCCAAAAGGCTGACACTTCACATGAAGAATGGAGGCACTATGTGGGTCAGAGGTTTGCTGGCATGCATGGATGCTTTATATTCCCAGACATTTGAAAACTAGAGACCCAGGGAAATCTAGGGTAGTGTGGCTTGTGTGGATCCCTTCACTTTTATCTTACCCAAATTGATATGCAGCATTCAAAGTATGGATAAAAAATTACCCTTCCTCATATTTGTGTGACAGAAACCTGTGGTTCTTCTAGCCAACGGTGAAAGAGCTATCAGACTCTATTGCCAACCCTATACCCACAGAGGGTATTCCACATGTGTGGATAGGCCTACTGCACGGGACAGGACAGGTCCAAAAGCAACCACCAGATGGGAGGCAAACATGCTTTCGGGAAGCTGGATGGTTGCAGTATTTGGGGATAGGGCCAGACAGCACTTTTTTCAAACTAGAGTACAAGGGCAATTCATCGATCTCACCATGGTTTCTTATGCAGAATGCCCATAAAACATACTACAATGTCTGAAAATATAATTTCCAATCAATGTCACTGGGAATGGCCCCAGTACGTGGGTCTGAGGAAGAACAGCCACAAAGGAGCATATGCTTTTTGGAAAACTATAGATGCGGTGAAATCTAAGGTGGTGTGGCCTGTATGGTTACATCAATGTTTATAACTAGAATCCACATCAAATGTAATTATTTGGATAAAAAATGTTTTTTCTCAAATTTCTGTGATGTAAAGCAATGAAATGTGTGTGTAACTGCAAATTTCCAACCATCCATTATTCCCACACTTTGATAGAAATGGTACCCCACTTATTTGGATGGGTCTATTGTCCATGACAGGAAAGGCCCAAATATACAACTATCTAAATGTCATCAAAGATATGTGCCAATGTTTTTTTGGAATGGTAGTTACCTGCTGCTTTGGTGTCTGAGTTCTCAGTTCAACTGGGACCAAGGGAACCTTACCAATCACAGATATTTCATGGAAATATCAACCTGTAGAAGTGGAGGGAGGTTTAGCTTGAATGAATCGCATTTCATTTTTTTACCTCAAATGCCCTGTGTAAGAAATTGAGGTATTAGTTGAGCGGGTGAGTACCCACCTCAAATAATAACCTCACACTTTGTCAGGGTGAACCACTAAAGTCACTCAATATACCTGAGCTGAACCCCCTGGCAGCTATGACAAAGAGAGACGGGTTTAACCTAAAAGTAATGTGTAACATATTTATGCAGTACCAAAAAAGTAATAAAGTCAAAACACAACAGAAGAAAAACCCAAACCACTTAAGAAAAATAGAGGATATTTTAATAAATAACATGACACCATATAACCAAAAACCCTGTAGGAGAAACCAGAGTTATGAATTTTTAAAGTTTAAATATAAAAATAGAGCCAAAAAGCATTAATTGCCAACTGTGGCCGGGTTATGCTTCACTGGGACATTGGTGCAAGCTAAGGCCAATTATGATGGAGCATGGGTCAGATGCCAAAACCAAGTTCGACACACTCAGAATTTTTACCTTCTGACTTAGGGCCTGATTTAGATCTTGGAGGACGGGTTACTCCGTCACAATGATGACAGATGGTAACTAGTCATAATATCGAATTTTTAATATTGATATACAATAATATCGAGTTTAGTATATCGACAAAACTAAAATATCGATGTTATATATATCGATGTTCAAAATGTAGAAATATCGAAGTATAAAATATCGATTCAAAAATATCGTAATAAAAAATATCGTTTTTAGTGTTGTTTAAAATATCAAAAAAAATATATAGAATGTATAAAATATCGTTTTTTAAAAATATCGTTATAGTATTGTTTTGTATTAAAATATTGTTTTTTATGTAATAATAGTTGTTGAATATTGTAAAAAGCTTTTTGTAATAGAAATTTTAGGAGCGGGATGTTGGGTTTTTAGGGGATAAGGGTGGGGAGTGTTTTAAAATAATGAGAAATGTTTTTTTTTAATTTAAAATATTTGATCATTTAAATTATGAAATGTTGTTTTAGGAGCGGGATGTTGGGTTTGTAGGGGATAAGGGTGGTGAGTGTTTTAAAAAATTAAAGAAATCTAATTTGGAAATTTAAAAAAGAATTAATTGAAATTAAATTTTTGTTTTAGAATTGGGATGTTGGGTTTTTAGGGGATAAGTGTGGGGAGTGTTTTAAATAGAATGAACATTTTTATAATTTAATTTACAAATTTAAATTGTATATTTAAAAAATACAGTTATTAGCAATGGTATGTTGGGTTTATAGAGGATGGTATTGGTGAGAATTTACAATTTGAAGAAAAAATACAAAATTAAATTGAAAATTAAAATTTTAAATTTAATTATTTAATTTATGAGTGCAAATTTGTGTTTATAGGGAAGAGGGCTGGTGAGTGTTTTAAAATATAATGTAATATTTTTTAAATTTTTGATTTTAAAAAAAAATTGAATACATTTCAAAATAATTAATTTAATTAAAATGTAATAATTAATGTGTGTAAAATTTATGATTTTATGGAATTTTGAATATAAAATGTTCATACATTTTTAATTTTTAAGTAATAAGAATGGTAAATATATTGGTTAAAAGATTTAATTTAAATGTATATTTATTAACTATATTTATCAGTGTATTTGAGTTTATTAATAGATTAAAATATTGAATTGTATGTAATTTATATTATGAGAAAACAAAATACTAAGGGGGTGATTAGCATAGCGGGCGGATCGCCAAAAGTCACCGCCCACATGCCTTTTCCCCCCGCCACATTAAGATGGCGGGGGGACCCCGGCGGACGGGAAGACCGTCCGCCGGTTTTCCGCCGGTCGACCAGTCGACCGGGCGGAAAAGGGGCTATATATGGTGGCGGTGTCTGCTAGACACCGCCATCCATATCAGCATGGGAGCGGAAAGGCATGTGTATTTTGCTTCCGGGGGCCCGTTGCAGGCCCCCAGGGTATTGGGGGGTGGGGGTGCACATGGGGTACCCCCCTCCATTGTCATGGACATGGTGGCAGGCACCTCGCGGTGCCTGTCACCTTGTGCATGACAATGCACACAGTGCATTCCCAGCATTGTGGCGGGCGGTGCTGTGAGCACCGCCCGCCACAATGCTGGGAATGGAGGATGCCACCGCCACGGTGGCGGTGGCATCCTAATCGCCGGTGTGGGACTGCCGCACCACTGGCGGCCGGTCCCAGCACCGCTAGGGTGGCGGGCAGACGAAAGTCCGCCCGCCATCCTAATAGGCCCCCTAAGTTGTTTTTTTTAATAATATTTATTTATTAATTAGTAATAGTGCTATTTATTTTTAAAAATTAAAAAAAAATTGAAAGAAATAACATTTGAGAGTATTGGTTTTATAAAATATTAATTATGTACAATATGTTATAATTTAATTAAATAATGTGTAGTGTCCTGCATTTTCCATTTTTCTTGTAGTAACTGGAGGGGTAATAGTAAATTATATAGTTTTATTAAATAAGATATTTGTTTGTTTAATAATAACTGCAGTGGGTATAGATAATTATATATGTTTAGTATCCAGCATCTTCCCTGACTTAATACTAACTGGAGTGGGAATAGTAAATTATACAGGTTTAATGTCCAGCACCTTCCCTGACTTAGGGGCCTATTACGATGGCGGGCGGACTTTGTCCGCCGTCACCGTAACGGAAAATGGGACCGACCACCAGAGGTGCGGCGGTCCCGCCAGGCCAATTAGGATGCGCCCGCCACACTGGCGGGCGCATCCTCGACTTTAACATTGCAGCAGGCAGTGCTGAAAGCAGCACCCGCCGCAATGTTAAAGTCCATGTTGTGCATTGCCATGCACAATGTGACAGGCACCGCGCGGTGCCTGCCACCTTGGGCATGGCAATGTAGGGGGATACCATAGGTACCCCCCAAGTGCAGCCCCCATCCCCCCACCCCCTGGGGGCCCGCAACGGGCCCCATGCAAAACTCCGAATGCCTTTCCATGGTGGCATCGCTGCCATGGAAAGGCAGGTTTTGGCATGCATCCTAACCTGGTGGACAGTGCCTGCTAGGCACCGCCACCATTTTGGGCCCCCTGCACCATCCGCCAGGCAATCAGTCGGATTGCTGGCGGCGGATGGTCTTTGCGGACGCAGTCATGTTCCCACCGCCATCATAATCTGTCGGTGGGAAAATTCCGTTTGATGGCGGAAGGAGCCCCACCGCAGGGCCGGCGGTTGCCACCGCCGGCCCCACGGTGGTGGCCCTTCCGCAATCCTAATCACCCCGTATATACTAACTGGAGTGGGACTAGTAAATTATATATCTTTAATGTCCAGCACCTTCCCTTAGTATATGTTAACTAATTTTTAATTTTTAAGTAATAAGAATGGTAAATATATTGGTTAAAAGATTTAATTTAAATGTATATTTATTAACTATATTTATCAGTGTATTTGAGTTTATTAATAGATTAAAATATTGAATTGTATGTAATTTATATTATGAGAAAACAAAATACTAAGGGGGTGATTAGCATAGCGGGCGGATCGCCACCGCCCGTATGGCGGTGGCGATCTGCCCGCCAAAAGTCACCGCCCACATGCCTTTTCCCCCCGCCACATTAAGATGGCGGGGGGACCCCGGCGGACGGGAAGACCGTCCGCCGGTTTTCCGCCGGTCGACCAGTCGACCGGGCGGAAAAGGGGCTATATATGGTGGCGGTGTCTGCTAGACACCGCCATCCATATCAGCATGGGAGCGGAAAGCATCCTTTCCGCGGCGGCATTGCCGCCACGGAAAGGCATGCGTATTTTGCTTCCGGGGGCCCGTTGCAGGCCCCCAGGGTATTGGGGGGTGGGGGTGCACATGGGGTACCCCCCTCCATTGTCATGGACATGGTGGCAGGCACCTCGCGGTGCCTGTCACCTTGTGCATGACAATGCACACAGTGCATTCCCAGCATTGTGGCGGGCGGTGCTGTGAGCACCGCCCGCCACAATGCTGGGAATGGAGGATGCAACCGCCACGGTGGCGGTGGCATCCTAATCGCCGGTGCGGGACTGCCGCACCACTGGCGGCCGGTCCCAGCACCGCTAGGGTGGCGGGCAGACGAAAGTCCGCCCGCCATCCTAATAGGCCCCCTAAGTTGTTTTTTTTAATAATATTTATTTATTAATTAGTAATAGTGCTATTTATTTTTAAAAATTAAAAAAAAATTGAAAGAAATAACATTTGAGAGTATTGGTTTTATAAAATATTAATTATGTACAATATGTTATAATTTAATTAAATAATGTGTAGTGTCCTGCATTTTCCATTTTTTTGTAGTAACTGGAGGGGTAATAGTAAATTATATAGTTTTATTAAATAAGATATTTGTTTGTTTAATAATAACTGCAGTGGGTATAGATAATTATATATGTTTAGTATCCAGCATCTTCCCTGACTTAATACTAACTGGAGTGGGAATAGTAAATTATACAGGTTTAATGTCCAGCACCTTCCCTGACTTTGGGGCCTATTACGATGGCGGGCGGACTTTGTCCGCCGTCACCGTAACGGAAAACGGGACCGACCACCAGAGGTGCGGCGGTCCCGCCAGGCCAATTAGGATGCGCCCGCCACACTGGCGGGCGCATCCTCGACTTTAACATTGCGGCGGGCGGTGCTGAAAGTGACAGGCACCGCGCGGTGCCTGCCACCTTGGGCATGGCAATGTAGGGGGGTACCATAGGTACCCCCCAAGTGCAGCCCCCATCCCCCCACCCCCTGGGGGCCCGCAACGGGGCCCGATGCAAAACTCCGTATGCCTTTCCATGGTGGCATCGCTGCCATGGAAAGGCAGGTTTTGGCATGCATCCTAACCTGGTGGACAGTGCCTGCTAGGCACCGCCACCATTTTGGGCCCCCTGCACCATCCGCCAGGCAATCAGTCGGATTGCTGGCGGCGGATGGTCTTTGCGGACGCAGTCATGTTCCCACCGCCATCATAATCTGGCGGTGGTAAAATTCCGTTTGATGGCGGAAGGAGCGCCACCGCAGGGCCGGCGGTTGCCACCGCCGGCCCCACGGTGGTGGCCCTTCCGCAATACTAATCACCCCGTATATACTAACTGGAGTGGGACTAGTAAATTATATATCTTTAATGTCCAGCACCTTCCCTTAGTATATGTTAACTGGAGTGGGAATAGTAAATTAAATATGTTTAGTGTCCAGTACTTTCCCTGACTTAATACTAACTGGAGTGGGAATAGTAAATTATATATCTTTAATGTCCAGCACCTTCCCTGAGTATATATTAACTGGAGTGGGAATAGTAAATTATGTATGTTTAGTGTCCAGCACCTTACCTGAGTTAATACTAACTGGAGTGGGAATAGTAAATTATATATGTTCAGTGTCCAGCACCTTCCCTGACTTAATACTAACTGGAGTGGGTATAGTAAATTATATATGTTTAGTGTCCAGCACCTTCCCTGACTTAATATTAACTGGAGTGGGAATAGTAAATTATATATCTTTAATGTCCAGCACATTCCCTGAGTATATATTAACTGGAGTGGGAATAGTAAATTAGATATGTTTAATGTCTAGCACCTTCTTTGAGTATATATTAAGTGGAGTGGGAATAGTAAATTATATATGTGTAGTGTCCAGCACCTTCTCTGACTTAATATTAACTGGAGTGGGAATAGTAAATTATATATTTTTAATGTCCAGCAGCTTCCCTGAGTATATATTAATTGGAGTGGGAATAGTAAATTATATATGTTTAGGGGTCGATTCCGAATCGGGCCGGAAATCTCTCCGACCGAGCCGGACCCGGAGAGATTTCCGACCGAATCGGACCCGTGCAGTCCGACCGAACGAGTACGATGCGGCCGTATGTTATCGGACACGAGTCGGTCGGACTCCCATTGAAGTCAATGGGAGCCGGTCGTACAACGCGTACGCGGGCTCCCATTGCCTCAATGGGTGCGAGGCGGACAAGGGCGCCTCCTACAGCGAGTACGCCGCGGAGCGCTCGCGGCGTACACGCACAGGTAGGGGGACCCTTGGGTCCCCCTGTGTGCGCCTCGCACGGGTACGCGTACAGGGGGTCCGACACGGACCCCCAAAGTACGGCTCCGACAGCTCTTACGAGCCGGAGTGCGCGGCTCGGTCGGACTGCTCGCGGCGCGCATCGTACTTACCCGGCCGGGAAACGTCTCCATTGCGCGGTGCGAATCGGGTCCGAGCGAGTCGGTCGGAGCGGTTCGAGTCCGAGCGAGTCGGTCGGAGCTGTCGGGACGCCCGGACGAGTCGGTCGGCGACTCGCATCGTACTCGCTCGGCCGGACTCAGCGTACGGTTCGGTCGGGAAACAGGCTTTCGCATGGCTTTTTTCCCGACCGAATGGTATTGGGTGCGCCTCCGACCGAGATCGGAATCGGCCCCTTAGTGTCCAGCACCTTCCCTGACTTAGGGGCCGATTCCGATCTCGCTCGGACAGCCCTCCGAGAGCTGTCCGTAGCCTTACCTTGCGACCGACTCATACTGGGAGCCGGTCCGTCCGGGCGATGAAGTACGATGCGCAAAAGTGCCACAACTCCGAACGACACGTAGGCTCCGATTCCAGCAACATTTCCCGTACGAGCCGCTTATCCAAACGCCCATCCGAGTCGCCCAGAAGCAGTTACCACAATAGTTTAAGGCCGGACAAGTACGATGCACCAATCCTACGCGCCGAATGGGTCGCCACTAGCAGCACGTCACAGCATCCGGGAGAGATGAATAGCAGGTCCGATTCGCGCCACAACACGATCCACTGCTATGAAACGGACCAACTCACAACGTGTACGAGACGGAGCAACAATCAGCAAGTACGAGACGAACCAATGATGAATCCCATCACGCAGGTCATCCCAGTACTGTATATCTATGACCGGATCATGAACAGACGCGTACGTCACAGACGGTAACTCAGACACCCACACAAACAAACGTCACGAACGCGCGAAATGCTACATACACATAGGGGGGACATGCCGTCCACCAGCAAAAGCAAAACCCCAGGGGTAGCATGGTCCACACCACCAGCAGTGCCCACACCTAGGAGGGGGGTGCCCAGCACCACTACCATCCCCACTCATAGGGGTCTGGATGCCCTGCACCACTACCATCCCCACTCATAGGGGGCTGGATGCCCATCAATACCAGTACCCCCCACTCATAGGGGGCTGGATGCCCTGCACCACTACCATCCCCACTCATAGGGGGCTGGCTGCCCTGCACCACTACCATCTCCACTCATAGGGGGCTGGATGCCCATCAATACCAGTACCCCCCACTCATAGGGGGCTGGATGCCCTGCACCACTACCATCTCCACTCATAGGGGGCTGGATGCCCTGCTCCACTACCACCCCCACTCATAGGGGGCTGGATGCCCTGCACCACTACCATCCCCACTCATAGGGAGCTGGATGCCCTGCACCACTACCATCCCCACTCATAGGGGGCTGGATTCCCTGCTCCACTACCACCCCCACTCATAGGGGGCTGGCTGCCCTGCACCACTACCATCCCCACTCATAGGGGGCTGGATGCCCATCAATTACCAGTACCCCCCACTCATAGGGGGCTGGATGCCCATCAATACCAGTACCCCCCACTCATAGGGGGCTGGATGCCCATCAATACCAGTACCCCCCACTCATAGGGGGCTGGATGCCCTGCACCACTACCATCCCCACTCATAGGGGGCTGGATGCCCTCCTCCACTACCACCCCCACTCATAGGGGGCTGGCTGCCCTGCACCACTACCATCCCCACTCATAGGGGGCTGGATGCCCATCAATACCAGTACCCTCCACTCATAGAGGGCTGGATGCCCTGCACCACTACCATCCCCACTCATAGGGGGCTGGATGCCCATCAATACCAGTACCCCCCACTCATAGGGGGCTGGATGCCCTGCACCACTACCATCCCCACTCATAGGGGCTGGATGCCCTGCTCCACTACCACCCCGACTCATAGGCGGCTGGATGCCCTGCACCACTACCATCCCCACTCATAGGGGGCTGGATGCCCATCAATACTAGTACCCCCCACTCATAGGGGGCTGGATGCCCATCAATACCAGTACCCCCCACTGATAGGGGGCTGGATGCCCTGCACCACTACCATCCCCTCTCATAGGGGGCTGGATGCCCTGCACCACCAGCATTCACACGCATAGGGTCACTAAGCAAACCCCCACCACTACCATCTTTGCAAGATTCTATGTATGTGTGTGCCAAATGCCCACAACACTGATTCTGATAGTGAACATTCAATGTGACTCCCATCACATGTCGGCCCAAAAGATGAGTGTGGGGTTCAAAACTCCAGCATCTCAGGAACATTGTGGTAATGGGTTCCAAAGCCCACATCACTACAGTGACCAGAAGGTGAGTGTGGACAAAATAATAGCAGCATCACCAGACCAGCATTTGTGCTCACTGGTCCCAAATCCACAACCAATGTAGTGGCAATGTGGTGGTTGTGTCACATACAAACATAGATTTGAGAGGCACAGATTGCTGTGTATCACAAGACCTCCCTCTGCCATGTGCAGACAAGCATTGGCCATGAGCCCTGACAAGGCCCACAGTCTCCAATTAGACTATGTGAAAAGTGAGCATCATGATGCATACACACATATCTCTACGAACAGACACAAAAACTGAGGAATCCTGTGGAGACTGTCGATGTTAGGTGACAAAGTCCCATACCATGGCAGCAATGAGACATACCAAACATGAGCAATGTGCAGGATGATGAGCTACAAGATGCATGGACATTAGGGAAAAACCTCCAAACTACATCCACAAAATGGAACACAAAAGCAATACCAATGCAGAGGTGCAGATGCACAAACACAGACAGGCAGACCCACACTGCATATCATACACAACACGTGTGTGTGTCTCAGTGTCCCCCGGCTAGTACACAACACAAGAAGGTGGGATGAACTCCAATCACACCGATGTGTCCACAGTGCCATACAAAAAGTAACTAATGAACTGAGCACCCCTTTGTGGTCAAGCACACATCGTCAGATGAGTGGTATAGCAATGTATTCATGTGACACAAGCTGGGTGGAACAGCAACCAACACAGCAAGAGACAGACCCACTACATCACTACCCTCTAGTACCCTAATTTTGGGTGACAGTAGCCTGTACGCCAATCCCACTGTGATGACAAAGGTCTGTTTTGCCCATATTGTGGAGCACAGTCAGCTGTGCATACTGGGTCATGTGTCCAGAACGACAAACTCACATCACACCTCCATAAACACAAATCACTGGCCATGTCCTGCAACCAATGTGCAAAATGTAGGTAGGGGCCTAGACATGAAACAACTCACATGTGGCCACCCTCAACACCACACACCTTGATCTGCAACAATGTGCATCAGCTAGGCACACAGGGACTGTTGACATAGCTCAAGCACCCATTACAATCCCAGGGGTGGTGGGGGATCTAAGGTACACAAAAATCAACACACATGGCCTGTCAACAACACTTGTGAATGTCTGCCACACTGCACAGTATGCGGAACATGGGCATAATGTGAAGACAACACGATTCATTGGGAACCCTGCCACACACCTATACCAATGAGGAACCAAAGGAGACCCACAAAGAACACATGTTGACACCTTCCAACATTGCAGCAATGACCCTGATGAGTGGGAGTAGTCACACATACATATGAGTGAGCCTCACACTGACAGATACCACATAGGGAAAACAACATGATGTTTGAAACACATAAGTGCCAATGGGAATCCTGAATGTGTCCCATGTGCGTTTGACAACATCCCCTGAAATTACAACTAAAACAGCCATGGATGACAACCTAATGACCAGTAGTCTGCCATGCACCGACACCCCAGTAAACCCAGAGAAAAGAAGTCTGATGAACACAGGACAACTCAGCAAGTGCACATAACAGGAACATCTGCATGGAACACAAGCTGAGTCGAAAAAAGGGAAGGCAACACACACAGACATGCTCACACAACACACACCATGTGCACAGGCAATGCCACGGAATGACACAATGCCATGAGGGGTCTCCACTCCTGGGGAATGTCAGCTGTGAAAAACATTGTTTGTGCAGGGTCCTGTCATGCCAGCACACCACCTGCACAGTGAGCCAACAATTCCAACACAATGAAAGCTCTGGTCACAGCAACATGTGTACTGGAGTGTCCCTCCAGTCATCTGCACATACGCAATACACATGTAGAGATAGTTGCACTGATGACACAGATGACTTGTGTACCATGGATGCACAAACCTGCCTGTCCAGTGTAGATGGGCCCAGTCAGGGAATCTCACCATGTGCCCAAATGTAAGTACAACATATGTGCAACAGTGTATGCCAAAGATGTGAAGTAGCAAACCCAAAGAGATAATCCTGGTTACAACATTTCGCAATCATTACACCCTGTAATTGCAGCAAAGGATGTCACGGACACATAGCAGAAAAGTACACATATCCCATGGACCACATGGAGTCCATCACATCAACAAATCATCCTGTTGTACATTCAAAACACAAGTACAACATCAAGTCCATGATACTCATCATCAACATCATGTACATTAGATGCAACAACAATGGATAACCACAATTTGCTTTATTAAAAAATGAAACTCCTCAAAACTGGTAATTCGAGTCCACAATGTCAAAAGGCCAATCGCCAGTCCATTTCTCAGATCAACCATGGTGACATGTGACAAGTTGTCACCCATTGCTTGCCTGCACTGCTACGACCAGGGGACATCTCCCCTTGGAGGGGCATACATGGGGCAGGCCAGGCACCACAGGGACAGGATCAGGGGACAGCAGAATGGGGCAGGGGAGGGGTGGTGGGTGCTGGAGTGTCACTGGCAACTGCAGTGGAGGTGTCTGACACAGTGGGCACCGTCACAATTGCAGGGATGAAGTCAGATGGGGTGGTTGCCGGCACCACAGCAGTGGGCAGGTCAGATGGTGTGGACGTGGTCTCCACTGCAGTGCCAAAGTCAGACGGGTGGATGAGCTCTCCACTGCAGTGCCAACCTCCAAAGTAGTGTCATGGGGTCCAGGTGAGGTGGGCAGGACAGAGGGGGGAGACACGGACTCCACACCAGTGGTAGGAACAGGCTGAGCGTGTGAGGTGGGGGTGGAAGTGCATGTGGTAGGGGGGAGGGCCTAATCATTTTGGGGATGCGGTATCGGTGTGTGGGTGAACCAGGGGCAGGGTGTGGCTGGGGGACCTGTGGAGTGGTGGCCTGGGGGCTGCAGGACAGATACTGTGTGTTGGAGCTGCGGGATTGTGGTGGGGTCTTGCTCTTCCTAGTCCGGGGGGATTTGCGGATGGGGGCCTCACTGTCCGTGCGCCTGGGGGAGGGTGTCCGTGTGGCAGGGGAACTACCCCCTGTGCGTGGTGACTTCCTCTTCCCCTTGTGAGTTGGAGCAGATGGATTGGTGGGGAAGAGGCCAAGGTCACAGAGGAAGAGCTGCTGGGAAGGGGGGGTTGCAGGTGAGGCAAGGGAAGAGGTTTTGGAGGGAGAAGCATCTGAGGACTGCGGAGTGCTTGTGGATGTCTGTTTGTGCATCTGTGACCCATCCTCTGTGTGTGTGCCATCAGTCCCCAGAGTGTGCGTGCCTGTGGCTCTGGATTTTGGCTTGCGTGGCTGTGTGCTGCTTGTGTCTGTTGTGGTGCGTGCCGGTGCTGGTGTGTGTGTGCGTTGGACAGGTAGGGCAGTGGGGATTGTGGATGTGGCAGAGGTAGGAGGGGTGAGGGACTGTTGGAGGGACACTGCTGACGTCTGTGTGGAGGCCATGGCCTGAATAGTCCGATGTAGGGCAGACATGTTTGATGAGATGCCCTCCATGAAGGACACCAGTTGTGTCAACAGACTGGTGTGGGAATGGAGGACACTCAGCATCGCTGTCTGCCCTACATGGATCTGCTTCAGCAATTCCACAGACTCCACACTCAGGGCAGCAGGGGAGACAGGGGCAGGGGGTGTGGAGCCTGGCACAAAGGAGACATGCTCCCTTACACGGGGGCCTCCACGGACCTCTGGGATGGGAGCAGATGGGAGGGTGAAGATGGTGGTGGTGGCGGGGACAGACTCGCTCGGTGTTGTCTGGGGTCTGCTGACACCCGCCTCCACAAGGGAGTCCTCACTGGAGATGCTGTGTTCCTCAGCCGAGGTGGTTGTAGCTGAGGTATCCTCAGTGTGGCTCCCCTCACCCTCTGTGCCACTGGGTCCCTCCAACTCCTCTCCAGCAGACCCAGTCTGGCTCTGCGGCTCCTCTTGGTCCGTGGAGCTGTCTCCTCCAGTAGCTGAAGATGTTTCTGCAAACAATCAGGATAAACAGATACACATAAGTCACTTGTTTCATCTGAGACATCACAGTCATTACAGCACATTACAGATGACACATTTTCCGCATTTGCTAAATATTGCTAGAAGTGCTGGCACATATTTTAAAATACACCTGTCATTCTGCCAGTCAACCATGCCACTCATACACTCCCCTCCTTGGACCCATCTGTCTGGTGCATGTAGTATGCCACTACTTATATGTGCACACATGCACCGCATAGACATATCTCAGAACATCTTAAATTGTGAATGAAATGTGTCAGTACACACATATCCCATCTCCTGCCACTGACTCAGTACATGTGTCAGGATGAGGGATGGCCAAAATCATTGTCAGTAAAATGGATATGCTTCCTTCACAAGACACCATGATGTGCCCATGTATTGATGGTCAATGCCACAATAGAGTGTATGCTGTACAATTGACATAACGGCAGGATACACATTAGCAAGTGGGATACCATGCTACGGGCCAGTCTGGCTAATCAGTCATCTCTGGATAAAGTCACAGGGGCAGTGCATCCATAAATAAAAAGTCTGCACTGTGTCACAATCATAATCATTTTGGGGAATGTAAGCCCTGCAGCTGTCAAGTGCACATGTTCCACTACTGCTACACACATCTTAAGGCATATGATTATCCCATGTAATACAAATGCGACAGTTGAGTGACTACAAGCACCAATCTGTGAACATGATAACATCACAGTCTGATGAGAACGAATTGAGGCTACCTGCACTATTATGTATAATACATCATTATGCACCGTCAAGTGATCACACACCTATGTTTTTCCCCATTGTGATGATCCATTAGCCACACCTCAGCTAGCTGTCAAAAGCAAAAAGCTCAACACCACAGGAGTCTAAGATGCTAGGCCACTCCAGAATGATACTGAGGCAGACACCATATTGCATATTTCACAATTAACTAAATGTAGGCTGACACACAGGAGTAGGAGCACAGAGTGTTCCTCATGTCCGGAGTAGGCATACCTGTCCAGTTCCATGTGCAACATGGGATTACCCTGAACACTAGGCATCTGTTCATGCATGTGTGACACACATGATGTACATTATTATGAGGCCCCAAAATTGTCTTACCTGCTGCATGGCTGTGTGGTAAATACCACAGACACATATGGTGAGCCAAAGCATCAATTGGAACACATATCATTTGCTCACATAGAGTACATGTCTGATTTCTGGCAATGTGCAGACACATGGCAATCAATTGCCTCACTCATGAGGACAAAACAATGCACCATTAGCAGATGCTGTTAACAACCTTTAATTATGGACAACAGCAGGGACACACAACACAAGTGACACAAGTCACAGACTGAAAGGGCCAGACCTGTGTATCAGATGAGGATGGGCCATGAACTAAATTAGGAACATGACTCCTGTTCAAGCAGACAGGAGATCTGTGGGAGTGTAACCAGGATGAAGGAGTGCAAAGAGCATGTGAGACATATTTCACAGAAAAGGCATGCACTTACCCCCTCCTTGCTGCTGTCTGGCCTTTAACTGCCCATCCAGGTCAGGGAAGACCACCGCCAGGATCCGGTGCATGTGGGGGGTCAGTGTCCGTCGTCCGCCCCTTATGCGAGGAGGCGACAGCTTCAGCTGGACTCTGGCGATCCTCCGGGTCCAGCCACAAAGGTCCTGCCACCTCTTCTGGCAGTTGCGGATGCGGCGTCTGTAGACCCCCACAGAACAAACAGCCCGGGCAATGGTCAGCCATATCTCCTGCTTGTGATGGGCATCAACCTGTGAGGATGACAAGGATAAAAGTCCATTACCAGAGATGCAACATGTTTGTGCAACACACAGTTGGATATACATGTCTTCATCACAAGGGCATATGATGTACACGGGTAGTGCAACTATGGTGATTGACAGTTGTCCTGCATTTACAAAATTGAAACATTGCCTGAGTATAATAACTGTGTTAAAATGCCCTTTTCATGCACAGTACCTGTCCACTACAGGTACATACACACTTTGGGGGTAACAACTACTCAGTGAGCATGCTAGCCACTGGTGTACACAATGCCATTAGTGCCAGTAAGACAACATGCACAATGAAAAAGGGATGTGGACTGCACACTCACCTGCTCCCTGGTGTCCCATACAGCTTGCTGTACTGTGGAAGGAGGCTGTCCAGCAGGGCCTTGTTCTCCTCCTCTGTGAAGGCTGGGGCCCTATCCACAGTACGTGCCATTCTTTGAGCCAGAGGATGCAGAGACAGCAGCAGTGGTAGCAGAGATGTCAATGTGGAGCATGTAATGCAGGCAAGTGAGCTCTCAGGGGAACAGACAGCCTTATATCTGTGCTGCAGAGGCAGATTCTGTCCCATGCGTCCAAAGCGACAGGTCCAACACGTCCTATGAATCTGGCCAATACATTGCATTTCACGGCTCGTACACGCATTCCGCATCGTTCAAATATTTCAAACCCATTACACCAACGAGTCTGATACATTGTTGTAGGGAGCCAACTGATTTTTCACAACACGAATTGTACAAGGGCCAAATCCGCGTCAGTCCCCATTGCAGTCAATGTGCAAGGCGTGTGTGCAAGGCGTGCGCTCGCCTCGTTCCCTAGGTGTCCGACGCGTCTTTTGAATTGGTCACCCGCATCAGTCCCCATTGCAGGCAATGTGCTAAGTGTTCCACCCACAATAGCTTTCCATGGACTCATGGGCACACCAACAACAATACAGCCTGTGACACAGTATATCAAGGGGCATGTCAGGCTGCATTACCTGTGTGTGCATATGTGGGTAAACATGTGATTTGGCATGTGTCACTTAGTGGCACCCACTCCCAGGCAGGGCAAGGTGTCATGGGGACAGATCCCGCTGTGTGTTGGACACATAACCACTGTGATTGATGACTGTACAGTTCAGGGCATGAGGCATGTACACAGTTCCCGGGGTACATTGTGTATGACATGTGACATACACCCTGACTCTTAGGTGGAATGGGATGTGTGTCACAGGGTGTCCCAGTGCCACAATTGTGATGTTCATCCACAGTATGTGTGCATTTAGCTACGGAGATTACTCTGATTTCATGTGCTCAATGTCAATCGGTCTCCACATCCATGTGTATTGTCAATGTGAGTTGATGTGGAGTCTGTGTGTCACAGACACCATGTGTGAGATGCAAAAAAACGTTGTGGCACTTCATGTGTGTGTCATGTGTGCGTTGTGGTGTGTATATGAGACGCTACATCATGATGGTGTCCTTGTGGCAACACAAGGTCCCTGTGTGTGTCTGTCAAAAACCTGTGATATGTGGTAGACATCTGTCCTCACTAGTGACTGTGGTGTGTGTCTGGTATGTGACACTCATACTGATGTACTGTGGCAGAGCCCATAGATTGGTCACAGCACAACATGGACCTTGTCGTGTGGACCTGTAGAGCTGAGATTTCAGATGATGGGCATGTATCTGACATGTGTGCACATACACTACGGCACATACATCATGTCTTTGTGTCCTGTTGTTTCATGTGCTATTTAGCATGTACACTGGCACCTAGATAGGGGAACTGACAAACTGTCTTTGCTCATCTATGTACTGCAGGAGACCAGCTGTCCACAGACCGTTCCCTGACCTTGCCACCATGGTTGAACGTGACTGCATGCGACGGTACCGCTTCACTAGATCACTGATTGAAGATTTGGCGGAGCAGTTGGCACCACACTTGCAACCTGGCCGGACATACCCTACTGCACTGACCCCCAAGGTGAAGGTGATGGCAACCCTATACTTCTTTGCCACCGGTACCTTCCAACACACAGTTGCTACTGCTGGTGGGATGTCACAGACCATGTTCAGCCGTGTGCTACGAGATGTGTTGGAGGCTATGTTGCATTTCCTCAACCACTACATCCATTTCCCAACACCACAATGACTCTCTGACATCAAGGGTGAGTTCTATGCCCTGGGAAGGATGCCACATGGCATTGGCTCCATTGATGGGACACATGTGGCTCTGGTACCACCACAGGCACATGAGCAGACCTACCGTAATAGGAAACATTTCCACTTAATCAATGCTCTGGTGGTATGTCTGGCTGACATGACCATTTCTCATGTTTGTGCACGTTTCCCAGGTTCAGCGCACGACGCTTACATCATGCGGAGTAGTCGCATCCCAACGATTATGTCACAGATGCAGCACCAGCGTGCCTGGCTTGTCGGTGTGTACTGACTGTTTACTATTATGTGATTTTGCTAAAGTTTATTTACACCCTATTTTAAGACTCATCTAATGTGCTATTGTCTTTATGTATGTGACTCCGGATACCCCAACATGCAGTGGTTGCTGACACCCCTCAGGAACCCTGTGACACCGGCGGAGATGCACTACAATGAGGCACATGGCTGGAGCAGGAGAGTGATCGAGCGGATATTTGGTCTCCTGAAAAGCAGATTCCACTGCCTGGACAAGACAGGAGGGGCCCTTCCATATGCACCTGCTAACGTGTGCAAAATCTTCATAGTGTGCTGCATGCTACACAACCTGGCAGTGAGGAAGGAGTTGCCTCTGATCCAAGATGGCGATGACCAACATCCGCCAGCCAGGGAGGATCCTGCCCTGGGGCATGATGCCAGTGATGATGAGGGTGAGGATGATGTTCGTATCCAGCTGATCCTCAACTTCTTCACATGAATGTGAGTATACACTGATATGTCTTCAAAGTATTGTGTTTGCCTGATATCTGTTGGTGGTGCACTTGTGCTGCTTGAGTGTGACCGTGTGCTACTTGTCAGGATGCTTGCTGTGATGTGTCCTTTCAGGTAGTCTGTACTCCCAAACAGTGTTTAGCTGATTGATATGTTGTGTGTACGTAATTTTGTTACATTTGTGGGCATGTATATTGTTGTTGTATGCTGTAAGTCAAGGTTTTTGATTCTGTTTTCTGTCTGTCCTTCACAGGGTACTTTGGCTGCTGTATGGTGAGATCTGAACCCCAAAACCCAGATCCTTGTTCCAGTGTGCAAGTAGTCGTTGTCCCAAACAATGATGTGACACACACCCCTGGACTTTACTTATTTAAAACTTGTTTAATGTTTGCTCACTGTTACGTGAGGTTAACTTGTGGGCTTTTCACGTTGTGAATCTGTAATAAACCTGTGCTTCACTTTGGGATGTGCTCCGTGTGTATCTACACATCAGACAGTCATTAGCATCCTGTACCTGTGGAATGCTTGCCACTGACCCAGGATGGGTGTGGTGTATGTGCATTCCACTGCATTTCCTGTTGACATCACTTATGAGGATGAGTTAGCTGGACATGGTGAGTATGTCTTGTGTTGCCCTAGGGGTTTGTCTCCCTCATATGTGTCACATTACCATGACTCACATTACGGTGTTCAGATTGCTGTGGTAGTTTGCATGCACAGTGTTCCTTATCAGATCATCATCGCCATGACACAGACAAAGTATAAATCACGACAGAGGCAAGTATTGTGTGAATGTGATTTTATTTACAGACATGTATAAGGATGGTGAACGGATTTTGAAGTGCTGTACAATGAGATGGTAATCCAAAGTTCACAGGTGAGTTGGTAGTCTTAAGAGATGAAATGTCCAGAGTAGAATCCACAGTCATTAGCTGCATTGTCACAGCTTTGACCCTCCATGTCAAGTGGAAGATTTGTGTGTCAGTCGACAAGGTTAATTGGTTTGCACACAAGGAACGACATACAGAACAGGTGTTGAGTTCCTGGGGGATATGCATGGCCATCAGCATCTCAATTCCCCTTCTTTGGATGACCCCTCTTCTTTCTCGGGGGACCCTCATGTGCAGGCAGCTGCGGTGCAGAGGACTCTCCGCCAGAGTCCTCCTCCCTCCCTGTGGCAGCTGCGGATGTTGTGGCAACAGATGTTGTGGGCGCACAGGGAGGTGTGGACATGTTGGTGCTGATCTGGCGGAGGCAGGTCAGTATGTCCCTATGCACCGCTGTTAGTTCATCCAATTTGTCCCACTTGGACTCCATCCGGGACATGTGGGAGTCCAAGCGGGCATGATGTGCTGCATGCTGTTCTTTGATGTCCTTGAGGATCCCCACTATCAGTCCAAACCCTCCGGTGCTTTCCTGGTAGGCATCTATGATGCGTCCCAGGTGTGGCTCATCATGCAGTCCACCCCCTCTGCAGGCCGTGTCCTCTGCCTGCCCACCCTCCCACCACCCCTACCCACACGGGCAGGAGCTGCCGTGGCCGGCACAGGCAACACTGGGACCACTTGAGTGTTTGCAATGGTGGTGTTGTCCCTTGATTCCAGGGTGCCCTGTGTACCTCTTCCGTTGTTGTTCAGTGGCCTCGGCCTGTCCGTGTCAGCAGGGCTAGTGGGTGTGGTATCAGATGTGGCAGGTGTGGTTGCAGGGGGTGCTGATGTTACTGCTGCTGGGGCTGCACAATGAGTCACACCGGAGGTGCCAGGTTGTTCAGGATCGTCGTCCCAAGAGGACAGGGACTGATCCACACCAGTGAGCTCAGGGTCCGCCAGAGTCTGGGACTGGGACTCTTCTTCAGGTCGTGCGGTGTCCCCAGCATCCCCTGTGTTTGGAGGAGACACACAATGTATGTTATGTTTCTACCAACATCAACATTTCACACACATTACATTTACCACTGGACATCATGATGAGAGTCTGTACATTGCATTGCCAAAAGTTGTGACAGATTGAGGTTGATATTGTTGGAGCACTTTGTCATGGCAACCTGAAGCATTTCGATGTGCACCTCAAGCTGTGTGCATGACCAGCTCATGTATTGATCAATTGTCTGTACATGTCCATTGCTACTCGGGTTCCATCACAGCTGTATCATCCCTGTCCACATTTATGCTATGACGATGACATATACGTACAATTTCACTTAGGGTATGTATCAAGCTTGGTGAATGTGTGGTGGAATTTGTTGCGTTGCTCTGTGCGTCACATTGGTGGGTCTGTGCAACATGGTCACAGTCCGGTATGCCTGTGATCCAATGTGAGACACTTTCTGGTTATCTGTGTTCCTAGTTCACATCTCATTACAAACAAGTCATGGTGTTACCGTGCCTACTGATGTTGGTGCAGAGTTTTGTCAGTGCTAACGTCTTTTATCTTGTCTATTTCCTCCACAGTGAGAGGGATTGGGCACAGCGGCACTCTTTCTTTTCCATGCTCATGACAGTGATGGGCAGAGGTGTGTGTGTTACAGTTCTGCTGCTGTGAGTTGCATGCGTCATCCGATGCAGTCCAGGATAATCATTGTGTTTGGATTGTCCATGACAGTGAGTGATGTGTTGTGTGAATGATGCGTACAACGCAGACCGATGTGGTATTGACATGCAGCTCACAAATGCACATTTTGTGTATGACACCATGCTACAGTGTCAGCTATATGTGTGTGTCCATTCAAGTCACTGTCAGGTGTCCACTGTCAATGATGTATATGTGACATTGTGTGTGCTTGGTGCTATGTACTATGTCTGCATCTCCCCAATTGTCATCTCCAAAACACACCTTCACAGGCAGGTCAGGGTACACCCCAGGGACACTGAATCTCCAGACAGTGGGAGGATACCTACAGTTCCAATGGCTGTGAGTCTAAATGTGTTTGAGTTGGCCAGTGCGTAGGTGTGACTTGCAGCCAATTCATACATCTGGACCATGTATCTGACATCTTGCCAAGGCATTTACTTTTGGAGTGACTGGTCCCAGGGTGCAATTTGTTTGAGCAGAGAAGGTGTGTTTTGATGCGGCATTGATGGCATTTGGAGTCATTGCAGGACCTCCTTCACCCACAGTGGCCAGGTAATCCCCCATGTGGCATGCTTCCATTGCAGGGAGTCACAATTTACGTTCAGGCTGTCAGTCAGTAGTTTCCTGTTGTTTGTTTGAGCACAAGTCCCAGCAGGGTCTTGTGCTCCCCACAGCTGAGGCCATTGTCTGTGTTCTTGGTAGAGACTTTTCACTCACTCTCTTGTGGAGCATAATTCTAGGTGTGTATTTTGGTGTTGGTGGGAGGGGTGTGTGTGTGCAAGTACCTGCTGGTAGATGTGGTCAGAGCAGGCAGTACTCCTCCCCCAGTCCAGTTATCCCACCATGCAGCATGCTTCCATTGCAGGGAGTGTGAGTTACCTTTCAGGCTGTCAGGCATTGGTGTCCTGTTGTTTGTTTGAGCCCAAGTCCCAGCAGGGCCTTGTGCTCCCCACAGCAGGGCCTAGTGTCAGCCATCTTGGCAGTGCTTTTCCACTCCCTGTGAGGTGAGCATGATTCAGTGTGAGCTTGCTGGGACATGTGGGTGGGGACTGTTGGCTGTGACTTCAACTCCCATCATGCTTTTGGCTACACCCACCTTCCCACAATACCTGACCTTACTTCCTGCGAAGCTTTTTCCCTATGTGGTGGTGTGCCTGTGCTGACAAGTTGGCAGGCAGTGTTGTCCTGGTGTTTGTTTGCACAAAAGTACCAACAAGCCCATGTGCTTCACACTGCAGCACCCAGTGTGTTTAATCTTTGTGGGATATTTAAATGGATTCTGCGGGAATGCATTATACCAGGTGGGTTGTGTTGCGTTTGTGTTGAGGGGGGTGTTTGTGCAAGTACCTGCTGGTAGATGTGGTCAGAGCAGGCAGTACTCCTCCCCCAGTCCAGTTATCCCACCATGCAGCATGCTTCCATTGCAGGGAGTGTGAGTTACCTTTCAGGCTGTCAGGCATTGGTGTCCTGTTGTTTGTTTGAGCCCAAGTCCCAGCAGGGCCTTGTGCTCCCCACAGCAGGGCCTAGTGTCAGCCATCTTGGCAGTGCTTTTGCACTCCCTGTGAGGTGAGCATGGTTCAGTGTGAGCTTGCTGGGACTTGTGGGTGGGGACTGTTGGCTGTGACTTCAACTCCCATCATGCTTTTGGCTACACCCACCTTCCCACAATACCTGACCTTACTTCCTGTGAAGCTTTTTCCCTATGTGGTGGTGTGCCTGTGCTGACAAGTTGGCAGGCAGTGTTGTCCTGGTGTTTGTTTGCACAAAAGTACCAACAAGCCCATGTGCTTTACACTGCAGCACCCAGTGTGTTTAATCTTTGTGGGATATTTAAATGGATTCTGAGGGAATGCATTATACCAGGTGGGTTGTGTTGTGTTTGTGTTAAGCGGGGTGTGTGTGCAAGTACCTGCTGGTAGATGTGGTCAGAGCAGGCAGTACTCCTCCCCCAGTCCAGTTATCCCACCATGCAGCATGCTTCCATTGCAGGGAGTGTGAGTTACCTTTCAGGCTGTCAGGCATTGGTGTCCTATTGTTTGTTTGAGCCCAAGTCCCAGCAGGGCCTTGTGCTCCCCACAGCAGGGCCTAGTGTCAGCCATCTTGGCAGTGCTTTTGCACTCCCTGTGAGGTGAGCATGGTTCAGTGTGAGCTTGCTGGGACAGGGGGGGGGACTGTTGGCTGTGACTGCAACTCCCATCATGCTTTCTGCTACATGCACATTCCCAGCAGCCCAACCTTCCTTCATTTTGACTGAGCTTTCCTGTGAGGTGGTGTGACGTTGTTGGCAAAATGGATGACTGTGTGTGTTGTGGATTTATGCTAATGCCTTGCAGTATTTGTCGTTAGGTTTGTACGTTATGTCGTAGTTCCATTTTACTGTGGGATGGCAGGTATTGTGTTTGGGTAACTGGCATGCCCATCACAGGAGACTTGCCTTTATGTTGCTATGGCTTTGCTGGCTGGAATTGGTTTAACAGTCCCCTTGAGAGTGATATATGTGTATTGCCGCACAAAATTGAGTATATTGTTTGTGTACTCACCAGGCTCTGGTATTCCTGTTAATCCATGGATGCTCTTCGGTGGTAGGATGGCCCGCACCTTCTCCTCCCAGGTCCTGAGGTGCGTTGGTCTGGCAGGAGGGCCACCACCAGTGTCTTTGCTCAAGGCGTGGTCCCTGTTGATGAGCTTCTTGACCCTCCTGCGCACATCATAGTACCTGTTCTGTATGTCGTCCTTTGTGCGCCGACAAGGAGCTTGTGCATTTACCTTGTCGACAATCCTCTCCCACATCTTGGTTTTCTGTGACATGGGGGTCTGTTGGACCAATGTGCCAAACAACTGTGGCTCTACCCTGAGAATTTTGTCTATCATGACTTCCAACTCACTATCTGTGAACTTTGGATTCTTCTTGGTGGGCATGGCGCTGGGTGGTTGTGGTGATTGATGTGTGTGTGAGGGTTTAAGTGAGTGTGGTGGGTGTGAGTTTGTCAGTGAATATGTGATTTGGTTTTTGAGTAGTACAAATGGTGTAGTTGTTGTGTTTTGTGTGTGTTGTGGTGTGTCTCTGCAGTGTGGTGGGGTTGTCTGCTGTCCTATGCCTGTAGTTTGCAAAGGATCATGGTAGGGATTTCTGGCCTTTATATAGTTGGAGTTGTGGGTGTGTCTTTGTTCCTTTTTTTTTTTTTTTTTTTATAAATTGGCTGTGTCATTGTATTTTTTTTAATTTTTTTGTCTCATTGCCTTTGCTTTTGTTGTGCATGATGGAGACGTTCGTTTGACCGGGTCGGACGCTGCCTGTGGCTCGCGCGGGGTGATCCGAGTCTGTCACACTGACAATCTGCTGTGTTTCGACGTTGGTGTACGCCTCGGACGCGAAGGGCTCTATTGTTTGCTAGTCACTATTTGCTGTACGTCTCGCTTTTCATGCTCGTGCTCCGTGCGAGTCGGTCGCGTTTCACATGTTTTGCATCGTACTACGCGGCTCGTGCATCGCGGGTACGTTTCGCTCACGTCAATTCCTAATGCGTGTCGGTCGGTACGATTCACGGTCAATTTACGGGCGAATCAATGATTTCTGAACGGGTTGGGCGTGCGGCTTGTGTTCCATGCGGGTGGGTTGTAATTCACACACAAGGCATCGTACTGCGCGGGTCGTACGGCGCAGGTCTGTGTCGGTCGGTCTCCATTCCAGGTCCGAGTCGGTCGGTACGGTTTACGACCGGAAACGGAATCGACCCCTTAATATTAACTGGAGTGGGAATAGTAAATTATATATCTTTAATCTCCAGCACCGTCTTTGACTTAATGCTAACTGGAGTGGGAATAGTAAATTATATAGGTTTATTGTCCAGCACCTTCCCTGACTTAATACTAACTGGAGTGGGAATAGTAAATTATATAGGTTTAGTGTCCAGCACCTTCCCTGACTTAATACTAACTGGAGTGGGAATAGTAAATTATATATCTTTAATGTCCAGCACCTTCCCTGAGTATATATTAACTGGAGTGGGAATAGTAAATTATAAATGTTTAATGTACAGCACCTTCCCTGAGTATATATTAATTGGAGTGGGAATAGTAAATTATATATGTTTAGTGTCCAGCACCTTCCCTGACTTAATATTAACTGGAGTGGGAATAGTAAATTATATATCTTTAATATCCAGCACCTTCTTTGACTTAATACTAACTGGAGTGGGAATACTAAATTATATAGGTTTATTGTCCAGCACCTTCCCTGACTTAATACTAACTGGAGTGGGAATAGTAAATGATACAGGTTTAGGGGGTGATTAGCATAGCGGGTGGATCGCCACCGCCCGTATGGCGGTGGCGATCCGCCCGCCAAAAGTCACCGCCCACATGACTTTTCCCCCTCGCCACATTAAGATAGCGGGGGGACCCCGGCGGGCGGGAAGACCGTCCGCCGGTTTTCCGCCGGTCGACCAGTCGACCGGGCGGAAAAGGGGCTATATATGGTGGCGTGTCTGCTAGACACCGCCATACATATTAGCATGGGAGCGGAAAGCAGCCTTTCCGTGGAGGCGTTGCCGCCACGGAAAGGCATGCAGATTTTGCTTCCGGGGGCCTGTTGCGGGCCCCCAAGCTATTGGGGGGGTGGGGTTGCACATGGGGGGTACCTATGGTACCCCCTGCATTGTCATGGACATGGTGGCAGGCACCTCGCGGTGCCTGTCACCTTGTGCATGACAATGCACACAGTGCATTCCCAGCATTGTGGTGGGCGGTGCTGTGAGCACCGCCCGCCACAATGCTGGGAATGGAGGATGCCACTGCCACGGTGGCGGTGGCATCCTAATCGCCGGTGCAGGACCGCCGCACCACTGGCGGCCGGTCCCAGCACCGCCATCCTAATAGGCCCCTTAGTGTCCAGCACCTTCCCTGACTTAATACTAACTGGAGTGGGAATAGTAAATTATATATGTGTACTGTAGAGCACATTACTTTAATTTACAGTAATTGGTGTAGAAATATTATATTATATATGTTTATAGGTGTGTGATTTTAAAATATTTTTATAATCTGTAGTAGTAATGTGTATGTATAATATTTTATTTTATATTTATATTTACAATAATTATAACAATATATTTTGATAATACATATTAGTTAAAAATATATACATTGCATTAAAATATACATTTTAGGAAAATATTTAATAATAATTAATTAATAGAAAAATAATCAGACTTGTAAATTTTTAAATGATCTTTATTTGTTAATAATAAGATACTTAGAGTAAAAAACATATTTTATTAAGGCAATATTATACATATGAGGAAACATACAAAATAAATACATATTTTTATTTTTGATCTCGGCCGGTAGGGCTCCGAATCGGATTCGGCATTACCGGATCCGATTCGGAGCCCTGTTTCCCGACCGAATCATACGCGGGTCCGGCCGAGCGAGTACGATGCAAGCGCCCGCGTAATCGCCGACCGACTCGAACGCGGCTTCAACACGCTCCGACCGACTCGCACGGACACAACTCGCACCGCGCAATGGAGACGTTCCCCGGCCGGGTAAGTACGATGCGCACCGCGAGCAGTCCGACCGACTCGCGCCGTCCGGCTCGAAAGAGCTGTCGGAGCCAGACTTTGGGGGTCCGCGTCGGACTCCCCTGTACGCGTAGCCGCGTGAGTCGCACACAGGGGGACCCATGGGTTCCCCTACCTGTGCTTGTACGGCACGATGCGCTTCGACGCGTACCCGCTGTAGGGGCGCCCTTGTTCGCCTCGCACCCATTGAGTCAATGGGAGCCCGCGTACGCGTTGTACGACAGGCTCCCATTGACTTCACGTGGAGTCCGACCGAATCGAGTCCGATAGCATGCGAATGCATCGTACTCGTCCGGTCGGACTGCTAGGGTCCGATTCGGTCGGAATTCTCTCCGGGTCCGGCTCGGTCGGAGAGATTTCCGGCCTGAATCGGAATCGGCCCCAAAGTAATTTGGATATATGTTTATTCACATATAATATATCTTTGAATATACATGTTTTTAACATTGTTATATTTCAGGATACAGGCATTTATCTTTTGTTGCAGAATTTTTTTTTTGTTATTTTAGTTTAGAACATTTTTGTAACATACATTAATTTTGTAATACAATTTTACAGTTCATTTTTGCATGTTTTACAGTTAGTAATTATATACATAATTTGTTTAGATTAAACCATATAACATTATACGGATTTAATCAGAAAATATTCACATTTTAAGTGGTTAACAATTTTTATACATGTAGTATATATTTGTAATTAATATTATTAATGTATGAAATATTAATAATATTAATTATTACATTGTTACATTTTATATAAACATGTTTTTGAGAAGGTAAGTTTTTATTTAACAATTGAAAACATTTGTAACATTTTTTTGAAAGCATTTTAAATGATACAAATAAATAAGTAATTATAATAATCATTATTATAGTTTATATTAATTATTATTAAAATTTTACAATGTAGAAAACATGTTATATTATTTTTAACATATAAGTACAATAATCTAATATTTTTAGAAAACATATAAGTAATTTATTTATTTCTGTATTACATGTTTTTAAATTAATTTCTATAGGGGTCATTATGATGGCGGGCGGACAATGTCCGCCCGCCACCATAACGGTAAACGGGACCATCCGCAAGAGGTGCGGCGGCCTCACTGTGCCTATTAGGATGCGACCGCCACCATGGCGGTCGCATCCTGTAAATTCAACATTGTGGCGGGCGGTGCTGTATTCAGCAACCGCCACAATGTTGAAAGGGCATGTTGTGCATTTGCATGCACAACGTGACAGGCACCGCGCGGTGCCTGCCACCTTGTGTATAAATCCAACTCGATTAAACCATAAAAAACCCGAAAATATGTTTTAAAAAACAGAAACGCTCCAGGAAAACCCAAAAGTTTAGGAAAGTGTTAAATAAATATTAGTATAAAATACTAATACACACTTTGGAATATCTTTTCTTCAGCTACAGAAACCGTAAGTAATTTAATTAATAAATGTGGGTGGGCAATGTTGAGAATAATATTTTAAATATGTGTTATATTTTGTAAAATTTAATTAAGATGTCAATATATATTTATATTATTAAATTAAATATATATGACAAATTATTTATATTTTACAAAATTTCGAAAAATTATATGTATAGATACAGTTTGTGTTTTGCAGAAAACTATTTTTATTTACTGTAGATTCATATTTTAAGTATGGTTTTAGCTATTAGTGAGAGGTATTCTAGGCCTCTTGTGCTTGGGTATAGTGTTACCTGACTTTGTAGTAACTCAAACATTTTTTTTGTTTGTTTGGTGAGTTTTGGGCCTATTTGGGTCACAGATTGTTCCATTCTGAGTTCCTGAATGCATCAATATTTTCACCAACTTTTTGGTGTTGTTGACTGAAAATGTATCTTTCGTAATCAACGTTTGGTACTAGATTGAACTTGAAATTCAGCGTTTCCTTAACCGGACAGTATGTGATTTCTTTGTCAGTGCATGGCATTTTCTTAATGACTTCTTTCACATCATCCCTAGCAAGATTTTTGAGATACTTGACATTCTTTCCGTTATTAATCTGTTCAAGTGCATCAATGAAATCATCAAATGTCTCTATCTACGCAGTCCATCTATCACCAATATTTAGGTTTTTGGTTTTATCAAAAGTTGGTGGTGGTTTCAAGAACCCAGCAGCATTGTAGACCAGTGTGGATCTTACTGACACTGCTGGTGGATCACTGTGACTTGGTTTAGGCAACTCATCTGTGTGACCTTGCAATGAGCAAGCCTCAGAATCATCTTTAATGATTGCTGGAAATGGGACTTTCTTTGTTGCCATGTGAAAAATTCCACTATTCTGAGAGTCGCTCTGCTCTTTATTCGGCGAAGACCTGTGACCTTGTTCTAAGCCCCACTCTGCACTTTTGTGAATGAACTGATTTGGGTATGGACAGCTCCGCAAACACAACCCGAGCACTTCTTGAGCCACCTTCACAGAGTGCTGTGGTATGATGACTCTATTTAGTATAATCAGTAAGTTATTCCTTTCTTGTCGTCTAAATGTCAATTTGCATTTTCTGACACCTGGTTGACCTCTGCCTTGCAGCGCTACTGTTCGCAGCGTTATTTTGCAAGATATGCGGGGACGCACATTTACCTTTTGCTCCAGCCGTGAGGGGAACGGCCAACGACAGCTTTCTCTTGCTCCCACTGCCGTGAGGGGAACGGCCACCGCGAGACCACAACCCCCAGCAGCACAAGCGGCGGCGCTAGCCGTGACGCCGCTTTTCGCGCCTGGAGGCGCCCGGAGGCGTTAAAGGCCCAGCGGGCCGCCCGCAGCGCGGGACGCGCATTTACCTTTTGCTCCAGCCGTGAGGGAACGGCCAATGACAGCTTTCTCTTGCTCCCACTGCCGTGAGGGGAACGGCCACCGCGAGACCACAACCCCCAGCAGCACAAGCGGCGGCGCTAGCCGTGACGCCGCTTTTCGTGCCTGGAGGTGCCCGGAGGCGTTAAAGGCCCAGCGGGCCGCCCGCAGCGCGGGACGCGCATTTACCTTTTGCTCCAGCCGTGAGGGGAACGGCCAACGACAGCTTTCTCTTGCTCCCACTGCCGTGAGGGGAACGGCCACCGTGAGACCACAACCCCCAGCAGCACAAGCGGCGGCGCTAGCCGTGACGCCGCTTTTCGCGCCTGGAGGCGCCCGGAGGCGTTAAAGGCCCAGCGGGCCGCCTGCAGCGCGGGACGCGCGCGGGCGAAGCCCGGGCCAAGGGCGGGCCCGTCCGCGCCCGTCAGAGACGGGAGGAGGCCGGGCTGGGCCACCCCCTGAACACTACGCCCCTGGGATACTGTTTTGGAGGTACTGTTGATATCCAGGGGGTATGGCTAAGCGAATGCCGAAAAAAGGGGGGGGGTTTAACGGGGACTCTGGACGCCTTTTTAACACGGGCAGAATCATTACTGACTCATGAAATACAGCTCACCGAGAGGAGACGTTCTTTGGACTCGGTGACTGCCTGTAAAAGATCCTCGCTAGGGGGGATTAGTGTTGCGATTTCGCCGGTACCTGCCCCGCAATTACCTGCAAATGTGTGTAATGCCTCAGAGGGGGGAGGCGGCGAGAGGAGCTTTTTGTGTGTTGACGGGGGTGTGTCAAATAGGGGGAGCAAAGGTTTGGGTGCTCGGATAGGAGTTCCCGACCTAGGGACTTTGGGTGGTGGGGACCTGTATTTTGCCCAGGTCCCGGTACCGCTGATTGTGGCCGATATTCAGAGTGTAGTAGATGGAAGCGATGATGAGGGCGGCACCAGAATTACCAGATCTAAGGGGGGTCAAAGGGCTGGGCTAATAGATATTCCAATAACCAGCCCAGAACCCTCGATGAAACATCACAGGGGTGGTGCCCTATCAAAACAAAAATTTAAACAGAAGCCCAGGCCCAAGAAGACACAATCCAAGCCGAGTTCCCAGGATATTAATAACGCTCCACAGGGCCCCTCGGTATGTCAGGGAGTCGCTCCAACCCAATTGAACTGCCTGATATCATCCTTGGGGGACTGTGATAATGATCCCTGGAAAAGAATTGAGTCCCTGTTTTCTGTCCTACTTGAGCCCATACTTAGCAAGTTAATTAGCCTAGAGGAGAAACTGTTAGGGCTGGAGAAAGTGTGTAGTAGTCATATTAAACTAACACAGGAAAGAGGGTGTTGCATGTATGGCCGAGAAATCCCAACACAGATATCCCGGCCATTACAAGCGGAACATCAACGAGGTATGCAGGCAGAAGGGGGAGGGGGTAATCCGGTACCAGGGACCATCACGCCGATAGAGGCGGAGGCAGAGGCACGTGTTGTGCTCCTAGGAGAACCTGTAAATGATCACTATGCTCAAGGCGGGGGGAGTCAGACACCTAATAGTCATGGTAACATAGTAGTTTCTAATACGCGGGATGGAAGCAGCAGGGACATGACTGGAAAGGGTAGCAGGGCACTCGAGGGTGGTGTGGATAGGGAAGCAGCCTGTTCGAGGGATATTAGTGATAACAGATTGTTGTCAAGTCAACATACTTCGAATAGAGGTGCCCCGAATCAGAGTGATGACCTACCAACAATAAATCTCCCACCAGACTGTTGTCCATACGTAGTTGTTCTTGCAGGAGTACCCGCCCAAATAAACACGAATGAGGAGTCTACCCCACAATTAATTAATAAGGTAGCCCACTGGTTATCCAAATTTGTGAAATTTAACACACGTGATCTTCAGCATATTTTAATGGCAAGAAGGGTGAACTGGATAGGTAGCATGAGGAAATCCTTTTCTGGAGACTGTGTGATTGTCACCTTTAGATATCCGTGGCTGGTACAGTCAATCCTTTCTCAGGCAGATAATTTATTTGATATGGAGACTAGTATAAAACCCTTGACTTTGTTTTTTTTATAGACCAGGTAGACCAGGTACAAGAGGTATGGTCAATCAGGTTGGGGAGAACCAGGATCAATTTAACACCAGGAGGATTAGGGACAGACCGGTTCATCTAAATAATGTTTTTGCCCCCCTGGGTGATCTGAATGAAATTGATTGACTGCCTGAATGTAGGGGTGGGGGGACCTTTGTCTCGTCGGGGTCAGTGGTCGTCCAGAAAGGGAAGTCTGTGCGGGCTGGTGAGTTGGAGGCAGTCCCGTCATTGGAGTGTAGGGAATCAACCTCCAGTGAGGAGAGTAGGGAGATTGGAGAGGGCAGTATGGTTCACCCTGGGGTAGATAATGGGGTGCCTTATACTGATAGGAGTAAGAATGATGGCTCTTTAAAAATCATATCCTGGAATATAGCTGGTATAGCAAACAAACTTGAGGATATGCATTGGCTCGCCTTGGTAAGGGACTTTAACATAATTTGCCTCCAAGAAACCTGGGCGACGGAGAATACGTGTTTTATAGAGGGATATAAAACCTTCTTTTGCCCAGCAATCAAACCCCGAGTCGGAAGAGCAAAGGGGGATTGACTGTGTTCGTGGATTTGAACATTCAGGGAAGGTGGAAGGACTTGGCTTGTGATTCACATAATGTACAAGGGGTTAGACTCATAGCTAAGGGATGTAGGGTAACTATTTTGAATTTTTATAATGCCATACAATGCACACCACAGGGCCTAAATAGTATACATGAATTAGATGGTTGGCTGGACCGCCTTACCAGGAGTGGGCATGGTGCAATGCACATGATAGTAGCAGGCGATTTTAATTGTCATCCATGCCCGGACTTAAGGATGGCTCACGGTGTGTGGTCGTCATGTGCATTAAGTGAGGGCATGCATATGGAACACACCCGGATGGATAGGGAGCTGACGTGCCTTTTACACACACACGGGTTATCACACACGTTGGATATGGCCGATATTGTGGAAGGCTCCCTGTTGGACCCCACTTTTAAGGGAAGAGGGTGTCATTCAGTTATTGATTATATTTTGATCTCACAGGCAATGAAAAGATCTGTTAGGAAATTTAATATTTTACACAGTGTATTTAGCGATCATAACCCAGTAATTTTAATAGTTGATGTATATAGTCAGAGTTTGGTTAGGCAGACAGAGGATCAATTATTATCCACGATCGATCAAGGCAGGCGATTAAGATGGGTCCAGATAAATGAGGCAGGGTTCAACGCGGCTCTATTTGGTCAAGGAGCTAAAGACATCATGAATTGCTTGGACCCAGAGGTGGAAGGGGCCGACTTGATTGAGGCTTTTACAAATATCGCTGTCCTTGTCACTAAATTGCTGAAAACACAGCCACGTAGGCATAGGGGGGATTCCCCAAGATGGTTTAGTCATCAATGTTCTCTTACCCTCAGGAACTTGAAGGATGCTCTTAAGCAGTCTCCTAGGGATAGAGAGAGGGTGTTGGCGTGTCGCGCAAGTTACAAGTTAGCGTTAAAACAACGTAGAGGTCAATTGCAGCGGATAGCGTGGGAGGAACTCCTTGAAGCAGCAGAGCAGAAAGATTCAGAACGGTTTTGGAGGGTTATAAATAGTCCCTGTTTTGCGGACCCAAATAAACCAGGGCTAAGTGGTAATATACTCCCGGAACAATGGCAGGAATACTTTCAGGGTCTATATAACCACTCGTCTGGCCAGGCAGAAGCACGGTTGTTAACTACACCCACAAGGGCTACCTCTGTCATTTTTTCGTTGGAGGAAGTCACTGTTGGTATTGAAGGGCTGATGCGAAATAAGGCCCCAGGCCCAGATGGGATTCCACCCGACCTTTTCAGATCGAATGTACAGGTCTGGGCACCTTTATTAACAAGGGTCCTAAATGCGGCAATAAGTGTTTCAATGCCTACATCTTGGTCTTCGGCAATTATAGTACCGATCTTTAAGAAGGGTAATCGGGATAGCCCGCACTGTTATCGACCAATATCTTTGATAGATGTATCAGCCAAGGTCTTGGGGTGGGTAATTTTAAATAGATTAATGGAGTGGGCCGAGTCTGCTAATATAATCACTGATGTTCAATATGGATTCCGCCCAGGGAAATCAACTGTGGACCAGTGTCTTAATCTTTATCTTATTTCTGCTAAATATACGCTGTTAAAAGGGGAGGTTTTTTACTTGGCTTTTATGGATTTATCGGCGGCTTTCGACCTCGTGAACCGGAACAAGTTGTGGCTAGTAATGGCTAACCAGGGGGTGGATTTAGAACTAATAAATATACTTCAATCACTGCATAATCACACCACGGCTGCAGTAAGGTATACCCAGGAGGGAAAAGTAACGGATCGGTTTGGATGTTCAAGCGGTGTCAGACAGGGATGCATTCTGGCTCCTTTCTTATTTACTTTATACATTAATGGCCTGGATGCGGCACTGCGGGATATTAGGGCAGATGTACCACGAATAGGGGAAAGAACTGTGCCGGTTTTATTATATGCAGACGACGCGGTGTTATTGGCACGCACCCCTCATGGTCTACAACTTTTAATTAATGGTTTTGTAGAGTTTATGGAAAAACTCGAGATGGCCCCCAATCTCACCAAATCATATGTAATGGAGATGGGGAAAAAGCCAGCCAAATCATTTAAATACACCATTGGCTCGCATGTCTTAGGCAAAGTCCCAGTTTTTGCTTATCTAGGCATATTATTTGATGGGAAGCTTAACTTTAAACAGTTATTAGAAGACAAATCTCTGTCTTTAATCAGATCCACAGGTTCAATTGCGAACTTTGCAAGCAGGCTTGGGCTGTGGACCCCGGATGTGATTCTGAAACTGTACAACTCAATCTGCTGTGCCAAGGTGCTGTATGGTAGTGAGGTCTGGGGCTTTGTGAAAATCAACAGCCTACAAACGGAAGAAAACAAATATATGAGGCGTCTGTTAAGGGTTCCCCATAGCACCCCGGCATTTATTGCACATGAAGAACTGGGAGCTAGTTATATTTCAGATCTAGTGGCTGTTAGACCTATAATTCACTGGTTAAAGGTCTGGTTAAATGAAGAGATAGGCCTGACAAGGCTTGTTGTTCAGGATTGCTTGTCCCTGGCTAATGTAATGAAGATCCCATGGTTAAAATATGTGCGGGATTGCCTACAAAAAATGGGACGGCAGGCACTGTTCGATGATCCAGATATAATAAGACAGAAGGACAAGGCAGTTGTCAAAGAGTTGTTTTTCCAGTTTAGTATGGCGCAACGTGAGAGTAACAAGTTGGTTAAACCCACAGTAAGAGAATATGTTTTAATTAAAACCTCCTGAAAATAGAACCATATTTAACCGTTATGACAAATGCCCATGATAGATTTTTAATCACACGTTTTAGATTTAATTTTATCCACCATATTTTAGCGGTTCCAGCAGGCTTTGGAGTAAAGCCTGGAGAAAGAGGGCCCTGCGGCTGCGACAATGTGTCTCCGCAGGATACCCTCCACTTCCTTTTTAATTGCTCATTTTATGCCCTCCCTAGAAAAAGGTTTTTGAAGTCTTTATTGCAGACTACTGGTATCAGACAGGCACGCGTGGCATTGCTCTTTTTAAAACTTTCCGCAGATGTTTTAACCCCTTCGCTGCTAGGCCTTTTCCCCTCCTGTGCTAAGCCTTTTTTTGGCTATTTGGGGTAGTGCGCGCTTAGGCCCCTGTAACTTTTTGACCACATAAGGTATCCATGCCAAATTTGCGTCCTTTTTTTCTAACATCATGGGGATTGTAAAGGTACCCAGGGTTTGTGGATTCCCCTGGAGGGGACCCAGAAATTAGTCAAAATACAGCTAAATTCTGGTTTTTTTTTGAAAAAGGCAAAAAAAGGGCTACAGATGAAAGCGTCTTGATTTTTGCCTGCAAATGGCATCAAAAAAGGGGTTGTGGGGATGAAATCACCATATTCCCAGCTTTCAGGGACAAGCAGACTTTTGTCAGAAAACCAACTTTTTTTACACAGTTTTGGCATTTTTCTGGGACATAGCCTATTTTTGCTATTTTTTGTGCTTTCAACCTCCTTCCAGTTAATGGTAGAAATGGGTATGAAACCAATAATGGATCCTGGAAAGCCATACATTTATGGAAAGTAGACAAAATTCTGAATTCAGCAAGGGGTCATTTGTGTAGATCCTTAAAGTTTTCCTTATAGAAACTAACAGTTAAATAAAGGAAAAATTGAAAATTAGTTGAAAAAAACAGCCATTTGTGTCAACGTTTTCACCTGTAACTTCTTCTAATTATGACAGCTATTTGAAGGCAATATACTGTTATATCCGCTGGACCTTTCTGGTTGTGGGGATATATAGGACTTGTAGGTTCACCAAGAACCCGACGAACCCAGAGCCAATAATTGAGCAACATCTTGCAATGGTTTTTTTTTAAGTACCGGGTATATAGCAATTATTTTGGGAAAAAGTATACATGGAAAAATTGTTATGAAAGACACCTATGTATTTCTGAAATGGGAACAAAATGTAGATTTTAGAAACAGTAGATATTTGCACATTTCCGAAATTGGGAGTACCCATACTAGCATGAGAATTATAGGTCATTTTTCAAAATGACTTATTTTTTACACATTGTCTTTCATTTGGAAGGCAGAAATGCATCGAAAGTCAATAGGTAATAACAGTTGCTCTACAATTCTGTGTTACCCTAAGTCTCCCGATAAAAATGGTACCTCACTTGTGTGGGTAGCCCTTGTGCCCACAACAGGAAATGGCTCAAAATGCAACGTGGACGTACCACATTTTCACAATGAAAAATTACCCTTTTTTGCAAAGTGCCTAGGTGTAGTTTTTGAACCCTAGCTCTGCCGGCACCTAGGGAAACCTAGCAAACCTATACATTTTTGAAAACTAGACACCCAGGGGAATCCAGGATGGGGTGACTTGACTGCCTCCCACCAGGTTCTGTTACCCAGAATCCCTTGCAAACATAACAAATTGTCAAAAAAACACATTTTCCCCACATTTCTGTGGTGGAAAGTTCTGGAATCTGCGTGGATCCACAAATTTCCACCCACCCCGCGTTCCCCAAAGTCTTACGAGAAAAATGGTACCTCACTTGTGTGGGTCGGCCTAGTGCCTGCGACAGGAAACGGCGCAAAACGCAACGTGGTCACACCTCAATTTCGCAGTGAAAAATGACCCTTTTTTGGCAAAGTGCCTAGCTGTAGTTTTTTAACCCTAGCTCTGCCGGAACCTAGGGAAAACTAGCAAACTTATACATTTTTGAAAACTAGACACCCTGGGGAATCCAGGATGGGGTGACTTGACTGCCTCCCACCAGGTTCTGTTACCCAGAATCCCTTGCAAACATAAAAAATTGTCAAAAAAAACACATTTTCCCCACATTTCTGTGGTGGAAAGTTCTGGACTCTGCGTGGATCCACAAATTTCCACCCACCCCGCGTTCCCCAAAGTCTTACGAGAAAAATGGTACCTCACTTGTGTGGGTCGGCCTAGTGCCTGCGACAGGAAACGGCGCAAAACGCAACGCGGTCACACCTCAATTTCGCAGTGAAAAATGAACCTTTTTTGGCAAAGTGCCTAGCTGTAGTTTTTGAACCCTAGCTCTGCCGGCACCTAGGGAAACCTAGCAAACACACACATTTCTGAAAAGTAGACACCCGGGGGCTTCCAGGGAGGTATGGCTTGCGTGGATCCCCCAACGTTTCCCCAGGTCTCCCGATAAAAATGGTGCCTCACTTGTGTGGGAGGCCCAAGTACCCGCGACAGGCAAGGGCCCACAACGTAGTGAGGCGACCTCAAAATGGCCTTTCACAAAACCACCTGGTTTTGCAAGGGGGTCACCTGGGTTTTTGGCCCTGTGCTCGGCGGCCATCTAGGGAAACCTACCAAACCCACACATTTCTGAAAAGTAGACACCCGGGGGCTTCCAGGAGGTATGGCTTGCGTGGATCCCCCAACGTTTCCTTACCCAGTCGCGGGTACTTGGGCCTCCCACACAAGTGAGGCACCATTTTTATCAGGAGACCTGGGGGAACGCTGGGTGGTAGGAAATTTGTGTGAGGCCAGTGATGCCACACTTTCCCACACAAAAATGTGTGAAAAAAGTGATTTTTTCAGCTAAAAGTGAGGTTTGCAGGGGATTCTGGGTAAGGAAACGTTGGGGGATCCATGCAAGCCATACCTCCCTGGAAGCCCCCGGGTGTCTACTTTTCAGAAATGTGTGGGTTTGGTAGGTTTCCCTAGATGGCCACCGAGCACAGGGCCAAAACCCAGGTGACCCCCTTGCAAAACCAGGTGGTTTTGTGAAAGGCCATTTTGAGGTCGCCTCACTACGTTGTGGGCCCTTGCCTGTCGCGGGTACTTGGGCCTCCCACACAAGTGAGGCACCATTTTTATCGGGAGACCTGGGGGAACGATGGGTGGTAGGAAATTTGTGTGAGGCCAGTGATGCCACACTTTCCCACACAAAAATGTGTGAAAAAAGTGATTTTTTTCAGCTAAAAGTGAGGTTTGCAGGGGATTCTGGGTAAGGAAACGTTGGGGGATCCACGCAAGCCATACCTCCCTGGAAGCCCCCGGGTGTCTACTTTTCAGAAATGTGTGGGTTTGGTAGGTTTCACTAGATGGCCGCCGAGCACAGGGCCAAAAACCCAGGTGACCCCCCTTGCAAAACCAGGTGGTTTTGTGAAAGGCCATTTTTAGGTCGCCTCACTACGTTGTGGGCCCTTGCCTGTCGCGGGTACTTGGTCCTCCCACACAAGTGAGGCACCATTTTTATCGGGAGACCTGGGGGAACGCTGGGTGGTAGGAAATTTGTGTGAGGCCAGTGATGCCACACTTTCCCACACAAAAATGTGTGAAAAAAGTGATTTTTTCAGCTAAAAGTGAGGTTTGCAGGGGATTCTGGGTAAGGAAACGTTGGGGGATCCACGCAAGCCATACCTCCCTGGAAGCCCCCGGGTGTCTACTTTTCAGAAATGTGTGGGTTTGGTAGGTTTCCCTATGTGGCCGCCGAGCCCCGGGCCAAAAACCCAGGTGACCCCCCTTGCAAAACCAGGTCATAATGAGATAATGTGTTGTTTATTTCTGCAGCGTGAAAATTTTGGCACAATATTGCAAGGAAAATGTGACAGACATTTTGAGGTTTGCAGGACATTGTGGGTACCATAACTTGTTGGGATCCACAAGAGAGATATCACCATGTACTCCCATGGGTGTTTCGTTTACGACAATATCTACAGTTGGTAGGTTATTCTTAGACGGAATGTACACCTTGGCAGACAGACTAAAAAGACAAAGATTATTGCACAGCCATCTATTCCTCAAGCACACACACATACTGGTTGGATTTGGCACGAGGGCAAGTGATGGTTCAGTATATACAATTTTATTAACAAGAGATTTCACAAAAATGAAATGCACTGTCAATAATTGAAAGGACAAAAACGGAACCAGTGACTCGCAGCTCGTGAGCTGTAAAGCCACGTCAAGGCCCCAACCGCTTTACAGGCCATTCACACACCTTTCATACGTGATACACACAAGACCATTCACACCCCCAGGCACGAAACAAACACATTACAACATTCACAAAAAGGGACAAGGTACACCCTGCTTGAGAAAGACAAAAAAAATATTACTGCACAGCCATCTAATCCTCAAGCACACACACACATACTGGTTGGATTTGGCACGAGGGTGAGTGATGGTTCAGTATATACAATTGTATTAACAAGTGATTTCACAAAAATGAAATGCACTGTTAATAATTGAAAGGACGAGAAACTGAACCATTGACTCACAGCTCGTGAGCTGTAAAGCCACGACAAGGCACCAACCTCTTTACAGGCCATTCATACACCTTTCATACGTGTGACAAATACAAAACCATTCACACCACCAGCCGCGGGCCCATCACATTACAACACTCACACCAGCAGACAGCGCCATTCAAGGGCCCATCACTTTCACACGCCCACATTCCTAACACAGCAACCACACAAGCTGATGGATTGCGTGGAGTGTCGCTCGGCTAGCAGTGTGTGTAGTGACCAGCAGCAAGTCACTACTCACACACTGCCAGCCGAGCGCCACTCCACGCACACCGCCAGCCAAGCACCAGCCTACACACACCACCATCACATTTAGGATTTTTTTATACAAAAAGAAAACACAAACAAATTGCAAATAGATACAAATCTACTAACACAAAATCAGAAACATTGCACTAATGCCAACCTTGAAACAGAACAACAATTCTTAAACATTACAGACCAGGCAGTTCACTTTACCACTCATGGTTGCTCCCAATAATTCTTTTGCTTGTGGTACGCTCTATAACAAGCAGGCACACACAGCCCAGGGTTAGAAGGACACTCAGGGCAGTACATACGAGTCTCCTTCCGCGTACCTCTTCGCCAACAGACTCTACATCTCCTAGTGGGAAAGTCTTTTGAGAGTGTAGGAGGAATGTGATCAGGAAAGTGGCGATCTTTCAATCGAGCCACATCCTCCACCACTCCAACTCTAGGAACACTTGCCTGTTCCACAACAACAAGGCTGCCTATGACAGACTCCTGAAACTGAACAAAAGTCAACTTTGACGCAGGAGAACACTCCTTGAACACAACAAAAGCATTGAAAGTTGCTAAATTGAAGAGATGGATGGCCAACTTCTTATACCAAATGTAAGACTTACGAATAGCAGTGTAAGGTTCCAACCTCTGATCTACTCTATCAACACCACCCATGTGCTTATTGTAGTCTAAAATGCACACAGGTTTGCGCACTTCAGCAATCTGACCCCAAACAGCCACAGGTGAAGTACTCTCATCATGGATGGTAGTCAGCATGTACACATCCCTCCTGTCCACAAATTTCACAGCTAGCGGTTCCTCACTACGCAAGGCACTGCACTGTCCCCTCTGAAATTTTTTGCAAACAAGCTCTTTTGGATAACCTTTACGGTTAGAGCGGATTGTGCCACAAGCAAAAGTGTCCACTTTGAACAATTCCTTAAACAATTGCACAGCAGTGTAGAAGTTATCAAGGTACAAATGGTGGCCTCTGTTAAACAGTCCTCTAGCAAGTTCCCACACAATTTTCTCTGAAACTCCTACTAAAGTGGACGGACAACCAGGGGGTCAATAGTGGAATCCCTACCAGTGTACACACGCAAATTAAAAACATATCCTGTCCTACTCTCAGACAACATATACAGCTTAATTCCATAGCGTGCCCTCTTGCTAGGAATGTACTGCCTAAAAACCAAACGGCCCTTGAACAGCACCAAAGACTCATCAATAGATATTTCTTTCCCTGGAGTATAGATCTCTGAAAATCGATCTACAAAGTGATCAAGAACAGGCCGAATCTTAAAAAGACGGTCACATTCAGGGTGATCTCGTGGCAACGCCAAACCATTATCAACAAAATGCAGCATCCGAAGCAAAAGTAAATACCGATCACGAGTCATAACTGCAGGAAATATGGCCGTTGCCATCAAGGGACTGGTAGACCAATATGAACCCATGGACGGCTTCCTTATCAAACCCATCAAAAAAGTCAAACCCAAAAACTTCTTCATCTCTTCCAGATTTGTGGGACTCCACCGGGTAGCTCTAGAATGGGGCCTAAGTCTGGCACTGTTGTCCCTCAAAAACTGTTCAGCATACAAATTAGTCTGCTCAACAATCTCACCCAAAAATACATCATCCATAAACAACTGAAAATACTGTATAGGCAAATAATGTTCACAATCCACTCTACACCCTGCATAACCACTAAAGGCAGGCAACACCGGCTGCACCATGTTTGGATCAACCCAGAGTCCAGCACTTCCAGTAGGAAGCCTAGCAGCCCCAGGCTGCAATCCAGATGCCTCTTGCACCATCGGCACAGTAGTATCCTCCTCTAAATCTGGCACTTCATCTGCACTGAGAGTACCTTCATCATCCGATGATTCCATGTGGAGAGAAAACTCACTGCCTGAATCTTCCCCTCCCTCCTCTCCCTCAGACGCACTGTCAGTCTCATAATCCTGCTCAGAGGAAGATTCAAGAAGCAGAAACTGAGCAGTAATTCTACGGCTAGCCATAATGCTTACTAATAAAGGTTACTTGTCAAACAAGTCAACAACAACAAACCCTTTGTAAAAAAAAAGAAATAAACAAAATGTAGCTTTATCACAAAGACCTATATACTCCAACACTATACCACTCACGTGACAGAAGCAGCTAGACTCACCACCACCTACTCTGCACAGACACAGTAAGGATCAACAATATCCCACTAAAAAAGAAGAAGAAAAAAATTACACATAAGACAATGCAAAACATCGCAAAGAATTTCATGCTCTGAACACTAACAAATATGCTGCCTTTATGGCACCACTTACAAAAAAATTCATTCATGCATGACAATAATACTCATTTGGAGTACACACAACAAAAATATTTTTCTTACCAAATAAATGCAATTACGCAAAACTGCAGAACCACAACTGCCGAAACCGCAAACAGGAATCAAAAGCTTTACACTAGAATAAAAAGGAGGAAAAAAAACATTACAATCACATATGCAAATAATGCACCAGTCCACACACAATCCACCAGCCAAGCTAAGGGGTAGGTGGGCCTAAAGGTATAAATAAAATATTCACACCCGTAAAAGGGGAGCAACCCTTGCCCTTTTGGCCACTCCCCAACACAAAAATAAAAAAACCCTGGTGCCTAGTGGGCATTCCTGCTGCACGATCACATGATCGTGCAGCAGGAATGCACAAAAGAGGCATCGGGTGAAAGGAAAACGCTTTCCTTTCCCTCGATGCCTCTTTTGATACAAACCCCCCCTCCCCGAGCCAAACCTCACCTGATTTCCGACGCGCTGGAAGCAAATGGCTTCCAGCGCGTCGGGAAGAAAGGGAAACCCTCAATGATGTCAGCGCACCTCGCGCGCTGACGTCATTGATGGGGCGGGGGAAGCCCTTCCCCTGCCTCCCCAAAAAAAAACCTAACGATCAGATTCCCACGGGGGAGCGCCAGCGCTTCCCCCGTGGGTGGTCTTATGACGAGCTGGACTCGTCACGAGCACTGTGTGCCATGACGAGTCCAGCTCGTCATAAGCACCAAAGGGGATAAAGGGTCAGAGCAGGATCTCAGTGGCAGACGAGGAGAAGGAACCTCCTGGTCACAGGAACTACACGAGCATTGCACTCGAGAAATTCAAGGATGCAAAGACCTCCTTCAAGGATTACAGCTAACTTTTCAGGGTGTAAATGGAGAGAAGGCACATCTGCCCTGCATATTTATCCACGAAGATGCCACCGTTTTGTGCAATACCTCTACTCAACTGGAGTACTTTCTACTGGCTAATCAGTAAGTGCTACCTCGTTGGGTAAATGTATAGTGCCTTTCCTACACTACAGCTGCGTAAAGGACCAGAAGAATTGTCTCCAGTGACCTGTGTGTCTGTAACTTTGCCACCGCGCCGAAAGCGCCGGGGTCCTTTGAGTAAGCTGTCCATCATAGTGGGGAAAGGGCGGGCATACGTTGCATACCGCTAGTGTATGTGTGGCGGGGCCAAACGAGCGGGGCTTCTAGGCCCGTTCACATGCATCTTGTTTATAAAGGGTCAGAGCAGGATCTCAGCGGCAGACGAGGAGAAGGAACCTCCTGGTCACAGGAACTACACGAGCATTGCGCTCGAGAAATTCAAGGATGCAAAGACCTCCATCAAGGATTACAGCTAACTTTTCAGGGTGTAAATGGAGAGAAGGCACATCTCCACGCTCACGAATTCTACACGAGAATTGCGCTCGAGAAAATGAAGGATGCAAAGACCTCCATCAAGGATTACAGCTAACTTTTCACGTTGGAAATGGAGAGAAGGCACATCTGCCCTGCATATTTATCCACGAAGATGCCACCGTTTTGTGCAATACCTCTACTCAACTGGAGTACTTTCTACTGGCTAATCAGTAAGTGCTACCTCGTTGGGTAAATGTATAGTGCCTTTCCTACACTACAGCTGCGTAAAGGACCAGAAGAATTGTCTCCAGTGACCTGTGTGTCTGTAACTTTGCCACCGCGCCGAAAGCGCCGGGGTCCTTTGAGTAAGCTGTCCATCATAGTGGGGAAAGGGCGGGCATACGTTGCATACCGCTAGTGTATGTGTGGCGGGGCCAAACGAGCGGGGCTTCTAGGCCCGTTCACATGCCTCTTGTTTATAAAGGGTCAGAGCAGGATCTCAGCGGCAGACGAGGAGAAGGAACCTCCTGGTCACAGGAACTACACGAGTATTGCGCTCGAGAAATTCAAGGATGCAAAGACCTCCATCAAGGATTACAGCTAACTTTTCAGATTGTAAATGGAGAGAAGGCACATCTCCACGCTCACGAATTCTACACGAGAATTGCGCTCGAGAAAATGAAGGATGCAAAGACCTCCATCAAGGATTACAGCTAACTTTTCACGTTGGAAATGGAGAGAAGGCACATCTGCCCTGCATATTTATCCACGAAGATGCCACCGTTTTGTGCAATACCTCTACTCAACTGGAGTACTTTCTACTGGCTAATCAGTAAGTGCTACCTCGTTGGGTAAATGTATAGTGCCTTTCCTACACTACAGCTGCGTAAAGGACCAGAAGAATTGTCTCCAGTGACCTGTGTGTCTGTAACTTTGCCACCGCGCCGAAAGCGCCGGGGTCCTTTGAGTAAGCTGTCCATCATAGTGGGGAAAGGGCGGGCATACGTTGCATACCGCTAGTGTATGTGTGGCGGGGCCAAACGAGCGGGGCTTCTAGGCCCGTTCACATGCCTCTTGTTTATAAAGGGTCAGAGCAGGATCTCAGCGGCAGACGAGGAGAAGGAACCTCCTGGTCACAGGAACCACACGAGCATTGCGCTCGAGAAATTCAAGGATGCAAAGACCTCCATCAAGGATTACAGCTAACTTTTCAGGGTGTAAATGGAGAGAAGGCACATCTCCACGCTCACGAATTCTACACGAGAATTGCGCTCGAGAAAATGAAGGATGCAAAGACCTCCATCAAGGATTACAGCTAACTTTTCACGTTGGAAATGGAGAGAAGGCACATCTGCCCTGCATATTTATCCACGAAGATGCCACCGTTTTGTGCAATACCTCTACTCAACTGGAGTACTTTCTACTGGCTAATCAGTAAGTGCTACCTCGTTGGGTAAATGTATAGTGCCTTTCCTACACTACAGCTGCGTAAAGGACCAGAACAATTGTCTCCAGTGACCTGTGTGTCTGTAACTTTGCCACCGCGCCGAAAGCGCCGGGGTCCTTTGAGTAAGCTGTCCATCATAGTGGGGAAAGGGCAGGCATACGTTGCATACCGCTAGTGTATGTGTGGCGGGGCCAAACGAGCGGGGCTTCTAGGCCCGTTCACATGCCTCTTGTTTATAAAGGGTCAGAGCAGGATCTCAGCGGCAGACGAGGAGAAGGAACCTCATGTTCACAGGAACTACACGAGCATTGCGCTCGAGAAATTCAATGATGCAAAGACCTCCATCAAGGATTACAGCTAACTTTTCAGGGTGTAAATGGAGAGAATGCACATCTCCACGCTCACGAATTCTACACGAGAATTGCGCTCGAGAAAATGAAGGATGCAAAGACCTCCATCAAGGATTACAGCTAACTTTTCACGTTGGAAATGGAGAGAAGGCACATCTGCCCTGCATATTTATCCACGAAGATGCCACCGTTTTGTGCAATACCTCTACTCAACTGGAGTACTTTCTACTGGCTAATCAGTAAGTGCTACCTCGTTGGGTAAATGTATAGTGCCTTTCCTACACTACAGCTGCGTAAAGGACCAGAACAATTGTCTCCAGTGACCTGTGTGTCTGTAACTTTGCCAACGCGCCGAAAGCGCCGGGGTCCTTTGAGTAAGCTGTCCATCATAGTGGGGGAAGGGCGGGCATACGTTGCATACCGCTAGTGTATGTGTGGCGGGGCCAAACGAGCGGGGCTTCTAGGCCCGTTCACATGCCTCTTGTTTATAAAGGGTCAGAGCAGGATCTCAGCGGCAGACGAGGAGAAGGAACCTCATGGTCACAGGAACTACACGAGCATTGCGCTCGAGAAATTCAAGGATGCAAAGACCTCCATCAAGGATTACAGCTAACTTTTCAGGGTGTAAATGGAGAGAATGCACATCTCCACGCTCACGAATTCTACACGAGAATTGTGCTCGAGAAAATGAAGGATGCAAAGACCTCCATCAAGGATTACAGCTAACTTTTCACGTTGGAAATGGAGAGAAGGCACATCTGCCCTGCATATTTATCCACGAAGATGCCACCATTTTGTGCAATACCTCTACTCAACTGGAGTACTTTCTACTGGCTAATCAGTAAGTGCTACCTCGTTGGGTAAATGTTTTGTGCCTTTCCTACACTACAGCTGCGTAAAGGACCAGAACAATTGTCTCCAGTGACCTGTGTGTCTGTAACTTTGCCACCGCGCCGAAAGCACCGGGATCGGTAAGCTGTCCATCATAGTGGGGGAAGGGCGGGCATACGTTGCATACCGCTAGTGTATGTGTGGCGGGGCCAAACGAGCGGGGCTTCTAGGCCCGTTCACATGCCTCTTGTTTATAAAGGGTCAGAGCAGGATCGCAGCGGCAGACGAGGAGAAGGAACCTCCTGGTCACAGGAACTACACAAGCATTGCGCTCGAGAAATTCAAGGATGCAAAGACCTCCATCAAGTATTACAGCTAACTTTTCAGGGTGTAAATGGAGAGAAGGCACATCTCCACGCTCACGAATTGCGCCTCGTGAGTATTCCTGCTGCACGATCACATGATCGTGCAGCAGGAATGCACAAAAGAGGCATCGGGGGAAAGGAAAACCCTTTCCTTTCCCTCGATGTCTCTTTTAGAATTAAACCCCCCTCCCCGAGCCAAAACTCACCTTATTTCCCGACGCGCTGGAAGAAAATGGCTTCCAGCGCGTCGGGAAGAAAGGGAAACCCTCAATGATGTCAGCGCGCCTCGCGCGCTGACGTCATTGATGGGAGGGCGGGGGGCGGGGGGAGGCAGGGGAAGTCCTTCCCCTGCCTTCCCTCAAAAAAAACCGACGATCGGATTCCCACGGGGGGAGCGCCAGCGCTTCCCCCGTGGGTGGTCTTATGACGAGCTGGACTCATCATGAGCACACGAGCACTGTGTGCCATGACGAGTCCAGCTCGTCATAAGCACCGAAGGGGTTAACCTTGTCTTGTGTGGTAAACTTTTTAAGAATGGCCCTTAAATCAAGATCCACAAGAGTGGCTAATGATATTGAGACATGATTTGTTAGTATGTTTTTAGATATCATGAAATACTGGGTTGTTAATTTTTTGGTTGTATCTATATGTAAATACTTATATGATTTGTGTTTCAAATCGAATAAAGTAAATATTGATTGATTGATTGATTGATTATCAGCGGCTGCGCTTTGTAAACTAGGTTGAATCCGCTTTCAGCATTAGCACTCCATATAATGTACAACTTTATCTTGCATGGCCGCGGGATACCTTTATGGATGGCCTGATCATAAGGTTCTCAACCATTGACATGTAGATTCTTTGCAACGCTTCCGTTGTCTTCACCTACTTTACAGCGGCTGCAGTTGTGCTTTGACTCCATATGCATGCTTCATGATTTCGTACTTCGACAGTGACACACATGGCACACACGAGCAGTTTGCTTGGACCGTGGCAAACTCTCTGGAAGAGCACAATTGTTCTTCGGGGAAGGAGAGGAGAGGAAATTAAACCGGTCCCTCCTATCCCAGAGAACAAAACCAAGACCTCGGACAAAGGGGGCAATACCTGTAAAGACCTACTGCCTTAGAAGCAGAGGGGGGAATAGTCAGACCCCGCAAGAGATCGCAAAAGAACACACCGACATAGAACCCAAAAGCACCAATAAGAAAGTCAATGTACATGCCTCAGGTCAACCACGAGCCCCTCTATCCAGGGCAAGCAGGAAAAAACTAGGGGCCTCAGGTCCAGGAGCCTTCTTAAAAATCACCCCATCCCTGAGAGCATACTTTAAAGTTCAGGAGAAACAGGGAGGCACAGAATCTGGGGGTGCAGAGGTAGGGACAGTAGGAGTGGTAGGCACAGAAATAACAACAGGATATTTAATGGAGGGCAACAGGTTCAGAATGTTGGAAATACCCGATCATATGGAGACGGCCACAGAATCACAACCCCTAGCTTTTGCTGATCCCCAGCAAGGGGAGCTTCACAATCAACCTCCGCAAAACACTACAGAGAGACTGATGGAAGCCATGTTGGGGGAAATGAGGTCCAATTTTGCAACATCAGAAAAAAATCAAATTAAATACAGGAAACATGTGAGGCGTTGGACCACAAGATCAATGCCCTAATGGAGAGAGTGTCTCTGGTAGAGGCGTCTGTAGATGTCTTAAGCAAAAAAGTGGAAGTAAACCAGAAAGGAATATAAAACCTAAAGGCTTCAGATTCGGATATCAGAGATAAAATGGAATCCCTGGAAAACCAGGCTAGAAGGAATAATCTGAGGTTGCTTAATATACCGGAGGGCTCGAAGGGGAGGATATCAGAAAATTTACAGTTACGCTGCTTGAAGAGACATTCCCTTGGGCAAAGGCATGCAACCTAGCAGAGGATATCCAAAGAGTGCATCGGGACCCTTTTGGCAGAGGAAAAATGAGAAAGAACCCAAGAAAGATACTAATAAACTTTAAGACATATGTCCTAAAGGAGAGAATCCTTAGCGAAGCCCTAAAGGTAGGCTCTTTCAACAAGGATGGTGGGTCATTTTGAATCAGATCTGATATCGCCAAAGTGACGCAAGATAGGCAATGGGAACTTGGCCAGTTAATGCAACAACTAAGAACCTTAGGTGCGTCAGTCCAGATGCGATTCTCTGCATCACTGCGGATCATGTGGGAAAACAAAATGCACAATATTAGAGATCCTAAAGAAGTGGAGTGCCTAATAGACCAGATAAAAACAAAAATATCACATGTGAAAAATAACACCCGTGAAAAAAAAAAATGAATACTCAATAAAGTCAATTAAGTTGTAGGAGGTTGAGGAGCTCGAAAGGGCAGCATATTGCCTAGAAAAGAAATTGGAGGCTACTCCTGGGAAGGAAAGGGCGACGGGAAGGGAAAGGGGGAAGAATCACTAAGAAACGTTTTGAAAAAAGAAATAAAAATAGCACGGGGTGGGGAGCAAGTTAGGGGGAAAAAAAAGTCCAATTTGTGCAAAGTTAAAGAGGAAGGGAAAACTGGAAGAGGTAGTAGGCTCCCACAAACAAGGCAAAAAGGGGGGGGAAACCACAAAAAAACCCTAAAAAAGGATGAAAATTAACATACTTACATGGAATGTAAATGGTCTAAGAATATAAAGACGTAGACAGAAAATCATGGAATATCTGAAAGCAGCAGACTGCGACATAATAATATTACAAGAGACCCACCTCTTAAAAGAGGAATGGGCAAATATAATTAAATACCAAAAATGGGTAGACACCTATATCTGCACCAAGCAAGAATGCTGCACGAAAGGAGTGGCGAACCTGCTTAAAAAAATCCCTAAAGGCAAGAATTGACTCAGCTGAGGTGGACCCAAAAGGGAGATGTGCAATAGCCAGAGTAAAAATATAAAATATATCATACACAATAGTGGGCTATTATGGGCCGAATATAGATGATCCCGCTCCACTCCAGAAATTGTACTCACAGCTACTGAATACCCAGTGCCCCATTATAATGGGAGGCGATTTTAACATAATTTTAAACCCAGAGGTGGACCATCTTCCGGCTATAAATAGAATGAATCTACCAAAAATGAGAGAGTGGGTGGGAGTATGTATTAAAGACCTGGGGATCATAGACATCTGGAAAGAGAAGGGGGATAAGAACAGACGTTTTACTTTTCATTATAAGAAACATAAACATGCCTCAAGAATAGACTTTTTTCTTATTGATAGTAGTCTGACTAGTATCACACAGAAAGTGGAACATCTACCGGCTCATCTTTCGGACCACTCGGCAGTTCAAATGCAGCTATCGCCTATAATCTTTTCTCCCCCTTCAAGGTGGACACTAGTTAATGAAACAGCCCTGTTTTTCCAAATGAATGAGGGAGGACAAGTACAAAGCAGTCATTAGGGGTAAAATCAAAAATCTTGCTACACACAAACATAGGAGTACCAAGCAGAAAACGAAATAAAAGTTCTGGAGCAAAATTTGTCACATGAGGAGAACCCTAATGTAGTAGCAAAGATAGAAGAGGAAAAAAAATCAAAGAAGGAGGCTCTCTCTTTATATACTGGAAACAATATTAAGGAATAAATGGGAAGTAAGCAAACTCTCGCAGTCTGAATATGGGGAAGGATGTAGCAAGATTTTAGCATGGAAACTAAAAACAGACCTAACACGAAATAGGGTAACAAGCATTCAAACTGATAATCAACCATCTTATAGCTTGGAGGACTCAAGGATTAAAGAGGCCTTTGAAAAAAATTTCGAAAATTTGTACTGCGAAGAGTCTTCTGCCACCTTAGATGAAATATCTAGATTTCTGGAAAATGTAACACTTCCAAACCTGAATCAAGAACAGAAAGAAAAGCTTAACCAGGAAATTACCGAAGAAGAAGTGGCAGAGGTGATCCGAGGCCTGAAAAAGGGGAAAGCAGCAGGTCCAGACGCACTGCCCTATGATCTGTATGTTAATATACTGGAAGTCGTAGTTCCCCCCATGACAGAGCTCCTGAATGAAATCTTTTTAAATCAAGGAGATCTCCCTGATTCATGGAATGAGGCTATCATAACCATCTTATTAAAACAAGGGAAAGATCCAACCAAGTGCGAATCATATAGGCCGATCTCTCTTTTAAACACAGACTATAAAATCAATACACAGATACTGGCTAAAAGGCTTGGCAAAGTTGCTGGTTTTTTAATTCATCCAAACCAGAAAGGTTTTATCAAGGGGAGACAAATAGAGGAGCTAACCCAAGAACTTATTGGTGCAATAGACATAGCCACTCAATATAACACTCCACTATCAATCATCACCTTTGACGCAGCTAAAGCATTTGACAGAGTCAGCTGGGCATTTCTGAACGAAGCGTTGGGGAAATATAATCTGGGAGAAATCTTCCAAAAAGCCATAAAACTAATATATAAAAACCCCTCAGCAAGAATTCTGGTCAACGATAGCCTCACTGATAAAATAACAATTAAGAGAGGCACAAGGCAGGGTTGTCCCTTATCTCCCCTTTTGTTTAACTTTTACATAGAGCCGTTAGCCTGTCTGCTGAGAGGAAACCAGGAGATTACACCATTTACTCACCAAGGCTAGGAGAAAAAAGTGGCACTGTATGCCGATGACCTGATGTTATTCACAAGTAAGTTAGTAACATCTTTTCCAACAATCGAGGAGGTTATGGCTCAGTTCGTAAAAGTCTCAGGATATATGATAAACCATTCAAAATCTGAGATCATGGAATGGAATTACATCTCAAATAATCCACTGGCAAAGGAAAAAATAAAGTACCTCGGTATAGAGCTGGTAAAAGACCTACAAAATCTAACCAAGGTGAATTTTCACAGAATTTTAGGGGAAGTCAGGAAGCTCCTCAAAGTTTGGGGTGGGCTTCTGCTAACCTTTATGGGGAAATCCAACATAATCAAGATGTCAGTCATGCCGAAGTTTACTTACATCTTTAGTGCAATACCCCTCGAGTACAAAAAAGAATGGCTGAAAAAGCTACAAGGGGAACTAAACAGTTTCATTTGGGCTGCGAAGGGGGCGAGAATCGCCTGGAGAAAATTGAGAAGGAAAAAAGACCAAGGAGGAATAGCAAGTCCTGATCTGTGGGAGTACTGCAAGGCATTTCAATTTAAATATTTAAGAACATTATTGAACAGATGCGAGGCCTACCCCGCATACATGCAAGCGCTAATCAAGAAGGATGATAACCACTTTCTGTATAAATTTGGGCACCCCAAATTCTTCAAAAAGATAAGATTGAAGGGCCCGATTCACAGAACTAACTTACGACAAAATCCTAAACTTACTACCATTTTGGTATTCACAGAATGAACTTACTCATTTTGGTATTCACAGAATAAACTTACTCATTTTGGTATTCACAGAAGACACTTACACATTTTGTGTAACTTACACATTTTGTGTAACTTACTCATTTTGTGTAACTTACACATTTTGTGTAACTTACACATTTTAGTATTCACAGAAGGCACTTACTCATTGATGAGTAAGTGCCTTCTGTGAATACCAAAAGTGTTGTAAGTTCATTCTGTGAATACCCAAATGTGTAAGTTCATTCTGTGAATACCAAAATCGTTGTAAGTTCATTCTGTGAATACCCAAATGTGTAAGTTCATTCTGTGAATACCAAAATTGTTGTAAGTTCATTCTGTGAATACCCAAATGTGTAAGTTCATTCTGTGAATACCCAAATGTGTAAGTTCATTCTGTGAATACCAAAATTGTTGTAAGTTTAGGATTTTGACGTAAGTTAGTTCTGTGAATCAGGCCCGAAGACTCTCCAGTCAGCCGCGAAATTATGGTACCAGATAAGGAGTACACTGAAAATCCCCTATTATAGTGACTTCGCTCCAATTTGGGATTCGCCTAGTACCCCGGAGTGTCTTAAAGACAGACTAGCGATTCCCCTAAAAGAAGGAGGAATAAACAAATGGGGCGAACTTATTGAGCAGAATTCAGTCATCAGCTGGGAAGCCCTTGTAATCAAAACCAAATGTTCCATTGCTAAATTTAAATACTATCAGTTACAGAACTGGGTCAAGGGCCTCGGGGAAGAGGAAACTGGTAGCAGGGAAATCGAAAAGTTATTTCAGAAAAATAAGTCTCCTAAAAAGGAAGTCTCCTGCTGGTACTGGGCTCTCATTCAGGCTGGGGAAGAAGAATGTTTGATTCCAAACGAGATGGGGGAGAGAGCTGCCGACTCTGGATATACCACACATATGGCAAGTATCTATGGCTACATGCTGGGGCATAGTTAAATCCGCCCCTTTGAGAAAAAATCACCTGTTTACCACCCACAGAGCGTACTGGTCACCGAGAAAGCTATCTAAGATCAACAAGCAAATGGTGAGATGCTGCCCAAAGTGTGGGGAGGAAAGAGCGGACGACCTCCATATGTTTCGGCAGTGCCCCCAACTCGAGCAGTTTTGGAATGATGTGGGTAAGCTTCTTTCTAGTCTCCTGGGACAACCAGTAGAGGTAAGCACAGAACTTGTTATTTTTGGGATAGGCCATAAGAGCACAATTTATCCGAATCTAGACAAAGAGCGAGTAAATTTACTCTTTTTATTAATACTATTGGCCAGGAGAGAAATTTGCATAAAGTGGGTGAAACCTATACCTCCAACACTTAGAGAATGGCTATCCTCAATACTGAGAGTGTATAACTTAGACAAGCGCGGGAGGGTAAGCAAGAGACATAAATTTGGGGTATTTGGGAAAAATTTAATAATCCTACCTGAATATTGTTTTTGATGTATAAGTCCAATGATTAAAGCAATGGACTTGAACGAGTAGTCATAATGACTAGCTCCCCCCCCCAGTTTGCGCCAAGTTATGGTGGGGAAGCAAGGGGGCCCCACAAGGGAAAGGTCGGAAACTCCTCTCTTCAACCCCAGACCCAAATCACAAAGGAGTAACATAGACCGGACAGGACAGGACAGGGGCCTCCGATACACCCCTTTCGTTAACATTGCACAATGAGGACAAAAAAAAAGAACCTGAAAAATGCAAAAAATCAGAAAGGGGATACATGGACATAAGGAAAAAAGGAAAATTGTATAGATGACTTTCAATGGAATACAAGGAAAGCACTAATCAGAAAAATCAGCCAAGGGTAACGGCACCTCAATAGTTGTCATTGCATGGCCATTTTGAGAGGGGAAGTAACAACAAAATCAATTGTAACAAGAATAAAGCAAATCATAGATAATATGGGATTGACAAAAAGGGGGACTTACATGGTGGAAGGAGATAGTATTCACGTACGAATGATCAAAACAGTTAAAAGTCCTGTTAAATGGGATAAAAGGGCGTGAAAAATGGGTGTTCAGCACAAAGGATACAAAGAATGTATATATGTAGGAGTCTGAAACTCCAAGAGCGTAATCAAGGCACAAAGATCTAGGTTTAATTCATCGTTTTTTGCTCCCCATGCCATTCCAGTTTAAGAATGATGGATTAAACCCAGATCTTTGTGACTGGGGGTGAATTTTTGCATTATTCAGCATTCCGTCCAACATTTCTTCCTTTTGCTTTTGTCGCCCTAAGTGGGAAGGGTATGCCCAGACATGGGTCCCGTGCTCACTGCGCCACTGGATTCAATGTAGCCTGGCTGATGAGGGATGATGTCCCAAAATCAGTCCCAGGATGCCTGCTTCTGGTCCAGGGAGGAGCTGGCTTGGCAGTCTTGGCTGGACTGTTCCCATTAGGAACAGGGTCAAGACTGATTTGCATATGGCTGGGTCCAAACTGGGCTGGCGTGATGAGCAAAAGAACATTGGATTAAACCCAGATCTTTGTGACTGGGAGTGAATGTTTGCATTGTTCAGCATTCCGTCCATCATTTGATCCTTTTGCTTTTGTCACCCTAAGTGGGAAGGGCATGCCCAGACGTGGGTCCTGTGGTCACTGCACCACTGGATTGAAGCTAGCCTGGCTAATGAGGTTTGATGCCCAGAAACTGGTCCCAGAATGCTTGCTTTCGGTCCAGGGAGGACCTGGCTTGGCAGTTCAGGTTGGACTGTTCCCACGAGGAACAGGGTCAAAACTGATTTGCATATGGCTGGGTACAAACTGGGGTGGCGTGGTGAGCAAAAGAACGATGAATTAAACCCAGATCTTTGAGACTGGGTTTAAATGTTTGCATTGTTCAGCATTCTGCCCATCATTTGTTCTTTTTGCTTTTGTCACCCTATGTGGGAAGGGTATGCTCAGACGTGGGTCCCGTGCTCACTGTGCCATTGAATTCAAGCTAGCCTGGCTGATGAGGGGTGATGCCGCAAAACTGGTCCCAGGATGCTTGATTCCAGTCCAAGGAGACCTGGCTTGGCAGTTCTGGCTGGACTGTTCCCACAAGGACAGGGTCAAGACTGATTTGCATATGGCTGGATCCAAACTGGGGTGGCAGCACTGATAATTTCCTGTTGTCGGATTCCACTGATGTGGGGGCAAGCAAGGCACTGCAGGCAAGGGACAGAAGTGGGAGATCTAGTGGCACACATCAGGATGGAATCAGAAAGGGAACAGTGCAGTTTGGTTTGGGGAGTTGGTGCTTTACTATGGCACTCAGTGGGGAAGGTGACTTTGCATTTAGTTGAGGCAAGGATAGCTAGTTGTGCACAAAGAAGGGGACAGCAGCGATGGGGGAAGTGTATGAGACAAGGGGATTCAAGATTAACCCCTTGACCGCGATCGGAATTCCGCTCGTGTGCTGGACATTCCGATCGCGGGTGTGGTCGAGACGAGCTCAGCTCGTCATGCGCACAGCGCTACCCCGCAGCATGACGAGCTGAGCTCGTCACGAGCATCGAAGGGGTTAACTGAAGACCTTGCATCAGTGCTTAATTTGTAAAACAAAAATAAGTGCTGGGGCCCCCATCAGGAGGTCACCCCGGTTTGCACCACACATGTACTTACACAACTGCTAACCATCACACTGCTACAAGTGTGACAATACAGACTGTTCAAGGCCACCAAAGCTTTAAGAATGGCTTGGGTGGCAGGTATTAGTCATCTTAAATGTATATTGAATTAATAATCAACTATTTTTCTGCACATCTTTAAATTGCACAAACAGTGCCACCATGTGGCAGCTGTCATAAGTGCAGGTTCTGGCAATTAAGTGCTGGTGCCGGCAATTAAGTGATGGTGCCGAGCACTGGAAACCACCAGCTCAAAATAAGCGCTGCCTTGCATAGGGAGCAGAATGTGAGGCACCTGCAAAGCAGCACCTCGCCACAGTCCACTTTCATGGCAGCAGGAATGGCTTCCTGCTGTCACAGAAGATTAAAAAGCAGTCCTGTTCTTTCAAAATTTGTGAGCTTAGTATTATTTGAATGTGAATTTTAAGTCTTTGCAACTGTCACATCCCTACTCTTATCATCAAGAGAATATTGCTTTATGAATGAAGTGAGAGCAGCATCTTAAAATGAAAAGTAAGGGACCATAGTTTTCACCAAGACCGTTTGATTTACAGGACACTTTAAACTGCATCTATAGTGCCCCAATCAAGTGACAACATTTGTAGCTTTGCATGATGTTGTGTTTACTTATACTGTGAAACTCTGCAAACTCAGGGGCTTATTTATGAGATCCCTGTGTCATATTTGCACCACGTAAAGTGATACATGCATGACGCAGGGCTCTCATAAAGATTTTTGAAGCCACGCAAACCCACCCATTGTGGCTTTGAGCGGCCTCGTAAATCATGAGTAAAGCGATGCAGCGCAATTGCTGTGTCGCCTTACTCTGCGCCCAAGAGGCGTTGCAGTGGGTTTTCCCATGCAGCAGATTTTCAAAAACATGTAAACCTAGGGAAGCGCCAAATCCGTAACCCTCCTGAGGTGAGGCATAACAAGGAGAAATAACTTTCTTTCTCCTCCTTTCATATGTGCTGCATTCTGTAGCACACATAAAGCAAAAAGCCTCTTAGGATTGTTTTTATGCAGGAAGGTGCCCCTTCCTGCACAAAAGCAATCCTGCCTGCAACGGAGGCACCCGCGAACCCTGGTGCAAAGGTGCCTATATTGGCCATAGGCAGCCAAAATGGCATCAGTGCAGGCAGAAAGGGCAGGAATGCACTGTATTGCTTAAATACGGTGCATTCCTGCCCTTTTACTTTGGCGTAGGGCAGCGCAGCGCAATGCCTTGCTGTGCTGCCCTACGCCGAAATGCCATAAATGAGGCCCTCAATTGTGTAAATGCAAAGGGAACAACTTTAATATGGTATTATTTAAATAAAAAATTATCTTTCAAATATGAAAACTTTGTAGTAAAATGTAGATTGACTGCAGTGGCAGCCGCCACAAACAAAAAGTGGTAGGGCTGGTGGAGAGGGCACGGGGGAGCGCACAAGAGGGAGCACGGAGGTCAATATTAATTTTTAAAAAGGAACTTACTTGAAGCTGCCAGCCACCTCCTGTGTTGCTTCGCGCCTTGGTGTTCTTCCTAGTCCCAGCAGGCACTGGGGCAGCATCATATACTCCCTGTGCAATCCCTGTGCTGCTCTTGTGCAATGACAGCAGTTCGAGGATTGGCCTGAGCAGGCTGCTTTTACTCTCCGTCCAGGACAGGGAGTCTGAGCTGTTTCTCCAGCCCGGCTGTTCAATACTACCCAGTTGGAGAAACCTATGTGTGCATGTGTGTTTGGCCAGCCTGAGACACACATGCCACTTAGAAGTGCACAAATTAGTCCTCCTCCCCACTCCCATGGCCCCAGCCCCACCCCTTCCTATGCACACTGGTTCAGCCAGCAGGTGAAAAATAAAATGATGATAGAATATTATTTTATTTTTCACCTGCTGGCTCTGAACCAGTGGGGCGACGCTCCTCCGCCATTGCAAAATAACAAATCTACAAAACCGCAATTAGAATATTTGTGTACAATATGATTAAACTGTTCCCTTGCTTTAGTCCCTTCAATATCTCACACATTGGCAATACACAATTTTTCATTAAACGTCTTCAAGTTTTAATGGAAAACGTCATCTGAGGCTTTTGTAGTGTTGTACTAAACATTTGTAATGGAAGGATTTGAAAAGATCTCAAAATGTAAGGCCCTCATTACAGCACATACGTTAATTATTTGTCCGTGATGACCTAAGTCACAACATAGGGTTCTTCGGAGAAAGCTTTTTTCCTCCGCTTTGTTATTGCAAATATAGCAACTTATAAATCAGCATAACTTGTAAACTTTACAGAATCAAATGAAAAAATGTGTATGGAGTTTCTTTGTAGAGGCAAACAATGAAGAAGTACTTATGCTGGAAGGTGAAGAATAGCACCTAAACGTGCTGGCATACATTTTTGACAAGTGCTGATAGGATGCAATGATTAGTTGGTTCACTAAATCTCAGATTTCAGTTCAGTTCAAATCCTTTATTCAGCTATTGCCATAAAAGTACATAACATCATTTTAAAAGAATTGCAATAAGAAGAAATACAATTCTTGCAGGTACATGCTTCAAAATCCATTTGTTATATATTTTGCAAGACTAATTGCTGTAGTACATGCTATTAAAAACATCAACAGGAAAAAGAACATCATAGTGGGCCATCTCATACAAATGTCAATGAGCCTCTAATACAGCATTACTATAATTCATCCTAGGAAGCTTACCTTTTCCTAATTGTAAAACTAATAACTGCACAACAAGTAGAATGCGAGTTTAAACGCTGTAGGAATTGAAGACCAAGCTTGTAGGACCTAATATTTTCTACTTGCAGGATTGGGCACAACAATCATATTCCAGGTAAGCTGTAGAGCCTACAGAATAACATATAATGTGCAGTGGACTGGGACGACATGTTGTCATAAGGGCAACTCAGCAGAGTAGAAAACCAAGGGGCATATTATCAAGCGGCAGCGATAATTATCGCTGGCCGCTCTTAGCGAGAAATTATTTATCGCCGGCTATCGCTGGCAATTATCGCCATGCTATCGCTGTATCAACAACGTATAGCGCAATGGCGATAATTTTCCAGCAATAGCGGTGTTTTCCATGGAACATCGCTGGTTTTTCAGCGATGTTCCATGGGAAACGGCGATAACCTTGCTGATACGACCCTGTGGTCGTATCAGCATAATCCACCCCCAATGGTAAGTATACCTAAGTCAGCATTTTTGCAGACGTTAGTTTTTGGCGAAAACCGCGGTTTTCGCCAAAAACTAACGTCTGCAAAAATGCGTGGGCCTCCTTGTAAATATCGCGATGTGCACATCAGCGATAATTTACAAGGAGTACTGCCCAGTGACGCCCACTTTGCATCTCATTAGAGATGCAAAGCGAGGCGTCGGGAAAACGGGTGCTAACATGCGCTAATGCATGTTAGCATCCCCTTGTAGATAGGGCGATGTCATTTTCGCCGCTTTTTTGGCTTTTAAAGCCAAAAAAGCGGCGAAATGGCCCTTGATAATATGCCCCCAAGTTTCTTACTCATGGAAGGCTACTAGAAAGTGCACATTGCATAATCTAAAACGACTAAGATAAAATCTCTGTTTTGTATTAAGTATCCACACTAATTATGGTTCCTGCCTTTTGTTATAGAAATCGGGGAATATTTCATAGCAGTATCAATCGATAGTGTGCGGATTTACCAGACATAGGCTCTATGCCTAAAAAAGGTTTTTAATGAAAGTCTTAAAATTGTTTTCAATTTTATCGGGGAAATAAAATAAATTTAAAATCCTCAACTCTGAAAATACTCATTTGACATAGCATAACAAGGGAATCCTGTTCATGTTATCTAAGTTGATACAGTCCCCGAGTATCATGAAAAGATTCCCTCAGTGACGTGCCAAATATTTAGCCAAAGAAGTAAAGGTGCTATTCTAACAGAATCCACAATGTAAGGTATACTTAATTCAGAGTGCACAGTGTAACTTTCAGTACTCGTAGGGAGGGACAGCAGTCTACATAAAAATCTATTCTCTAAGATTTGCGGATTCCCAGGGTTAATATAACCCCATACTCTCGCCCCATAGGAACTCACTGTTAGTACTGGGGCTTCTGATTGTCAGAGTATGCACCCTGTACCTGCAGGTATCACCACTCTAGTCAGGGTAAGCTAGATAGACACTAAAAGATAACCCGTGTTCACCCTCTGGTAGCTTGTCACAGAGCAGTCAGTCTTATCTAAAGAGGCAATATGCAAAGAATTTGTGCAACACCACACACAATAACAAAATGGAAACACCACAAAGATTTTCTACACTGGTTTAGAAAAATAGATTATACTTTTATGAGTAAAACATGACCAAAATCCCAAAAATCCAATAAGTAGAACCGGAGCTATAATTTTAAAAGAATACATCAAAAAGTAGTGCTTAGAAGCAAATTGCACTTGGGGGGTTACATGAGGTCGTGCTGGACAGGGGTAAATCCAAAATTCAGGCCGACTGCGATGGAGGGCAGGCCGGCTACAGGATTCCAGTAGGTCCTGCTGAAAAAGTACCTTGAATGGAGCAAGCAGCGACATCGAAGGCTTGATGCGTTGATTCGATCCGCGTAGGCAATGAAGTCTTTGTTGACGAACCCTTTTATAATGTAGGCACTGCGTCATCATTGAGCCGCTCTGTCCATCGTAGCCGAGCAGTCCGTCGAAGTGATGTCATCGATCAGCTCCTATGTTGGCATCGAAGGGCAATACGTTGGCTTCGATCAACACAAAGTCATCACTGCATCAATTTTGATGGTTCTGCACAGCAGAAGTCACCTTTCGAGGGCCCAGGACTGGATTGGCACCACTTGGCAGGGCAGGACTCACAGATGTCAGAGTACAAGCCCTGTTGCAGGGTTGGAGGAAGTCTTTGATGGTCCTGTGACTTCAGAACAGGGGGCAAGCCCTTAGAGTTACTCTGGGTTCAAGTGAGATGGGTCCAGTCCTTGGCCTCAGCAAGACAGAGATCAGCAAGCAGCAGGGCAACACAGCAACGCAGAAAATCAGTTCTTCCAGAGCAGCAGTTAAGTAGAGTGGCAATTCTTGTAGCACAGCAGTCTTTAGTATTTGCAGAGTTCTTCACAGGTCCAGTAGTGATCTGACCTGGGAGGGTCAGAGCACCAGTACTTATACCCAGTTGTGCCTTTGAAGTGGTGGGTGACTTAAAACAGGTCATTTGAAGTGCACATAGGCTTTCTTCCCAGGCCTGGCTTCAAACTATCAGTAGGGGGCAATCAACCCTTTTTGTGGGAAACCGGACACTGCCTAGTCAGGTGTAAGTGTCAGTTCCCCCTCTCTTCCTGCCCAAGAAGAGCTTTCAGAATGCAGATGAGTCCTCTGTCACACCTACCCTTCCTGCATCTGTGGCTGTCTAGAGGGAATGCACAAAGTGTAGCTGTCACCCACCCCAGATGTGTATTGGAGACAGGCAGCAAGGCACAGAGAGCAGTAAGAGCAGAGAAATGACCCCTTTCTAAAAGTAAAAAGAACACATGATGGACGGAATGCGGAACAATGCAAACATTCACCCCAAGTCACAAAGATCTGGGTTTAATCCATCATTCTGTTGCTCACCACCCCACCCCAGTTTGGACCCAGCCATATGCCAATCAGTCTTGACCCTGCTCCTCATGGTAACAGTCCAGCCTGAACTGTCAAGCCAGGCCCTGCCTGGCTTGGGAAACAAGCATCCTGGGACTGGTTTCAAGGTTTCATCCCTCATTAGCCAGGATAGCTTGAATCCAGTGGTGTAGTGAGCACGGGATCCACATATGGGCATACCATTACAACTTAGGGTGACAAAAGCAAAAAGAACAAATGATGGACAGAATGCTGAACAATGCAAACATTCACCCCCAGTCACAAAGACCCGGGTTTAATCCATTGTTCTTTTGCTCAACACGCCACCCCAGTTTGGACCAAACCATATGCAGATCAGTCTTGACCCTGCTCCTCATGGGAACAATCCAGCCTGACCTGCCAAACCAGGTCCTCGCTGGACCGGAAACAAGCATCCTGGGACCGCTCTCGGGATATTACCCCTCATCAGCCAGGCTAGCTTGAATCCAGTGGTGCTTTTAGCACAGGGGCCCATGTTTGGGCATACACTTCCAACTTAGGGCAACAAAAGCAAAAAGAAATGCTAAGCCAGGTCCTCCCTGGACTAGAAACAAACCTCCTGGGACCGGTTTCTGGTCCATGGAGGACCTAGTTTGGCAGTTCGGGCTGGACTGTTCCCTCAGGGAACAGGGTCATTACTGATTTGCATATGGCTGGGTTTAAACTGGAATGGTATGGGGAGCAAAAGAATCAATGCATTTAGGCCCAGATCTCTGTACTGGAGTGAATGTTTGACATTGTTCAGCATTCTGTCCATCAATTGCATTTGTCACCTCGAGTGGGACGGTTATGCCCAGACGTGGGTCCTGTGCTTTCCATGCCACTGGAGTCAAGCTAGCATGCCTGATGAGGGGTGATACCCGGAAACCGGGCCCAGGATGCTGGTTTCCGGTCAAGGGAGGTCCTGGCCTGACAGTTCGGGATGGTCTGTTCCTATGTGGAGCAGGGTCAAGACTGATTTGCATATGGCTGGGTTTAAACTGGAATGGCATGGGGTGCAAAGAAAATAGATTCACGCCCAGATCTCTGTACTGGGATTAATGTTTACATTCTTCAGCATTCTGTCCATCAATTTTTCTTTTTGCACTTTCTAAAATAGGCATTTCTAAAATAGAAATGTTAAATATATCTTTATCATTAAAGAGGATTTATCATTACCATTCCAAAGATATAGAACATGATGCAGCTACTCCTTTCTGATCTGGAATTACAGCTTAAAAGTGTATTAAGGTATTCCCAATGTTAATCTATGAGAGGAGTAGGCCTCACAGTAGTGAAAACAAATGTGGGTGTTTGTCACTACCAGGACATGCAAAACTTAAAAGTATTTGTCCTACATTTTACTTACACAGCACCCTACCCTATGGGCTACCTAGGGCCTACCTTAGGGATTACGTGTAATGAAAGGGGAGCTTAAGGCTTGGCAAAGGGCCAAGTCGGAGTGGGTGTAAATTGCACACACAGGTCCCACAGTGGTAGGTCTAAGACAGGTTTGAAAGGCTACTTGTGTGGGTGGTGCTGCAGGTCCACTAGTAGCATTTCATTTACAGGCCTTGGGTATATGGTATACCACTTTACAAGGAACTTACAACTACACTACATTTTCCAAACAGGTGTAAACCAATTATACCATGTTTATAAAAGAGAGCACATGCACTTTAGCAGTGGTTAGCAGTGGTAAAGTGCTCAGAGTCCTAAAGCCAACAAAAACAAGGTCAGGAAAAGAGGAGGAGGAAGGCAAAATATTTGGGGTGACCCTTCAGAGCGGGCCGTTTGCCAACACCCACAGAGAGACATTTGCTTTTATAGCGCTGAATCATTTCTTTGATAGGCTTATGGCCAAGCTTTTCCACAAACCTAAATATTACTTCCGAGGTCTTGAGAAATTCTGTACTCTTAATTTAATAGGTTCCCCCATTTCACATTAGAGTCAAAAATGGTACCTAAATAATTTTAAAACATGTAATCTTAGCGACTGCGTTCCCTTCAAACACATAATTTTTGGATCTAGTTTTTTTGGGGCCGCTATTCATAACATAAGGTTTCAAGTAATTAGCTTTTAAGCTAAGATCACTCCTAAAATTGATAAAAGAATCTTACAAAATTTGGAGACCATTTGCTGTCAAGCAATGTGGACAGCTTCGTCGGCTTATATAAGGAGACGGACAGGGCGATTTCCTAACTTAGGCAAGTCTTTCCCCCTTCATACTAGCTCACCATCCAAGTCGTTGATATAAAAAAGGAACAAAAATGGTCTCTAAGATACATCCCTGTCTGACACCTTGGTTAGAGCTAATAGGAGGGAAACATTCCCCGTCTGGGCCATAGCGTACTTTCACAACAGTAACCCAATGCAAGTGCTTGAGTAAATTTGACTGAGAATTATCAATGCCCATTTCAGCCATCAAGTCCCATAACTTACCACCATGTCAAAGGCACAGGAGAGTTCCGTAAAAGCCACATGTAAGGAACCTCTCCTGGCTTTGACATATTTCACAATTAATAAGGATAAGTTTAGAGATTGTTCCACTGTTCCAATACCAGGGCGGAAACCATATTGGACTTCAGAGAGAAGTTATTATGTTCTGCCCAATCCTCCAATTATTGTAGATTCACCCTCCCTAATATTTTAATGGCGGAATAGCAAGTTGGTTGATTCCTATCTCCCTTTTTGAAGAATGGGACTATTATGGATTCCCTCCATGATTTGGCAAATCACCCTTTATGCAGCTTGTAGGACATTGGTGAATAATTGTGCCCAGAAGAGGGTGTTCGGCCTATAAATGTCAATGGGGACGCCATCCGGCCCTTGGGCTTTGCCTGCAGGGCACCTTAGAATGTCTTTTGACACATCAAGTATATCAATTCTATTGCTTAGACTGAGTGCACTACTGGAATTAAAATTTGGCGAGATTGAAAGGTCTGTCTGGAGTAAGGGAACACTCTCTGGGCCAAACACCTCTGAAAATTGAGTTACTCACTGTTCAGCGGAAATATGGCATTCAATCTTTGGCTTGCTGTAATCAGTAAAGTGCGGCCGGTTTACGATTTTCCAAAAGGCCTTGTTGTCCCTGGATTGAGTTGCTACTTCCATATCTTCCCAGTTTAGTCCCACTCGAGTCTGTGCAACAGTAGGGAAAGCATTGGACTCATGAGGGTTAAAATGTACTATTCCCACTCCAGTCTCTGCAAAAGTAGGGAAAGTGTTGGACTCAAGAGGGGAAAGATTTACTATTCCGACTCCAGTCAGTGCAATAGTATGGAAAGCATTTGACTCAGGAGGGGTACAATTTGCTATTCCCATTCCAGTCTGTGCAACAGTAGGAAAAGTACTTCACTTCAAACACATACCTTTTTTAATACAAGTATTAATTTCATAAAATCATAAAACTATTAAATTAAAATTAAATAGATACATTAAAAACAATTAAAACAATCATTCATTTTTAAAATAATAATATAAACAAATGTTCTTTAATAATTTTTTCATTAAATTCTCACACAATAGTCCCACATACCCAGCAACGCACATTTAACATATATCTAAATTAAAAAATTATAATAATTACACGATTTACATAATTAACAATTCATTCATTATTAATAAATAAATAAATAGTTTAAAATAATCAATTATTATTTAATTGGATTCCCATCCTACACCTCAACAAACCCAACAACCTGCACCTAAAATGTAAATTAAAAAGTTATACTAATTACACAATTTACATAATTAATTAACAATTAATAATTAATAATGTATCCATAATTAATTTAGATTTAGATTTTTTTAACTAGATACTTTGTCCAAATACCCTGATAGACAGCTGTAACTCTTATCTCTGACTCTAGTTATGAGGCTGGTAAAAAAAATCGTTGGATCGATTTTGTCCCGTTTAATACGTAGTCCTTTATTTGGGTAGTAACTTAAATTTGAAGTCACATTTGTCTCTTTATTCACGTGCGGGCAGTAGCGGCTCCTGGAGGGAGTGCTGCGGGGCGGGGCGGGGGAGGGATAGGGTGGGGGGTAGTAAACTCCGGCTTACGGTCGAACTGAGTTAAGTACATAAATAAATAAAGAAAACGAATTACATTGCGCGCGCTGCATCGCCGATTGCGATGCAGCGCGCGCAATGTAATTCGTATTCTTTATTTATTTATGTACTTAACTCAGTTCGGCCGTAAGCCGGAGTTTACTACCCCCCACCCTGCCCCTCCCCCGCCCCGCCTCACCGCCCCGCAGCACTCCCTCCAGGAGCCGCTACTGCATGCGGGTAGTAGTCAAAACTAATTGACAGGGGATTATGGTCATTTACGCAGGTAGGCAGAACCTTAGAATCTAGAATAAAAAGTGCAAAATCTGGAGATAGAAAAATGAAATCAACTTTGCTACTCTTCCCTTTCCTGGTAAAAGTCAGGAGGTGAACGGATCTTTTCTGAAAATAAAAATCGGAATAAAATAACAAATTATTCTTAATTATAAATTGATTCCTTGCTTTCCCGCATGGATGAATGGATAAAATGTGTGGTACCCTCCCCTTGCCAATCCATAACACCACATGCTGGTTTACTTCTGTGGTGACACTTATTAATATTAAAATCTACAGCCCAGATAAAGAATTTGGAACCAAGGAGTACTATGTACCATATCGACTTTGATGTTTACACAAATAAGAGAAACCAACACTGCAAGGCACCCCTTTCGACCTGACTGATGAAGATTGCATAGCTGGGGTACAAAATGATCGAAGAATCTCTATTGCCCAGGTCGTCTGGCAGGCAGAAAATTACATCAAAATCCTTATCCAGCAACAGCCAATCTTAATTTTGCAATTTAGGACGTATGTTAGCTGTGCCCCATGACAAAGTGCGAAAACCATCGCCTCCCTCAAAGCCCGTTATCCCAGTGACTGAATTAGACATTCCACCCTTGTCCTAGCCCAATTTATTACTTCTGGCTGACTGGGAATCGGGTGATCTTAGAATTAAAAAAGTTGGTTTTAAAGTATTTTAAAGTATCCATACGCTGTGTAAGCAAAGTAGTGATCTGTTCTCAAAAGGCTGAGGCAGGTGTAGTAGCTGGCAAACACCTATCATCTAAATACTTTACTGAGTAAAACAAATGTGGCTCTGCACATTCCGATCAGTACTATAAGCAAAGAGGCACACATCGGATACATCGTAATCACATTAAAGTAATCCAACTGTGCTAACTGGGAAGTGATTTACGATAGATATTTGACTTTGCAATAGGTCCTATAATTATGTCTCCTGAAGTTAGACCACGGGAAGGGAGATTGAGTCATGTACAGGGCACCAGCTTTTTCCTCCACTATAAGCATCTCAGGGGTGCAACAGCAATTTGCATCCACTCTTTAGGCCCGTGTGACACACATTACATATGAAGCAGCGCACAATCAGTGAGACTAAGAGGGTGCACTTCGGAAGAGGGTCACAGATTTCCCAGAGACCCTCAACAATGCCTTGCAGGTTTGTGCAGTGTTCCTTTACCTGCCTGCAGTACGATTTCTGTCCCTTCCTCAACCTGCTTCTAATCTCTTTGCATTAAATGATGGAGTGGTGTTTCAAACCGATGGCCAGTCTTTCAATCCTGTGCTGTCCCCAGCACAGGCGCTAGTTAGTGCCTTTACTTGGGACAGCATATTTTCAATGTAAGATAGCACACTATCACTGTATGTTGTGGGCACACCAAATTTGTGGAGGATCCAGTGCAGACAGGGTCAGGAAATAATTTTTAATAATACGGCCTCAGGACAAATTCTACACGTAGCGTGACAGGGAGACAAACTGGAGACAGTAGATGTGAGTGATAGAAGACATTCAAAATGTGCTTCTGATCTTCCGGTCTTACCGATATATGTTCTCTCAGGCAGGTTGTTCACACCTCCCAATTGGAAAAGGAAAACTCAAAAAATAAGATCATAAAAAGCCGTTGTAAAAAACTGCAAGAAAAAAAACAAGGTGATGGAAGGAAGACATATTCATTTCAGCCATTGTCAATCGCTCAGAGTCGCATTCTATTCCATCATTTTTCACCCACGATGCTACTCAAGACAGAGACCAGCTATGTGCAAATCACTCTTGGTCATGCTCCAATAAGAACAGTCCAGCCAAAACAGCCCTCCAGATGGCAGCACAAGCAAACACAGATCTTTTTCAGCCTTTTTAGGCCTTCTCAGTGAGAAATAGCTTGTGTCCTGTGGCACAGTGAGTACAGGACCCATGACCAGCTGCCTTCTTCACACACAGGGTGTCAACTGTAACAAAAGATAGCCTGATGGAAGGTTTTATAAAATCATCCACTCTCATGGTCTGGCTAATTGCCACGTTCGCGCAACAGAAACTGCAGGACTCCACTCAGTTCTAGATTGTGGTAGGGCACAATGAAGGAAAGATTGATTTATCTTTAGATGAGGCAAGCTTATAGACATGGGTGTCACAGTGGGGCACTTCTAATATGCAACTTATTATTCTTTATTATATCAGGTCAACGGTCTATGAAGGCTAGGAAAACAAGCATTTGCAATGCAATAGGTCTCGCATTTACGAGAGTTTGAGCTGTTGATATTGTAAATGATAATACCTTTTATTTATGTGTTGTTCTTAAAACACATAAATAAAAGACATTGTCATTTACCATGCCTATAGCTTAAATCTTACAAATGTGAGACCTATTACATTGCAAATGCTTTTGGTGCCCGTGCTATACATTTTTTTAAAAAAGCTTTAGAACAGAGCGTGTCCTGCCTGCAACAGCAGGCAGGACGAAGCTATTTCAAGAAAAAAGTGCTTGGAGGTTTTATTTATAGCCTACTGAGTAACAACACACATGACAGGGGGTGTCCCCATGTGAGGTTACAAAATGAGACAAGGCGGTACTAAGAAGGGACTACTAAGCCTATTGACCAATGAACAGCCACAGTTTACAGTGGACAATGACACAAGCCACAGAAAAATATGGCGGAGAGTGGGCGGAGTTTCAAGTCTCTGCATGAATACAGCATACCTTGCAGAGCAGCGTGCACTGCCCACGCTCGACCTAAAAATACCTGGCCCGCACACGGGCCATTTCAAGCTCGCCCATCTGGCAGTGTCAGACGGTCTGAAATTCCAGTCCAATACTGCTGACATGTTGCTGTTGCTCTTTTTCCTGCTCTGGTTCCAGACACTCATCCATCATCGTCTTTCTGCCTTATCCGACTGTTTGCTGATATAAGCTATACAGTCATGTGGAATCCTGGCAGATCACCTGAGGAACTATTTTACTCAGATTTCACCAGCTATCCAGCAAAATTTCCACTGTGAAGTGAAGGGTGATTCACTGAAACATCTTTCTGGTCTCAGCTCAGCATCCTTGGACTGCTCTCCAGGTATGCTTGTGAGAGGTCCGCAGTAGCTCTTAAAATATGCGCTACTCCAGGACTCCTTATGCGAAGGGCTCTGTCAGGGTTACCTACATAACCTGTGGCTACTAGCCTCACTCCTTTCCATTCTCCACTAACTCACTCCGATCTCTGCAGCCTCCTACTCCCAAATCCTCTGAAACTGACTGAATCCTTTTTTCCTCTACTTCAGACACAACATTGCAATGATGAAATCATGAGTGATTCAGCCCCGGCTGATACAAGATCATCTACAGACATCTTCACACAGACTGACAAACAGAAAAATAATCATAAGAAATTCAACTCTCAATCTGTAAACAAAGCAATGTTGCACTAAAAGCTGCCAAGACTGAGTAATACTGAGATGGGGATTAGTCTACCAGCATCAATCCTGCTAGGACAGTTAATCCTATGCAACCACTAGAATAGTAATCCTCAAAGGCACTAAACTTTCCCCGGGCTTGAATAGTAACAATGTGTGACATCTACAAAAATGTTTCGGACTTACGTTTATTCCGCAAAGATATGCCACTATAAATAAACCATTGCTTTCTGCCACGTGAATTCACTCAGGGTTTCACTTCTGTGTGCTCTAGACATACAGCGCAGCGGGTGGTGCAATCTGCAGTGGCCCCCTGACAAGGCCCCCCGGCACATATGTTTTTCACGAATTAAGCACTGCCGCTGTCCTTATTAAAATGTCCCCCTGAATCCTCAAACATAAAGTGCATATATGTGTTGCGCCCGCACACTACATCAGCTTGCAGCACATAGAGAAGCTGCAATCAGCGCCACATAAATCGGGTAGCTTCTTCTTGGCGCCTTTACGTGATGGCTTCAATAAATGGCCTCAATACTGACTTTGCTGTTAGCAAAATGCCGAGGCACTTAAAGCCAAGCACTGTGCTACCCGGGGCTCCAGAACGTCCTTGTACTGTAGCAGCTTCCCCGGCGCTGCTGTTCTCCATTTTAAGCACTGCAGAGAGAATATACATCTGTATTTGATACTTAATTGAACCCATTCAAACAGTTAAAATATATGCTGCTCAATGCTTATCATACGATTTAAATAATAAGATAATTAACAAAATGTGCTTTCTCTATCTGAGTGGCATTTCAAATGTGTGCGAAAATACATTCCAGAAGCGAGCTCCTGTTACTTTAGTTGCACATATATGAAATTGCCATAAAAGGAGCCCCGGAATCTTGGCAGCACACCTAAGAAAACTTGCTTACAAGATAAACATATCGGGACCAGATAGTTGAGTGGTTAAGTGGATAGACGGCAAATCCTTTGTGCTCTGCGCGTGGGTTCGGATCCCAGTCTTGTCGGTGTCTATTTTCATCTTCAGTATGATAAACTGCTGTTGATCTTAACCTCTCGGCCATCTCCTCCCTTTAAGAGCACCTCTTTGCAGCTATTCATTCTCGTGCTGCCGAGATTCCTTTGCGTCTTTCTTTGGGATATTATATGTTTGCAACTACGGAATCAGGACCGAGCTCAGAGTGGTAGACAATTAAGGTCAGCGCAAACGTTCCGACCAAACAAAAGAGCTGCACGACGAGGTCATTCATGTTTATATATTTCATAAAGTATTTACAATTGTATATAATGCACAACATATGTCTGTAAACAAAACTGGGGTTGTGAAAGCATTTTACAAAATAAACTGTCAATTCGAAGGCTACCGGTGAATTCTCCACCAAACGATCACATTATCTTTTTTGCGGAAACCACACATTAACATTTTAACCCAAGCCACAAGCGGGATAAAGCATGCGTGAAGTGTTATAAAACACATTTTAATAATGTACAGGAAAACAAAAGTAATATTACAATAGTAATAATGATGAAAGCGTCTGTGCATATTAAAGATATGCGCAGGGCGTCGGGTGAACCAGACGCCATGGTGCTTTAAAAAACAAACAATGAAGTAGTACCTAAATTAAAAGATATGGCCCTGCAGCGAAACGAAACTGTACTTGGTCGGTGCTGCCTCCATGAAACAGAAGTGACGTCTGGGGAGTGCGAGCCAATAAGGAACTAGTAAAGCTGAGCAACGCAGGAGAGACCCAATGACAAGCAGCAGGCGGGAGTACTCTCCGTATAGGGATTACTCCAGGTCTTCCAGACAGCGCATGCGCGCTGCCTAGGCTCGACCTAAAAATGAAAGTAAGACTGCAGAATCAGCATTAGGCTGCTTATCACATTGCCTAAAACACCTCTGTGCCCCACAACCGGTATTCTGTATGACAATGATAACTACTATGACCTCCTATAGTACTGAACTAGTTATATTTCCAATTTGCCACAAGTCTGACAACTTTATTTTTTCTGGGTGCAGATTTAAACATTGACCTTCCCCATGAAATTCATAAATGATCAGAAGTTGAATGAATGTCCTTACTATTCTCATTACAAAAATGCAGTGTGAATCATCCCAAAAAGGGTGGTGACACAGCAGTGGCGTAGCTAGGAGGTGGTGGGCAGTCCGCCCCAGACGGCACTCTTTTAGGGGGCGGCAGAGAAGAGCAAGTCGTGTCTGTCGACTACCACCATCCCCGTGCCCCCCAAGAACAAGTTGTCCTTCGACTTCCACTCACCCACAGGAAAAAGTCATCCGTCGGCCGCCACCGCTCTTACCTGCACCGGGCGGCAAACTTAGGGGCCGCCCCGGGTTGCAGTAGGGCTAGCTACGCCACTGTGACACACATTGATATTTTTAGAAATTTTATGGTACAGACGTTTAGCGATTGCAAAGGACAAAGGCCCCGATTTAAAGTTTGGAGAGGTGTGAGAAGTGCCATTAATTGGCGGTTCTACTGCCCCACAAAGTTTACATTTCTCCATCTAATTTACTGGTAGGGGAAAAGCTGCAGAGGAGGAGACTCAGGTGGCTCTGCCATCAGAAACTCATGACACGATGACCTGTTCACCACAGGGTCACCGAGACCTAGTGATTGGCAGGGCTACCATCACTGACTTTTGCTTTCCGGCACTCGCAAGCCTTCTTTGAGGGAGCAGAAGTGAGGGTTACTGGATCACATGCCAAATAGTAAAGGAGCCCCAAAATATTATTAGCAATACATCTCAGGGTTTATTAAAAAAATCCAAGATAAATTTTTATGGTAAAGGGATATGTTTATTCTTTTCCTGAGTTAGATTTGGCAGTGTCATGACTGGGATGTGGCGCAAGTGTCAGACCAGGGGCCGTATTACACAAAATACCCTGGTGGCGCAATGGGTGTTTTGTGCCCATCTTTTGCGCCCCGGTGTACTTTAGTATTACAGAAGGGGCCGCAGATGCTTGTACTGCCCCTTCTGTAATACCGATAGTGCTGGCGCACATAAAGCGCCAGTGCTATCTTCAGGGGGCATTCCCTCATTTGCATGGCGGCGTTCCGCCTGTAAATGAGGGAATCCATTTGCCTCTGCACCTGCACCGTATTACAGATGCAGGTGCAGAGGAAAAGAAGCTCTCAGGAGGCGCACTGACAGTGCACCACCTAAAAGGTGGATCACTGTCAGTGCGCCCCTTGAGAGCAGCCCCCTAGCGGGTGGAAAGGAGGTTGTATGGACACCCCAGACATCCCATTCCAGGGGGGTGCAGTCACTGTCTGCACCTGCCTACAAGGGAATCTCTAATCCCCTTTAAAAGTGCAGGTGGGTTGCCGCCTGCTCTGTAAAAACATGTGCAGGACGGACTGTTGCAAGCAGCAGGAGCTGCACGAGTGAGCCGCGGATGAACGCCGTGGTTGCTGCTGGTGCTGTGCTGTCCATAGCTCGCAGTTCACACTCGGGACCCCATTCCGCCCCCGGGCAGTGTAGTGCTTGAGTGTTCGAGCAGCGGCCGCAGCAGGGGGGGCAAGGGGGAGGCGGCGGCACCTAAGGCTAGAGCCGCAGCTCCGCCCGAAACTCGCAGAGGCGGCTGGCATTAGGCCGGTGCAGCTTGCTGGTCGGCACAACCGCACGCAGCCCGTTGCTCTGCCTCAGGTGTTGTGAGTACACTGCGAGCACGCCCTGTACCTGGACCCTAAGCCAGGCGGTGGATTAGGAAAATCAGAGGCCAGTGCTGGAGGGGTATCTCAATCTGGGTCGGGTGTAGCAGCACGCTGACATGAGGGCGCTTGGTCAACGAGTATTTCCGAGACATTGACCTGTGTCAGGACTACTGCATCAATGACCCAGGCCCAGGCTCAGGACTGAGAAAAATAGGCGAGTAGTCTTTGGTGTGGAGAGGAGAATAGCGCCTCCCCACCATTACGCACTGTAATTCTCATATTGCAGCCTGTGGAGTTGGGGGAGCTGGTGGAGATTAACGCGGAGCAGAGCAGTTTGGAGATTACCTGAGCTGAGGATGGTTTCAGCTATACCCAGCTATATCCAGCACCTGGAGGATTTATGATAACTGTGCCTTTAAGGCAGTCTATACAAGCGCCTGCAGGCTCCCTTTCTCCAATCTCAAACTCTAAACTCCTGGTCTGTTTTCGCTATTAGCTACCAGGTCTAAGCTCTGAAGCTCAGTTATTCTGCGGCTAGAAGCCAAAATTACACATACGGCGCCTACTGGAGGCTCTATCTTTGATTACTTAATTGTCAGCAGATTTTTTCAATAAGCTCTCCAATATGGACATTTTAGAAAATACGCTTAGCGACCATATGATGATTAGCCAAAAAATAGAGATGACGTGCTAAGGTGAGCTCTTGGAATTTTAAGGATAAAGCAGTAGGTTTTAATAAAGCAAATGGCAGAATCTATTGCAATAATTTAGCTGCCACAAAACTTAAAGAGACCTTAACAGTTTTAATAGGAGATCAGCAGTACACAGTAGCAAGAGACCTACACCCCCCCCAAACTAATCTGTTGGAAGCGTTTAGCCACAATATAAATACCATGGTCGCGTCTTGTGAACCTATCCAGTTACCAACTAAATGGAGACCGCCTCTCAATCCTTTACTTCATATAAATAGGGAAATAATTAAATTGGTGAGGGCTCAGTTCCTGAATTTTTCCCTTGAAAGAAGTAGATTAATAAATCTATTAAAAAGGAAAAGACAAAGGAAAAAAGGTTCTTTAAGGCAAAAAAAAGGAACACTATGAATGGGTCCAGTTAAAAGAGGTGGCTTCAAAAAACAATCCTAAATGGTATTGGGAAATAATTGCTGATTGCTGTGGCACTAGAGTTAAATCCCTCCTAATCCCAATAAAAGAAGAAGAATGGAAATCACATCTTTTAGAAATTTACTCTGCGAACCCTAATTCTTTTTGTCTTGACTCTATTTTAACAAATCTCTCCAAAACTCCTGAATATAGTATTGCTCCCTCAAAGGGGGAAGTTGTAGGACTCATTAGAAAAATGAGAGCTTCAGGTGCAATGGGTCCTGACGAAATCCCTATGCCAATTATCAAAAAAGAGCCTTTGCTATGGGCTACGTATCGTACTCCTCTGTTTAAATATTGTTACCTGCAAGGGTTGACCCCCCGTCATGGTCCGGTAGTATCCTAATTCCTTTATATAAAAAGGGTCATAGACACTATCTTGGTAACTACCAGCAAATAGCCTTATTAGACGCAATGGGGAAAATATTTGCTCGCAGTATTTTTGACAAGCTTACTGACTGGGTAATAGAGGAGAAAATTCTCTCCATAGAGCAAACAAGGTTCAGGAAAAATCACTCCAATCTGGATTACATCAGTATGTTGAAATTAATAGAGGAGAAGTATACCCTATTTCGCAGGTCAAATGTATATGTGGCATTTATAGACTTCTCAACAGCCTTTGATAGGGTAGACCGGCCACTTCTTTGGAAAAAACTAAATAAAATGGGGGTGCCTATTCCCTTGCTATCTATAATTATCGCCCTACACTTGCAAACATGGTGTCAGGTGCTAATGGGGGGAAATCAGGGCCTATCATCAGTAATACCCACAGAAAATGGCCAGAAGCAAGGTTGCTTATAGGTTGCTTATAAGCACAGCTTCTCTTCTCTCTGTATGTAAGAGACCTACCGGATTGCTTTTCTCCCTTAGAAGGAGATGCACCAAAGATCGGTGGCTGGCCTTTTGCATGTCTCATGTACGCAGACCATATTTTAATTATGGATCTGACCCCTAATGGGCTGAATAAAAAATTGTCATCACTGCAGAAATATACGAGGGCACAGTTCCTGAAGATCAATGTTTCTAAAAGTAAAGTTCTGATCATGAGATGTAGCAAAAGCAGAAAATTGCATAATTTTAACTGGAGAATTGGTTCTGAAAAACTTGAGATTGTAGATTCCTATCTCTACTTGGGGAAAGTAATAGCCGGCAATACAAAGAATATACTGCATATTGAACATAGTTCCTGCAAAGCGGCATCACATGCAAATGGCTTACGAATATTCTATAGCGCCATGGGTCGAAGACATTTTTTTAATTTGCTCTGAGTTTTTAAAGCAAAAATCCCTCCCACTTTGTTATATGCTATCGAATCAATTCCAATAAGAGACTGGAGTTTCCTGGATAAGATTGAAGGCCAGATCTTACGCAAATTATGTAATTTTAATACTCTTGTTCCAATATCTGCTATCAGATTTGAATTTGGCTTGGTAAGTTCATTTATACAAGGTTAAGCTAGGGTATTACGATGGGGATACCAGTTAAAGAATAGTGAGCTTTACACATTAAGGGGTTTTATGTGCCAATACATTTTTGGAGGAAAAATATACAAATATTCTTTTCCCCGTGATTTTACCTTGGCACTGAATTATTTCAGCACACAAGAGGAGTCAGTGATGTCCCTCTCGCTTTTAGAATTTAAATCCTTTTTAAAAATTACAAGTTGCACGATTAGTCACCAGAAAGATGTCAAATTTTGTAGAACAAAGGTTAGACTTAAGCCAATAGCCATGTCAAGTACCCCGAGAGTTCCTCAGAAGTACTTTTCCTGGAATCTAGATCATGGTATTCGCCGCTGGCTTACTCTATGTCGTATAGATCTTTTGCCAATAAATGATTTAACGGCAAATTGGTCCCCTACTATGAAAGGTGGAAAAAACTGTACCATATGTAACCTGGGCATCCAGAATTTTGACCATATTCTGTTTGTGTGCCCAGTTTTGTCACCATTTCGCATCGATGGCTTCAACCAATGTTCATACAAAACGGTATCAAAAATGTAACATCTGCTCGCGAATTCCTCGTCTTTCCAAAGAATGAAATAGTGTGTACAAAACTTTGTAACTTTTTTAAGGAGTTTATGAATATATTTTAGTTTTTACTATATTCTTCTTGGGGTGGTCATCCCCTTGCTGTGCATACCTTATTTAATTTTATGTATAAAGAGGAGGAGATATGACATGACTTATGTTCCTTTGACTTGGTATTCGTTATTCTACGGGCTCCTTGGTACCTTTAGGGTTTGGCTTGCTGTTCACGAGTTACTCGGCTCCCTTACAATTTTGCCCTTAAGTTCCAGGCCTTTGTATTTATTAAGGCTAATTGAGTTTACTTCTCATTGGTTGAAATTTTGCACGTCTTATTGCTGCTATTTAATTGCTGGTTGCACAAAAATTGGGACATATATTTACTTTTTAACCATCCCTGCTAAGAGAAAATGAATTGTTAGTTTTATATGTGTTAAATTCCCTTGGTCTTTAACCTTTTTGCTGCTATATGATGCACTTTATTTAAAATAAGCTCCAATATGATGCTGCTATAGTATGGTATTTTTCCAAATTGCATATGTATTTAATTCAATGTACTTGTTGCGGTAAAGGTTTTAACTACGTTATTGCTGCTATTTAACTGCTTTTGCACAAAAAATGGGACATAAACTTGCTTTCTAACCTTAGTTTCCAGAGAAAATTAATTCCTAGTCATACATGTGTTAATTTTCCTTAGAATTTTCCTTGGTTTGTAATCCTACTACTGCCACACGCTTTTTATCTAAAATAGGATCCAATACGATGCTGCTATAGTATGGCATTTACCAAATTGCATACGTGTTTGATTCGAGTTACTAGTTGTGGTAAAGGTTTTAACTACGTTACTACAATTTTGTTCTTCATTATAATGATGAATATTCTTACTTATACTTTGCTCATTCTGTAGTATTACTTGCATTTTTCTACCAGGGGACATTCTTCTTTGCTACCTAAGGGATCTTCTAGGACTGATTTGGAAGGATTTCGATACTTTTAGGATGGACTAATTTGTACATAAAACTGCTGCTATGGTACAGTACAACTGCTTTTTATAATTAAGTGATTTTAATGTAAACTATGCCTAATATGCAATAATTGTGTGTATTCTTTAAGTGGACCTCATCAGAGATCCAAATTCTTAATAAATGTATTGAATTGAATTGAATTGAATGGAGCGGCTTAAAAACATCCACTTCGTTTTTTACCTGAATGCGCTGCTCCCTGGGCAGCATGAGTTCGAGGCTGCCCTGAGGGCAATGCATTCATCATAATATGGTGCATTTTCCTTCATTGAGCTAGCTGCACCTTTTAAAAGGTGTGCCCAGCACAATGAAGGAAAATGCGCCACATGTATAATACAGCTCCAGAAGCCCTAAAACTGGTACTGTAGTTTCTTCAATTGGCAATACCACAATTCAATGCCATGACATACTTCGTTATTTATGTATTTTTGTTACAGCACTTGTATTTACACACTTTGGCAGTCCATGCCAATGAGTGAAAATGCCTACTTGATAGAATTTGTTATTCGACCAACAAAATAAACCCATCATATTATGATAGGAAACATGAATATATTTGTGACAGAAGGAAATGTATTGATTGACGGTTATCTTACTGGAGGTAAACTGCGTTTACTGACGATGGTAATAGCTATTGAAAACTTAAAAAAATAACATAGTACTGATAGCAAATGAGTGACAGCCTCATTATAAAACTAATTACTTGTATCAGCAGTAGACAGAATGATGATTGGCTTACAGTAAAGAGTCGTCTTAAATTTGGTATTTTTATTTTATTTTGCAAAACAATATTGCAGGATTTCTAAATATGATCAGAGTGAAGAAAACTATCTGAAGATTGTACAAAGACTCACATTTTTTTTTTTTTATTATATCTGTGGCATAGACCTCGGAACTGGATGTGGGGTAGTTAGGTTCTGTAATAGAACCTTCCCTTCTTTGTGTTTCTAGCAATGGGAATGTTTAGGTTAGATATGCTAGTTATCTGTTGAGTCTGACCAGTCGATGAGGTGAAATTAAGGGCTCATACATGAACCACAAGTTACCTGGTGTTTCGAGCGTTTTTGTCATAACTTGTCATTTGTTGATGAGTACGGGATTCAATGCTTACTCTGTTTTTTTTTCAACTCAACATTGGTCCCTGGGCTGTTTGTGATCAGCCGATATGACTGTTAGAGCTTGGACGGAGGCTGCTAGCTGGTGCCTGCAGTCGAGCGCCGAAGACACAGGCCAAAGTGTTGACCAGTGGCGACCGCTATTTACCGGGGGTGGTTGGGCGGGGGATGGGGAGGGTTGTAAATTGGAAAAAAACAACCACTTACCTTCAGGCCGGCCATTTGGCCGGCTGCCGCCTCTCGGTCCGCTCGCCGCTGCCTCTCACTCCCGAAAGCAGAAACAGGAAGCACCCAGGCTCCTGACTCTCCTAGCCAATCATAGTGCTGCAATGCAGAGGAGGAGTAGCCACTGGTGTTGACAGCGACGTACTTTAGAAGAATTGGGAGTGTGACTTTGGGAACAGTTCAGGGAGTCTGACGACATCCGAAATGCATCCCGCATTTCACTTACTTCACTCAGGGAGGCGGAGGCTGTGCCCTATCAACCATAGGGTGTGCAGACAGAATATAGAGTTGGAAATGTCGAACTACAGAAATATCGTGTCCTAGATATCGTCAGTCAGAAATATCGACAGCAAGAATATCGTGCTCAAGAATATCGATTTTAAGGTAAGAAATATCGTTTTTAAAAATATAGAAGTCATTAATATCGTTTTCAAAAATATAGTTGTCTAAAATATCGATTTTTTAATTAGTGTTATGTATTTTAGTATATATTTTAAATGTATGTGATGTATTTTTTTGTATAAGAATTGTTTATGTTTTTTAATATATGTGTTACATTTTTAGTAGCTATCAATTGTATTTTAATTACATTTTGTGTTTTTTAGTTCTGTAGTGGGTTGTGGGTTTATAGAGGAATAGGGTGGAAAGTAATTTAATTATAATAAATTAATGTTTATTTTGTATTTATTCATATTTATTTAATTGAGATTTTATAGTGTTAATTGTGGGAAGCAATGTATTATTAAATAATTATTAATTAGTTGTTAATCAGTATTAATTAATTAATTGCTAATTAATTATGGTGAATGTGTAATCTTTTTAGGTGTGGGTTGTGTGGTTTACAGGGTAAAGGGTGGGAAGTAATTCATTTTTAATTAATAATAAGTTGATATTTATTACTAATTAATTAGTTGGAAATTAAATATGGAAATAGTGTAACTAATTTTAAGTGCATGTTGTGAGGTTTATGGGGGTAATGGGTGGGAAGCAGTCGCGGCTCCTGAAGAGAGTGCTGCGGGGCGGCGGGGCGGGGGAGGGTGGGGGGTATTAAACTCCGGCATATGGCCGAACGGAGTTAAGTACATAAATAAATAAATAAAACGAATTACATTGCGCGCGCCGCATCGCCATTTGGCATTGCAACGCGCGCTATGTAATTCGTTTTATTAATTTATTTATGTACTTAACTCCGTTCGGCCATATGCCGGAGTTTACTACCCCACACCTGCCCCTCCCCCACCCGCCCCACCGCCCCGCAGCACTCCTTCCAGGAGCCACGACTGGTGGGAAGTAATTTATTTTTAATTAATTAATAATTAGTTGTTAATTGATATTAATTAATTTATTGAAAATTTATTGTGGAAATTGTGTAATTAATTTTAGGTGCAGGTTGCGGGGTTTATAGGGGGTTAAGGGTGGGAAGTCATTTATGTTTATTAATTAATAATTATTTGTTAATAAATATTTATTAATTAATTGTAAATTAATTATGGAAATTGTGTAATTTATCTGAGGTGAGGGTTGTGGAGTTTAAATGGGTAAAGGGCGGGAAGTAATTTATGCTTCATTAATTAATAATTAGTTCTTAATTAATATTAATTAATTGAAAATTAAATATGGAAATTGTGTAATTAATTTTAGGTGTGGGTTGTGGGGTTTATAGGGGTAAAGGGTGGGAAGTAATTTAATAATTAGTTGATCATTAACATTAATTAAGTAATTGATATTTAATTAGAGTAATTGGTTATATTTTTTGTGTGAGGGATTTACTTTTACAGGGGTAAAGGGTGGGGAGTAATTTATTTGTAATTAATTAATAATTAGTTGTTAATTGATATTAATTAATTTATTGAAAATTAATTATGGAAATTGAGTAAATAATTTTAGGTGCGGGTTGTGTGGTTTATAGGGGGTTAAGGGTGGGAAGTAATTTATGTTTAATTAATTAATAATTATTTGTTAATAAATATTAATTAATTAATTGTAAATTAATTTTGAAAATTGTGTAATTTATTTTAGGTGAGGGTTGTGGGGTTTATAGGGGTAAAGGGCGGGAAGTAATTCATGCTTCATTAATTAATAATTAATAATTAGTTCTTAATTAATATTAATGAATTAATTGAAAATTAAATATGGAAATTGTGTAATTAATTTTAGGTGTGGGTTGTGGAGTTTATAGGGGTAAAGGGTGGGAAGTAATTTAATAATTAGTTGACCATTAACATTAATTAATTAATTGATATTTAATTAGAGTAATTGTTTATATTTTTTTGTGTGGGGGTTTACTTTTATAGGGGTAAAGGGTGGGGAGTAAATTAATTTTACTTACTTTATAATTAGTTGTTAAATACCATTATTTTTTTAATTGAAAATAAGTTTTAATTGTGTAATTAATTTTTTTACAGTTTAATTTTAGATGTGGTTTGTGGGGGTTATAGTGGTAAAGTGTGGGAAGTTTATTAATTTTTCTGAGATTTTATTTGTTTTTTATTGAATAATATTTCTTTAATTGGTAATTAATTATGTTAATGATGTAAGTACATTTTCTTTATTTAGATGTGGGCTGTGAATTGTGTGCTGTTATAGGGTAGGAAATTAAAAAAGTTGATTTATGTAATAATTAAAGTTTTTGTTTCTAAATAATTTCTAAAATATAAAATATTTATTTGTTTGAAAATTATTTTTTATTTTATTTAATATATTATTTGTAGGTATGTGTCATATGCATTTGATATTATAATATGTTTTTAAAATTTGTAATATTCAAAATATTTGTATTTTAATTTTTAACATATTTATATATTCTTTCATTTATTTTGCTTTTTAAATGTTTTTGTTGTTAATATTTTGTTTGTTTTCAATTTTGAACTGACTAGAGTGATAATATTAATTGTTTCCGCTCCGCAATTCAACACTTCCCCTACTGTTGCACTGATTGGAGTGGGAATAATAAATTTTACCCCACTACTATCCAGCACTTTCCCTACTGTTTCACTCACTGGAGTTGGAATAGTAATTTTTACCCCTCCGCTATCCAACACTTTCCCTACTGTTACAATTATTGGAGTGGGAATAGTAAATTTTATCTCTCCACAATCCAACAATTTCTCTACTGTTTCACTCACTGGAGCGGGAATATTTTTTTTTTATCTCTTTGCTATCCAACACTTTCCCTACTGTTGCACTCATTGGAGTGGAAATAGTAATTTTTACCCCTCCGTTATCCAACACTTTCCCTACTGTTGCACTAACTGGAGTGGGAATAGTAATTTGTACCTCTCCGCTATCCAACAGAAAATTAAAATTAAATTAAACAAGTTAGTAGGTAATGTACCTAGTAATATTTCATGGATTAAGCTCAAAATGTTCCTGTCATATAAACATATAGATTTATCACAGGCAGCATACACTTTTGACTTTTAAAATTCCAATGCCAACAGTTCATTTAATAATACTCATGAACAAAACTAGTCTCAATTTCAAAAGAAGATGGTTACACCATATACCATACTAAATACGCAGAACGATCATCCCAGTAACTCTCAATTTCTCATATATTTATGCAGTTCCTTACACTCGGGTTAAACAGAATAGGTGTGTACTTATACTCTTTCTACTTAATCGTAAGCAAGGTGAGATAGTGAATCAGTGATGTAATTCAAAGGATAGTGAGAGGATTAGGTGGACATTTAGGGGCCGATTCCGATTCGGGCCGGAAATCTCCCCGACCGAGCCGGACCCAAAGAGATTTCCGACCGAATCGGACCCGTGCAGTCCGACCGAACGAGTACGATGCGCACGTGTGCCATCGGACTCGAGTCGTTCGGACTCCCATTGAAGTCAATGGGAGCCTGTCGTACAACGCGTACGCGGGCTCCCATTGACTCAATGGGTGCGATGCGGACAAGTGCGCCCCCTAGAGTGTGTACGCGACGAAGCGATTCGCGCCGTACACGCACAGGTAGGGGGGACCCATGGGTCCCCCCTGTGTGCGACTCGCGTGGCTACGCGTACAGGGGGGTCCGACACGGACCCCCAAAGTACGGCTCCGACAGCTCTTTTGAGCCGGAGTGCGCGGCTCGGTCGGACTGCTCGCGGCGCGCATCGTACTTACCCGGCCGGGGAACGTCTCCATTGCGCGGTGCGAGTCGTGTCCGTGCGAGTCGGTCGGTGCGGTTCGACCCGGGATCGAGTCGGTCGGAGCGGTCCGGACGCCCGGACGAGTTGGTCGGCGAATACGCATCGTACTCGCTCGCCCGGACGCGCGTACGGATCGGTCGGGAAATAGGGCTCCGAATCGGATCCGGTTAAGCCGAATCCGATTCGGAGCCCTACCGGCCGAGATCGGAATCGGCCCCTTAATATAAAAACCCTCTATAGATGGTGTTAAATCATTGTTCGTATGCATTTTGTTGAGCAGTTTATTTATTGACTTATTGCACTTTGCATTATGTATTGTTGGAAATTAGCAGAACGACAAAGTAACTCTACTATGTCTATTATGACGTTGTTTATTGTGTATTGAAAATGCCGTCCGATTTACATCCGGGTAACTTGACAAAGTCCTTCACGGCTGAAACGCGTCGTTTTTAAGCTTAATAAAGCTCTCACTTTACCGGGATTGGTGTGCCGCTTCATTCCTTTGTGGTTTGGACTTTTTGCATGGATTGTGGTTTTTCGCGACCACGGCAGGCACCGGCACGCATTGTCAGGCGTGCGGCTTTCAGCGAAACTTGACTTTGGATATATATATATATATATATATATATATATTCACTGAAAAAACCACAGGTTTCAGGGACGTTATAGTTAGTTGGACATTTCACTCATACAAAACCAGAGAAATTCTGCCGTTATAGTTAGTTCAGCTAACTATAACTCGCGACCCCGCAATGCACTGCTGATGACGTCACATATTACATCATTCATGACATGGTCAGTGACATCACTGATGACATCACTGATGACATCATCCACGTGAAAATCTGATGCACCTCCTCGTACCCTAATCTAACCTTTAATACACCCACTCTAAATTACAGACTACCATTTTCAAAACCATATACACACCAATACCAGTTAGTACATACCCACTCACTAATTCCTAGGTCTACACACACATCCACTCATTCACCCATACAGTCACTCATACATGCAGTCAACCATCAATACAGCATTATCATATGCACTCACATATCTATACAGACACTCACACACCGCCACTCATCCATAGAGTTACTCACACACGTAGTAAGTCATGCAAAGAATCAATCACACTCCCATTTACTCACCTATACAGTTATACACACACCACCTCACTTATTCAAACAAATACTAACACATACTTACTATCTTATACAATAACTAATACAAGCACACACTGATCCATACAGCCACTCTCACAATCACTCACTCTCACATATAATCATTTATACACTCCATCACTCACATATACTGCCTTTCACATATGCAGTTACTCACACATGTACCACTGAGGCATCCATTCACTCACCAACACACCCATACACATACTCACCCACCCATACAGCCCTTCACAGATGCACTCTTGAACCCATACACCCAGTGAATCATCCACTCACACATCTATGCACAGAGTCACACACCCCCACCCACCCACACAGACACTCAGGCACCCATACAGATACTCAGACAACCAATCAATAAGCCATATAGATCCTCATTTAGCTACTCACCAACCCATGCAACCGCTTACACACCAACTGACAAACTAAACTGTGTGAATGTCTGTATCAGTCACTAACCCATGCATTCAGTAAGACACATTTAATCACTCACTTATACAGTCAGTCACGCACCTACTAAATCATCCAGCCAGACACTTATACACCCACTCATTCTTCAATACACCTTGGCATATATATTAAACATATTTAAACTTTATAGAAACACACAGTCACTGGATGATGTCATCAGTGATGTCATTTGAGATGTCATCAGTGATGTCATCAGTGATGTCACTGACCATGTCATGAATGATGTAATATGTGATGTCATCAGCAGTGCATTGCGGGGGCGCGAGTCATAGTTAGCTGAACTAACTATAACGGCAGAATCTCTCTGGTTTTGTACGAGTGAAATGTCCAACTAACTATAACGTCCCTGAAACCTGTGGTTTTTTCAGTGAATTTTATATATATATATATATATATATATATATATATATATATATATATATATATATATATATATATATATATATTTATTTTTTACGAAAATCCGCTCCTGTTCGGTGCAATCCTCAGCAAAAAGCAGCACCGGACCACAAACTTCGTGCAGGTATGATGACTTTATTTGCCGGCCATTGCGCGTTTCGGTCCGTCCGGACCTTGATCACATATATAAACCGGCATCTTCATTCTGATGCATACCTTGCCTTACGCGTTTCGGAGCAGGAAAAAACCAAAGGTTAAAGTGGCGTTATAATTTGGTGAAAAGTTAAGTGGCAATGTAATGTTTTAAACTGAAAAAAATCACTGAAATTCGCCAGTTATAGTTATCTCAAGTAACTACTTGCGCTCTAAGGTAACTCTAACTCGTGCCCCCACCAGGCACAACCTTGTCCTCAATTATGTGATTTCAGACGTTGCAGTCATGTTATCAATAATGTCATAAATTTTGTCATGAGTGATGCAATATGTGGGGTAATTAGCTTTGCATGGTTAGATGCTCGAGTTATATTTTTAAAACTTTTAAAAAAACAGGTTCTTTTTAGAAAGTTAAACACAAGGAGATGATGGACGGAGTGCTGAAACTTTTCAAACAGTCACCCCCAGTCACAGATCTGGGTTGAATCCATCATCATTCTTTAGCTCACTTTGCCACCCCAGTTCAGACACAGCTATATGCAAATCAGTCTTGACCCTGTGCCTCATGGGAACAGTCCAGCCCGAACTGCCAAGCCATGTCTTCCCTGGACCGGAAACAAGCATCCTGGGACCGGTTTTGGGCTAACAGCCCTCATCAGCCAGGCTAGCTTGAATCCAGTGGCAAAGTGAGCAAGGGACCCACGTCTCGGCATACCCTGCCAACTTAGGGCAAACAAAGCAAACACAAGGAGATGATGGACGGAGTGCTGAAACTTTTCAAACACTCACCCCCAGTCACAGATCTGGGTTGAATCCATCATCATTCTTTAGCTCACTTTGCCACCCCAGTTCAGACACAGCTATATGCAAATCAGTCTTGACCCTGTGCCTCATGAGAACAGTCCAGCCCGAACTGCTCACTTTGCCACTGGATTCAAGATAGCCTGGATGATGAGGGTTATGAACCCGAAACCGGTCCCAGGATGCTTGTTTCCGGTCCAGGGAAGACATGGCTTGGCAGTTCGGGCTGGACTGTTCCCATGAGGCACAGGGTCAGACTGATTTGCATATGGCCATGTCTGAACTGGGGTGGCGGAGTGAGCTAAAGAATGATGATGGATTAAACCCAAATCAGTTGACTGGGGGTGAGTGCTTGCAATGTTCAACACTCCGTCCATCATCCCCTTTGGTTTTGCTAAGTTCGCCCTAAGTTGGCAGGGTATGCCCAGACGTGGGTCCCTTGCTCACTTTGCCACTGGATTCAAGATAGCCTGGCTGATGAGGGTTATGAACCCGAAACCAGTCCCAGGATGCTTGTTTCCGGTCCAGGGAAGACATGGCTTGGCAGTTCGAGCTGGACTGTTCCCATGAGGCACAGGGTCAGACTGATTTGCATATGGCCATGTCTGAACTGGGGTGGCGGAGTGAGCTAAAGAATGATGATGGATTAAACCCAGATCAGTTGACTGGGGGTGAGTGCTTGCAATGTTCAACACTCCGTCCATCATCCCCTTTGGTTTTGCTAAGTTCGCCCTAAGTTGGCAGGGTATGCCCAGACGTGGGTCCCTTGCTCACTTTGCCACTGGATTCAAGATAGCCTGGCTGATGAGGGTTATGAACCCGAAACCGGTCCCAGGATGCTTGTTTCCGGTCCAGGGAAGACATGGCTTGGCAGTTCGGGCTGGACTGTTCCCATGCGGCACAGGGTCAGACTGATTTGCATATGGCCATGTCTGAACTGGGGTGGCGGAGTGAGCTAAAGAATGATGATGGATTAAACCCAGATCAGTTGACTGGGGGTGAGTGCTTGCAATGTTCAACACTCCGTCCATCATCCCCTTTGGTTTTGCTAAGTTCGCCCTAAGTTGGCAGGGTATGCCCAGACGTGGGTCCCTTGCTCACTTTGCCACTGGATTCAAGATAGCCTGACTGATGAGGGTTATGAACCCGAAACCGGTCCCAGGATGCTTGTTTCCGGACCAGGGAAGACATGGCTTGGCAGTTCGGGCTGGACTGTTCCCATGAGGCACAGGGTCAGACTGATTTGCATATGGCCATGTCTGAACTGGGGTGGCGGAGTGAGCTAAAGAATGATGATGGATTAAACCCAGATCAGTTGACTAGGGGTGAGTGCTTGCAATGTTCAACACTCCGTCCATCATCCCCTTTGGTTTTGCTAAGTTCACCCTAAGTTGACAGGGTATGCCCAGACGTGGGTCCCTTGCTCACTTTGCCACTGGATTCAAGATAGCCTGGCTGATGAGGGTTATGAACCCGAAACCGGTCCCAGGATGCTTGTTTCCGGTCCAGGGAAGACATGGCTTGGCAGTTCGGGCTGGACTGTTCCCATGAGGCACAGGGTCAGACTGATTTGCATATGGCCATGTCTGAACTGGGGTGGCGGATTGAGCTAAAGAATGATGATGGATTAAACCCAGATCAGTTGACTGGGGGTGAGTGCTTGCAATGTTCAACACTCCGTCCATCATCCCCTTTGGTTTTGCTAAGTTCGCCCCAAGTTGGCAGGGTATGCCCAGACGTGGGTCCCTTGCTCACTTTGCCACTGGATTCAAGATAGCCTGGCTGATGAGGGTTATGAACCCGAAACCGGTCCCAGGATGCTTGTTTCCGGACCAGGGAAGACATGGCTTGGCAGTTCGGGCTGGACTGTTCCCATGAGGCACAGGGTCAGACTGATTTGCATATGGCCATGTCTGAACTGGGGTGGCGGAGTGAGCTAAAGAATGATGATGATTAAACCCAGATCAGTTGACTAGGGGTGAGTGCTTGCAATGTTCAACACTCCGTCCATCATCCCCTTTGGTTTTGCTAAGTTCACCCTAAGTTGACAGGGTATGCCCAGACGTGGGTCCCTTGCTCACTTTGCCACTGGATTCAAGATAGCCTGGATGATGAGGGTTATGAACCCGAAACCGGTCCCAGGATGCTTGTTTCCGGTCCAGGGAAGACATGGCTTGGCAGTTCGGGCTGGACTGTTCCCATGAGGCACAGGGTCAGACTTATTTGCATATGGCCATGTCTGAACTGGGGTGGCGGAGTGAGCTAAAGAATGATGATGGATTAAACCCAGATCAGTTGACTGGGGGTGAGTGCTTGCAATGTTCAACACTCCGTCCATCATCCCCTTTGGTTTTGCTAAGTTCGCCCTAAGTTGGCAGGGTATGCCCAGACGTGGGTCCCTTGCTCACTTTGCCACTGGATTCAAGATAGCCTGGCTGATGAGGGTTATGGACCCGAAACCGGTCCCAGGATGCTTGTTTCCGGTCCAGGGAAGACATGGCTTGGCAGTTCGGGCTGGACTGTTCCCATGAGGCACAGGGTCAGACTTATTTGCATATGGCCATGTCTGAACTGGGGTGGCGGAGTGAGCTAAAGAATGATGATGGATTAAACCCAGATCAGTTGACTGGGGGTGAGTGCTTGCAATGTTCAACACTCCGTCCATCATCCCCTTTGGTTTTGCTAAGTTCACCCTAAGTTGACAGGGTATGCCCAGACGTGGGTCCCTTGCTCACTTTGCCACTGGATTCAAGATAGCCTGGATGATGAGGGTTATGAACCCGAAACCGGTCCCAGGATGCTTGTTTCCGGTCCAGGGAAGACATGGCTTGGCAGTTCGGGCTGGACTGTTCCCATGAGGCACAGGGTCAGACTTATTTGCATATGGCCATGTCTGAACTGGGGTGGCGGAGTGAGCTAAAGAATGATGATGGATTAAACCCAGATCAGTTGACTGGGGGTGAGTGCTTGCAATGTTCAACACTCCGTCCATCATCCCCTTTGGTTTTGCTAAGTTCGCCCTAAGTTGGCAGGGTATGCCCAGACGTGGGTCCCTTGCTCACTTTGCCACTGGATTCAAGATAGCCTGGCTGATGAGGGTTATGGACCCGAAACCGGTCCCAGGATGCTTGTTTCCGGTCCAGGGAAGACATGGCTTGGCAGTTCGGGCTGGACTGTTCCCATGAGGCACAGGGTCAGACTTATTTGCATATGGCCATGTCTGAACTGGGGTGGCGGAGTGAGCTAAAGAATGATGATGGATTAAACCCAGATCAGTTGACTGGGGATGAGTGCTTGCAATGTTCAACACTCCGTCCATCATCCCCTTTGGTGTTGCTAAGTTCGCCCTAAGTTGGAAGGGTATGCCCAGACGTGGGTCCCTTGCTCACTTTGCCACTGGATTCAAGGTAGCCTGGCTGATGAGGGTTATGAACCCGAAACCAGTCCCAGGATGCTTGTTTCCGGTCCAGGGAAGACATGGCTTGGCAGTTCGGGCTGGACTGTTCCCATGAGGCACAGGGTCAGACTGATTTGCATTTGGCCATGTCTGAACTGGGGTGGCGGAGTGAGCTTAAGAATGATGATGGATTAAACCCAGATCAGTTGACTGGGGGTGAGTGCTTGCAATGTTCAACATTCCGTCCATCATCCCCTTTGGTTTTGCTAAGTTCGCCCCAAGTTGGCAGGGTATGCCCAGACGTGGGTCCCTTGCTCACTTTGCCACTGGATTCAAGATAGCCTGGCTGATGAGGGTTATGAACCCGAAACCGGTCCCAGGATGCTTGTTTCCGGACCAGGGAAGACATGGCTTGGCAGTTCGGGCTGGACTGTTCCCATGAGGCACAGGGTCAGACTGATTTGCATATGGCCATGTCTGAACTGGGGTGGCGGAGTGAGCTAAAGAATGATGATGGATTAAACCCAGATCAGTTGACTAGGGGTGAGTGCTTGCAATGTTCAACACTCCGTCCATCATCCCCTTTGGTTTTGCTAAGTTCACCCTAAGTTGACAGGGTATGCCCAGACGTGGGTCCCTTGCTCACTTTGCCACTGGATTCAAGATAGCCTGGCTGATGAGGGTTATGAACCCGAAACCGGTCCCAGGATGCTTGTTTCCGGTCCAGGGAAGACATGGCTTGGCAGTTCGGGCTGGAATGTTCCCATGAGGCACAGGGTCAGACTGATTTACATATGGCCATGTCTGAACTGGGGTGGCGGAGTGAGCTAAAGAATGATTTTTTATTTTTTTTAAATATATTTTTATTGTTTTAATACAAACAATACATGTAACTTCAATATGCAGATAAGTGTGCAATCAGGTCATCATGCAATGAGGCATAGCATAAACAAGGGCAATTACTAACATCAGACAAATGCTCATATCACGATAGATCACAGTTCCTGGAAAATGTTGTCCATAAAGCCTTGCCGCTCAACCTATTGATTCAAGTGCAATAATCTCACTCATCAAAAGAGCAGAGAAGAGATGGCTATGCTCACTTGTCATAAACGAGACATTGCGAAATGCAAACTCTCGCTCCACCCATGTAACCCACCCCTCACCCCCCATTGGCGTAACAACTATATACATTTATTTGTGATTACATGACTCAGCTGCATTGACAGTAATCAGATGTACAACATCAAGCAATGACACTGTTCTCATCTGTCAGAGGTAGCCCCCAGCAAAACACCAAATTGCCCATCTCCCCAAGATATGGCAGTCTTTCAAGGCAACGCATCTAGAGCTGGCGCATCCGAATCCAGATCAGAGTCCGTGCTCGGAAATTTTAATAATACCACCAGTGCCTCCCAGGCCCTCGCCATCTCTAGTGCCTTTTCGCTGTTGGCGCGGGTCGCCAGCTGCAGCCTCGTAGTCCCTTCACATTCCGCCCACTTAAGAAATTCGCCTCGCCATCTCCGATAACTAGGACCCTTCCTGACCTTCCAGTGAGTTGTGACTTCCCTCTTTGCCAGCAATAGCCCTAAATCTATGAATTTGCTCGTTACCTTGTTCTTTGAGGTGTGAGGAAACCAGTGCAGCAAACAGAGGCCTATTGTGGGTTCTATTTCCCTAGTCGTGACATCCTGCAGAAGTGTTACCACCTCCTCCCAATACGTTCCCAGCTGAGGGCACCCCCATAGCATGTGGGAGAAATCTGCTCCCACTGTACTGCAACGCGGGCATAGTGCCGAATTCACTTTAAAATGTTGATTTATTTTTGCTGGTGTAAGATTAGCCCTGTGGATTATAAAGAAATGCACCAATTGGAAGCGTGCGTTCCTCGTGCTTTTCCATGCTCGCTCCATTAATCCCGCCCAGGCCTTCTCAGGGATTTCCACACCTAAGTCTTCCTCCCATTTTTGTCGAAGTGAGCACAGAGGGGTGAGTCTCTCGTGCGTCATTCGGCGGTACAGACACGTAATCGCCTTAATGGTGCCCGCTGCCATAACTACGTATTGAAAAAGCCATTGAGGTTGGAGGTTCTCTCAACCCCTCCTTCCAATGTGCTTGAATGGCTGTCATGAGCGCCATATGCATCAAGTAATCCCCCCGGGCCAACTCAAACCTGTCTTGTAATATCTCATAAGGGAGTACAGCACCATCCGCGTATAGGTCCCCCATGCTGGTCAGGCCCCTCGTCACCCAGTCATTCAACGCCCCCCAATCGCCCCTATGTGGTAAGGCAGCGCACATTATTAGCGGAATCTCAGGGGCATAGGGCCGCGCAAGGCTTGCCCGGCGTTGGCTTCTGTTCCAGCAGAGTTTAAAAGTCACCATTTCCCGAGTGAAAGAGGAAGTCGGGAGCGGCAGCTGCAATAGCAATCTTGATAGCATCTGTCTAAGAGCCTGATGTCCATCCATATCAGATGGATCCCGAAATGCCCGTGCAATCGTCTGAGTAAGCCACTGCAACTGTGCCGCTAAATAGTACGTTTCATAATCTGGGACTGCCAAGCCGCCCTCCGACCTCGGTCTCATTAGCGTGTTAAGCGCCACCCTCCACCTGCCCGAGGCCCAGAGGAACCCAACCATCATTGATCGAAGCTGCTTAAAAATAGAGGCCGGAATCCAAATAGGCAGCGTCCTAAAATAATACAACAGTCGGGGGAGTGCTATCATCTTAAGAAGGGCCACCCGCCCAGCAACCGAGAGGGGAAGTGTGCTCCAAAACTCGATACAGCCCTTGAGCCCCCTAATAGCCCTACCCACGTTACCCTCCAATAAGTTGGGTTGGGTGTAATAAATACGAGTGCCGAGGTACGTCAGGCATTGACGCTCCCATTGTATTCCCTGCGTTATCAGTGGACCTTCGGTCGTAGGCACTGTAGGAAACAAACAAGTCATTGCCCAATTTACTTTAAGGCCAGCAATGGCGCCAAGGTCAGCCAACAGAGTCTTAGCACCCCGAAGAGCGTCTTCCGTGTCCGCCAAAAACATAAGAAGATCGTCAGCATAAAGTGTGATGTGGTGGAGATGTTCGCGCACTTGAAGTCCCTGATAATGTAAACCCGTCCTGGCCCGTGCCGCCAGCGGCTCTATGGCCAGGGCGAATAGCAGTGGGGATAGGGGGCAACCCTGCCTCGTTCCCTGACCCACAGCACAGGCATCCGAAATCATCCCACCCGTTTTAACACGCGCTGTAGACTGGTAATATGAAAGAGCTGTCCAATCCACAAAAGCATCCCCCAGGCCAAACCGCCGCATAACGTGAAACAAGTATGTCCATTCTAAGCTATCAAAGGCCTTTTCAATATCTATTGCCAGCACAGCAGCTGAGGGCTTGTGATACGTATCAGCATCCAAGACATTAAGAAGGCGCCGCACATTTTGAGCTGTATTCCGGGACGGTATAAACCCTGCTTGATCCGTATGTATTAATTGCACCATATACGGAAGGAGGCGGGTCGCCAATATCCGGCTTAAAATCTTATAGTCTGTAGTCAACATTGACAATGGTCGATAGGCCGTCCTGTCATGGGGAGGCTTGCCCGGTTTTAAAAGTGGTATAATTACTGCTTCACGAGTGGTAGCAGGTAGAAGGCGCTCCTTTCTTGCGGTATTATATAACGTTACCAGCCGAGGGGCCAGAAGGTCGACATATGTACTATAAAATTCCACAGGCAGACCATCCACCCCAGGGGTCTTTTTTCGGGCCATATGCTTGATCGCTCCGCGAACCTCCCCAATAGTGATGTCCTGTCCCAGTAATTCAGCCCGCTCCCTATCCAATGGCGGGAGATCTGCCCCCTCCAAAAAGTCTTGAATAGCCTCCCCACTATGCGCCACCTTACTCTGGTACAAATCAGTGTAGTAGGCAAAGAACTGACCATTGATCTCCCGCTGTGTGTAATGGATTTCCCCATCAGGGCCATGAAGCTCCAGAATGACCGCGCCCCTTCGCGCTGGGTTGGCCAACCATGCCAGCAATGCCCCAGATTTATCCCGCTCCGCATGAGCACGCGCTACATATCTTTTTATAATCGAAGCAGCGCAGCCTTTGAACCCGTACAGCAACCTCCTCCCTCGCTTCCACTAAGTCCTGATGACGATCAGGGTGGTCAGGTCTCTCCCTCTCCACTTCCTGCAGCTTCTGATCCACCCTCTCTAAGTCCTGCAATAGCACTCTACGTACTCCCATCTTATTTGCTATACATTGCCCTCTTATTACACTTTTAAAAGCATCCCATTCTACCGCCAAGGAAGAGGCGGTACCAGTATTTTCTCGAAAATAGTTATCTATTCCAGTCCCCACCACCTCACGAAATACCTGATCCTCCAGTAACTCTGGACTCAATCGCCAAGTTGGGATGCTAGAGCGCCCGGGTAAGAGATTAATACGCAAAAGCAAAGGGTTATGGTCTGACAGCATTCTGGTGAGGTATTCGCTGTGTTGGACCTCTGCATGCATGTCAGGGGAACAAAGCATCGTGTCTAGGCGAACATGGAGGGCATGTAGGGCGGAGAAGAAAGAATAATCCCTAGCGTGCGGGTGGTGCGCCCTCCAGGTGTCTACCAGTCCCCAGCTATGCTGCCAATCTCGGCGGAGCCTTGAAAGATTATGGGCAGGTGCGTCCGGGAGTGGTGGGTGAGATCTATCTAGCGATACATCTGTGACAGAGTTAAAATCCCCACCCATAAGGACGGACCCGGTCAAAAATGGAGCACATTTCCCTGACAAGTGTGTAAAAAAGGCCGCTTGTCCCGTATTTGGTGCATAGATACTGGCCAGCACCACATCTCTACCATTTAGCCGACCCGCCACTAAAATGTATCGCCCATCAGGATCTTTTAGCTGGCGCGTGGGTTGGAACGGAACTTCCGCCCGGACCCAGATCAACACACCCCTGGCAAAAGCAGAAGTAGTGGTACAGAAGACCTGCCCTCTCCACCTGCGCTGCAGTGCTGCATCCTCATTCTGTGCAATGTGAGTTTCCTGAAGGAAAGCCAGCTGGATTCCCCTACGCACTAAGTATGCGTGTATCTTATGTCTCCGCAACATGGTATGCATACCCCTGACATTCCAAGATATACACTTTAGCTCAGACATCGAACCCATGTCATCGCCCCCCTTCGACCATCAGCAGCTCGTTCAAGAAAGTTACGCCAATACCCCCTAAACATCCCTTACAATAAAAGGAACAACCCCAACACCCCCACCCCAGGACAGGTACTAAAAAACTAGCCCCCATCCAAACTGTTTGAAAACTAAGTGCCCTCTAGTGGCTACAGAGGAACAAAGGGGAAGAGTGGTCGCAACCAGTGACTACCTCCTGCAAATCTAGGTGGAGTCATCCGCACTCAAGCCCCATTTAATACAGCACCCCCCATCCCCGGGATGCACCATCACTCTAGAATAATGTACACACCCCTCCCACCGCGGGCAGCGAACAATAAAGCGGCCATAAGATGCTCAATGCAATACAAAAGTTCACAAAGACCGGGATCGTCCCATTAACACCTGTAAAGGAAAACTAGTTAAGCAAGCATAAAAAGCCACAAAGAAAAAACCCCCATCAGGCAATTTCGTCAGCCGTGCCCGGCGTGACATGTGGCAACTGCACACTACTCGTTTGGGAGCCATCAGTGTCCGTGCCCTCAGGAGTCTTGTCCGACTCTGTGCCAGCTGCCGACGACTGCTTACGATCCCGGAGTAATTCAGACACCGCCTGCAGTGCCTCAGACCTCTCCTTCGCTGTCTGGGATGAGCTGGGTGTCTTCAGAGTGGTAGAGCGCCGTCGCGGTCTGCGGAGGCGCTGAGGCAACCGCGCCGGGGAAGCTCGCACCCCAGGCTCCCCGGCCGGTCGTCGACCCATTTTGTAAGTCTCAAGCCAGTCCCATGCCTCCATCGGGTCATCGCAAAAATGAGTTGTGCCGTCGAGGATAATCCGAAGTCGAGCCGGGAACATCAGAGAATATTGAAGACCCTCGTCCCTCAGGGCTCTCTTAACGGCTAGGAAAGAAGCACGGCGTCGCTGAACTTCTAACGTGTAGTCTGGGAAAATAGAAACCTTGCTGTTAGCCACCTGGTAGGGTCCAGAGTTTCGTGCCGTCTGCAGGAGGAGGTCTCTGTCCTTATAATGTAGGAGTCTGGCAACCACCGGCCGCGGCGGTCTGCCCGGCTGTGGTGGTCGAGCCGGGACCTGATGGGCTCTTTCCAGGGTAAAGAATTGGGTCAACCCCTTCGGTGCCACCGTGTCGCGGAGCCAGTCCTTCAGGTATTGAACCATATTGGCCCCCTCCACACCTTCCGGCAGGCCCAAAACGCGGATGTTATTCCTCCGATTGCGTCCCTCAGCGTCCTCGGTCCGTTTCTCCAAGACCAATAACCTATGTGAGATACTCCCCACCTGCTCAGCAAGGGATTTCTGTGCCGGCTCCAGCGCTGCCAGGGACGTCTCGGCCCGCACCACCCTATCCGCCAACTTGGAATGCTTGGCGCGCAGCAGCCCCAATCCCACCAACACAGTGGCTATGTCTTGGTGTAGGGTCTCCCTCGTGTCTGTAATGGCCTGCAAAATTCGAGCCAGCTGCTGCTGCACCCCTGACTCCGCGGGCCCCTCGGGCGAATCCGGTCACTGCTCCTCTTGCGCCGGGCCTTCTTGATCCGGTGGGGCCAGCGCCTGCTTCCCCCTTGGCTTCCCCATCATGCAAGGTGGGGCGAAGGCGGTCCCCTCAATTCAGGCCGCTTGCCACTCTTTACCTCGCGGTTCTTAAAGGTCCGCCTGTACGCGGTGTAGCTCACGTAGCACAGGCCCCCAGGGGAGTCACCCCTCCACGACTCCGGCAACAATCCCAGTTCGCAAATTGTGCACGGCAGGGCCAAAGGCAGCCACTCCCACCGCAATGCCGAGGGTCCGGGAGCTCAGTCCACCCCGCACCTCCCTCGCGCGTTCAAAGGCTGGCCCCCTACGGGACCACGCCAACCAGCACAGGGCAAGATCGTGCGTTCCAAGCAGCCAGTGCCAACAGGCAGCCCGCAGTGGGAGCGAGGGGGAGACGACCCCCACAGCACCAGCGTCCAGCTTCCCCCACGCCCCACAGAAATCAAGCACCCACAGGCGCCGACAGCAGGTAGGGGCCCAATTCAGGATCCTCCCGCATGATGGTGGGTACAAGTCTGTGCAAATTAATATTCATCGCCGCTTGAGCCCTGTAATGCGGCTGCGTTATTCAGCCCCGCTCCGCTGGTGCTCCTCTATTGAACTCACTGGGGTTCCGCCGCAATCAACAGCAGTGTAGGGCCCTCAGTCGTTTAGAGTGGACAGGAGAGGTAATGAGGGAAGCCCCTCCAGCCCCAATGTGCAGCTCTTTAGAAAGCGCGCGAGATAGCACTCACCCGCAAGCGCTAGCGATACTGCCGGACCTCTTACAGGGGCCTCCCGCTCAGCAATCAGGCCGCCTCAGTGCAATCCGGGAAGCTCCGCCATGCAACCGTGGCAATCGTCGCCACATGGCCGAAGTACAGCCGCACCTCCCGGCCGATCCCGCCAGGGGTCTGTTATGGAAGTCAGTGGAGCGGGGTCTCTGCACGTCTCAAGCCGCGACTCCTCCATCGTAGGGGTATTTTCGGGCACTCGGTCCCCAGCTATCAGCCCCCAAGGCTCCCAGGGCATCCCGAGCAGGATCCTCGATCTGTGGGACAGTCCGCACTCGCTCGGCGCTCAGCCTGGCGCCATCTTGCCTGCCGCGGCTGAAGATCTCTCAAGGCTGCCACCGCAGTCTCGCACCCCAGCCCGGCCAGGCAGGGGCTGCAATCACCTCCACGGGGCTTCGCACCGCAGCGGGGGCATTCCGCAATGCTCTCCCGGGGTCAGGACGGCTTTCAACGTGGATAAATCAAGGGGCCGGCGCGGAGCTCGGAGCTCACGCGTCTGCCTCCATCAGCCTGCAAGCCACGCCCCGAGCTAAAGAATGATGATGGATTAAACCCAGATCAGTTGACTGGGGGTGAGTGCTTGCAACGTTCAACACTCCGTCCATCATCCCCTTTGGTTTTGCTTGTTAGAAAGTCCTCTACTGTTTCAAAAATAGAAAAAACGTTTTGTTGTTTGTCATGTCTGTCAATGTACCAAGAGTAGGTGCAATTCAGCACAGCAATCATATTTGTTGTGATATATTGCATGAAACGCAGCATGGAAAAATGTGCCATATCTTGGAAGAAGTTGCATATTTTTTATCTCCCCAAATAATGGTGCAATTTTAGCTGCCGCGCAACAATGCAGACACTCTTGCACAGTGGTAAGTGTGTTTTTTTGTCTAGCATAGTTTTTGTATTGGTATTATACACTTCAGCTTCAACATGTATGCCCCATTACTTATCCAATTTTTAAGTGTGCTGTTAGATGGTTAGCTGTGCTCAACCCCACTGTGGCTGTCCAAACCTCTGCCCAGGCCCTGCACCAACACCCTGCAGATGACCAATCCCCTGCTGCACACAACATTCAGTGGGGCACAGCAGGGGGTTGGCCACAGGCAGCCACCCCTCATGGGTGTCCAGCCTGCATTTTCTTCTACTAGTTAAAACAAAATGGGTACCCCTGTGTGAGGATTTGGGTGTATTATATGGAATGGCTGTGTACCTTACCATGGAATACACTCACAATAGCTGTTTTGGGTCTGATCAGGTGGGTTTGAACAACCTTAAGCTCAGCCCTGGGTAGCTATGGCTTTCGAGCAGCAAGGCTTCAACAGAGGAACTTAGTGTAAAGCATTTAACTGTACCAAACAACAAAAGAAAGCCACAGAACATGAAAGAAATACAACACTAATTTATAAAATTAGAGTATATTTCTATGAATTTTTAGAGTCATTGTTGAGCAAAATCCACCAGAGGGTTCTGGAGATACAGATTTTAAAAGGTTTTATCACTCTTTAATTCAACCTCAAAAAACCATTGGTCAACAAAAAGTTTGTAAACTTTTCAAAAGTTCGAAACAGTTAGTTTTGTTACTCTGGTCCAGCTTGGGGGACCAAATCCGACAGGGAGAAGGTCTAGGGGGCCAGTGGGGCAGATTTGGACAGTTACATTGCCACAAGAGCGTTTTCCGGTTCAGTTCCAGCCTTTACAGTACGACTGCCATAGACGATAATGGAGTGGTCCTGATGCTGGGGATACAGGATGAAAAGATGCTCAAAGATGCTCCCGTAGATGAGTGGCTGACAGGGGTGCCTTTGTGGTGATTCCTCGGTCCACGGGGATGTGGTGTGACTTTTGCCACAAAGGTTGGGGCCCCATGAAGTCCTCTTTAAGACAGTAGAAGGCTGGCTGATGCTGGGTTACTGGTCTCCGAGCACAGTGGTTGGAGCTAAATCCTTTAGTGGGGGCTACTGTCCCTCCTGGGCGACCAATCTGGACTCTGATGACACTCCCGGGTCCGGCTGACTCAGTTGCAACTTTTGGCAATCAAGGATTGGTCTCCTGGGGCACCCAGCAGCAGCTAGGAGCGAATCTTCTCTAGTGACTAGTGCTTTGCCGGTTTGGGCTTCTTCAGCTTTAATGTCCCGATGCTGTTCCAGGAGACAAGCCAACTGACACTTGGAGTCACTGCTTCAGTCTGGGAAATTACTTTCACCGAGCCAGGAGCCACAGGCACAATCCTAATTTTGCTAGCCCAAAAGTGCAGCAGGTGGAGTCCAGCAAATGGTCCAGTCTCTCTTTGTGCTGTCCAGGGGCAGCAGGGCAGTCCTCCTTCAGTCCTTATTCCAGTTCCAATGTGATCTCAGGTTCAGGGTGCCAGAGGTGGCATATTTATCCCAGGAAAGTGCCCAAAAGGGGCCACACAGTCACTAGCCAATGGGCTACCAGGTCCCCTACCTGCTGGTGATGACTTTCCAGCAATGTGTGGCATCTGGCAATCCCAGATTGTGCAATTCTGACTACTCTCAAGATGTCTGAACCTCTCCTCAACACTAGAGGTGTGGCTACCTGGGGGCTACACGCCTGCTGGAAAACTGGTTTGGGCACTGGTCTTCCCTCTCTGGCCCTGTCTCAAGCCTGTCTACCTAAATAAAGGGCAGCCCCGTCGGGAATGTTATCGCCATTTGTCCACCAAAAGCGACTTCGCTTTAGAAGCTCACCTTTTGGGCTAGCACCCCGAGCTGCTTCCTGCAAGGGGGAGGTGACACCTCTCCCTGCAATGGGCTTCTGTTATTTTCAAGCCTGGGAGTCATTCACACAACTCCGCAGGCGGGCAGAATGCTGCCTGTGGGCCAGTGCCCATGGGAGGTTACTGGACCAGCTGGGTCACAGAGTGGCAACTTTCTAAAAGGTACTTTACTTTAATAGTGACATTTACTTTGAACTTGGCATCAGGTCAGGTCCAAAGCCGCGATTAATGTGATACCTTTCAGTATCCAGTTAGGGAGTCCCATTCAGAAGTTAGCCAGACTGGGGTGCCAGCCTATAACCCTGTATTAGCCAATGGGTCTACCAACCTTTCAACAGCAAAACGACAATTTAAGTGGTCTTGCTGCAAGGACATATAAAAACATAAATGTCCCTCTTAATAATATACAGCTCCCTACCTTAGGACTCTTAGGCCTTCCTTAGGGGTGACTTACATATATTATTAAGGGAAAGGGTGGCTTTGCCATTAATGTTGATGGCAAAGTCGAACCGGCAGTGTGACAACTGCCCTTCCAGTCTGCAGTGGCAGACTGGGAGCCATTTTGTACTTTGTTTCATACAGGGTGGCACAAGCAGTGCTGCAGCCCTGGGTGGACACCCTGCCTTACATGCCCTTGGTACCCTGGGTACAATATACTAGGGACTTATAAGTAAGTCGGTACTTGCCAATTGGGGATAGCCAATTCGACATACACTTTGTAAGGGGTTAGAACACTGGTACTGAGGTCTGGTTAGCACTCTGTCTGGTGCACTCTCAGTGTCTAAAAACCAGCAGCTAGTAGTCCAAATGGGGAAAAAACATGCAAAATGCCTGTTTCCTTATACCCTGGTACTCCCACAGTACCAGTTGTGTGAGCTTCAACCTCATGGCACCACAGTACCATGAACGGTTCTGTGGTACCATGGGGTTGAAGCTTATAGAGCGGCTGCCACGGATGTACCACAGTACCTTGTAGGAGGAACGCACAGAGAGTACTGAAGTACCTACAGCTCGCAATTGTTTTTTCAAATATTAGCCTTGGTGTGGCGGGTCTTTCTCTCTGGGTCCTTCCCACAACTGCTAGGGAATCTTGATGTCCCTAGCCTGCCCCCCATATATCATTTAAAAAAAAAAATTTAGTACACAGGGAGTAATCCCCAAATCCTGTAATGGTTGCAGCAACATTTTCTTCTGGGTTGCATCCCGCCAGTCAGACCCTTTGGAACCCAAATGGCCGATGGGAGGAAAACCTCCCTTGGCCAATCAGAAGGACTTTTTTAAAGAAAAAAATTGGTAATTGGGCTTTTTGAGTAAAGCGATAACTTCCTGTCAGATTTGCCGTTATTCCATTTAGCCATTTGTTCTGTATTGGAGAGCAAACTTTGTGATAGGAATCAACAGGGGTAATCTATGTTTAGGGACCCCCTTTTTTAGGTCTCGCCTTGGCAGCGCATGCGCTGCATGCACTGTCTCAGCGAGACATAAAGTAATCTGTATGTTGGCTTAAACTCCATGTAATTTGTTTTTCCGCTTCCTATTGGTTTACTTGTGGCATTGCTGTTGTTATCTTCCTTTCTGTTGGCTGTTGATCATTTGGTAACTTCCGTGTAGTCCCGAATCAGCGGCGCCTAACTACAGTTTTAGTCCTCTCTGCTTGCACTTCTTTTGATTGCCTGCAGTGTGCCATCTGTTTCTCACGCTCTGTTTGTTTATTTATTTTGAAGATTTCCGCCTGCGTCTGTAACTGGAGACTCTCCTGTACGCTGGCTAGTTTTCCTTCCGCGTAGAACAGCTGCGTACTCCCACGGCCCCCTGCCGCTGAGCCCCAAGCGTAGGTTGCTAAATTATCACCTCACATCTCAGTGCCAATCTCTTAAGATCTGGGGGCGGTTATCCTCGCAGCAGGCACAGGCCACTGTGCGGCAAACAGAGCACCGGCCCCGGGGCACTGATTGCAGGAAGGGTCGTGGCTTTAACAAAACAAAAGGGTGCATCGAACGATGTTTAACCAGAATATTAAACCACTTGGCAGGAGGGGATGCCGCGCACGCACGAATATGTCACGTCCTGGAAATAACGAATATTAGGCATTTTAGGCCGCGGAATTGCCTCAGATTACTTTACAAACGGTGTTTTGTGGCGTTTGTCAGCTACAAACTGACAAACATACCCACACCACACATCGTGCACCTCTGGTAAAAACACTAAAGGCTGTCGATCCCATCGCAGGCCACCATACAAACCCTAGTCACTGTTTGCCAATATGCGCCGTTAGTAGCGCACTGAAGTAAAATGTTATGGAAGCGTCCCTTCCCTCAAATGCGCTCCTTGTTTCCAGAGACTATAAACTTCCCTGTGTCCAGCCCGTTAAGAGGTCTCCCCCTCAGCAGCACAGACAAAGGCACCCAGGACCCCTTCCATTTACACTTCACTGCAGTCCGCTGTTTGAACACAAAGCGCTCACTGCATGCCGCGCCGTCGCGCTTTAACTTTCAATATTGTTATTTATTTAAAATTGTGCGCCCGCTTTATATTTACAGAAATAGCACATGCCGCGACATCGCACTTTAAACAATGTTTTTTTGTATGCGCCACTCCGCACTTCAGCCATCCTCTGATTAGTGTAGTCAGACGTCTTAGAAAAGCGACTTTTTGCTGTCCTTACTAATTTCACCGAGTGACTCGACCCTCTGACATTCCTACAAACAGTTTGCGCCTGTGTCAGAATTTTACGAGGCATCCGCAGTCCAGCAGTCGTTAATGTGCTCTGAAGATGCTGGCACTGATTTATTGAATGGTGGCAGGCAGACTTTCTGACTGGCTCGCTCCCACGCTTTTGTTCTCATGGACATGTCTCCTCTGACCTGATTTTCTGAGAGCAGCGAACACTCTTGCTCAGTTTTCTCATTCACAGCGGGACGTGTGCCCATCCCAGAGGAGTGTAAATTGATGTATTCGTTAGGACGCTATATTCTTGAATCAGCAGCCTGCTGGTTGGCGAGTCATAAGTGGCTTAACTGGCACTTTGAGTAAATCAAAGAGCTACAATTGCAAAGCAGAACATTACCGGCAAAAGTTTCAAACGAAGCAAAAAAACTAATTAACAAAAAAAGCATTTGCAATGCAATAGATCTCGCATTTACGCGAGTTTGAATTATTGTCATTGTAAATGACTATGCCTTTTATTTACGTTTTGGTTTTGAAAACATAAATAAAAGCCATTGTCATTTACAATGCTAATAGCTCAAACTCTCGCGAATGCGAGACCTATTGCATTGCAAATGCTTGTTCTTTGTGCAAGCTTGACGGATCAGCACAAAACTTTCCACTAAGGAGCCGAGATGGATTGACTTTGTGTTTGGAAATTTTGTGCAGTCATCAAATATCACTAAAGTTATTAGCAGAACAAAAAGTTTTTTTCCTATGAATGCTTTGACCCAAGTTTAACTACACTGGCATGTATAAATATATTTAGTGACTAGAATTATGTATAGTTTTTGACTCATTTTGTTTTTAAAAAATAAATTTAGCAGTAAAGGCACTTAAAAAAAATTAACCTTTAAAGGTTTTTTTAAACAAATTAACAAAAGTTAAATCAAATTACTTAAATACATACATTTTACCCACAGTTTCTACAAATTATACAAAAATAAAAATGTTAATCACGGTGGCTAATACTATTTTCAATGTATTAATATAAAAATTTTATAAAATAAATTGTTTTATAATTTAATACATATTTAATTTGAGGTATTAATGTGATGTAGTCTTTTATTTTATTAGTTCCAGATTAATGTTAATTATTTTAAATTATGTTACATTTCTACTTACCATAACACATTATTATATTACCCCTTACATCCTGCATTCATTCAAAAACAAACCTAATGATGAAAAATGCCCTGAATTGACACTGTGCACTCAGTGATCTGCTTCAGTACCCCCTCACACAGAATACTAGCTGGGATAGACGCCCGGTGCCCACTACGGCCAGTCCGGCCCTGCACATGATCTCTCATTACCCCAAAATGAAGACTCTTTTTCTATACCGCGGCCCACGTGTGCTACTCTACAGACACAGCCCTAATAAATGGTAGGTAAACTTCACATTGTTGCTCAGTTGCATGGTACTACATATTGAAATTGCTCTAACCTATCCATCCACCAATATTCTGATGTTTTAATCGAGGTTTTCCTGGTGTGTTTGATCATGTATGTTATTAGGTATTGCCAATCATATACACTGAAAGCATGTGGTGCGCCACTGCTGATATACGGGAAACGGATGGAACACCTCTGCCTCAGTCACGAGTGCCCGAACAATGCAAGCGCAACCACGCATATGCCTTAACCACGCATATGCCTTAACCACGCATATGCCTTAATCACGCATATGCGTGGTTAAGGCATATGTAAAGTCTAGATGTCCAGAATGGGCGAGCCCAGGAAGAGGAAGGAACATAGTGAGAGTGAGGTAAGTTGGGCTGGGGCCGGTTTTTGGGGAGTAGTTCTCAGGGCTGGGGTGGTCAGGGGAAGTTTTTAGGGCTCAGGGGGGTTGAGGAAGTTTTTAGGGCTCAAGGGGGGTTGGGGCGTCTTTAGGGCTCGGGCGGCAAGGTAGTTTTAAGGGCTCAGGGGGGTAGGGGTTGTTTTTAGAGCTGGGGGTGCGGGGTAGTTTTTAGGCCTTGGGGGGTCAGGATGTTTTTAGGGTTCGGGGGTTGGTTTTCAGAGGGAGGGGGTAGTTTTAGGTCTCAGGGCGGGAAGGAAGGGTAGTTTTTTGGCCTGGGGTGTTTTAGGGCTCAGGGCAGGGGCCAGAGATCGGGTTCGTTTTTTGGCCTTGGGGGCCGTTTTAGGACTCAGGGGGGGGGGAGGGGCTGAGGTCGGTGTAGATTTTTGCCATGGGGGCGTTTTAGGGCTCAGGGCAGGGGCCGGGGTCAGGGCGGGGGGTTGGGGGCAGAGTAGATTTTTGCCCTGTGGGTGTTTTAGGGCTCAGGGCAGGGGGCAGGGATAGGGGTATATAGGTAAGTTTTAACCACGCATATGTCTTTGCCATACATGCCTTTACAACACATATTTTGTTGTAAAGGCATGCGTGGTAAAGGCATATGCGTGGTTAATACTTGGCTGGTTAAGACTGCGTTGAACTGTCATGCGTGGTAATGGCATGCATGGTTCCATAACACAACCCTGATAAACCATCCGAAGCTAATATTGTTTTATAAAAACACAAATGTAATTATACGATTATTCGAAAATAATAGTTGATAGAAAAAATTATGAATGAATGGATGAGTAAGTGGGTGAATGAATGAATAGATGAGATCTTGTAAAGCATGGCTGCTACCCCCAGAGGAATGTCCTCGTGCTGAAGGATGAAAAGTATTAAGCAGAAGAAAGGCTAGTGAATGAAGAAATCCAGGTTTTAAGCTGATGTCTAAATATGGCATAATTCAGCATACTGCAAAGGTTTCAATGCTAGAACATGCATTGGCAAAGTCAATAGATCTGGCTATTTGAATGGCCTACAGGTAAAGGAAGAGAAGGAGGCGAAAGCATGGAAGTGGAAGCACAGAGCACTCAAAATGTAAAGTGCGCGGCCAAGCGACAGAGGGAGAGAAGGCAACCGCATCATGGCGGGGTAGCCACCAGACAAATGAAATGTAAAGCTTGCGGCCTGGCGGCAGAGGATGAGTAGCCATTTGCAAACACGATGCCAGGCTTCAAGTGAGTTTAGTGTTTTGATCGGCTGGTCCTGATCCCAAGATCATGCAAGATTTGGGGTGGCCATGTTAGGGTCAGGCTGTCCCGATCTGCAAGTCAATAATGTGGCCATCTTAGGTTCATCCTCGAACTAAAGTCCTGATAAATACACAAAAATGCATCGAGATCATATGCTCCAGTGATTACAAAAAACATTTAGAATGCAGAAAAAGGATTAAACGTTCCAAAAATGTGATCATTCATTGTATTTTGATGCTATTTTTTATCATTGCTGACTCTGCGGAGGGTCTATGATTCATTAGAAGCAAAGTTAATTCACTCCCTCAACAATGGTAATTAATAACATATGACTTTCTGTGGATCTCAATTAATGGCTTACGCCATACTGTTTTCTGTGCATTAGTTCTAAGCACAGCTATTTCAGGAGAACCACAGGAGAAACTAATAGTTTAGCAAATAGTGTGAGCAGTGACGAGTTAAGAAAATGATGAACTAGAGAATAAATAGAGCTATGGTAACATGGGATTTGAACTTTTCACTCTAGTCCTAAATGTCTGAAGCTGAGTAATATATTTGCTCCAAATAACACGTTTCATTAGGCCACCTTTATTTTCACTGGCTATGTATACATAATATATATGTAGATGCGAAAAGTGTAAATCTGTCATTTATTATTGTTGTTCAGTGTGATGAAGATCCGTGACTCACTAGCGATGAGGCCTGGCCTTTCAAGCTACAAGCTATCCACAAAAAGGCCTCAACATGGCCATATGTAAGTTTGAGTCGAATACAGGAGAGGACCTGTTTTTGCCACAACATATAGGTCAGATCCCAAGTTGCAATGTAGATAAAACACTACTTACAATAAAGAATATAAATGTAAGAAATATTTAATGTAGACACTAGAATATCCTTAAAACGGACCTTGTTATTGGGTATCATATTTCAGTAAGACCCCTAATAACGTTTAAGGGCTAAATTACTCAGAGATGTTTTAATATCTAGTCATTTTGTTTGTATGCAAAAAGCTAATTTGTCAATATCTGAAACTGGTTTTTGGAAACGCTGTAGAACCAAGACTTGTAAAAAGGTTGTAATTGCAAATTATATAAGACTACCTTTTCTCTAACCCTCAAGAAGATCCCAAAATGTCTGAACTGCAAAACTGAATATTCTGTACAAATTGTAATCATAGATCTATCCATAATTTTGATCCTAATGTTCCTGTGGCTAGACATTTCCATGATTTTCATGAAAGTAAGTCAGAAATGTTAACTGTTATGGCAGAAGTGTTCACGGGGGTGAAGGAATATTAGTCTTAAGATGCTTGGAATCAAAATACATTATCAAGGTAGGTTCATGTGAAGCAAAAAGCTTAAATTTGGTTGAATAGTTATCAGTGTGTATATATATATATATATATATATATATATATATATATATATATATATATTCACTGAAAAAACCATAGGTTTCAGACACGTTATAGTTAGAAATTAGCATTTAAAAACCTTTGAAATTCACTGAAAAAACCATAGGTTTTAGGGACAGTTATAGTTAGTTGGACATTGCACTCGTACAAAACCCGTGAAATTCCCCGTTATAGTTAGTTCAGCTAACTATAACTCGCGCCCGCAATGCACTGCTGATGACATCACATATTACATCACTCATGACATGGTCAGTGACATCACTGATGACATCACTGATGACATCTGAAATGACATCACTGATGACATCATCCAGTGACTGTGTGTTTCTGTAAAGTTTAAATATTTTAATATATATAGGGAAAGGCGTATTGAAGAATGAGTGGGTGTATAAGTGTCTGTATGGATGATTTAGTAGGTGCGTGACTAATTCTATAAGTGAGTGATTAAACGTATTTTACTGAATGCATGGGTTAGTGACTAAACTGGGTGAATGTCGGTATCTGTCTGTTGCTGTGTAAGTGGCTGCATGGGTTTGTGAATAGCTACATGAGTGTCTATAAGAGTTATTGATTTGTTGTCTGAGTATCTGTATGGGTGCCTGAGTGTTTGTGTGGATGGGGTGTGTGCGACTGTGCATAGATGTGTGAGTGGGTGATTCACTGGGTGGATGGTTTAAAGAGTGCATCTGTGATAGACTGTATGGGTGGGTAAGTGTGTGTAAGAGTGTGTTAGTGAGTGAATGTATGTCCCAGTGGTACATGCGTGAGTAACTACATATGTGAAAGGCAGTATATATGTGTGTTAGAGTATATAAATAGCTATAAGCGAGAGTGAGTGATTGTGATAGTGGCTGTATGGATGAGTGTGTGCTTGTATCAGTGATTGTATAAGAGCGTAACAATGTGCTAGTATTTGTATGATTAAGTGAGCTGGTGTGTGTATAACTGTATAGGTGAGTAAATGGCAGTGTGTTTAATTATTTGCATGACTGACTAGGTGTGTGAGTACCTCTATGGATGAGTGGCGGTGTTTGAGTGTCTATATAGGAGTAAGAGTGCATATGATAGTCCTGTACTGAGTGACCATAAGTATGAGTGACTGTACGGGTGAGTGAGTGGATGTGTGTGTAGACCTAAGAATCAGTGAGTGGGTATGTAGTTATTGGTGTTGGAGTGTCTATGGTTTTGCGAATGGCAGTCTGTAATTTAGATTGGGTGTATCAAAGGTTATATTATGGTGTGAAGAGCTGCATCAGATTATCACGTGGATGATGTCATCAGTGATGTCATTTGAGATGTCATCAGTGATGTCATCAGTGATGTCACTGACCATGTCATGAGTGATGTAATATGTGACGTCATCAGCAGTGCATTGCGGGGCGCGAGTTATAGTTAGCTGAACTAACTATAACGGGGAATTTCACGGGTTTTGTACGAGTGCAATGTCCAACTAACTATAACTGTCCCTAAAACCTATGGTTTTTTCAGTGAATTTCAAAGGTTTTTTAAATGCTAATTTCTAACTATAACGTGTCTGAAACCTATGGTTTTTTCAGTGAATTTCAAAGGTTTTTTAAATGCTAATTTGTAACTATAACGTGCCTGAAACCTACGGTTTTTTCAGTGAATTTCAAAGGTTTTTTAAATGACATTTTTTAAATGTATTAATTTTTATATTAATTTTTTTCATACTGATTTACTACATTTTTAGAAACAATTTCTTTTACATATTTAATTTTTTAAATTACATTGTAATTACATTATACATTACATTACAAAAAATACTTTCTCAGAATGAATTACTTTAGTTTAAATACTTTGCACATAGGCAATAGACTTTTAAGTACAGTAGTTACAGTTGTTGCAATGGGCAACACATTTTCAAACACAATGCAACATTCAGCTCAATGTGAATTTCTAGTTAAATGCAATTAGTTACTTTATGGATTACTTTTCTAACCACAGGACTGGATCCTAGATTCAGTCCTGGGACATCTCCTGTAAACAGTTGAGTAAAAGCGTTTTGGTTACAGTCGTGATTTTTAAGGAATATTATTGTATTTTAAAAGTTGACACTTTGAAACTTTTCATCATAGAATCACCAATGTTATCCTATGGAAGGAAATTCACTTAGCAGGTAAAAACTGTTATCGTTACTTTTTCTTACTCAGTGTTGGATCCTGGATCCAGCACTGGTGCATCTCCTGTAAACAGTTGAAAAAATGCGTTTAAGTCATACAGGCGATTTTTAAGGAATATTTGTAGTTTGTGAAAATTGACACTTTGAAACTTTTCTGCTGAAAACCAGACAATGGATTCCTATGGAAGAAAAGATAAGTTACTGGTAAGTACGGTTAAAATTACTTTTCAGGGTCAGTGCTGGGCTAAAAGATGCAGCACTGGGTTCTCTCCTGATAACAGGTGAGTAAATCGGAATTCGTATTTCGGCTGATTTTAGAAGAATAATTTAAAGTTCCAAAACTCCACACTTAGAAGAATTTCCAAGTGAAACCAGTCAATGTTAGCCTATGGAAGGAAATTCAAGTTACTGGTAAGTACGGTTAAAATTACTTTTCAGGACCAGTACTGGGCTGAAAGATGCAGCACTGAGGTCTCTCCTGATAACAGGTGAGTAAATCAGAATTCGGATTTCGGCTGATTTTAGAGGAATATTTGTATGTTTCAAAAATCAACACTTAGAAACTTTTTCAGCAAAAAGCAGGCAATGATATCCTATGGAAGGAAATTCAAGTTACTGGTAAGTACGGTTAAAATTACGTTTCAGGATTAGTACTGGGCTGAAAGATGCAGCACTGAGGTCTCTCCTGATAACAGGTGAGTAAATCGGAATTCGTATTTCGGCTGATTTTAGAGGAATATTTTAAAGTTCCAAAACTCCACACTTAGAAGAATTTCCAAGTGAAACCAGTCAATGTTAGCCTATGGAAGGAAATTCAAGTTACTGGTAAGTACGGTTAAAATTACTTTTCAGGACCAGTACTGGGCTGAAAGATACAGCACTGAGGTCTCTCCTTATAACAGGTGAGTAAATCGGAATTCGTATTTCGGATGATTTTAGAAGAATATTTGCACAATGGTGAAGGGAGGGGGCGGGGCCTGAGGTGACATCTGTGCAAACGCGCCCGTTGCGCGTTTTAAGTTGGGGGATTAAGTCCCCTTGAATCATGAGGGTCCCTAGGGGCCAACTAGCCCACCAGGAACCTCCAGTATGCGCCAGGGGGCTGCGTTGCAGAGAGGTGTACAGAGGCCACACCCCTTTTTACACCTCTCTGCAACGCAGCTCTGTGGCGCTTTCTGGATGTACCTGTTGGGCTAGTTGGCCCCCAGGGACCCTCAGGATTGAAGGGGATTTAATTCCCCAACTTAAAACGCGCCACGGGGCGCGTTTGCACAGATGTCACCTGAAGCCCCGCCCCTCCCTTCACCACTGTGCAAACGCGCCCCGTGGCGCGTTTTAAGTCGGGAGATTAACTCCCTTGAATCCTGAGGGTCCCTGGGGGCCAACTAGCCCAACAGGTATATCCAAAAGCGCCACAGAGCTGCGTTGCAGAGAGGTGTAAAAGGGCGTGGCCTCTGTACACCTCTTTGCAACGCAGCCTCCTAGCGCATACTGGAGGTTCCTGGTGGGCTAGTTGGCCCCAGGGACCCCAGTATTCAAGGGGAATTCGTTCCCCTCTGCAAACACGCCAGGGGGCGCGTTTGCAGAGTGGTGAAGGAAGGGGGCGGGGCCTGCGGGCCCGATCGTTTTTCTTTTGTTTGTTTTGTTTTTGTCCCCTGAAGGGGGGCTGTGTGGCCCCCCTTCCTTTTTCCTGTTTTTGGGCCCTGGGGACCCCATCCCCCAGGGCCTTACCCCTTTTTTTTAATTAAAATGTAAAAAAAAAACGGGAAGGGGGCCGCGTGGCCCCCCTTCCCTGGGCCTGTATTGGCCCCGGGGACCCCATCCCCCGGGGCATGGCCTCTATTTCTACATTTTATTCTTTGGAGGGGGCTGCGTGGCCCCCTCCTCTGGCCATTTAAGGCCCCGGGGACCCCATCCCCCGGGGCCGGCCATACCCTTTTTTTTTTTTTTTGTGTTTTTTTTGTAAACTTTGGGGAGGGGGCTGCGTGGCCCCCTCCCGGGCTACTTATGGCCCCGGGGACCCCATCCCCGGGGCCTGGCCTCACGTTGGAGACTGTGGGGGGTCCCCAATCCCCCCACAGTCCCAGCCGGCTCCCCGCGTCCCTTGGGAGCCGGCATTGCTTTCCACATGGGGAGCTGCTAAGATGCAGCTCCCCATGTGGAAAGCTAATCGGCTTTGGATATTGGAAGAGAGAGTAGGTTTCCCTGCTCTCTCTTCCAATATCCAAAGCAGCTTGCTATGGCAGGACGGGAGCCGCGAGGCTCCCGTCCTGCCATAGCAAACTACAGTGTCCCGGGGGTAGGCACCCCGGGACACTGCAGGAGCCGGCCCTGGGGGTGGCGGTCCCCAGGGCCATCAAGGGCTCCAGGAGGGGGCCGCGCGGCCCCCTCCCTTAAATTGCACAGCCCCGGGAGGTGGTGGTCCCCGGGGCTCTGGGGGTCCGTAATGGACCCCCACATTTATTTTATAAGTGCCCCGGGGAGGTGGTGGTCCCGGGGCGTGTGGGGGCTGGAGCCCCCCACACCTTATTTAAATAAAAAAGAAGCCCCAGGGGTGGCGGTCCCAGGGGCTGCGGGAGGGCAGAAGAGCCCTCCCGCACCATTTTTCTATAAAGCCCCGGGGGTGGCGGTCCCCGGGGCTTGGGGGCCCTTTGAGGCCCCCCATACAAACAATATACCCACCCCCACCATGCCCCCGGGACTTGGGCCACCCGGGGCAAATGCAATCGAAGCGCGGGAGACCGCGCTTCGATTTATTTTTTTTTCGGCAGGATTCGCGTACCCTGAGCGCATCCTGCAGATTTTTAAAAAAAAAACATTTTTTCTTTTTTGCCCAGGGGGTCCTTGTGGGACCCCCTGAGCAAACCTAGGGGGTCAGGGTGTTTCTACCCTGCCCCCTTTGTGCGCTTTGCGCACTTGTTTCTGTCCCTCGGTTCTACCGAGGGACAAAATGGCTGCCAACATTTCCTGAATCGGAATGTTGACAGCCAGCTGACAGCCAATTAACATGCAGCTCGTGATCGGGACGGTGCGCGCAGGGTGCGCTGAGGGTACGCGGACCCTACTCGGCCATAGATATATATGTACTTTTACTTTTGATTTTCTCAGCAACTACTGAACGGATTTACACCATTTAACAAAAAGGGTTCTTTCTGAACCAAGAACTACCTCTTTGCCAAATTTGGTGTAATTCTGTTCAGCAGTTCGGGCTGTAGCCGTGTCTAAAGTTTCCTATGGAAAATTGCATGGGGAAAACGCGTTTTGGGACCCCCTTTTTCTCGGCCCCCGCTTGACGAATCCCCCGAGACTTTCAGGGTAGGAGCAGACCGGAGCGCCCCACAAAGTTTGAAAATTTGGCGAAGATACGTCAACCGGCAAGAGAGTTATTTCAAATAGAATGTCGCGGATTTCCTATGGATAATAGGTTGTAACTATAACTATCTACTGGCGACCGCCAGTAGATAATATATATATATTTGTAAATTTTATGTAATTTTAAAATTATAAAATAAATTACAATTAATAGTTTAATAATTTTTTTAAAGTATATATACATATATATATATATCCAAAAAAAGCCCCCGAGCTTTAGGAAGCACTCAACAGGAGGATGGTTCAGCAGAGCCTTTATTTGCAAAACCGCGCCAACATCTCCAATTATTTAAATGTCCCTGACGCGTTTCGGTGCAGCTGCACCTTAATCATAGGGAAGGGGAAAACAAAAACACGGGCTGCATTACGTTTAAACAGTACATTACCAGCAGGCACTCTCCAGTGAATTGCCTGCTGGGAAACGTAGTGCTGAATATTTCCCATCGGTGGGGTCCGTGTCCTCTGTCATTAATTCATACCCCCAATCAATTTCAATATTTATTTAGCCCTCCGGTGGGCCTCAGATCAGTTGTCCGGTTTCCAATTAAAAGATCCTCTGTTCTGTAAATGACTGCACTCCAATATGCAGCCAACAGTCCTTTTATTCTTTTGTAGGCGGTGCATTCCTTCACGGCCGAGGCCGCCGTGTTTTAACATATCCAAAAAAAGCCCCCGAGCTTTAGGAAGCACTCAACAGGAGGATGGTTCAGCAGAGCCTTTATTTGCGAAACCGCGCCAACATCTCCAATTATTTAAATGTCCCTGACGCGTTTCGGTGCAGCTGCACCTTAATCATAGGGAAGGGGAAAACAAAAACACGGGCTGCATTACGTTTAAACAGTACATTACCAGCAGGCACTCTCCAGTGAATTGCGTGCTGGGAAACGTAGTGCTGAATATTTCCCATCGGTGGGGTCCGTGTCCTCTGTCATTAATTCATACCCCCAATCAATTTCAATATTTATTTAGCCCTCCGGTGGGCCTCAGATCAGTTGTCCGGTTTCCAATTAAATGATCCTCCGTTCTGTAAATGACTGCACTCCAATATGCAGCCAACAGTCCTGTTATTCTTTTGTAGGCGGTGCATTCCTTCACGGCCGAGGCCACCGTGTTTTAACATATCCAAAAAAAGCCCCCGAGCTTTAGGAAGCACTCAACAGGAGGATGGTTCAGCAGAGCCTTTATTTGCGAAACCGCGCGAACATCTCCAATTATTTAAATGCCCCTGACGCGTTTCGGTGCAGCTGCACCTTAATCATAGGGAAGGGGAAAACAAAAACACATGCTGCATTACGTTTAAACAGTACATTACCAGCAGGCACTCTCCAGTGAATTGCGTGCTGGGAAACGTAGTGCTGAATATTTCCCATCGGTGGGGTCTGTGTCCTCTGTCATTAATTCATACCCCCAATCAATTTCAATATTTATTTAGCCCTCCGGTGGGCCTCAGATCAGTTGTCCGGTTTCCAATTAAAAGATCCTCCGTTCTGTAAATGACTGCACTCCAATATGCAGCCAACAGTCCTGTTATTCTTTTGTAGGCGGTGCATTCCTTCACGGCCGAGGCCGCCGTGTTTTAACATATCCAAAAAAAGCCCCCGAGCTTTAGGAAGCACTCAACAGGAGGATGGTTCAGCAGAGCCTTTATTTGCGAAACCGCGCCAACATCTCCAATTATTTAAATGTCCCTGACGCGTTTCGGTGCAGCTGCACCTTAATCATAGGGAAGGGGAAAACAAAAACACGGGCTGCATTACGTTTAAACAGTACATTACCAGCAGGCACTCTCCAGTGAATTGCGTGCTGGGAAACGTAGTGCTGAATATTTCCCATCGGTGGGGTCTGTGTCCTCTGTCATTAATTCATACCCCCAATCAATTTCAATATTTATTTAGCCCTCCGGTGGGCCTCAGATCAGTTGTCCGGTTTCCAATTAAAAGATCCTCCGTTCTGTAAATGACTGCACTCCAATATGCAGCCAACAGTCCTGTTATTCTTTTGTAGGCGGTGCATTCCTTCACGGCCGAGGCCGCCGTGTTTCAACATATCCAAAAAAGCCCCGAGCTTTAGGAAGCACTCAACAGGAGGATGGTTCAGCAGAGCCTTTATTTGCGAAACCGCGCCAACATCTCCAATTAATTAAATGTCCCTGACGCGTTTCGGTGCAGCTGCACCGTTAATCATAGGGAAGGGGAAAACAAAAACACGGGCTGCATTACGTTTAAACAGTACATTACCAGCAGGCACTCTCCAGTGAATTGCGTGCTTGGAAACGTAGTGCTGAATATTTCCCATCGGTGGGGTCTGTGTCCTCTGTCATTAATTCATACCCCCAATCAATTTCAATATTTATTTAGCCCTCCGGTGGGCCTCAGATCAGTTGTCCGGTTTCCAATTAAAAGATCCTCTGTTCTGTAAATGACTGCACTCCAATATGCAGCCAACAGTCCTGTTATTCTTTTGTAGGCGGTGCATTCCTTCACGGCCGAGGCCGCCGTGTTTTAACATATCCAAAAAAAGCCCCCGAGCTTTAGGAAGCACTCAACAGGAGGATGGTTCAGCAGAGCCTTTATTTGCGAAACCACGCCAACATCTCCAATTATTTAAATGTCCCTGACGCGTTTCGGTGCAGCTGCACCTTAATCATAGGGAAGGGGAAAACAAAAACACGGGCTGCATTACGTTTAAACAGTACATTACCAGCAGGCACTCTCCAGTGAATTGCATGCTGGGAAACGTAGTGCTGAATATTTCCCATCGGTGGGGTCCGTGTCCTCTGTCATTAATTCATACCCCCAATCAATTTCAATATTTATTTAGCCCTCCGTTGGGCCTCAGATCAGTTGTCCGGTTTCCAATTAAAAGATCCTCCGTTCTGTAAATGACTGCACTCCAATATGCAGCCAACAGTCCTGTTATTCTTTTGTAGGCGGTGCATTCCATAACACACAGCTGCACCGAAACGCGTCAGGGACATTTAAATAATTGGAGATGTTGGCGCGGTTTCGCAAATAAAGGCTCTGCTGAACCATCCTCCTGTTGAGTGCTTCCTAAAGCTCGGGGCTTTTTTGGATATGTTAAAACACGGCGGCCTCGGCCGTGAAGGAATGCACCGCCTACAAAAGAATAACAGGACTGTTGGCTGCATATTGGAGTGCAGTCATTTACAGAACGGAGGATCTTTTAATTGGAAACTGGACAACTGATCTGAGCACCGGAGGGCTAAATAAATATTGAAATTGATTGGGGGTATGAATTAATGACAGAGGACACGGACCCCACCGATGGAAAATATTCAGCACTACGTTTCCCAGCAGCAAATTCACTGGAGAGTGCCTGCTGGTAATGTACTGTTTAAACGTAATGCAGCCCGTGTTTTTGTTTTCCCCTTCCCTATGATTAAGGTGCAGCTGCACCGAAACGCGTCAGGGACATTTAAATAATTGGAGATGTTGGCGCGGTTTCGCAAATAAAGGCTCTGCTGAACCATCCTCCTGTTGAGTGCTTCCTAAAGCTCAGGTGCTTTTTTGGGATATATATATATATATATGTATATATATATATATATATATATATATATATTGTATGGGTGTTTAACTTTTTTAATTAAGTTTATTAGTTATATTTGTTAAAATGTATATTAAATATACTTTATTTTTTTTAAATGTATTTATTCTTTAATATATTCAATATATAGGATTTTATTTTATATATATATAAAAATCGATATTTTATACAACTACATTTTTAAGATCGATATTTTTTTCCGATATTTTTGTACTTACCTGTTCAAGTATAGGGAGTCGATATTTTTGCATTCTATATTTTTTCATCTATATTCTTTACATCTATATTTTTGACATTGATATTTTGTCAGTGAACCAACCATCAAAGGCGTGGCAGAGCTGGAACACATTCTGTGTTCCATTGTTTTCACTAAATGGCCTACAGAACACGTGTGTTGGCGTCTGTCAAATTTAAACAGTGACGGACACACCTTTGACTTTTCATAAACGTGGTGATCAAAGATAGTTGTTTCCATTATCTGGATAATTGTTGTGTGTGGAATATGCATCTGTTATTTGATCATTTATACCAAGATATGTTTCAGGAAAGTCTGTGCTACCTGATTTTTCATCTAAAAGTAAGGAGATGCTGTCCGACTGTGTAGGTTGAAGGATTTGAGATGCAGAATGTCATGCCTCCCCCATTTTTTCTTTCCAGTCCAGGAGAACCACCTTTCAAGTGGCAGAAGTGGAAGTACATTTTTGATAACTATGCAACAGTATGTGGCACTAATTTAAGTGAGGAGCCTAAATATTCCCTCCTACTTCATTGTTTGGGAGGGGAAGATCAGTAAATTTTGGAGAACCTGCCAGAATTTTGTAGGGCTGATCAGAGTCATTGAATGACTATGAAATCTGTATTCTAAAACTTAACCATCATTATTTACCGAAGGTCTTCACAATTATGGAGTGATATTATTTTGGAATTTGAGAACAAGGTAAGGATGAGTCGGTGGAAAATTTTGTGATGGGACTTAGAAAACTAGCGGCAAGTTCCAAGTTTGGGGGAATTAAAAAAGAAAGAATAGGAGACCAATTTGTATTAAAATGTTACAATGATAAAATAAGGAAAGAACTTTGGCTAAAAGACGTACCACCCCTGGAGGAGGTGATAGCTATAGAAAGTGCATTGAGCATATGGTTAAGCGCATGGGTGAATTAAGCAAGGACAATAAGCAGAATGTAAGTACAAACAAGGTTGAGGAAGGTGTTGAGTAAGGTTACGCAAAAATCCAAGGAAAATGTCAACAAGAGTAATATGAATGATTCAAAAGTGGGTTTTGAGTTTCAAGGCACATGTTTCATGTTTGGGAGGTTGGGCATAAGGCAAATGCTGCTACTTGTCCTTCAAGTCATGTTTTGTACAACTCTTGCAGGAAAAGAGGTTATTTTTAGGCCTGGCAGAGTACGCGGATCTCTGCGGAGCCAAAAACAAACTCTGCTGCGCTATGTGGAGTTCCATTAGCAGGCGGAGTTTTTAGATGCGCCCATTTGCGTTGCGATGGGAACTCTGAGTGCATCCTCGCACTCCCAATCACATGTGAATGGCACTGCACGGTTCTCAAGTGCGTTCTCGCGATCTAATTCGCACGTGAACAGCACCATGCGGTCCGCAAGGGCGGGCCATCTTGTATTTCGGCTCTCTGTTATGGTGCTAGGCCTAAATCATAATCTCTCCTTAATCTCTGTAATCCTTCTCCTTTAAAATTCATCTACCCCTCATTTTTATTTTTATATCAGTGTGGGGCCGATTCCCATTCAGGCCGGAAATCTCTCCGACCGAGCCGGACCCGGAGAGATTTCCGACCGAATCGGACCCTAGCAGTCCGACCGAACGAGTACGATGCGTTCGCATGCTATCGGACTCAATTCGGTCGGACTCCCATTGAAGTCAATGGGAGCCGGTCGTACAACGCGTACGCGGGCTCCCATTGACTCAATGGGTGCGAGGCGAACAAGGGCGCCCCCTACAGCGGGTATGCGTCGAAGCGGGTCGCGCCGTACATGCACAGGTAGAGGGGACCCATGGGTCCCCCCTGTGTGCGACTCGCGCGGCTAGGCGTACAGGGGGGTCCGACACGGACCCCCAAAGTGCGGCTCCGACTGCTCTTTCGAGCCGGATGGCGCGAGTCGGTCGGACTGCTCGCGGCGCGCATCGTACTTACCCGGCCGGGGAACGTCTCCATTGCGCGGTGCGAGTCGTGTCCGTGCGAGTCAGTCGGAGCGGTTGGGTCGCATCGTACTCGCTCGCCCGGACGCACGTCCGACTCGGTCGGGAAACAGGGCTCCGAATCGGATCCGGTAATGCCGAGTCCGATTCGGAGCCCTACCGGCCGAGATCGGAATCGGCCCCTGTGTGTCTTTGTGTTTGTGTATTTTACGTTTTTGGGAAATGTTTTCATGTCTTTTGTGACAGTTTATATTTTGTTTATTATTACCCCATATGTCCTTATTTCTTCTTTCCTTTCCTTTCCTTCCCTTTTCCTTCTTTTCTTCTACCCCACCCAGCACCATGGTAGAGAGATGGCTTCCTTGTGGGTGGCGCTGCCGCCCAGGTGTGCATCCCCAAGAGATCTTTTCAGCACTCAGTTTTTTTGTGCAGAGCCACCTCCCCTACATGCTGGCAGCACGTGGCAGGCCGGTGGTGGATACCCCCTGCGGGAGCATCAGTGGTGCTGGGGGTGGTGCGCTGGTGTGTGTGGCGCACCAGTCAGGTTCGGCGCACCACGCAACAGCTGACGCACCGCTGGGCGGACATTCTGGACTGGGAACAGGACCTGCTTGACCTGCTAGGCTTTCGAGATTCTGGGACTCAGTGAGTATTAATTATTTGTTGTGTTTGTGTTCTAAAATGTTAAAATAAAAAAATTCCGAATAGCATGCTGCTTACACTCAGAGGTAAGTTACATTTAGTTTACGCTGATATAATATTGTGTGATCCAGTTTCCATTTTCTGCTAGGCAGGTGCTCAGTGCTACCTAATCGTACTCATCATTGGGTGCTCGCTTTGGCTGATTGATTAAGAAGCCATTGCAGACTGTTCTCCTGTCACTAGAGTGAATCAGTGAGTAGCGCATACTCTCTGTGACTGTGTTTATGTATCTTGTACAGTTCCAAGTTATTTATTACACAGCGATGTGTAGTATGCATCTATGCATTGCAAAACAGGGAGACTGAGTTGGTGTATCAAGGGGTTGAGAAATGGGAATAGAATCAAAGATCATTCACTGCAATGCATTAGTTCCAAACGTAGCTTTTGTTAAGGTAATTCGGAATAGGGATTACAGGATTAGTATGGGCAACTCAACGATAGTCGACAGATTTGAGTCGAAAACTTGTGTCGAAAACTTGTAGTACTATAGGCGATCTGTTTTAGAGAAGTACAATGTGAGTATGTTTGCTTGTCATAAAAAATGTTGTGGAGATTATTAACAGAATCACTAATCTATTTTTGTAATCTTCTTAATTTCTTACATCAGCACCTAAGGGCAGGAAGAGGGACGTTGTTGAGGGTCCAGGAAAAGCTGGTCATCCGGTGCCGACAACCAGCTCCGCTACCAAAGGCTCTGCTGACTCCAGTATGTCCCATTATTTATTATTGTTATTTCACTAATGTTGGCTTTTATGATTGTTGTGGACTTCTTAGGGTAGAATCTTGGGGTATTGGAATGTTGGTGCTGTCTATCGTGAACATTCAGAATGATGACCATAGTAAGCTAGTATTATAGATAAAATTCACCATGTATGTTTGTTGAGAAAGCTTTCTTTTTCCTGCTCATGCTCTAACACAGTTGTGTTCCCGAGAGAGTGGCCATGGTCATCATGGACCACCCCACCCCCCAATGTAGTGTGCTGTCGTCTCATTCATTTATAGTTTCATATTCAAGCAGTTTCTCATGACAGTGCAGCATGGCTGAAAAAAAGTATGAGGTCCCACTTCCATTACATTTACCAACCAACACCATATGTCTTTCATTGACCATTATTCTACCCCTGACTTGTCTAGCTTTGTGAACCATTCAAATGCCCAGAGTGATATTTAGAACATGCTGCAGTGCTAACTGAACGGTGGTGCTGTATTGCAGTTGTATTTGGGGTTGCGTATCTGGCATCTAAAATATGTATAATGTTTTATTCTAGCCACACAGAACATCAGTGATGCCGGCTCCAGTGCTGCTGCAGGAGGAGATGGGTCAGTTGGAGAGGGAAAAGCGGCAGCAGGGACAGGCACTGATAAGTCACATAATTCCTTGCAATTACTATGCTCACTAGCTAGTGCCAGGGCATCGTCATCAACATGTGACCGTGAAGTGACCCCCCCCAGCTTTACCAGCCGCAACAGTGGTTGTGTTATTATTATGGCCTCTTCTATCTGCAACTCAGCAAAAGCTCACATAATGAGCCTTGATGGCTTGAGGGAGACATGATAGAACAGAAGGTTAAAAGAAAGGAAATGGTATATGAGGGAAAAGGTGGGTGAGTGAAAGGGTGTGTTAAAGGGATGGATGGGCAAAGGATGGTTTGAAGAAAAGGTGGCTATTGAATGGATGGATAATGGATTGGAAATTTTGGTGAAGGACTGGATGAGAGAAAGTAAAGCTATGCTGAATTAAAATGAAAAGATTAATATTTGGATTGTTTGGATCAATAAGCAAGGTAGTTCTTCTCATGAGGAGCTTGCTGCTCACCTACCTTGCTTACTTGCTTTATGTAGGGTTCTCATTCAAAGCTATCGTTCTAAGTGGGGGGGTGTTTTTTATTCTTTGTTCTATTCACTTGACTCGCTGTATTTGTTAAGTGAACCAGATGTATCCCACCCATCATTCATCATTCCCATCCCCGCCCATGGCATTTTTACCACCTATGACCGAAGTGCAGTAAGGGTCAATTTGCGACTCCAGTGTTGGCTGTGAAATTTGCATCTGCTTCAGTTAATGCGGCATTCACAATGTTTTCGATGCATTGCAAACCGAATACACAAGGTGTGTTGTTTCCCTTCGCCCACTCAGTCACCTCTTAGTACTTTACTCCTTTATTATTTCCTAAGTTCTTCTATCCCAGCCTACCAAATTGGAAAGTCCATCTTTGGCATGTGCCGCATTTCATTTTATTACCATGTGAAGTGATTCCAGAATATATTTCATGGTTTCCCATAACAGATTTATTTTACACTTGTTCAGATTTTTCCTTTTGAATTGTACAGTGACTAAATAAGCCAAAGATGGTGAATCGATGATCAGTGTAGTGGCCCCTCTATTCTATATCAAAAAAGCTCTACCCTACCTGTCTAATCCCTCTACCCTACCCCCTGCAGTCAAGTAAATCAAGTTTCCTTTCCTTGCTTACTGCCCAGCTAATGGATATGTTGGAAATATGTGGTGGTGGGCGAGGCCACAGAGTAAATTGCTAGTAAGTGCATGATTTGATGTCAAGTTTGGCATATGGGTTACACAGTGAAGAAAGTGCCAAATACAATTTTTGTAGCCCGTTCCTTTCCCTGTAGTACAGTCCATCAGATTCATTTTCCACAGCATCTACTTACGGCAGACAGGATAATATTAATATCCGCATTTCATACGTGAGGTGTGTGATGTAGTATCTTATTTATTATTCATCTGCCTCTTTGGAGTTAGGGTAGAAAGAGAAATGCATTTGGAGAAGAGCAGGGCCATTGGAATTAAAAATAGATAATTGTCAACTACAGATGCCCCAGCTGCAGACAGTAGCAAACTACCTGACACGTTGGCTAGCAATGAGCATGGCTTCATTTTTTTAGAACAACACACAACTTGTACTCCATATAGTGCATAATGCCGTACTCATTAAGAGAGGTAATTTATTTTTCAACTCAAAGTGTCTGTTTATAGTTTTTTTTTAATCCAGTGATGTTATTCTGCCTTTTAATAATTTTATGCCACACAGTCAGTGCTTTTTTATGCAAGGTATGAGTGGGTAAAACATAAAATTGGCGTTGTGACTCCCCTAATGATAATCACATCAAATTCCAATGGCCCTAGGGGACCAGCAATGTACTGCTACTGCGCCACCTTGTAATTTAAAACAATTGTTTGCAAATGGAAATGGAGTTGAGACTGGAGCAACTTTTTCCTTGGACATTTTGAGTTTTGGGATTTTGAGGCTTGGGACAAATTTGTTTGGGGAGAGAGGTGGGCATGTTGTTTGGATGGAGAAGGTGGGTTTATTTTAATCTAATGTTATGCCTGAAGTAGTGTGTTTTACTTTTATTTTGCACTGCTGCCTTCAGCAAGTTTTATGCAGCCTGTTTATGTGCTTGCAACTTAAGCGAGAGTGTAGCGCTTAGTTATAGAGTTATAATTCTCTAACTATCTTGACCATTTGGGGAATGCTGCCATGATGACCTATATAGTCTACAACATAACACCCTAGATAAACAATAGTAGCAGTTAGTTACTTACTTACTAAGGTAACTAGTTTAGTTTCATCCATACAAGTTGTCTTACCTGGATATAGATGAAGCAATAACAGTGAAGGCATCACAACTTCACAAGTGAGGTCTCACTTCCAGTTCCACCCTGGTGAGCTCCAACTGTAGGATTAATCTGAATGATTGATTATGCATTGCAGGCAACTAACTGGAAATATAAAGACTGAGTTAGTGGGTTATATTTTATCAAAGCTTCACAAAGAACTGGCAGCTGAGTTTTACATGATGACACACCGAGAATGCAAAATACAACAAATAGCAATACTAGTAAGCTTTGGCTAAGAGGGGGATAGAAGTATTTTTTGTCAAATCCTTTAGGTATAAAAAATGGACTCAAAGTCTGGAGTGGACAAGGTTAGGTTAGGCATTAACGGTTACCCATAACGAGGCCTGAATGATTATGCTGGTGACTGATGTTCTTCATTCTATACCTAAAATATGAATTCCTTTCCATACGCGGGTGGGCCAGTGTGGGCCATTGTGGGCTATTGGTTAAAAGATCCTGCAGTAAGTTGGTGTTGCTTTCACGACATCCACCCCATCAAGTGTATGATCCATTAATGGTGTAAATTAAGCCACACTTCAATAAATCACACAGCCTGGGGGAAGAGGGTTACGGGTTTGATGACTTGATGGGAAGGGGGATTTGGGGAAAAGTTTGACAAAGACAAACACTGCAACACAAGGACAGCATTCATCTGGACAATGAACAACAGCACGTCATTCACCATCAATCTGTTGTGGAAGGAAACAAGGGAAGATAGAGTACAGATAAATGCATGGCAAACAGTCCTTCTGCCCCCGAGACCCAAGTTATCAGATACCTAAATGTTTTGTCTTCTAGGTTGGGGAGTGAACCCACCCACCCAGTTCTCCAAATATGATTGTTAAAAACAAATTATACTGTATTGCAAAATTATGTGATGCACCTGTATTCTCAAGAATGTCTACTCTTTGGTGCCTGTCTGGACTGGTCCGGTAGGTAAGCATGAGTGTTGTTGAGTTCAGCTTTCATCTTTCATTCGTGCAAGAGATTAGAAGAAGGCCTGTGGATTGTAAAAGAAAAATTATATTTTAGAGTTAAGGAGAAGAACAGAAGGAAGGTAAGTTTCATGAGGAATGTTTCAAGAAGACTCAGAGGCAGAGCAAAAAAACACAAAAGGGGGACTCAGAGTTTCACTTTTGTCACACACACACACACACACACACAGCAGCATTTCATAAATGCACCTCTCTCTATTCCACATAGATGAGTACTAGGCCTCAGACTCTTGGTTTACCTTTGAACTGAAGTCAGTAAAATCTTGCTTATAGCTGTTGATGATGTAGTCCCACAGGTCCTGCACAGAGATCTTCCATGCTCCTCCTGACTCCTGACTCAGAGTTACTCTGTCCCAGAACAATCATCAGCATGACCCAAGCAAGATAGACGTGTAGTGCATTGCTGTTAAAGAAAAAGTAGAGAAATAGAATTGCAGTATTTTGCATAGGTTTTTGTTGGTTAACTAAAGTGACTGTTCTGGTCTCTGAAGAACTAGAAAAAGTAGAGAACCCTGCAATTAAATCTGGCTAAGTGTGAATGGGCCAATCACCTACAGGGGAAAAAATGATCGTCCATCACTCAGGCCCCAAACATTGCAAATCAATAATCATCTCAAGAAACAAATTTCCCATATTACAGTTTAACACAACTTCACTCACTGTCAGCCTTCACATCAATCATAACTCACAGTCACTCGATAATCTGATCACTTATTAGTGCAATGGTTACCTGTTCCAATCCAAGCACGGTGGTAGGTACATTATCTCCCCTTTAATGTAAGCAGCAGATTGGATTTTGGCATTCTTGACAATCAAATAATTGTCTGGGGCAGCTATCCTAGATGATTAAAGAAACAGAAGGATCAGGAGTGTACCATACAGGTTTTCGCTAAGTAAGTTTGTGAAGGCCAATCACCCCCAGCAAAAAAATTATCACCCATCACTCAGGCCCCAAACATTGCAAATCAATCATCTCAGGCAAGTTCCCACATTACATTTAAAAACCCTCCCTCATTGTCTGCCAGCACATGAATCATCAATCATCATCACTCACACAATCAGTCACTCACCATTGCAAAAGTTGAAGTTACCTCTTCCAATCCAAGCATGGGTAGTTTAGGTATTAGGTATTCAGTCATCTTTGATGCAGGCAACACACTAGAATTTGGTATTGGCAGGCAGTCTTGTAGATAATAAATTATCTTCTGGGGCAGACCTTGTAGTGCTTAGTGATGCAAAAGGGATAAACAATAGGCATGCAAGGGGAGATGGCATTGTCCCCAAGGTCATGAAGGAAATGGGATGGCTTCTTCAAAGCACACTGGTCCAACTGCATTCCGGCTGTATATGTGACTAATAAAAAAGGTGGGGCAGCATAAATCTTAAACAAAAATAATAATTTTCCACTGGCTATAATTTTTTTTTGCGAAGATATAACTAAGTTTAACGAGAAATAAATAAAAAGTTCTATTGGAGCACTGGCATCCTTTGACCAGGAAGTAGATTTCATCCTCAGACTCAGGTGGTTCACCCAGAAGTTGGTCAGCTAACACATTTGATTCAGTTTCAGACCAATCACCCTCCTCCTCCTTTTATGCTGCTGTTTCAGGAACGGTGTAATTTTGTGGTATAAAATGTTGGTTCATTTTGATCAGCGTCAATCTCTCCATGTTTTGAGGCAAGAGACTGGTCCTTCTCACTGTAACAACCACACCCGTTGCACTAAACACACATTCAGCAGACACACTGGCGATAGGACAAGCCAGATACTTTATTGCCAGCATGCTGAGCTCTGGCCATTGGCGCATTTTCCCATAGCAATACATCAATGGATTTTGATCCACATAGACCTCTTTTGGATCATGCAGATACGTGTCAAGGTCACCAATGCACTCTTACCTGCAAGGTTCGTTAATCTTACCTGTAAGGTGATTGGCAGAGTTTCACAGAGACGCTATGGACCAACCTCCCAGGATCCCTATCCAATAACCCAAGCTTTTTATACACTATGGCTTTTCGAATAGAATTCAGGGAGGAGGGCCGGTTTTCGGACGCTGGTGGAATTCCTGTTGTCGACCTGCGAGGCAACAAGAAGTATTTTCAGGGCGTGGTTCTGTCATAAGGTTTCTGCACATACACAGAGCTATGCACAGGAAAATGGGACCCCGGAATACAGTGGTTTGCCACCATATACCGTAGCACCCAAAAACCCCAACCCAACTAGCTTAGCATCCCATTAGCACCCAAGTACTAATGTTTGGACAACCCAGAACACGGTATCTTTATCTCAGGACTCACAGAAGCAAGAACACTCTTTCGCCACTCACTCGTACTTGTCCACAAGGTGCGTAGTAAGAGACACTGGATAGGTTAAAATGTTTATTCCAACTTACGTGCTCTAATGTACAGTACACGTGTCAGTACTAATAGCATAATGCATATGACTAATATAAGCAGCATGGTTACAATTCCATAGAATACAAACGGGGAAAGCATCTCAGAGCTCAGTGGATAAACGTTTAAATAACATTACCACCCTCCCCTTGCAGTAAGATAGTTTATTATAGTAATAGAAGACCTCTGGGCTTTGACTAGCGAACCCCCATACCTCAGTCTCTAGATGCAGAATTACATCAGCAGGACATCATAGCTCTTCTCACTGAAAGGGATTTCTCCAAGTGTGTTAAGCGCTAGTAAACCACAGTATCAAAAGCATACCAAATTCTTCATGGCAATTGCACATAATGTTATGTCTGGGTGCGCGAGACTGGCCATATCAGGAAGAACCGAAATACATTGTTATGCGACCTTGTACATGTTTGTGCAGACTGAGCCCAAAAAGGTGAACAACAGAAAATGCAGACGGTGCAAAAGAACTTGGCACGAGCAAAGGGCGAGGAAGGCCCGGCTCAGTGTAACGTGCGCAAAGAAAAGCAGCATGGCAGCCAGGCCTAGGCCAACATAACAAGGCAGGTAACAATCCACAAGACACCCTCCCCTGGACAGTCCGGCGGCCAGGACAGAGGCCCATCAGAGGAAAAACACAGCCGTTGGAGCACAGGGAGCGCCCAAACGGCGAAGGGCAGGTCAATCCATGAAAGTGTAAGTGCAGAAAAAAGCCATACCCTCCAAGAGTTCATCATTGGAATTGTCAAAAAACATAGATGCCATCCAATCCAGGAGATCAAAAGAGCAGGAATGCTCCTCAACAAAGGGAGCATCCAGAAGCAATGCGGGACAGCTTGCGTGATAATTGAAACAGCTTCGTTGTAGGAGATCCTGGGCAGCCGCCCAGATATCCCATTGCGCCAAAATCCCCAGTGCAGCCGCACGCGCCATACAGCCAGCGACGGAACAGTCCTGCTCATGGGCCTCTAAGGGACCCATCAACTGAACAAAATCCGGAACAGACAATGACGAATTGGAGAGGCAATAATCCAGAGTCCAGGTGAAAGGACAGCGGACACAAGTCATCACAGGTTGCACGCAAGTGAAATACGCAAAGCGAAATGAAAGAGTATATGACACACTCAGTGTCGCCAATGGCAAGACACCAAAACCGGCCAAAAGGCGCTCACGGAGCAGCTGGAGGCGTTCTGGATCGAGCAGGTCCCATCGGGGAGCAGCCATTGCGCAGAAAGCAAATTAAGAGCAAGACACCAGCCGCTAAAGCGAGGATCAATGGGAAACCGCCAAAGACACTGGAAAATATAGAATGTATGAAAGCCGGGATGACACCAAAAATAGTTTGGAAGGAGGACACCAAGCCCGACCCAACGACCTTAAAAAAGTGTACTAGGCCTTCAGTGTTAGATGCGTTAAAAATACGATGTATTAACTCCCCAAAATGTTGGGGGAGATTAGTGTTCAAAAGGGCCTGTATTTCACTGTGGGTACTCGCCACCTGGAGAATGAATGTCTCCCGGGCGGACGTGAGCATAACTTCCTCGTTTAATAATAGTGCCTTTATTCTGCTCAGTCTATTGAAATCTGCTTCCATGGTAGGGATGGAAGGCCAAATAGAGATATCAACCTTGCCATGAGGGGGAGGAAAAAGCACATTTTTGCAGCAGACAACCCTGTGCGAAACTGTTACAATGTAAGGAATGCCAGCCTGCAGGCCACAACAGTTTTCGTTATTTAAAAGTAAATAACTACCATTGGAAAGGAGAGTGAAAGTAGGTGAAATAACAGGAGCAGGAATACCTTTCAGCACACAAGCAAGATTAGGAGAGGAAACGCTACATGAGCCATGCAATTTAATGTGTTTACAAATAAGCGAATGACCCATAGTCGAGTCGCAGTACTCCCCCGTGAGAAAGACTTCCTTGCCGTCCCGAAGGCATTTATACATGAAAGGCAAGGACCAGAGTTCATGCAGGAAAGCACTGCCCAATGGCCGGTAACGGCCCACAGGATAATGTTTCATGCACGAGTCAAATTCAAACAAGGAAAAAGGTAAAACGATAACCCCATGAACTAGCCATACAGCAGAATCGAGTTCTGCAACAGAGAACGGCAAAGGATCCACCTTTTCGATATGTAATAGAGTGTAAGTTGCATCTTTCATGGACATAAATTGCTGTTTATCAGTTAAGTTAAAAGGTAGAAATAAGGCAGAGGTGTTCAAGAAATGCCAAGGCACTTTACCTAACTTAAGTGTTTGTAAAGTCCATGCAAACTGCATAACTGAGCGCAATTGATTCTGACCATGATATAACACAGAAACATCATCTTGTACAATATCAACAACAGAGGACACAATATTCTCTAAAGTGTAAATGCGAGAAGACAGGGTATTAATACTATTGTCAACAACAGCAAGCACCTTTTCCATATTTGCTTGATCTATTTCCCGAAGACGGGAAGCAGCTTCCATTTGTGATAGCTTCCAGAGTTCATTATACGTTTCATAAATGAATCTCTTAGGTCGGGGACCACGAGGTCCCAAAACAAAGTCGGACAGATCAATATTGCCTGTAAGGAGGGACAAATGTTGTTTAACAGAATCAAGGGACGAATGTTGCAGCCATTGTTTGCATAATTTACCAACAGAGTATGTAGTGACAGTACGGGCTTCAGTAAACCTCGGATCAGGCCTATTCTGTGTGTAGCTAGCACCAGTATCATGAAAACGCATTTGACATGCATTAGATGATATAGGCCATACTAACCAGGGTGACTGAACCAGCTCAGAAACATTAAACGAATTATTTTGTAACATTGCCTGCAGGGACACGAGGGACATATTGAATCGTGAGCTTTCATTTGGAAAACTCGACAGGGATGGTATTGATGGCGTATTCAATTGTTTAGTGGTTGCTAAGCCCCAACATGTAGTCTGATAGATGGAAGCATTTAGGAACATAATTTGGGTAGGGATGAGGCAAGCACGATGCAACGCCTCGGTTCCCTGTACCTGCCATGGCTTGGAGCCCCAAATAGATTTTAAATCCACTGTATTATCCCAGTACTCATAACCACCCACAGCTAGGGCACTTAGAAAGGAACCTGAATAAAGCAATTTGGTGTGTGTCAACATAATTTTCTGAGTTGATGTGTTATTAAGTCTAAAATAATAGGATGCAGGGTTCGACCGATTAAAATCAGTAAAATAATTAAACTTATTTCGAAGAGTTTGAGAGCTACCTGGCAAGGGGTTTGGACAATGTTCCCATTGGGTATAGTTAACAGAACTACGCAGGGCACTGGGCTTATGGAGAAAATGATTACCCCAATGTTGGTAACAATACAAATCGGCATAATTAGCAGAATTCATATATAAATCTTCAGCATTAAAAGATGCATAATATTTTAAATCGGCAAACAATGCTTCAACGGCATGCACATCCCAATCATCAGAATGAATATTATTTTGTACTACATCACCCATTGAAACACGAAGGACATTAGGTACATTAATAATTTCCGTCGGACCATGGATTTGATAGTTCACTGCATCCCATACGATGCCATCAGCAACTGGGAAGGCTGAAATGTTCACAAATGTATGGTCACGCTTCATGATGTGAGACGAGGAATGAGGAGCCAAAGTTCCAGAAACATAGTCTACAGCAGAGCGTTCAGGTAAATAGTGACCATTGATTAGTAGAAAAAACACTGTGACAAAGCCAATGGACATGAACAAAAATATCAAGAAAAGTACCAACCAGATGTATGTCCAGGGGGAATCAAAAAATTGTCTCTAAACCAGGATATAAAAATACTGAACTTGGATGGAACTTTTGAAGATGTGGAATCCGAATCAAAGGAATAACGAGTCGGGCTTAGTGGCGTTGTTGGTTGATGTGCCACCGATTCTGATGCAGGATAAGTATACTCGTCCTCGTCGATATTGGTGGAGAGTTGGGGATCAATCGTAGTTTCAGGCAAATCAACCATCTCAATTACAGCATCAGCGATCGTTCGTGCAGATGGACTATGAACATATGTCCGATAAATGGCAGGACAAGAGACCGCTGGTGTGACACTATTCAGGATCGGCCAGGCGCTGTAGCTTGACATTTTCAACTGAGATGTATCTGTTCTCTTTGCGACCAGGAAGCGGTGGTAAAATGACTGTACGTGTTCCCTTCAGGCCAAGAACTGGAACCGGTGCACGAAAAGAGGGGCCAAATTCTTTTTTGTTTTCAACCTTCTCTCGAACCAGTTCTCCAACTTTCGGAAGCCAGCCGGCTACCGGAATCTGCAACGCAGGATCTGTGGCTGAAGGTAAATGTGTAGTTGCAAGTTTGTCTCGGGCTTCTTGTAAGTCCTGTAACATAGCAGAATGGTTATCTACATCAAACTTGGCGGATTGCGCCGCGATGTCTGGACCCTCAAGGTCAGGCACAAACATTCGTATGCCAAAGAGCATTTCGTATGGGGTCCGCCCACCCAGAGGTCTTCTAGGGAGATTATTAAGTGCACGCTGAACGGTATACAAATGGGCCAGCCAGTTCCTGCCAGTACCTATAACCCTAGCTGTTAAGGATTGCTTTAAGTCACGGTTCATTCGTTCAACGATAGAGTTGCCCTCAGGCCTATACGGAGACGAAAATTTCACCCGCACCCCAAGCGAAGCCATTGCATCCTTGTAAGCCCTAGAGGCAAACGCTGGACCTTGGTCCGAATGGAAGGTGCCGCATGCGAAAATTCCCACAAAGACACGCAAATCCCTGATTACATTTCGGGCGTCAGCACTCCGTTGTGGCCAGACCCAGAGAAACCGTGTGCACGAGTCCACTGCCACTAAGATGTATTTATAGGCAGTGTCTGATGAGAATGGACCGCAGTGATCCAAGTAAACACACCCAAAGGGTCTGTTAGCAATGCAGAGCGGTGTTTGTGGTGGACGTGTTACCGTGGAAGGCTTAATCTGTTGACAAACGTCGCAAGAAAGCACAAAAGCACGGGTGTCTTTATATAACCCACGCCACCAATAACGCTGCTGCAAGATGGAAACCGTAGCTGACACACCTGCATGAGCAGAAGCCATGCCTTCGTGTGCAGCTGATATCAAGGCACTCCTGCGGTCCGCGTTGGGGATCAGCCGATCTCCAACGTCAGGTATAGTTACATAAGGAACCTGATCGGGACTTAATGTGTAAGAATACTTGGAAGGGAAACCTGTAGGGTAATTATTACCTTCCTTGGTTGCAGCAATAGCTGCTAATATAACAGGGTCTATTTTAGACATGGACCTGGTAACCGCTGCTACTGAACACGTGACCACTGCTGAACGGGCAGCTTCATCTGCCAGATCGTTACCAATAGCGTGTGCGCCCACCCGCTGATGGCCTAAGGTGTGAACCACCTGTGTGAGGGGCAGACGTTGTTGCAATTCTGCCACTCGAACCCAAAGCATTTTATGCTTAATTGTGCTCCCTTTTGCGTCCTTGTAGTCGTTTTTCGACCAGAAAAACAGATTGTCATTGTAAGATTGTACACAGTAAAAAGAATCACATACAATAAGAGTGGTCTCATCCTGAGAAGCGAACTCAAGCGCAAGCAGCAATGCATGCAGCTCGGCCAATTGTGCGGTACTATCTCCAAGTGTGCGAGTATGCACTGCAGAGGATTTGAACTTTCCATTTACAAAGGAACCCGCAACAATAGCACATGCAGCTGAATAAGCGTGCTTGGACCCAGTGGCCGGTTGCGCCGAACCATCGGTGTAGATCACACATTTGTAATCCTCAAGCGGTAGTAAAAACAAAGGAGGAGGATGAACGAATTCATACTGCAAAAACTCCTGAGTCTGAAGAGAAGAATCAAAAACAAAAGTGACGTCCGAAGACGTCAAAGATGTAGCCCATTGTATCCAACGGGGATGCATTGCTTTTGAGTTCGGTACACTTGCCTTTGTTACTGCCTCCAGGGCAGGACAGGGTGTTACCACCAGAATCCGCTTACCCTGTGCCAGTGCGCGTTCTTTTAGAATCGCCATTTGCACTGCAGTCAGAACTTTTTCAACAGATGTAAAGCGCAATTCAGCGGAAGTGTACAGATGTGACTTGTATGCGATAGGTACTGTATCACCTTCATTAAAGGTTAAATAGGTGAATCCCACCGCCCCCGGAATTATTCTAATCACCAGGTTTGTGTGGTTATCACGAGTCAAAAGATATTTAGACTCCAAAAGGTCTGTCTGCAAAGACTGCAGAATTGAGGTATGCTCAGGCAGCCAGCAAGACCTTGAATAAGTAGGTTGTATCAAAGCATACAAAGGCTTGATACGCTGGGCATATTCGGGAATGTAAGTACGCCCGAAATTCAAGAAACCCAGCAAAGACTGAAGTTTCTTCAGAGTATTTGGGGGGCACAAATGTGCACATTTTTCCAAGAAATGGGGGCTAAGCCCTTACCTTCGTTATTGAGCTCATAGCCCAAGAACAGAACGGTAAATTCAGCAATGTGTGACTTAGCAAAGTTAAATTTGTAACCCTGCTCCGCAAATTCAAGAATAATGCGGTCCACACGGGACAGATGCTGATATAACTCGTCGTCTGTCAGATAGATGTCATCAACGTACGAACATGCGTCTTGATCAATGTCATTTAACAAAGAAACAACACGGGCGGCGAATATACCCGGACTATTTTTATAGCCCATGGGTAAACGCCGGAACTGGAATAATTTACCACCGGATGTGAATGCGGTCCATTGACCACTCTCCGGGGCTAGGTTGTGCGTGTAGAAACCGTTTGAAAGGTCAAGTGTCGTTTTGTATTTTTTACGAACAAGACTGTCTACAAGCGCAGAACTGTGTGTATTTTGCACCGCAAAGTTCCGACAATGAGTATTTAAATGCCGGTAATCCAAAACTAAGCGGTACGATCCATCGGGTTTAGAAACCACGAAAAGGGGATTGTTCATAGGTGATACGCATGGTTCAATTACTCCCTGATATTCCAACTGTGTCAGAATTTCGGAGACGGGGCCTTTTGCCTGCCGTTTGATGGGATATTGGGGTTGTGGCTGCGGTAGTGACCGCAAAGGTATTGCATGAGGAGGTGATTCTTCATCCCATCCCACATGGTTGCGGTATAACGCTGGTGCCAGGTACACAGCCCACTCAGCTGCAAGTGCTTCAGCTTTGTCTTTTGGGACATGCCGTGAAAAGCTTGGAAGGATTACCTCCTCTCCTTTATGTGCAGCTAAAACGAATGGGGGTGGCCAATCCACCTCTGCTAACAAAATGTCATATGAAGAGGTTAGATTTTCCCAAAAAATCCCTTTTATTTCACGCGGTATGTCACCTTCAATTTGTATGACTATATTATATAGTCTGTCAGGGGGTGCCACTCTCGTGTCAGCTGTCTCTACAGTAACGAATGTTTCAGTTGCTGTCGCCTCCATATGAGGACGTAGCGCCTCCCGCACTATGGTAACTTCCGCGGCGCTGTCTAGGAGGGTCACTGCCCACGTCCAATTCTGGAGTCTCGTTCTCACGGTCTGAGGCATATTTCGCTGTAACAGCGGCAACTTTTTTCTTCTGAAATTGCGGTCGAGGAAGATGAAAGTCTTCTGCTTTCCCTCTGACTTGTTGTCGAGGTTGGTCTCGCTCCTGGGGAGCCTCTCGGCCCCTTCCTCTATCTTGCCGTCCTCCTCCACCAGCCTGTGACGACGTCTGGGCCTGTGAAGAACGAGGAGAACGCGTATCAGAGCTCTGAAACCTTTCTGGTGATTTAATCCTTGACCTATCACGTAAATCATAAGTACGTTCAGAAGAAACCGAAACTGGGGAAGCGCCTCTCGACCCCGGCTTCTTTTGTTGCTTACCCTGTTTTTTCTGTCTCCAACTCTTTTTAGTGAAGACTGGTTTATCATCTTTCTCAGATGCACTTTTTGTTTGTATAACTTGTGTTTGCGATTGAGTTTGCATTTTTACAAAAGGCTTGTTGCCTAGGCTATTTCTTCCAATTGTTTTATAAGCCCGGGCTATTATTTTCGGTAATTCGCGAGGCCTGTCCAACCATGGGACCAAAGCCAAAGCATTCGCTACTTGAAAGTTCATAGCATCGCCCTTGACATTTCCAAGGATCAGCTCAGCTACTACATCAAACACTCCCACTAGTCTCATCCCTAATTCCACAGCCGCTTCAGGGCCATGTTCATCCTGTACTTTTTAATTACAGAGGGTAGAACCGTCATGGAAGGAGTTCCAAAACATTTTGAATAAACTGCTGCGAATACCTTACCCCAGTTTTCACATGATGTCAAATCGGGGATTATGTCTTTTGGCAAACTTATCGTGAGGATGCAGTGTTTATCTACTGGGGATGTATGTGGAAACACCGCTTCTATCTGATCGAACTTTTCAGCAAGCCAGTAAGGATAGTCGTCCTTATTTTGTGGACGTTTGCCCATCACAGAATTTACCATGACAGGACTTATAGTCACTCCAGCTGCAATAGCTGGTTGGCCTGCGACTACAGGAGCAGCTCCATGGAGGCTACCTGTAACGTATGTCACCAAGGCTCGATGCACTCGCACCAATTCGGTATGCATAGTGCGCAGTTCCGCAAGCGGTAATGCCAGATAATTTGGATGCGGGGTATACCCGGCCAATACAGGCCAAGTGGCCCCCTGAATTGACAAGGGGCCTAAACGAACTGCGGTAGTTGGTTGTGGTAGGGCGCCATTAAACCAAACACGGTGCTGCCAAGCCGTGAGAGGCACTTCAAGAGTAGTATAGGGTCGATAGGCAGCAGGAATAGCGGTGGGTTTATATTCATGAAACAGCTTATCACCTGCATCCACCGCTTCAAAAGTGATCCAAGTGTAAAACACTTCAAAGTGATAAGCCGCATCGGCTTGAACCACAAAGACCAACTCGACCCCAGTATCGGGCACTCCATACACAGCTAAGTGGTCTCGGAGTGCTCCTCGACTATGTGCAGCTATCGCCACACCAGCCATGACCAAACAATTATATTCGACAACCTAACAGGGAGCACAGAAAATGGGTCTGTTAACTAACCTTTTTTAATAATATCAAGCTTGAAAGAACCTATAAAACATTCAATATAGGAGGTATCACCGTCACATACGCCTCCGGAAGCGTACGCGAGGGGTTTGTGGACAAGCACAAGTACTACTCAAGCGTCTCGCAGATAAGCAGCCCCACGTTGGTCGCGCCATGTCATAAGGTTTCTGCACATACACAGAGCTATGCACAGGAAAATGGGACCCCGGAATACAGTGGTTTGCCACCATATACCGTAGCACCCAAAAACCCCAACCCAACTAGCTTAGCATCCCATTAGCACCCAAGTACTAATGTTTGGACAACCCAGAACACGGTATCTTTATCTCAGGACTCACAGAAGCAAGAACACTCTTTCGCCACTCACTCGTACTTGTCCACAAGGTGCGTAGTAAGAGACACTGGATAGGTTAAAATGTTTATTCCAACTTACGTGCTCTAATGTACAGTACACGTGTCAGTACTAATAGCATAATGCATATGACTAATATAAGCAGCATGGTTACAATTCCATAGAATACAAACGGGGAAAGCATCTCAGAGCTCAGTGGATAAACGTTTAAATAACATTACCACCCTCCCCTTGCAGTAAGATAGTTTATTATAGTAATAGAAGACCTCTGGGCTTTGACTAGCGAACCCCCATACCTCAGTCTCTAGATGCAGAATTACATCAGCAGGACATCATAGCTCTTCTCACTGAAAGGGATTTCTCCAAGTGTGTTAAGCGCTAGTAAACCACAGTATCAAAAGCATACCAAATTCTTCATGGCAATTGCACATAATGTTATGTCTGGGTGCGCGAGACTGGCCATATCAGGAAGAACCGAAATACATTGTTATGCGACCTTGTACATGTTTGTGCAGACTGAGCCCAAAAAGGTGAACAACAGAAAATGCAGACAGTGCAAAAGAACTTGGCACGAGCAAAGGGCGAGGAAGGCCCGGCTCAGTGTAACGTGCGCAAAGAAAAGCAGCATGGCAGCCAGGCCTAGGCCAACATAACAAGGCAGGTAACAATCCACAAGACAAGTATGAACAATACTGTTAGCTCTTATATACCTCCTACTTTACTTTTTGAGAAACAATTAAAGGATAATTGTCCTACCTGCGATCTACAGAAAAAGGCGTCGCGTCCTAATGTCGTCGTGAAGGAGTTTTTTGTGAGGCAGGGTGTGGTCGATGTAGTGATGTGAAAGTCGTTTTTTTCTAGAAGATGATGAGTCTTCACTGCAAATTAAGAAACATGAAATAAGTACTTCTATTTCTTTTTTCTAAGATGCTCTTAATACACTTTCACTTCTAACCACCTCTTCAGAAATATTCACTTACTCAAATTGTGCCCCTTGCATTGATTCCTTCACGAAATGCTGTTAAATGAAATAAAATACACAGAAAACATAGAGTGCGAAATTTTAACTGTTCTGATTGTCTTTTGATTAAAATATCTTCAAATCTCCTTTCTTGAATTAGAAAAGTCTTTCCAAAAATTATTTCTACAAGTTCAAAACTGCTGCGCTTCTTATTGCTGCTTTCTTGCGTCGGGCGCCTTTAGAAATAAGGAATATGCACTTAGCTTTCTTTCTTTTTCTTTCAGGGATCGATGCTCCGTTGATGAAGGCCAATTCCAGAAGACCGGAGGATTCGTCGTCATCAGGTAAGCCGCGATGAGAAAGACAGCTGTTCTCGGGTCCAAAACCGGAAGGCAAAGCGCCTTCCAGAACTTGGGTGTGGCATTTTATACCTTGCCACACCCAAAAGCGGCCGTTACGTAGAGCGCGTTCCCACGCACTGCGTTTTAGATTGACTCTGTATTGTTTTGGAGAACAGAGAAAATGCGGGCAAGTGCGAGCATTCGCGAGCGTTCTCAAACGTTTGCTTTCATCTGAAAAATTAACGTAAAAACAAATGCACAATTGTCGAAGAATAAAGATAGCCATAATCCAGTATTAATGCAGTGAATACAATCAGTCAACAAGCATTAACAAAGATTCTGAATACCAAGCATATTATGCATCAATAAACACTGGCAAATTCAACCCCAATAGTTTTACACATACTTCTTAATTATCAGTATTACACTTTTGGAGTGCTGGATGCACGGGATAGGGGTGGGTTTTAATCGGGGAATAAACTATTAGGTAGTACTTTATGGACACTACGTCTGTTTTAATAGGAATTAGACATTGATTGGTGTGGAGACATGACAATACGTCTGGAATATCCTGTGCTGCCACTTGCTCAACATGTTTGCCATTGCGTCTATACTGGACTTGAGCCCTGCTGACTGAAACAAATACAATGCAGAGGTTGGGTCCAGTTCTTCTGCTGCTGTTGTTGCCGGTGTTCTAGTTGATGGAGTTGTTGGCTGCTGTGAGACAAGACTGCCCTCTATGGAAGTTGAAGGCAGCACGCCAGAACTGCGGGGTGGGAATCGAAGTTTGAGCCGTTCTTCTTCCAAGTCTTTGGTTGCTCTACAATCCACCTCTTGTATCTTAAATCATCCCCTTTAGAAAAAGGAATGAAAGTGGGCAGAATTTTTTGTACTGTGGTTCAAGTAGTGTGGCAAAGATATACTCTTTGGGCTCGATGATGTCATGTTGCAGCCTTGTATTACAAGCTAAGTGAATGATTATGGTCTCAACCAAGTCATGCGCTTCTGTGTTTTCATTCACACCTGCGAGGGTGAAACTTTCAAACCTGGTCTTGTAGGAGATGCAACAATGGGATAGCTTGGCCCATCGTATTGTCCTCCTGGCTAACCTCCCGTGTGAACACCTCAAAAGGGAGTAGCATAGGTGCCAGCCATTTGACCAGGCCCCATTTGCCCGCTTTCATGATCATAGCTTTCCCAACTGCATCCCCTCCTCTTTGAATGACATAGTCATTGATCTGTTTGTACTGCTCAGCAGACGTTGCAACATGTAAAAGATTAAGTTCCAACGTATTGACACCTCCTGTATCAGGGCTTTAACTCGTGCTCTATTATTATGATGAATAATCCGCAACTGCTTCTGGGCTTTAAAAGAATGGCTGAAATTAGTACCGATTCTTCTTCAGGTGATCAGTATGTTGCTGACTATGTCTTCTTTTTTGAGGAAGTCTTGCACCACCAGGTTGATGCAATGCACCAAACACAAACCCTGAAATAGCCTCCGTTTGACATGACCTTGACTATATTACTGCCATTGTCCATGGCAACAAATCCAAATATGAGACCTCTGGGTCGCAGCCATTCATACGCCTTTTAAAATTCCTCCAAGATGTTTACAGCTGTATGTGATTTCTCCATGGCGAACATGGCCACTGTTGCATGCCGTTGAACGCTTTTAAAACTTTCTTCAGGGCCATGACCTGAAGATATCTTTTGCTTTACCACCGCAAAAGAGAGGCAGTGTGCAGTGATGCACTTGTAATCAGTCACTTGACAACTGGTCACATGTCTGTCATCAGGTGAATGTTGTGAACAACAGTTTCCTGCAAGGTTTGTCCAACCAACTGCAGCACATTGTGATGCAGCACTCAAACAGCCACTCTGGCAAAAAAGGTCCTACCTGGTACCTTCCTTTTTGGGCAGATGGTTGCCACAAATTCTAAGAATCCCACTCCTTCCACAAAAGAAAAAGGGAGGAGGTCCAGTGCTAACATTTTTGGCAGCTTCCCATTCAACAAATGAGCGGTTGGGTGGTTCCGCTCATAGGGCTTCTCCTGCCTTAACATGCCCATAATAGTAGCCTGGATTTTCTTCGGGCACTGACACAGGCATCTTAAGAGAAGTAGATGGTAGTGGTAGACTGAATGTGCATTGTTGTGGGGCAGTCATTGTGTGCCGTGGTGTCTCCATCTTACTCCAAATCTTGTGCCTTTGTGAAGTCACAGAGGTTGGTGAATCAGCTGGCGCACTACCTGGGACAAAGCTGCCTTGCATGAAGATGTCACCCTCTTCTTCCTCATCCTCACCTTCCACCATGATTGGTCTTGTAGCTGATGCTCCCAGGCTCTCCTTACCACCACTACCACATTCAGCAATTTTTTAAGAAGCTCCTCCCATTGGATTGTGTGGTGTTTTTTTATATGGGTCCTTTGGCCTCCAGTATTATAATGTTTACCAAGCTTACCTCGATTAACTCTCATGCTGCAAATGCATACTGCAATGTGCTATCCCTCTGTGCTAACCATAAAAAAGTCCCAAACTGGGGAGGAGTACTTATTTACTGTGGCACTGCCAGTGCCTTAAGAGGAACTGGAGGTAGGTGGGTGTGTCGTCGATTGCCTCTCTGCTTCTCATGAGTTAGGGGTCGGTGCAGGTCGCAGCTGGGGCTTTGCAAATATGGGAGCGGGTGGCAGTGCTACCTGTGCCACATCTCTCTGAGCAGGATGAATAGCAATGTCACACTCCTCTGTGTCACATTCTACCATGACTACCTCATTGTCATCATCCTCCTCATCATCGCCTTCCATAAGTCCAAATCTTTCGGAAAATGTTCTTTTCCCTTGCCTATCCTGTTGCCTCCTGGACTCTGCTGGGGTCCACTCTATGTCCCTATCATCATCATTATCAGAAATGGTGCTTTGAGAAAATGGTGCAGTAGTACCCTTGCTTTTCTTTGATGGAGATCTGGGAGTCAATGATTCTAAAAGAGGCTCAACTTCTTACTCAGAAGGAAGCTCAACCACCTTTTCTGCTCCAACATCAGGCAAATGTACTATTGCTGGCTGCAGCTGTGGCTGCTGTCCACTCTGCTCTGTTAATTGAAACAATTGTGTGCTACTTTGCGAAAGGGACAAATCCAATTCAATGTCATTACTCGTCGGCGTCGACATGATTGTATTGGCTGCCTCACTGACAGACATGGTCCTGGGCTTCGGTTGGGGGAAGCCGGTGTGGCAGGCACAACTTTGCCAAAAAAGTTGTGGTCGGCAAGCCAGTGGTGGAAATCTGCTTCTTCTCGTACCCACTGGCCACTTTCTAGGCAGCACCTTTCTTTGGGGCCATCTTGAAGCTGACAGTTGGCAGTGGCACTTAACTTCACAAGCCGAAGAGATGCCCGTGTTGCATAGTCAGTCACGCGTCACGTTGTGCACAAGCCTTTTGTCTGGCAGTACTGTGGTGATGTCTCTTCGCTTGTGCACCTTAAAGCAAACAAGCAAGAAGAACTTCAGTGAAACATTGCATTGTTGCAGTTCCATTAGTAGTACAAACAAACAATATCATTTATTGTGGTTACTTAAGTTATTTTAAATAATTAGCAATACAGTCTAATTATCCATTTGTAAAACCACACCAACAGAAACAATTACGGTGTACAGTACACTCAGGAAGGATCAGAAAGAGCAATAACAACAACATACACAGATGTAACTGTTTGCTTTATGTGCCTCACGCTGGTGTGTGGCACTCAGGGAAGTGCAGGTGACAATGGAATAATCCTTAGGTAATGAATGCTGTTGTGCAGTGCACCTATAGCAGACATGGGGTTGATTTCAGATGTTAGGAAAATAGAAAAAAAAATCAAAGTTCAAAGAATTACATTAAAAATTATAATAAAAGCAATTTAGATTCGAAAAATTAAATTTAAAAAATCTAAAAATTCAAATTACAAATTTTTTAAAACTTAAAATAAAAAATACAGCAACAAATTTAAATTAAAAAAGAAAAAGATTTTTTTTTATAAACAAATGAAATTATCATCAAGCATATATTTTATTAAACTGCTATCTCAACCATTCATGCAAGCCTGTGGCAAAGGGCCACACTGGCTGGATGCACAAAATGGCTGCCAGTCACTGCCACATGGTCATCAACAACAACAACACTGAGCAAGGAGGTATGCCCACAACAAAGAAGACATGCAGGCCTATGGCAAAAGCGCACTGGTTGCCTACACAAAATGGTCGCAACAACAAGCAGGAGGTATGGTCACAACAAAGAATACATGCAGGGCTATGGCAAAAGCACACTGACTGCCTTCACAAAATGGCCGCCAGCCACATGGTCACAACAACAAGCAAGATGGCATGTGGAACAAAGAGAAGACATACAGGTGTATGGCAAAAGCAAACTGGCTGGCTACACAAAATGGCTGCCAGCCACATGGTCACAAAAACAAGCAGGAGGCCTGAAAAACAAAGAATATATGCAGGCCCATAGACACTGACTATCCAAAATGGCCCCTGGCCACATGGCCTGGAGAACAAAGACAAATGGCAAACACACTCACACACTGGGCAGACAAAGGAGGCATGGTAACACAGGAGAAAAAAGCATTAATTCAGTAATGCCAAAAACGAATATTAACTGGGCTAAAACATTTTACAACAACACACATCCTCCAAAGGCATCAAATATATTACCCCACCCATACACTGTTTGCAGAAAAAAAACATGAAATATACCAAAAAAACACATTTTACGATTCAATCCAATGCCATCCATGGCCTAAATGATGTTTCAATTCAAAGGACACCACGGAAACTGTTGTTTCACATGCCCATGACTAGTACTGGGCATACTGGCTGGAAGGCCCATTGGCAGACTTGGCCACATAGTGAATTAAATCAATGTTGCAAATTTATTTTAAAAAAACATGGAGAAAATGTACTAAACTGTGTAATATTTTTCCTTTACAAAAGAAGAAAAATTTAATTATATGCAAAAAAATAACTAGGCCCCTACTGAAACTGCAGGCCACCCACCACGATAAATTAAAAAAATTAAATAAAAGTACAAATAAATCCAGTTGCATGCCCCCAATCAAACAACACCAATTTTTCAACTTACTTGTGAAATTCAAATACAAAGTCCTTAAATGGTATATATGCAGCAGAGAAGGAGAGTGATCCTTCCAGCTCCAAATCCCAATAAAAATTGACCAGGAGAGAGACAAAGCACTGGGAGGAGCCTGCTGGACAGGAACAGGAAGTTGGAGTTACTGGGACACTTCCTTCCTGTTTAAAAAAGGCTTCTCGCACACATAAAACAACTCCCAAAGCCTGTTTGAGAAGAAAATCCACTCCAAAACCCTCTCAGCTGCATCTCCAACAGAAAAGCTTCTTCAATTGCCCCATTTGCAATCGGCACTAGATTAGCGCCATCACGGCCGTAAGCAGTGAGAGTGAGCGTGTAGTCTCACAGGAGCTTGCTAGCAATGGGAGAAGTCTTGCGCATGCGTGGCCTGAGACTCTTGGCGCTCAAGTGCTAAAACAAAACTTGAGGGTGCGAACGGAAAAAAAAAACACTTTGCACACAAAAGGCGGAATTCAGGAACTCTGCGTTCCTCCGCGGAGCGCTGAGTGTCCGAATTCCACCAACTCCACAAGCAGAGCAGAGTTTACCTCCCGGGCCTTGTTATTTTTTTAAGTGTTACAACAGAAAGAACAAAGGAGATCAAAAACATAAGATAAAAGAAATTGCATTTCAAGTAAACAAAAGCAAAAATGGCCATCCCTCTGAATGGGTCGATATTAAGAATTGCAAGGTTAGAAAGAAATTTAATTCCTGCTCACAGCTACCTATGATATCCAAAGAAGTTTTTGATAACTGTTTTAGAGAGAGAGTGAAACTATGCAAGATGGATGTGAAATCTGCTGGGTATGGAGGGTCACCAATTAAGATGTATGGATATTTCTTTGTATGCATGGAGCACAAAGGGAGGTTAGTGGAGGCAAAAAGTGATAATTTACTTAGTTGGCCACATCAGGGATGGTTGGGGATAACACTTAATACCAATGCTGCTCCACAAGTTCAGGTATAGTAAATATATGAAGATGGGAGTAGGTATAAGATGAAGTTCAAAGAATTGTTTAGGGATGCATTGGGATGTCTGCAAGTTTAAAAGGGCTAATGGCAGGAAAATCCTAACTTTCTAAAAGTGGCATTTTCAAAATTGTACTAAAAACCCAACTGTACCATTAAATAGGGTTTTTCATTAAAATACAAAAGACACCAAGCATGACAAAGCCACCTGCTCCCAATTGGAAATTACGGCTAATTAAATGTAATAAGAAATCCCCAATGTTATCCTATGGAGGGATATGTCTCACAGTAGTGAAAAACAAATGTAGGAGTTTTTCACTACCAGGACATGTAAAACTTAAAAGTGCATGTATAACCTTTCAATTATACCCTGCCCTATGGCCTATCTAGCGCCTACCTTATGGTGACTCATATGTAATAAAAGGGTAGTTTAAGGCTTGCCAAAGGGGTTTTAATGGCAAGTCAACATGGCAGTTTAAAACTTCATTCAGGCTGCAGTGGCAGGCCTGAGACAGGTTTTAAGGTGCTATGTAAGAGGGTGTCACAATGAGTGCTGCAGGCCCACTGGTAGCATTTAATTTACAGGCCCTGGGTATATGGTATACCACTCCTCAAGGTTCTTACAAGTGATTTAAATATGCCAATTGGGTACAAGCCAATTTAACCATGTTTCAGGGAAGTGAGCACAAGCACTTTAGCACTGATTAGCAGTGATAAAATGTGCAGAGTCCTGAGGCCAGCAAAAAGTATTTCAGCAAAAAGTGGAGAGTAAAGTCATAAAGTTTGGGGGTGACCCTGCAGAGAGGATCAGGTACATCACAACTCCCCTCCAGCCTAAAGCCAGGGGAGACTACTCAATACCTTGATGGGCCTCCCTGCTTAGGCGATAGAATGTGGACAGTGGTCCTCTACCGCAGAGGCACTGGTCAGTTATACGCCCATCTAAATTCAGTTGGATCCCTCGGTCTACACTATCCTGAGCCACTGAACTGACCCATGGGAAACCCTTCTCCTCACTAGTGGTCCCATCTGTGCAGTAACTAACCTTAACTTGCTCACAGATGCATTCCCATAGGTAGACAGTACCACCATGGCCAACAAAGTAAGGTGGTCCGTTCCATCTTTTGGATCTGACTTCTGTCCCCAACTTAAGGAAAGCTCTGCCCGTAAGGACAGCAACCAACAGAGGCCACTGACAGCAGCTGCCAGTGTCAAGAGCCAGGCCCCAGACCATCAAGGGGTCTCTGAGATTTCTTAGAATGGTGAGCAACTTTGTTATGCACCCTTCTTCCACTCTCTTTCCCACCAGTCCAGGGGCCTACCCTGCCATCTGGGCTTATGCACTCTCCTTTTGGTTGTGGTACACCCAGGTGTCTGTGCCATTCAGTGCGACCTGGGCAGCCACTCCTCCTAGACCTCTTGAAACCGGTGGCAACTCATTCCCAAGAAGGCAGTCTATGGGCATCCGCGGACTAACTATAACCCTCCTCTGGGTAACCTCTCCACCCCACTCTAGGAATACCAGGGCCATGGGATAGACAAGGACCTGTCCCTGGGCTTGGGTTATCCTGCACACCTGTCCATCCTCCGTTCTGGGGAAACCAGCATTTCCACCACCATGGTCTGGTTGGGCCCAGTGTCCCTAAGAGCAGTAACTGGGGCCTTATTCACCTTGAACAGAGAGAGATGACAACCCCCACCCTCAGGGGTCACCAGTCTACTCTCTGGATCTATCTGCCAATGAAGGGAGACTAGGGCATGTTCTACTACCTGCCTCTGGTGATTACCTCCCCCTAAGGCAACATAGGCCACTTCTCCAGAGCTTTCACCAGTGTGTGGGTTCTTGATACAGATCAGGTCCCCTTTTGTTAGACCTGACAGCCTTAGGGTGGTCTTCCCCTAACTTTTTGTCTGCCTTGCTCCATTTTTCTGAATTCATTTTTGCTAGTTTTAGGACTGCGCACACTTTACCAATGCTAACCAGTGCTAAGGTGCTTGTGCTCTCTGCACTAAACGTGGTAATATTAGTTCATCCCCTCTTGGCATATTTAATTTACTTATAAGTCCCTAGCAAAGTGCACTACATGTGCCCAGGGCCTGTAAATTAAATGCTACTAGTGGGCCTGCAGCACTGATTGTGCCACCCACATAAATAGCCCCATAACCATGTCTCAGGCCGGTCACACTGCCATGTCGACCCAGCAAGTAAACCCTCTTGCCAGGCCTAAACATGCCCTTTTTATACATTTGCCACCCCTAAGGTAGGCCCTGTATAACCTACAGGGGAAGTTGTAGTGTATTTAAAAGGCAGGACATGTACTTTTAAACTTTACATGTCTTGTTAGTGACAAACTCCCAATTTAGTTTTTTACTACTGCAAGCCTTATCTCTCCCAAAGTATAACATTAGGATTACTTTATTACATCTTTTCAGTGTAATTCACAATTGTAAAGGGATAGCCTTTTCAAGTTTAGTGTCACTGAACTCACATTTTAAAATAACAAATTATGGTGAAGTTGGATTTTAAATTCCAGTTTAGTAAATGCCACTTCTAGAAGAAGGCATTTACTTACTTTAGCTATTTGGTGCCTTCTGCCTGCCTCTGGAATGCACGTCTGGGGTGGATGACAGCTGGCTTCCTGCATTCCCTCTAGACAGTCACACACAAAGGTAGGGTGAGTGTTCATCTGCATGCACATGGGCTATCCTGAGCAGGATGGGAGGTTGGAGCTGACACTTACACCTGAAAGGGCTGTGTCCTGTCCCCATACAAAGGATTGATAACTCCCTGTATTATGTCTGGAGCCAGGGCAGGAGGGGAGAACCTCTGTGCACTTCAAAGCTCTCTTTGAAGTCTCCCCCACTTCAACTACACAACTTGGTATAACTACTGGACCACTGGCGCTAACAAATCAGTACACTTCTGGACATGTGACCACTCAGCCAGGAAGAAGAGGATCTGCTGAGATGCTCAAGGACTGCCAGTCTGCTGAAACAGCTGTTTTCTTAAATCTTGCTTTGCTATGTTGCCCTGCTGCCTGCTGCTCTCTCTCTGCCTGGGTAAGAAGGACTGGACCTGCAGCACTTGAACCCAGAGTGACTCAAAGGGCTTGCTGGCTTGCATCCTGTTGCCCAAGTCTCAGGGACACAAAAGACTTAGAACCCTCCTGTTCCAACCATTGGGCTCATCTGCTTATGTGTCTGTCCAGCCTAATCGTGCCACCAGAGTCCTGAACCCGTAGATGTGGACCTAGGGGTTTGCTTGAGTGGAACCGATGCATTCTCTGATGTGAGAACAGAATCGATGCAACCGGACTGATGCATCACACTCAGAACCGCTGCCTTGCACTCAGGACCAGTGCTTTGGAACCAACGCATTGTCGCCACTGAGTGGAGAAGAGTGTCTGAGTGGATCTGTGAGTGGATGCGTCAGTCTCTGAGTGGGTCTGAGAATTTCTGAGTGGGTCTATGAGTGGGTGGATGAATCTCTGAGTGGGTCAGTGAGTGGGTGCATGAGTCTCTGAGTGGATCTATCAGTAGGTGCGTCCATATCTGAGTGGGTGTTTGAGTGCCTAAGTGAAACAGAGGGTGGATGTATAAACCAATTTTTTTTTTCACTGACATTCAAGAATTCATTGCGACGTATATTCACAAATTCGTCGTGACATATATTTGCGAATTTGTCACGACGTTACACGGGAGCGGTGCTGACACTCATGGCAAATTCATGAATATCATGAGTGGAAAGAAAATACCTTTCTTTCAACATATTATACTCATAAGGGGTTCCTCAAACACCCTTGTATTCCTCTCATGAGGTCAGGGCACATGCAACCTGACCCTCTATGCCTTTCTACCATTTGGTTTGAGCCCCGGGGACTGCTCCGATGAGGCAAACAGACAGCAGCAACACTCTGCTCAAGGTGCGGTCAGCCAATCATGACATTCCTGTTGGCGCACACATTCATGATTAATTGTGAAATTCGTCACAAATTAACCATTATTGCAGATAAAAAATTTGGAGTTCCTTAAATTTCTCAACAACTACTGAACGAATTTACACATGATACCTAAAAGCATGATCTTCGAACCAAACTCTACCTTCTTCCCAAATTTGGTGTAATTCTGTCCAGCAATTTGGGCTGCAATTATGTCTACAGCTCCTATGGGAATTAACATGGGCAACACACTTTTTTTGTCCTACCCCTTTTCCTCTGCCCCCGCTAGACATATCAGCCCAAAACATTCCATGCACAAGACTCACCGTGACACTTTTTTGAGATAATTTCGTGAAGTTTCGTAAAATGACGCCAATGATATAGGCAAGTCAAAAACAGTTTTTTCAATAGAAACATGGTCCTAACTATAACCATCTACTGGCGACTATGTATGAGTCAGTACAGGTACTTTATAGTTAGGCTCAGGTTTCACTCGTACAAAACCAGCAAAATTCAGCAACTATAGTTAACTGAGAAAACTATAACTTGTGCCCCTGCAATGCATTGCTTATGACCTCATATATTACATCACTCATGACATGGTCGTGACATCGCTGATGACATCTCAAATGACAACTTAAAAGACACCACTGATGATATCATCCACAAAATCACTAACACACCCACTCACTGTACACCCCCATAGTACCTTTCATATACCCACACCCACACCCACTCCCACACAACCATTCACAAACCCACCCATAGACCCTTACCAGTACTTACACACCCACTCACTGATTCATAGATCTACACACAAATCCACTCACTCACCCATACAGCTACTCATACACCCACTCACTCACTAAGTGAGCCACTAACATATCCACTCATACACCCATACAGCCACTCACACACTGAGTCAATAACTCACAAACCCAGTGAGACAGTGATGCAGCCACTGAGTTCCTCTGTGAGATACTCATACATCTGCTCATAGACTGACTGAACACTTATGTGTCCACTTAGAGACACACTTAGACACTGATGGACTGACTCACAGATCCCCTCAGACACTGATGCACCCATTCAGAGACCCACTAAGACAGTGACGGAGCAATTCAGAGACTCACTCAGACACTGATCCATCCAGACAGAGGGATGCATCAACACACAGATCCCATCAGAAACTGATGCACCTAGTCACAGACCCAATTACACACTCATGCATTCACTAAGAGACACACTCAGACAGACTTGCACCCTCTGAAAGAACAACTCACAGAGTTATGCACCCACTCACTGACCCTCTCAGACACTGATACACTCATTCACAGACCCACAGAGACAGCTATGCACCCACTCAGTCACCCAGTCAAGTGCTCATGTACCAACTCACAGACCTACTCAAACACTTTTGCACTAAGTCTCTCATCTACTCAGAGGCTCATGCACCCACTCACAGACCCAATCATAGACTCATGCACCCACTCACAAGCATGATGAAAGACTCATGCACTGATTGTCAGACCCACTGAGAAACTCATGTACCCACTCAGTCACACAATGAAATGGTGATGCATCTACTCACTGACCTACTCAGAGACAAGCATCTACTCACAGACCCTGTCAGAGATTGAGACAGCCACTTACAGACACACTCAGACACTGATGCACCCACTCACCAACCAACTCAGAGGGTCATGCTTCGAGTGACCCTCACTCACAGGCAGAAATGCTTACTGACAGACCCACTGGTAGAGTCATGCCCCCATCAAAGACTCACTCAGAGAGTCATGTACCCATTTAAAGATCCAGTCAGACAGTCATGCAGCCACTCATATAGGTACTCAGAGGTTCATACACCCACTCTCAGATCCACTGAGAGGCTGATGCATCCACGCAAAGATTTAATCAGAGACTCATGCACTCACTCAGACACCCAGTCATATTCTCATGCACTCACTGAAACACCAATACAGACACTTACACACTCACTAACAGACCCATTGTAATTCTAATGCAATGACTCACACACCCATTCAGATACTCATACACTCAGTAAGAGAAGTACTGAGAGACTCTTGCATCCAAGGACAGACCCTGTCAGAGACTAAGGCACCCATTCACAGACCCACTGAGACACCGATGCACCCACTGATAGGCCCACTCAGAGACTCATGCACCCAGTCACACACCCACTCAAAGACAGATGCACCTACTGACAGAACCAATAAGAGTCATACAGCCACTCACAGACCCACTCATGGACTCATATACTCACTGACAGACCTAGTCAGACACTCATAAATCAAGTCACAGTTCACACTTAGACTGTCATGCACCCACTCACAGACCCACTAAGTGTCTGATATGCCCACTCACAGACCCACTCAGATACTTATGCATCCATTGACAGACCCACACAGACACTTACGCATCTAGTCTTAGACCCACTTAGACCCTCATACACCATTAAGAAACTCAGTGACATGTTCATACACCCAGTCACATAACCCACTCAATCATTCGTATACACTGTCACAGAGACAATCAGAGACTGATATATGGGGCATATTAGCAAGACTGGCGATAAAATTATCGCCGTTTTAGCGGCAGGAAACTGCCGCTAAAGCGGCGATAATTAACTTGCTAATATGCGTTATAGAATTCCAATAGAAGCCCAGGTTAGATGTCCTGCACATCTAACCTGGGCTTCTATTGAATTCTATAACGCATATTAGCAAGCCCATTATCGCCGTTTTAGCGGCAGTTTCCTGCCGCTAAAACGGCGATAATTTTATCGCCAGTCTTGCTAATATGCCCTATGTTTTTATAGAGTTATTTATAGTGATGTATCTAGTGTGATGGTTAGAAGCAATTATATAGTTACACATTTTTAATGTTGTGTTGGCTATTGAAATCCTGCTTTTGCTTTCGTGATCATCTTGGTTACTGATGTCATCGCGATTCCCGGCATCACCGCAAAAATGGAAAATAGGTTTGAAAGATGGTTTTTATAGAAACTCAATGGAAAAATATGAGTTTAAACAGTACAGTAATAAACCACTAGTATCCAAAATACTGTAGAATGTGTGCATATATGTGTTTTGCACTTTATGAAAAAGGTGTTATTGCCACGGTTACTGTCAGCATCACGACTCTCGGCATCACCGTGAAAACAGAAAATAGATTTAAAAGACGGATTTTAAAGAAACTCACTAGAAAAATATCAATTTGAACATATTTGTTATACAGTCATGTAGTTAGTAATATATGAAGTGTAATGGTTAGAATTAATTATTTTAGTTATACATTTTGAATGTGTTGGTAGCCTTTGAATGTCTGCTTTTGTTTTGTGTTTAGAGACATATTCGCGACCATCATGACGTCGTGCGTGAATATTTCCGAAGATTGGAAAAAAACATTTGATATAGAAAATGAACAACATTTTGGCCTCTAGGGTGGATCTGAGAAGAGCCTTTGTGTTGATCGTGTGTATAAGTCAACTACACATAAGACCGGATGCAGAGATTCAGGTTGCTTAGAAACATTCTGTTACCTTCATCTGTAAAGTGATCTCCATCACTTCTATAGATACCATGCATGTCAAAACACAGGTTGTTGTTGTAGATAGACCCATGTTATGGTCTCTGATGAATGCTGTAAGAGTTTTATTAACATGCTTCATGGCTTTGTCAATCTGTGGACAGAATTGATTAGACCACTTTAATTTTTCTCTCTGGCATATGTTGGAGTACACCAAGACAGTGTGAGGGAAAAGAGTCATTAGGTGTGTAAAGGTATCTTTCATTAAGATTTCCTGTCCTACCCCAGTCAATATGCCTAGGTCATTGCCACCACAGAGGTCAGAGGCTGGTGAATCAGCAATGCTTTCAACCTTAGGCAGCAATTGATGACACTTTAGTCCTCTGTGCCCAATCAAAGTAATGTCAACATTAGCCAAGCCCAAGTCCCTGTGAATACTTCTCTTTCTTACAGCCTCAGCAGGCCAATAGACATAGCTGTGGCCCACAACCCACACTCTAAGCATTCTGAAGTGAAGCAGCAGTAGAAGAAAGGAAAAGGCTGCAGCTGAATGGGGAAGTTGGTAGAATGAAAGGCAGTAAAATGCATGTGTGGTTGTGGTTGAAAAAAAAAGATTGGATGTAGAGAATATGCTGGAGAATAAAAGTAGGTATCATTTGGAAAGTATTAGTAATTAGATGTTTCATTGGCTCTGGTAAATAGAAAAAAAAATGTAATACAGACTTGGATATGCTTTACAGTATTGCAGTAAACCTCACCTGCTGTAGTTCATTTTTTAACTAGTGTGGCCCTTCTAGAATGTGCTATGAACTAGTTCTAGTGGGTTGCTTTGGAGAATGTGCTGAGACTGTATTGGGGAAGGGTATTAAAGAGAGAGGTATCAGATTAAAAAAATTGGAGAGGTTTAGGTTCAGTATTTTATAAGGAGGGTAAGATTACTTAGTGAGGATTTTGCAATAAAGTGTAGTATAGCGTACATAAAGGTAAGTAGGTTTTTCGACACCCTTTTTTTCACGAATTTGTCATGATGATTGCGATTACATCGTGAGTATTGATAAAAAGGCATCCATTTTGGGCGATCTCTAAAAGTGGGTGAAAGGATTAACAGACAGTAACCATTCAAAAATGTACTTACAAAAATAAAATATGAAAGGAATGTTTTTATTTGCTGAGTTTTGCAGTATCAGATCATGGAAAGTTCAGAAGGTTGCCATTTATGGTTGCTTTGTAGGAGGGTGGTGTGCCATTCTTGTGCTAAGTTTTTACAAATCCTGAGAGTATTGCATCTATTTAATAAGAGAAAAAAAGTGATTTTACCAACAAACTCAGTCTTTTGGTATGTCAATTACCTTTCTTTGTAAGTAAATAAATTAATTAACAAGGTAAATGACTATGTCATACTGTAATAAAAGACTTTGAAATATATATAAAAGTATTTAAAAAGATAAGATGGTTTATAAGTGATACTGTAAGTGTTTTTATATATCTATTAAGTGACTAAGACATAGTTTGCCTCAGGTGCAGACTAGGACTGTGTAGTTAGTTTATAATGTGTTTCCATGGAGCTGTATATTGCAGTTGTACTCCTTTACTCCATTCTGTAATTGGCAAGAAAAGACTGCACACTAATAGTTAAAGTAATATATTATAATTTAGGATAAGATGTGACCGTTTTATATGTGTATACATGATGTGCTGCTCAAAACAAATGTTTTTATTTGAATTCTGGAATTGTAGTCCTATTTTTTCCATTATAAAAGAGGAGTACAACACTCACATTTTAAAGTGGAAACCATGCACTGTAAGCGTATATCAATTATGAATCTGTCAAAGGTCACAGCTATGTATTACATACTCTTTAGTTTAGTTTAGGTTTGTATATGCATAGATGGTAGATATGTTCTTTAATTTTATTCAGAGTGAGATGTGTAATATAACACTGCTAGGAATAGATAAAAATGCAGTGTTTAAATATGAATTACACTTACTAGTGCAGAGTGTGACTTTGGGCTCTCGCTAGTAGCAATTAAAATCAGTTTGTTAAGTATCAAACACATGATTTAGTATATATGGCTGACCTCTGACATATGCTGTAGGTATGCAATAAACCATGGTTCTTTTTGGTTAAAAAAGTGAGAGTTGTCCATTTGAGTTTCTGTAAGTTAGTCATCATGTGGACACTATTATGCCAAGCACTATATAGAATATACCACCCATGATATACCTGATATACATGTTTCTAAAGTAAATAGGTTCTCACTCATCCAGTCATAGATCAACAAAATAACTTATACATTCATTAAGATACTAACAAAGTAGATGTAGTAGTATCAAAAGCAGTTGCGGATACTTTTCTAATTCCTAATACAGACACTGAGGTATTCATTTAGCTATGTATGTTCACATTTCTACAGCTTTCAAAACGGACAGTCAGATTCTAGTACATTTTCTTTAACTTGTAATAGGACTGCTAGCTAGGCCACAGCACAGGGTGCTATGTGGTTAATATGTAAGATATATTCTGTTGGTTTGAGTGAGCTATATGTGCTTATAAAGATGCTTATTCTCAAGTATACACGCAATGTGCAATCCATACTTCAATCTGACATACCTAAGTAGAAATCTAGGCATTATGTCTTGGGTGTGGTGGTATAGTTGACCTGTGCATGTAGTTTTACTGTTAGGGCTGTCTTCTTACTTGCAAATCCTACACAAGGTGTAAACTGCTCTTCTAGAACATATAACTCCACACTAAGGAAGGGTGTAGCTAGGCCATAGCTTAGGGAGCTATATGAGTAATATGTAACATGTGTACTCTGAAGATTCACTGAGTTATATGCACACCTACAGACCCATATTCCCAATTATTCATGCATTATACCACCCATACTTCAATCTGGCACAGCTAAATACAAAAGCACAGAGACACTAAAACACCCAGCATGTAGCCCCGTAGGTACAGATTTAGACAACCATACAGGTTACAAAGAGAGGCAGTCATTTAGAAACAAATTTACATACACATGCAATCACAGCCCCAGATAGGGACTGAGACACTCATTCACACATCTGGTAAAGAACTGACACTTTCAAGTCTAACATGCCCTTGCATCATGTTTTTGGCCTTGTACAGTTGAGCCTCGAGATGCAGTTTTACTGCTAGGCCAACCTTTATATTTTAAACTCCTACACAAGGCATAAACTGATCTTGTACTAGATATAGGTCACCACTGAGATAGGCTGTAGCTAGGCCATAAGGCAGGGTGGTACGTGCTTAAAATGTAACATATATAAACAACAAAAAAACAGTAACACGGGCCTTGCTGGTATCCCGGCTTGATTACTGCAGTGTGCTCTACTTAGGGATTTCTAGAGGCAGACTAGCAATGCTACAAAGAGTATAAAATGCAGCAGCCAGGATGCAATTAAGAATTCTGAAATGGACCACCATTAGCTCCGGTTTGGCTGAACTTCACTGGCTTCCTGTAAAACACAGAATCTCTTTTAAAGCTGTGTTTCACGCACAGGATAATGAATCAGAGGGGTCCCAGTTATCCCTTCCCCTTGATCAGTGCTCACACCCCCTCTAGAGTACTTAGATCTGGGGAAGCTGCACTTGCAGTGATTCCCAGAGTGCGTCGTGCACGACTGGGGGGCTGCTCCTTTGGTCTCCGTGCAGCCAAGCTATGGAACTCAATGCCACTCAATCTAAGAGTTGAACCATCTGAGGCAAGTTTCCCAAAAAATCTGAAGACCTGGCTCTTTAGACAGAGTTAGAAGGAGCTTAAGCCTAATTATGTGGCTATTGCTTAGCACGGGGACACTCCTTTCGAGTAACCAGGCGCTCTATAAATCCTAAATGTATTAATTAATTCATATACTCTGAAGATTCACTGAACTATATGCTCTCGTACAAATTCATGTGCCCCATTAAACATCCATTGTAACAACCAGAGTTTAATTTGACACACCTTAGTCGGAAAGCAGACAGGTACTAAAACACCCAGTGACATAGTGTCAGAAGCCCCTAAAGATTCACTGATATAGACAGGCACAAGTAATATCTATGTAGGTCTAATGAAGGCAGTTGCACCCACACCTAAAAAATCTAATACTCACTAACACATCCAGGAGGGAAACTCATGCAGCCCCTTACAGACACATTTAGATAACCATAGAGGTTACGAACAGAGGCAGTTATTTAACCACAAATTTACATATACATGCAATGACAGCCCCAGAGATGACTGAGACATTCATTCACATATCTGCTAAAGAACTAAAACTTGCAAGTCTAACATGCACAGAAGTAGCCCTTACATCATATTTTGGCCCTTGTACAATTTAGCGTCTGGAAGCAGTTTTACTGCTAGCCCAACCTTCATATTTTAAACTCTTACACAAGGCATAGATGGATCATTTAATAGATAAATGTGACCACTGAGGTAGGCTCTAGCTAGGCCATAGGGCAGGCTTATGTGTGCTTAAAAGGTAACAAATGTAGTCTGAAGATTCACTGAGCTGTATGCGCTTATAGAAACTAAATGTTTAAATAGTTAAAAAATGAAATCTCATACTACGAACTTAACTGGCGAATATACATCTCTTTTTTGTTTTCCGACATCAATATCTAGTTAACTACAGAAAGTTACAATGCCATAAAAAACTCAGAGAAGAAAGAAGCAGCAGCTAATACACAATCTCCTCAGAACTGAGAAACAAGAGGGGCAAAATTCGGGAAAGGTAGTCAAAGAGAGAAAAACTGCTGGTAAGAGGACAAAGGCATATCTTAAAATTGTATGTGCACAACTGGAAACACTGCCAAAACAAGGAAACAAAAAAACAAAGATTAACACCAAATAACAAAGGACAAAAAGACTCTCATATAAAAAGTACAAAATTGTCAAAAAGGAGAGACTTTAACCAGAAGGCAGAGGCAGTTCAGGGAAATCGGAGTTAGAATGTTCCCTACTACAGTAATACACAACTTATTAGCACCTATGAAGAAGTATAAAAGAAGAACGCAAGCAAGAGCAATCCGGCAAAAGGAATATGTTGAAGGTGTAGTTGATAAGACGTTTGCTCTGAAGAGGAAGCTATTTATCAAGATTTTAAACAGAATGAAGACACTGGACAAAATAGTATTGTCTATGAAGAGACAGAACCAAAAGAAAGGACTTGTTCATAGAAGTAATTTTTGCAAAGATTTTAGTAGTGAATGGATACATACTTCAAGTACTGAGCCTCTCTTTAATGAAGAAGGCTACTTGCAACACAAAACACTAGTGCATGCAGTTGATGATTCTGGGCGATGTTATGAAATGAAGAATGGTTCTCCTATTCTGAAAGAAGTAATGGTACCTAGAAATATAGAGGAAGCGATTGCTGAAGCGGTGCAAGGAAGGTGTAGACAGGTCCCAGTGTGTAAATGGAATTGTAGTAGTGTTTGCAGTGTTCAACAACAATCAATTGATATATTGAGACATTTCCTCCGTATGTTTCCTTGCAGAAGTTTCAAAGAAAAAATAGCTACTTTGCAAGGATTAGATCCATGCAAAATAAGAAAGCATAGTAATTTACAAGGACACTCGCTAGTTGTATATCCAAAATAGTGCGTCAAAGCAGCTTCCATAATTTCAAAATGCTTGGTGTACACCACTCAAAAATTAGAACTTTCGTTAGAAGGCTGTACTATGTAAAAACTCCTGCTTTATGTCTAGAACAAATGAATAGAGCTCTTTTGCATGGTACTGAATTAGAAGTAGAAAAGCTTTGTGATGATGTACAGTTTTGTTTCTTTGGCCCTGAACAAGAGTTTAGGGAAAATAAAGAGTTGGTAAAAACAGGAATTTAGGAACAGGGCATATATATTACTGTCAGTAGTTTTGAAAAAGAGATTACAAACTTTAACAGAGTGTGTTCCGAGAAACCAAACTAGGGGGTCGATTACGATGTCGGGCGGATCGCCACCGCCCGCATGGCGGTGGCGATCCGCCCGCCATTTTCGTCCGTCCGCCACCAAATTCCCCCCGCCATATTACCATGGCGGAGGGGACCCCGGCGGACGGAAAGACCGTCCGCATGTTTTCTGCCCGGCCGATCAGTCGACCGGGCGGAAAAGGGATTAATATGGTGGCGGTGTCTGCAAGACACCGCCATCCACATTATGATGCCGGCGGTGATGAGCCTTTCCATGGCGGCATGGAATGGCTCGCGGTCTTTGCTGTTGGGGGCCCGTTGCGGGCCCCCAGGGTGTTGGGGGGGTGGGGGCTGCACCCCCCTGCATCTGCATGCACAAGGTGGCAGGCACCGCGTGGTGCCTGTCACGTTGTGCATGCAGATGCACAACATGCATTTCCAGCACTGTGGCGGGCGGTGTTGTGAGCACCGCCCGCCACAATGCTGGAAATGGGGGATGCCACCGTGGCGGTGGTATCCTAATCACATGTGCGGGACCGCCGCACACATAGCGGGTGGTCCCATTTACCAAGGCGATGGCGGGCGGACAAAGTCCGCCCGCCATCATAATCGGCCCCTAGGTTTGTATTGTTGTCGACACACTCACTACAAAAGTCAAACTCGTAATGTTGATTTCTATATTAAAAGTGAAAAAGAGAATAATGATAAGTGGCATGAATTTGCTGTTTACTTATTTGTAGGGGGCGGTTTGACTTGTCCACCCGACAAGTTATATGCAAGTATTGCTCTGATAAGTTAGAGGAAAACAAAATGCCTGCTAGAGCAGTACACAACAACTTAGAAATAGTACCTATTGCAGAAGTACTTACAGATTTGAATGTTTATGAAACCATACTAATCCAATGTATACATCCTTTTCAATTTATAGTTCGTATGGAGTCTAAGATAGGGAAATTACCTCCAACTGAGCTCCAGAAAGGTCTCAAAGGTTGAGCTGTACACTTGCCATCAGATTTTAAGGAAAATATCGAAACTATAGGGGTACAGGGAAATTTGGAAGAAGGATTTGTAAATGGTGTCCCTTACCAAGAGTAAAAATATATGGCAAGAGTTAGTAGATGTTACTAAAATTAAAAAGGCAACTTTATATCTTGTAAAAAATAACATATATTATAAAAATTTAGATATTCTTCCAGATATCTCACATATGGAGAACAACACATTGACATCGACAGGTCAGATAGAAAAAGTGGATCCATCCAGAGAAGAAGAAATTTATGAACATTATAGTATCTATCCCCTTCATTGTAAAGACATTGTTGTTGATGCTATTGATCTATATTAATTAAAAGAAGCAAAAAGAGCTCCCTTAAGTGGATGGGAAAAATGTTTTGAAGCTCGCTGCTTCCTGCATCCTGCATCGCTTTCCTACTGGAGTAGGTGGTAGGTAAGATTACCGGGCTGTACAAATACCAGCGGTCGAGGCTTTATTCAGAGGACCCTAGAGTTCGACAATATATCCCATATATGTTTCACCTACTATTTGACAGTGACTTGTCAACATTGTCTTATGCCGTAAATCACTTTCTGAAAACAGGTCTAAAGTTGCAAAATCTATCAGCAAGAGACTTTGTTGAGAAAATTCACAGAAAAGATGAACTGCTGGAATACATCTTGATTAATCTATAGCATGTCAACCTGGGACCAATGAATATTGGTATCATCGTCATGGTGAGCTGAAATTCATGCTGAGAAATTTAGGAGCACCTACATGGTTTCTAACACTTAGTCGTATTGAGAATGCATGGGAGGTCATCCCATGCATTCTCAGTACGACTAAGGGGCCGATTCGGATCTCGCTCGGAAGGGCTCCGAACGTGATCCGGCCGGAAAAAGTACGAGCCGTACGCGTGTTTTCCGACCGACCCATCCAGCTGTACAAGCGAGCAAGTACGATGCGAGAAACGCAAAATCGCCGACCGAATCATTTCCGGGTCCGACCCGCTCTGTATGTCCCATCCGTAGGCAAACCGTGCCGTGCAATGGAGGTGATTTCCGACCGAGCAAGTATGATGCACGATTCGGACGGCCGGATCGAGTCGGAGCCACCGACAAGTACACGCTCCGGGAAGTGGACTTCGGGGGTCCGCACTGGACCCCTCTTCACCCATAGCCTTACGAGTCGATCACAGGGGGGGACCCAATGGTCCCCCCTACACATGCATGTATGGTGCGGGTGGCACAGACATGTCCCCACTACAGGGGGCACCCTTGTGTGCAACGTACCTTTTTCGTCAATGGGAGCCTATGTACGCGTCGTACAACAGGCTCCCATTGACTTCAATGGGGCTCCGAGCGACCCGTGTCCGTCAGCGCTTGTTCGCATCATACTCAGGCACTCTGAGCCCTGGAGCACAAGTCGGTCGGAAAGCCCTCCGGATCCGAGTCGGACGGAGCCTTCTCCCAGCGAGATTGGAATCGGCCCCTAAGTGTTAGAAATGCTTGCAAAAGGCAAATTCAAATATAAAAGACATCAATCTGAAGACACCAAGAGAACTCTACTCATTGGACCCTGCAAATGTTGCAGATATTTAACCATAGATTTCCAGCCCTGATGGCTTTTATCTGCAACAAAACTAATCCTCGTCTCAGTGAAGTAACTGATTTCTTTTGGTGCAAAGAGTACCAAACTAGAGGTGCTCCACATATTCATATGTGAAATACAGTTGACCGCAACGGAGTTGCTGCGCTACTCCTCTTGGACCTCTCGGCTGCCTTTGACACGGTTGACCATGACACTCTGAAACAAAGACTCTATGAAGCCGGCATAGAGGGAACTGCTCTAGACTGGATCGCGTCCTACCTTCGAAACAGAACTAATGTCATCCATACCCCACCTTTCTCGTCCAAACCGTACTCCACAAAAGCAGGGGTCCCTCAAGGCTCTATCATCTCGCCCATGCTTTTCAACATTTACATGAAGTCATTACCAGTACTGATCAATCAATTTCACCTCACGTGCTATAACTATGCAGATGACACGCAAATACTCCTTCAACTGGAATGCCCCAAAGACATTGGAAAATCACCAATTTTCAGCTGTCTCAGAGCCGTGGATCAGTGGATGACTTGGAGCCATCTCAAATTGAATACTTCAAAAACGGAAATACTCACGTGTGGCGATTGGAAACATTACAACCCGCTTGCCGCATGGCCTAATGAACTGGGATCACCACCTAAAGTATCGAAGGAAGTAAGAAACCTTGGAATGATCATGGACTACAAGCTGTCGATGAATGCCCAAGTGGACAAACTAGCAAGATCAAGCTTTGTCACTATAAAAATGCTGCAACGAATTTTCCCTCATTTGGGATTTCCGCACAAGGTCCAAGCTACCATCTCCCTTGTTCTGTCCAAACTCGATTACGCCAATAGCCTCTACCACGGATCACCTTTAACAACCATGAAAAGACTACAACGGATTCAGAACTTGGCTGCCAGACTACTCTTGCATATCAAACCGCGAGACCACATCTCCCCTGCCTTGAAAGCCCTGCATTGGTTACCGGTTGCCAGAAGATCCACGTTCAAGCTGCTTTGTATCACCCACAAAGCAATACATGGAATGGGACCGCTCTTCATCAGGAATAAAATCACCAAACACATTCAACAGAGGAACCTTCGCTCTAAAGGAGCATCTCACCTCAAAATTCCAAGATACAAGAAAAAAACCATGGGTGGCACATCCTTCTCTGTTCAAGCAGCCAAACTATGGAACTCTTTACCCCCAACATAAGATCCACCGACAACCACCTTATCTTCAGAAAACTACTCAAGAATTGGCTCTTCCCCACATAAGCACCATACGCAAACAGAAATTTACAGCATATCCCTCTGTATGTAGGCATTTGTTTTCACTATAGACATGTACCTATCTTTGTGTATTGCTTTGTATAAACATGTAGAATAATTATGTTGTTGAGAGGGGGAAAAAAATAAAATAATAATAATAATAATAAATAAATAAATAAAAATCATCCTTGGTCTACATGTACTTACTTCCATTGTGCATCTATGTACCTTCCATGTACTTGGATCTGTGTCTCTGTTACTTTTCTCCTGAAAAAGCATATCCAATGCACTACCCTATTTCTCATCCTGTGCCTCTATCAATATCTTTAATCTACATATACTTACCTCCTTTATGTATCTATATACTTTCAATGTACTTATGGATCTATATATTTATCACTTTCTTCTAATTTAGCATTTCCAAGGCACTACCCAATTTCTCAGCCTATATTTCTCTCAATATATCTTCTAGCCCAACCTTCTGACTCATCTCAAACTTCTCTCTACTACTCTTTCCAATGCACTACCCTATCTCTCATCCTATACATTTATCAATATATCCTCTACATCCACACTCTCATTTATCCCAAACCCCATACCACTACTATGATCCCCAAAATAACCCTTTCTAGACTCTCTCCTACTCTACCCCTCCTTGCATCATCTGACACCTCTTTACTATACTGATCCCCTAAAACAAACCTTTCTAAACTCTTCCCTCTGACTCCTCCCCTCCAAAACTCCCTTTTACTCATCCAAAAGCCTCCTCCTACTGCTAAGACCTAAAAAAAAAAAATCATTCACTCTTTTATCCCTCCACTATCCTTTTCAATCAAAATTAACAGACTAACATGTTCAATTCTCAAATTCCATATTCAACTATACTAATTCACCACTAATCCTTTATGGGTACCAGAGTAGCGTGCTACTCACCAATAAAGCGTCTCAACACCCCATCAGGGTTACAAGCGCTATATAAATGCAAACCTTTTCCCTTTTCTACCCTCCCCAACCCTTCTCAATCCAAATAACTGACTAACATATCCACCAATAAAATTACTTTCATGTTTCACCATACTAATTCAACACTAATACTTATGGGTTCCAGAGTAGCGTGCTACTTGCGCTTCAAAACCCCATCAGGGGTAGCAAGCGCTATATAAATGCAATCCTCTTTCCCTCTTCTATCCCGCCACCTACCCTTCTCTACCCAAATAACTGAATAACATATCCACTACTCAAATTACTTCATATTTTACTATACTAATTTTCAACACTAATCCTAATGGGTTCCGGAGTGGCGTGCTACTCGCCAGAAAAGAGCTTCAACACCCATCAGGGGTAACAAGTGCTATATGAATGCAAACCTTTCTTCCCTTTTTATCCCTCCGCTATCCTTCTCACTCCAAATAACTGACTAATATCCACCACTGAAATTACTTTCATATTTCACCATATTAATTCACCACTAATCCTTTATGGGCTTCCGGAGTAGCGTGCTTCAACACCCCATCAGGGGTAACAAGTGCTATATAAATACAAACCTTTTTTCTCCTCTATCCTTCTGCTATCATTCCAAATCCAAATAACTGACTAACCTATCCACCACTTAAAATGTACTTGCATGTTTCACTATACTAATTCAAAACTAATCCTCTATGGGTCCCGGAGTAGCGTGCTACTCGCCGAAAAAGCACTTTGACGCCTCGTCAGGGGTAGTAAGCGCTATATAAATGCAATTACAATACAATACAATGCAATATGCTGCTATGGGTAAAAGATGTCCCAAAGTTTGGAACAGATACTGATGAGTTTGTGTTGTCTTTCATAGAGCAGTATGTGACTCCCGCAATTCCAACGGATACTGTTGACAAGATCCTAAGACAACACGTTTTGAAATTTCAAAATCATAGGTGTGGAAAATACTGTCATAGAAAAAAATAGATGCAAAGAAAGATTTTACACTAGATATCGTTTTGGATTCCCAAGACCTGTCATGTCAGAAGGAAGAGTAAACATCTTTTTGTCTGCAGTCAGACACACTCTCATAGGAAATCACCGAAAAATACATTCAACCTAAGAAGAACAGAGGCCTCCAAGTACATTATTGACTGCAAACCTGTCATTCTGAAAATGTTGAATGCAAATATGAATCTACAGTTTGCTGCAGGCAACTCTATTGCTGTTGCTCGCTATGTCACTTCATACATAACAAAGTCAGAGAAGACAGAGGTGAAAGAGGTGTGGGAGGAGATTTCAGCTAAATAAAGTCTTACAAAGAAATTGTACCGTTTTATTTTTAAAATGCTTTCTCACAGGGAAATAGGTTCATATGAATGCTCGGACAGTATAGGCTCAGCTAGTTTGTTTTCTAAGTCAAGAGGAATTGTATGGGTGAGCCTAGGGCTTGCAAACACTCATAACAGAGTATTAAAATATCTGTCAGAAATCTAATATCTTGCTTAATTTGAACCTGCGAGTAGAGACCTTCTGAAAACTAGCATGCTAGATACATACACCCAAGAAGTAGTACATATCTGTAAAACAAGTGTCTATATGAAATACTTCAGTACTATACAGAAGTAATGCTACTGAAAACATAGAAGAAGGAAGATATGCACTACTTTGATGTGGTGGTTGTTTGGTAAGACTTACGAAAGGAAACCTAATCAACCACAGAAAGCTGAGTTTCAAAACATCTGACAAAAAAAAGTTTTCTACTTGGTACTTTTGCAGTTGTTCTGGCCATGGCGTGCAGAATCAGAATTACTTTGACAGTATGACTGTTATGAAGACACTTTCAATGCTGTCAAAGATAGCATAGAGTACTCAGTATTTCCAAATTACCTTCAAATGTTTAGAGATGAGGTTGACCAGGAGGAAGCAATTGCTGCTGAGATAGCCATGGGCAGTTCTCAGAGTAGCCAAAGTTTTTCTTGGAGAAACAATTATTTAAAATGAAGCAACTATAGCTTTGAATGAGGTGGAAAATGCAATGCAGCATGCAACAGCTGAAACTGAGGATTTAGAACAGTTACTAAAGCAACTGAATAAAGAACAGAAGGATATTTAAAAAAAAGTTAAAGATAAAATAGAGCATGGATACCTGCATGAGAAGAAATGGTGTCAATGTTTTTAATGTAACCAAGTTCTACAATATATAAGTGGTCAAGCTGGTACTGGAAAAAGTTTCTTAGTTAAAGTACTCACCAGTTACCTACAGAAGACTACAGATTCAAATTTGTCATGTGTAGTAACTGCACCAACAGGATTAGCTGCACATAAAACTAAAGAAATTATTCTTCATCGACTACTATTACTATCTGTGGAAAATAACAACAAACTGGAATATCAAAAATTATCAGGTGATGCTTGTCATGAGGTAGCAAGAGTATTAAAAAAATGAAAACTTCTCATTGTCGATGAAGTGAGCCTAATACTTGCCTTCATACATTTAAGAATGCAACAGGTATTGAAAACAAACTATGACATACTATTTGGTGGAAACTATTTAATTGTATTTGGTGACCTACTACAACTAGCACCTGTAATAGGACAGCCTGTTTTCATGACACTTCTACATGATGAAACAAGAAATTATTTTGGAAGTATTGTGAATTTGAATATTTGGCAATACTTTGGATACAAAGAATTAGTCAAAAATATGCGCCAAGCAACAGATGTGGAGCATGAAGACATCCTAAAGGACATTAGAGTAGGAATTCTAATGAAACAAGCAAAACATACTTTGAAAAGTCACCTTTTCAGCAAATTATTTCCATCGAATATTACACTGGCGCAACTAATGATTAATTTCATTAAAGAGAACATGTCTATAGTTTGTTTAATGCCAACCCTACAAGAGTGCTCAAACTTCAATGATCAAATACTTCAACTGGAGGAAGAAGATATTGTAGACATTACAGCTACTGATAAAATGGAACATCATGGAGTAACAATACCACTGACAGAGAAACTTTAAGCAAAATTGGATTCTTTGGAAAACTCTCCATCAAAAACTGCAGGATTAGAGAAGCAGTTACATCTCTGTGAAAACTGTTGTGTAATTTTACATCAGAATCTAAATGTAGACGAAGGGTTAGAAAATGGTGCAATGGGTAAAGATATGCATTTTGTTAATTATGCATCCAGAGATGTCGTGGAATACTTGGTCATAAAATTTGATGACGTTGATGCTGTCAAGCAGATTGGTAAAGGTGTTGTACATTTCTCATTATTAAAAGACTTATATGTGCAGCGGAAACAGTTTCCGGTGTCACTAGCATATGCTGTAACAATCCATAAATCACATGGGTTAAGTGTAAATACTGCTTTGGTAAATATTGGCAGTACTATTTTCAAAGAAGGAATGTCTTATGTTGCACTATCACAAATTAGAAGACTGTCTGGTTTGTTTTTGATTGACTTTGATATGAAAAGAATTAGTACAGATACTATCTCTCATTTAGGCTATTACCCAGTGTATGAGAAATGAGTAATCTGTCCAAAGCGGAAGATAACAAAACAGAATACAGATGACGAACAAAAGAAAATACAGAAGGGAAGTCCCCAACAATCAAAGAAGAGGAAACTAGTAAATCATAAAGAAATTGTAGGTTACCAATACAAAAACACTACAGGGGTGAATTGCTATGCAAATGTTGTTATGAATGTACTATTCCATTTGCCAGATGTTGTTACTGAAATTGAACAAAGAAGAGATAAGCGAATTTGTAAAACACTCTACGGTTTGCTGCAACATTCTCACAGTGACAGATTTAGAATACATTCTGTTTCATGATTACGACATCTTATAGATATATATATTGGATCAGTAGTATTTACTCTCAATATTTAACAAGATGCACAAGAATTTCTTATGGTGATGCTATGAGTATTGGAGGAAGAAGAAGTACATATTAAAAACTTATTTGGATTAAGTTACAAATGAGACCATAAGTGTGAAGATTTTCAATTCACCTCCACTACTGTAATCAATTCAGAATGCTTCCTGTACTTGACATTACCAGGCTGTAAAACTGTACCTTTTCAGCAATTGACCAACAACTGCAACCAAAATATGACCTGCTCAAACTGCAGATCAAAGTTTCTAACTAAATTATTTCTAGAAAGAACAGAACAATACACTATAATAATGTTACAATGATGTAAAGCAGATGATTCAAAATTAAATACTGAAATAACAAACTTTGTAGCTGGACAAATATCAATTTCAGGAAGGACGTTTACTACTTTGACTATCATCTTTCATGAAGGAGTAAATACAATGTCTGGACACTACACTGTATATTTAGGATGTCAATCTGGATGAACAGAATGTAATGACACTAATTTAAAATGTAAACCAAGACTATCTAGCAGATTACCAAACTCATATCTGTTACTTCTTCAACGAAGGTTCTGAGTAATATTTTTACACAAAGACTAGTGTATGGTATGTTTTATTACAGAAGTTATGGCTTATTAGACATTATTCTGCCTGTTGGGGGTAATGTCTTAGGAATATTATTCAAAAACCAACAGTCCTTTTACATTCCACAAAGGAGTTTATATAACCTCTAAACACTAGGGGCCAGATTCACAAAGGTCAACTGAGACAAAAGTCTAACTTTACGAATTTTGGAATTCACAAAGGACATTTGTGAGTAGTAAAGTTAGACCTTTGTCTCAGTTTTGGTCACAGTTAAACTTAAGACCAAAACGTAAGTTTAACTGGGACAAAAGTCTAACTTTACTACTCGTAAATGCCCTTTGTGAATACTGACAGTTGCAAAGTAAGACTTTCATCTCAGTTTACCTTTGTGAATCGGGCCCTACATTCTCTTATTACAGTTAAATAGTGAATGGATATATTGTAATAACAGCATCCTTAACTTACCACCTAAAACTGTCTCCAAAAATAAAAAACCCTTTTGTTTCTCCAACAACAACTTGTGCATACTACTGTGTGATATTTTGTCTACTTGGATCATCATCATTGTCCATAATATTTTACCTACAAGAAAGGATGTTTTCAAAAGGACTGCTTCACAATTATATGTCATAATGTACCAGATATAACAATATAAGGATCAATTAAAACCAACGTTTCTTGAGATTATTGTTATAACTTTAGAAAAAGCCAATAATTAGTGAATTGTAGTGAGTGTTGTGCATAGTATTATTTATGTATAAAAATGTACTATGTAGCATTGTTTTTTTTTACAATCCATTGATTGTTTTTTCCCCACTGTTCGTTGATGATGCTTTATACAGACCACTGTTTATAGTGAACAAGTATAAAAGCTGAGAACAGCAAAAAGGAGAAAATAATGTTTTTCGCTATATTGTATTAAAATGTTGCAGTATAAGTAATATTTGTTGGTATAATTTTGTAATCCTCAAGATCAAATACTAACATATTTTTTCTTTATTTTTCTTTTTACACTGTGGATGGAGCTAACCGAGATTGTATGTGTAAAATAACTTTTCTAACATAGACACATTTATTTGTGGTAATGAAACTAATGCAGCCATTCACACACACATGCAAGCCCCCATACACTCATTTACACACCTATGCACTCATGCATGTACCCATTCACTCACTTATACAGGTGCTCACACAGCCAATTACTGACCCATACAGGCACAAATCCACTGTTTCACTCACCTTTATACAAACTAAACCAGCCATTCACTCACCCAAATAGTCAATGATGCACTCATTCACTCAACCATACACACATTGATACACCCATTCCCTCACTCATATATGCACCAATATACCCATGCATGCACTTATACACCAATTCAGTTACCCATGCCAGCACTAATACACACGTTCACTCAGCTATGTATACACTATTGTACCTATTTACTCCCTATTTCAAACAGCACTCATTCAATAACCTATGCACTACTCACACTCATTCGAACATTCATGCGCCATTCATGCAGTCATTCAATCATCCATGCAGCACTCATGCACTCACTCAGTCATCTATCTCCCACTCATGTACTTATTCAATCATCAAGCACTACTCATGCATTTATTATAACAACGATGCACCAATTATGTACTCATTCTAATATCCATACACCATGGATTCAATCATTCATACAGTTGTATGCACTTATTTAAACATCCATACACCACTCATGCACTTATTCAATCATCCATGCAGCACTCATGCACTCATTCAATCATCCATGCATCACTCAGGCACTCATGCAATCATACATGGTCGCTCATACACTCATTCTAACATAGATACATCACTCATGCAATCATTCCATGATCCATGCAGCACACATACACTCATTCAATCATCCATACACCACTTATGCACTCATTCAATTATGTATCCACCATTCATGCAGTCATTCAATCATCCAAGCACTACTCATGCATCCATTGTAGCAATCATACAGCACCCACGTACTCATTCAAACATACATGCAGTACTCATTGAATTATTCATACACTTTTCATGCACTTATGGAAACTTCCATGCACCACTCATGCAATCATGTAATCATCTACACAGCACTTATGCAGTCATTCAATCCACATCATGTGCACATCTTTCTAACAAACATATATGCCTCATGCAATTATTCATGCACCACTTAAGTACTCATTCAATTATGCATACACCCCTCATGCACTCATTCAATCATCCATGTTCCTCTCATGCACTTATTCTAACATCCATGCACCACTCCTGAAGTCATCCATACACTACTCATGCACTCATTCAATCATTCACAAACCACTCATGGATTCATTCTTCATCCATACACCACTCATGCACTGATTCAATCATCCATGCACCTCCTATGCTCTCACTCAATCATCCATGCAACTCCCATGCACTCATTGTAACAATCATGCACCACTCATGCACTCATTGTAACATCCATGCAGCACTCATGCACTCATTCAATCTTCCATGTAGCATTCATACACTCATGAACCCATTCAGTCATCCTTGAACCACTCATTCAATCATCCGGGCATCACTTATTCACTCATTCTTATATCCATTCACCTCTCATGCAGTCATTGAATATCCATTTACTACTCATTCTACCACCCATACGCCACTCATGAACTCATGCTGACATCCATCCACCACTTATGCACTCATTCAATCATCCATGCCCCATTCATGCACTCATTCTAACATCCACGCACCACTCATTCAGTCATTAATATACCTTTCAAGCACTTATTGAAGCATTCATGCACCACTCATGTACTCATTCAATCATTCATAAACCACTCTTGGATTCATTCAATCATCCATGCACCACTCACGCACCGATTCAGTCATCCATGCATCTCTTATTCACTCAATCAATCACCCATGCATCTCTCATGCACTCATTGCAACAATCATGCACCACTCATTCATTCATTGTAACATCCATGCAGCACTCATGCACTCATTCAATCATCCATGCAACACTCATACACTTATTTAATCATCCATTCACATCTCATGTAGTCATTCAATCATCCATGCATGACTCATTCAATCATCCATGGATCACTTATGCACTTATTCTTACATCCATTCACATCTCATGTAGTCATTCAATCATCCATTTACCACTCATTCTACCATCCATACACCTCTCATGAATTAATGCTGACATCCTTCCACCGCGTATGCACTCATTCATTCATCCATGCCCCATCCATGCACTCATTCAATCATCCATGCCCCACTCATGCACTGATTTAACTATCCAAGCACTATTCATGCATTCAATATAACATTCATGCAGTAGTCATGTACTCATTCTAACATCGATGCACCACTCATTCAATCATTCAGACACCTTTCATGCACTTATTGAAGCTTTCATGCACCACTCATGCAATTGTCCATACACCACTTATGCAGTCATTCAATGATCCATCCATCCACATTTCATGCACTCATTCTATTATAGATATACCACTCATGCAATCAACCATACATTTGTCATGCACTCATTGTTGCATACTTGCACACTTGTGCACTCATTGTAACATCCATGACCTACTCATGCGCTCATTCAATCATCTGTGCAGTACACACACACACATCCAATCATCCATAGTCTACTCATACACTCATTCTGACATCCATGCACCACTCATTGCAGTAATTCAATCACCCATACACCATCCATGTACTCATGCAGTCACCCATATACACACACACTCATGCACTCATTTAATCATCCATACAACACTCATGGATTCATTCCTTCATCCATCTACCACTCATGCACTCATTCAATCATTTATATATCACTGTTGCACTCATTCAATCTTCCTTCCACCTCTAATGCACTTATTCTAACATACATGCACCGCTCGTGCACTTATGTACTCATCCATACACCACGTGTGCACTGATTGAACCAGCCACACACCACTCATGCACATATTCAATTATCTATCCACCACTTATGCACTCATGCAATCATCCATCTACTACTCATACAGCCATTGAATCATTAATACTCCACTTATACACTAATTCATTTATCCATGCACCTCTCATGCACTCATTGTAATTGACAAGCACCACTCATGCACAGTTTCAAACATCCATGCACCACTTGTGCACTCATTAAATCATCCATGCAGCACTCATGCACACATTCAATCACCCATTCACCACTCATGCACTCATTCAATCATCCATGCATTACTCATGCATTTAGCGTAACATTCATGCACCACTGATGTACTTATGCAACCATTGAGTCATTCACTCCTTCAATCATTATAGGCATACTTATACACTCATTCATTCATTCCGCATATTTGTTTTACTGTAAAAATGTTTTTTTAATGTGTTGTGTTTTTTTCAGTGATTTTTAAACATGTGGGGGCAGATTTACAAGAAAGCGACTCTGTGCGGAATGCAAGCCATTTGGCTAAGCCGCACTGAGTCACTTTCAAAGCACAAGGATGCAACATATTTACAACAATATGTTCCATCTTTGTGCTTCCCCCTGCGCTGGCGCACAAACTGCTGCAATGCGCCGGCGCAGGCACCCTTGCACCATGGTGCAAGGATGCTTGCGTCATGGGGAAATTGTTGCTGTTCAGGAACGGTTCCCTTCCTGCACAAAAACAATCTGAAATGCTGTTTTTCAACTTCCATGTGTGCTGCATTAGCACACATAGAAGTTGAAAAACGTCATTGTTTCAATGATTGTTTATGTGCAGGAAGGGAACCCTTCCTGTACATAAACAATCATTACAGGCATTTTCCTCTTTCAATGCCTGCTGCAGGATGCAGCATACATTGAAAGAGGAAAAAAACTAGGAGAAATGAAAACATTTCTCCTTGTTGCTCCTCGCTATGCCACCCCTATAGTGGCGTAGCATTCACACGCATTTCCAGATTTACGATTCCTCGTAAATCTGGAAATGTTTCTGGTTCCATGGGTGTGGTGTGGGAACACCCACAGCAAAACCCATGGAACACCCTGTTGGACTTGGCCCTTTTTGGCAGGTTCACCCCTAAACTTTTTGCCTTAAGTTCTGACATGGTGTTGGTGGTTTTAGGCCTCTGGGCACTTTAGCACTGTGGTCCAGTGTAAAGTGCGTGCACTCTCTGGGCCTGATTCACAGAACTAACTTACGTCAAAAACGTAAAGTTATTACTTTTTGGTATTCACAGAATACACTTACTCATTTTGGTATTCACAGAATGAACTTACTCATTTTGGTATTCACAGAAGTTAGTAGTCCTAACTTTAGGACTCCTAAATGCCTTCTGTGAATACCGAAAGTCTTAAAGTTAGGATTTTTCTCAGTTTAGGAGTAGTAAAGTTAGGACTCCTAACTTTAGGACTCCTAAATGCCTTCTGTGAATACTGAAAGTCTTAAAGTTAGGATTTTCTCAGTTTAGGAGTAGTAAAGTTAGGAGTCACTTTACTACTCCTAAACTGAGAAAATCCTAACTTTAAGACTTTCAGTATTCACAGAAGGCATTTAGGAGTCCTAAAGTTAGGAGTCCTAACTTTACTACTCCTAAACTGAGAAAAATCCTAACTTTAAGACTTTCGGTATTCACAGAAGGCATTTAGGAGTCCTAAAGTTAGGACTACTAACTTCTGTGAATACCGAAATGAGTAAGTTCATTCTGTGAATACCAAAATGAGTAAGTGTATTCTGTGAATACCAAAAAGTAATAACTTTACATTTTTGACGTAAGTTAGTTCTGTGAATCAGGCCCTCTGTGTACATTTAGTGAAGTTGGCCTGCCCTCCCATAGGAATGCAATGGGGATAAGTGTGTCCGTGGTAATTCCTGGTATGAAAGGAGCAGCAGGGTCGAGTTTAGTATGTATGAACTCGTGAGAATAAATGCTGCGCAATGGTGTGCGCAGATTTATGATGACTGGTGGAGAAATGCCACTTTTAGAAGTTGGCATTTCTGTGTGCTATGTGTCTGCCTGCCTGATGTGAATTGCATGTCTGGCTTGTGAGTGACAGGGGCTGGGAGGTGTGTGTGGCTCCAGGAGGGGCAGGGTGAGTCAGCGCTGGGCTGAATAGGACATCTGGGCTGGGAGTAGTAGGAGGGGTAATCCCCTGACTCTGAATAGGATGGTGCCTGCCCTAGTGAATGCTGGCTCCGCCCCCTGTGGTGTGTCTGATCACCTAGCCCCCACCTGACAAAGGGGAAGAGGAGCTTGCAAAACAAAGTGCTCCAATTCCCCCCTCAACCAGTTGCATCTGGTTACCCCATGCCCTGCACTAAAGACAAAGGAAATGTTGGTATAAATATAGGGGCTGTGACCCCATGAGGTTGTTCTGTACCTGTTCTAAAACCTGCGGGGGCGTGCTGCTGCTGGGGCCCAGGAGGACCTGCCAGGAGGGCTGCCTCCCTGGGCCCAGCATTGCCCCCTTGATTCCTAAGGACCTCCAGGACTTCTTGTGGCCTCTAGCGCCTCGTGTGCGCTATGCATTATTTCCCCCCAAAAAGGAGCACGAGGGCTCTGCAGCGCTGAGCTGCTCGCCTTGATGGAGGGAATCCTGGCGTGAGGGATCCCCCTGTGATGCCCACAGCGGCGGGTGCCCACCCGCTTATTTTTGATATTTAAATAGTGGGTGCCCACCCCACATGGCCGCTTTATGTTTAAATAATAATGCGGGTGCCCACCCCACGTTGTCTGCCTTTGCGGCTGCCCACCCCGCATTTGCGCCGAAGAAGAGATCACCGGCGCGACCCAAGTGAAAATGGCCGCCGACCCGGAAGCCAGGCAAAGTTCTCCTGCCTCTGGGCGGGGCCGGCGGCAGGGCCGGAAGAGATGCCCGTGTGGCGGAGCGGGGCTCCCGTGAGCAGATGGGAGCCCTGGCGAGAGAAGGAGGAGCGGAAGGCGCCCCGAGCCTCGCGGGCTGCCCATTGAAGTCCCAGGAGGGGGCCCGGGTGAAGTGGAGAGGCGGCCGAGACTGCCGATGGCAGCGCAGGGCTCCCATGAGTGAAGGGACGCCCCGCGTGCAGGAGAAGCTGCGGCCCGGGTTTAGAACAGAGTCCCAAGCGAGGGAGAGGAGCCGGCAGACAGCAACTTGGTGAGTGGGGCTGAGGCTGGTCTTGTTTGGGTTGGTGCGCACAAAGCACCTGGGTAGTCCTGTTTGGCTGGGCGGTCCCGCGAGAGAGAGCGGGCCGCCCCAACGATCGGGGCACAGTGTCTGTGACCATTCCATGAGCGGCCCGCCTGATAGAGGGCCACTCCAACGAGGGGGCACATGGTTGGTGAGGGCACAGAGAGGCCCGTGTCCCCCCCTGCATGTCAAGGCACATTGTCGGTGCCTTAGTGGTCCCGCAGGAGAGCGGGCCACTCCATGAGGGGCACAGTAGTTTTAGGGCCCCAGTGGGGGTCCCGAGGGCCAGTGGGGGCCTGTGCCTAATTGCCCGTGGGGATAGAGTCCCTGAGTGGGACAGGAGGGCACAGTGAGTGCCAGTGATGATCACGGCTGCCCAGCAATTAGTGGGCAGCTGCTTCGTTTAGGCCAGGGCACATTGAGGAGTCCCAGGAGGGGACCCAGGAGGCACATTGGTGCCAGCGCATTGCGCACTTTTTGCTCCAGCTGCGAGTGGCAGCTTAGCGCCCTGACTGTTGGACATAGGGCATTTGAGCCCCTTTGAGAAGGCCAGTTGGCCAAGGGGACTGTTAGGTTTATAGGGCGCCAGGCCCTAATGTGATTTATGTGGTGCTAGGAAATGTGATTCATGTACTATGATTTACGCACCCTGTTTTATGCCTCTAACTGTGGTTTATGTATGAGGTTATTTGCATACTGTGGTTTATGCTGGTGAGGTTGGCGCAGAATGTATTTCACGCCTATGTGATACTGTGCATAATATGGTTTATGTTACAGGATGATGCTGAGTACAGTGTTTGCCAGTGATTACTGGTTGTGCTCTACGTTTATATGTCCTACATTTGCTAAGTTCACTTTGTGATGGTTCTGACAGTGGTCCAGTTGGCCCTGTCAGGTGTACATAATCCCTTGTAGATATTACCTAGTGCCAGGTGGCACCATGTATATTATGTGATTACTATTCTAATGTGTTATGAGAATACAAAGGCTATTTTTGATATAACCTTGTGTGGAGATCCTTTTGTGGTGTGCCTGGTATGTTGTTGCTGTGTGCGTGTTGCGCAAACGCTTTACACATCGCCTCCGAGATAGGCCTGACTGCTCGTGCCAAGCTACCAAGGGGGTGAGCAGGGGTTATCTTTGGCATGTAACTCCCTCGCCCTGACTAGAGTGGTGGTCTCTGCCTGGCTTTGGCGCAAGCCTTAGCCAACCAAAGATCCCATTTCTAACACACCCCTTTCACACAAAGTGCTGCGTGCAAAGGGGCCATATTTACAAGGACAGGAAAAGTCCTTGTGAATATGGAGCAGTAAAATGCGCCACCGGTACAACACAAAAAGTGACGCACCGGTGGCGCAAGGGGCTTGTAAATCTGCCCCGTGGTCTTTTTGATGCAAAGAATAACTGCAACCAGCAGAGGACAAACTTGGAGAAACAGTCAAAAACATGAAAATACTATCAAGGACCCAAAGAAAAAATCAACATTTGTGGGTTTTCACAGTGTAGCGGAGAGATGGTATATATTGCTCTCCAGCACTAACTAAAACTCCATAGTCCATACAATATGTTGCCATCTGGCTAAACTCTGGAGCAATGTCTTCAGGCTGTCTTTGTACCTACCAAGGGACTCTTTTTCCTGGTGTTGATGCAGTTGCCAAAGAGGTAGATGGTCCTTTAGCCTCTCGTTGTTTTTTGGCAGCTTTCATTTGGTTGTTGTGGTAGGTTTTGAGGTGATAAAGCATCGTATATTTTAATTTTTTACTTGAGCACCTCAATAAATGTTTATCACAAAATGTGCATTGCACAATTTTAGCAACAGTTTTGGATTCTCCCAAAGGAATTGTGAAGAACTCCCATGTGATGCTGCTTTTTTTCTGAGGAGGCCCCTTATCTTCAGACTCACCAGAGTGTAACTCTTGCACTTCCTGGTCCTCCTGCTGCTCTCCTACCTGTTGTTGTTCTGGTGGCTGAGTTGTCATTTTTTAGCAAAAAAGACAGCAGTAAATTGCAGACACCTCCTCACACTGAGTGCTCCCAGAGAATAACCCAGAAAGGTGAATGGGTATGTTCTTCTCATTATTATACTTGAAAACTGTATCAGCCAACCATATTCCTTTCTTTCCCAGTCACATGATCTTTGCAATGTTCTGCGTCATTACAAAGATTGGAAATTGAACAAAATAAAATTTTCTTTCAAATTACCTACTCAAACATTAGTCTTAACCGACTCATGTTAAACCCCTAATTTTCAGCATATAATCTAATATGTATAAATATGTACTATAAACTTCATCAAAAACACATGTTCTTCATTGTTAGCGATGTCATTGTGACGTCCCGCATCACAGCGCTCACGCAAACCACCAAGTAAAAGTCAATTAATTGAAAAATGATTACACAAACTCATGTTTGAACAGGATATCAGTAAACAATTGTGTCAAATATTAATTGAAATATGTCTAAGTATGTGTCCCAGACTTTCCCAAAAATACACACACTTCACGAGTACCAATGCTGCCTCGATTTACGGAGTCTTCAGAATACATTTTATTGTTTTAGTTAATTAAAACCATAACAATATACCAATAGGGCTAAATACATTACACTATAAAATATACATTAAATTGTACCTGCTAAAAAATTTCAAGTTGCTGCAGTATCACAAACATACAGTTAAGGTATAAAATCTAAATTGTTATACAGTACAAAAGACGCAAGACATTGTCTCTAAAGTACCGTTGTTCTTCACCCATAACCGTCTTACGATACTTTCTCACATCTGAAAAGAAAGAATTTTACTAAGTCAGTATGCAGTTTAGGATATACAAAATAGGTAAGTTATGCAATGCCTAGGATGACAAAAAGGAGACATGAACATAGTCTCTAAGGTGCTGTTGTGCTTCAACCCTAGCCACGTGTTAGAGTTTTCTCCTACTTCATTAAAAATGTTACCAAATAAAAGTTTAGCTGTGGGTCATTTGGGTCGAGGCATTTTAGTATAGCAGATCTACAGGTATGAATGCCTCTTGCCTTAAGTAAATTCTTCAGCAGTTGGCGACGGTGTAGACTTAGCGCTGGACAGATGCATTTTAAGTGAATAAAGTCCTGTATTGGAGCTCCACAAAGGCTGCATGACTTTGAACCCTGATGCCTCCAGCTTGGCTGGTTTGCATTAGATGGCAGCATTCCAAATCGTATTGCTAACAACTTGGTATTTAGATGAGAAGAGAAAGACAGACCCAGATATGTTGCTGGTTGCAGTTTTGTATACGATTGTAAGACCATCCATGCATGGGCTCGCTTGGATAGCCTTGCTTTGTCCTCTACAAATGAATGCTGCCTACCCGCCTTCTTTAGTGCTTGTTGAAAAGAAGTAAATGGTAGGTTCCGCTGCCAAAGGTCTACAGTGTTTGTAAGCTTTAGAGATGATTGTAGGTACTTCATGTAGGCAAAGTGGGGATCGCCTTGTAGTGCTATCAAAAGCACATTGTTAATCTGGTTTCCTCGGTTACACCAGACTTTGTACCAGGTTTTTATTGTCACGTATTTTCTATGTAGATACTGCTGTTGCAGCCCAAATTCTAATCGAACCTCTGCCGGTGAGGAGGTACAGGGTAAGGAGAAAACAGTTTTGTATACCTTTTTTTGAAGGCTGTCCAAGATCGCCGCGTCTCTCCCGTGCTGGATTTCGCTTCCATAGGCTATAGTTGGTAGAAGTTTTGCTTTAATGACGGCCAAAAGTGGGGTGAACTATGGGCCTTTAAGACGCTTTGATATTGAACAGAAAGCAAATATTAGGTCATTTCCCTTTTTCAACAGGTTCTCATTCTGCTTTTGAAAGGTTAATCGATTGTCCAAATATACCCCTAGGTATTTGTAACTTCTGACCAATTCCAGTTCTATATTGCTAATTTTTGAATGATGATTGTTTGTGAACGCAACGGCTTACGATCATGGCTTTAGTTTTTGTTGCGTTTATTTCTAACAAGTTTGCCTTTGCAAAGTTCCCCAGTTCATTGATTGCTCGTTGCAGGCTGATCCTTGTATGACTTAGGAGCACTATATCATCAGCATAAGATAGATGTGTAATAGGCAGTGTGCCCAAGCGTGGAGGATGTGAATTGATCTCGTCTAGCCTAGGCGATAAATTAGCCATAAAGAGGTTGAACAAGTGGGGCGCTAAGACACAGCCTTGCTTTAGGCCCTCACTCGTATAGATTATCCTAGTAAGCCTCTTTCCATTAGCTATTTTGACTTGCATCCACGTGTTGGTATATAACTGCATTATTCGTCTCAATATTGATTCCAAAAGACCCCACTGCTTTAACTTGCGCCATAAGATGCCCCTGTTAACTCGGTCGAATGCGGCTTTAAAATCTATAAAACATAGATACAGATTTTTTCGCTGCCATTAGGCCAAGGGCAAGGATGTTTGTGACAGTACCAGTAACCTTGCGGAATCCAGACTGATTGACGGGAATTTTGTTGTTACTCTTGGACCAGCTTATTAAGTCTGCCAGGATCAGTGAGGCACATTATTTTGCTTCAGCATCTATTAGGGCAATCAGTTGATAGTTAGCTGGGTCGGCTCATTCCCCGCCCTTGTATACTGGATTGATTATTGAACCAGTCCAGATCTCTGGAAGACTGTTTGTTGTGCACACCTCGTGAAACAGAAGGGACAGCGGAGCAGCCCAAAAATTAGGCTATTGCTTGTAAATTGCTTGAGGTATACCATTTGGGCCTGGTGCCCCATCTAATCTACCCTTGGCTATGACCTTGAATATTTGTTCTTCGGAATATTGGCTAAATAATTGATCTGTTATCCTGTTGCCCATCAAGGTACTGCCTATCTCTTTGGGGGTCACGGTTATTGTGTGTGCTGGGGTGGTCTGGTTTGTTAGACCTGTTAATTTTGTAAGTGGTGTGGGTTCTGATAAAATTGTTGATCTCTGCTGCGTTGGTATATTTAGATTATTGACGAGGGAGTAATTTGGTATTTCCTGCATCGTGGTCCTTTTATCAGCTGTTATTGAGAAGGTGGTGGGTTGTACCCAAGCTGATTCCGTCACGCAGGCTACGTTTATGATTTTTGAAGATCTTACCATGGAGTTTACTTGTTCCCAAAAGGCTCTAGCGTTTGATCGTTTGGCGTTATATAGGAGTTTGGACCAAACATTCTCCAGTTGCATTCGATTGTCTTCCCAGATTTGTTTTTTATACTGCTTCTTAAGTTTTTGTAATTGCTCCCATGTCATTTTAGGAGCGTTCCGGCCCCTTGTAGATCTAATCGCACTTTTAAACTTTTTCCTTAAGTATCTGGCCGTTTTGCTCAAGAGTCTGCATTTGCTGCCCTTCATACTTCCATACAAGTTTGTTGTCGGGCTTCCTGTAATAGTTTTGTTAGAAAGATGGCCCAGGATTCTATCACCATGCCCTGCTGAAAATCATGAGTTGCTATCAGTTCCTTTACCCGCAAGGCGACTTGAGAGAGCGTATTACTTGTCCATCTTAAACGTTTGAGGTTTGTCGTTGTTGTTGACCCTACCTCAACTGGTGCTTTCATATGCCTTGGGAAGGAGGTAATCAGTTCAAGTTGTTGGCACGAGTGATCGCTGTCAGTGGTATATACAATCGAAAATAACTTTGTTTGGGTTAGCAGCGGTAGAGTGACAATTGTGCAATCTATAATGGAACAGGCCTTGGAACCGTGGTAGGTGCAGATCGAGGTCTATCCTGTGCAACTCTACGATTTAGTGCCCTCATCCCTAGATGTTTGAGGCCTGTCACTAATTTCTGCCCACCTGGTCAAGTTGTTTGAAAGTTGGGTAAGCTTGGATTTGCACTGACCAGGTTGCATTAGCTGATGTAAATTGTCATCTTCCTCTGGGGTGTATATTAAGTTTGAATTGTAGTCACCTGTTAGTATTATTTCCCATGCGGGTTGTTCGAACCGAAGTTCTGCTATAGTAGAGATCAGTAGTTTGAATAGCGCTTTTTTGATCTCTTGCTTCAGATGTGCGTAAACATTGGTAAGGATGATAGTGTTTGCGATATTGTTAGGGCCCAAGTCCATTTTTATTATTTGCATATTCGTTGTTGTAGGTGGCAATTGGACAGATGTGATGTTTAGAATTGTGGAGATGTATACGGCAAGGCCACCCTTTAACGGAGTCACCGCGAACACATATAACACCACATTGTATTGTTTTAAAAAAAAATCATTACACAAACTCAGGCATAAACAGTACACAGTAGGTAACTAGGGTCTAATATTAATTAAAATCTGTCGATATATATGTTTCACTTTCCTCAAAAACACGCGCCCTTCGCAGACATCACCGTGAACACTGATATATGTACATGAATCATCTATTCCCAACACACATGATGATGACATATCATCACAACAACTTCACATCACAACAAACAACAATCATTCAGCATGCAATGCATGCTAGCATTTACTTGTTCTTCCTGTATGCTCAGCGTGTTCGATTGGTAGTACATTGCAGAATATAGATCCTCCATTTGTTCGGAAAGCAACGAATTGCCAGTGTAAATCAAATTATAAAGTCACATGTGGGGCAGTCCCACTAAAGTAGGAAAGGAATAGATAGATAGTCACGGTCACGGCCCAGGATTGGAGGCAGGCACACATTTGTTTACTCTCTGCCCAAAGTCTTGCTTGAGGGAAATGGCTTTGGAGAGCGTGTCAGGACTTCTTCACTGCACACAGTTGTGAGTCCGACTCCAATCCGGCAATAAAATGTGTCTAAGAGTAAGAGTGTAGGGATGAAGTGGTCAAACAGGCGCACACAAATAATAAAGTGAATAATGTTCCATAGCTATATATTTTTGTGGGGGGCAACAATGAAAGAAAGCCTAGTAGTCAGGGAAGTAGAGCTTGTCCTCAAACTCTGGTGGTTCACCCAGAAGTAGGTCATCTAACACACTACTTCCATGACCTGAGTCTCCGTCATCTTCCTCCTGTGGTACTTCACGTATGGTGTAATCCGGTGGTATAAAGTGCTGATCCATTTTGGTCATGGTTAATCTCTCCACGTTTTTAGGTGAGAGACTGGTCCTTCTCACTGTGACAACTGTACCAGCAGCACTGAAAACTCTTTCAGCTGAGAAATTGGCACAGGGCAAGCCAGATATTTTATTGCCAGACTGCTGAGCACTGGCCATTGGCTGCTCTTCCCATACCAATACACCAATGGGTTTTGATCAAGGTAGACCTCTGTTGCATCATCCAGATAGTATTGGACCATTCGCTCAATGTTCATTGCTGGTGCTCCAGATTCCTCAACCTCTTTTGCCTTCACCTCTTCGCTGTACTTAAGCCCTGCCAGTAGAAACCATTCAGTTGCAGATTTGAGGGCTGATGCTCCTGGTCTTGGTGTTGATGATGGTGTTCTTCTCAGTGGTTTTGGTTGCTGTGAGCCAACAGCACTGCCCTCAGGCTCTGAACTTGAAGGCTGCCTCACAGGACTTGTACCCTGTACCAGTGGGCCTCCAATGTCCTGAAGTTCTTTTTCAAGCTCACTGCCTTGCTCAGCTATCCATGTTTTGTATTTTCTAACACCCCCGTCTGAAAAAGGAATGAAAGTGGACAGTAATGGTTTGTACCCTGGATTAAGAATTGTGGCACAAATGTAATGTTTGGAGGACACAATGTCTCTTTGCATCTTTGTATTAGCAGACAAGAGCCTAAACTGGCTTCCCATTGAAGGAAGATGTACTTACAAGACTGCCTGCATCATCCACAAAGCACTTCACTCACACACTCCCAACTACTTTGAAAACAAGCTAATGAAAGCTGGGTCTACCAGATCTTTCAGCAGCTCTAACGCTCTGTTACTCATACCTCCCAATCTAAAAAAATCAGCAACCAAGTCTCGCTCTTTTTACAGAAATGCTCCGAGCATTTGGAACTCTTTACCTTGTGACCTTCGATGCAACCCCTCCTTCCTTAACTTCAAAAGAAACCTGAAGCAACTCCTCCTCAACAAATACGTTAACTCCTAGATTATTGACCTTGATTAATTATCGCGTGTACAGATCTAGTCCTAACGACCATAGGCTGTTTATCTGTTTTATGCTGTCTATTAGATCCTCTCGAATTGCTTCTCTTGTTTTTGGTACTGCTTTTATTTCTTTGATGTTTACTACTTTCTAGTTTGAATTCTCGCCTCGTTTGTGTTCACATGTCTGTTTTACTGTATTTTCTGGTCACGATTTTGTAAAGCGCTCTGATACCTTCGGGTCTAGCAAGCGCTATATAAAATGTATAAATAAATAAATAAATAATAAATTAAGCTCTCCACCAAGTCATACGCATAATTTTTTTCCTCCACACCTGCATGCATTGCAGACACCTCCTTTAGCTGTTCCTGTAGCATGTGCAACAATCGGGTAGCTTGGCCCATGGTACTGTCCTCTTTGCTGACTTCCTGTGTGAACACCTAAAAAGGAAGCAGCATCTCTGTTTTTGACTAGGCCCCATTGGTCCATCTCAACGATCATGCCTTTTACGGTTGCATCACCTCTTTGCATGACATATTCATTAATAGGTCTGTACTGGTCAAACAGGCTTTCAAGCATGTAATAAGTGGAGTTCCAGCGTGTTGGCACCTCCTGTATGAGTGCTTTAACATGCATTCTATTATGATGCTGAATTACCCTCAGCTGTTTCCAGGCTTTAAATGAATGGCTGAAATGAGTGAAGATTCTTCTGCAGGTGGACAGTAAGTTGCTTACTTGGTCTTCTTTTTGATAAAGTCCTGTACAATGATGTTGATGCAGTGCGCCAAACACAGGACCCTTAAATAACCACCATCGGCCATGACCTTAACTATATTACTGCCATTGTCCATGGCAACAAATCCAATCTTATCCACTCTTGGTCGCAACCATTCAAAGACCTTGTTGTTAAAGTCTTCCAAAATGTTTGCAGCTGTATGTGATTTCTCCATTGCAAACATCACTACTGTGGCATGCTTATGAGCAGCATTAGAAATCTCAGCAGTGTCAATACCTGCCGATATTTTGTCTCTAGCCCCCACAAAAGAGATCCAGTGTGCACTGATGCACATGTAATCAGTCACTTGACAGCTGGTCCACATGTCTGTTGTCAGGTGGATAGTGTGGACAGCACTCTGCTGCAAAGCTTGTCCAAGAAATTCAAGCACATTGTGATGTAGCACTGGAACAGCATCTCTGTCAAAATAGGACCGGCTGGCAACCTTCCATTTTGGGCAGATGGCTGCCACAAATTCAAGAAAACCCACCCCTTCAACAAAAGAAGAAGGAAGGAGGTCCAGTGCTAACATTTTAGCCAGCTTCGCGTTGTACAAACGTGCCGTTGGTTGGTTGCGTTCACACTATCCCTCTGGCCTAAACATGGCAGGTATAGTAGCCTGATTTTCTTTCTTTAGTGATGCCACTGATGCAGGTGACTTCTTGAAACCAGGCGGTGGTAGGCTTATTGTGCTTTTTAGCGGGGCAGCCACTGTCCTCTGTTGCCTTGGTGTCTTGATCTGAGTCTTGTGCCATTGTGATGTTGCTGATGTGAGCGATACTACTGCACTGCTGGGGAGAGGGCTGCTGTGGGTAATGGAGAGGTCTTCCTCTTCTTCTCTTTCCACCATGATTGGATCGGAATCGGATTCCCTGCTCAGTTGCTTTCACCCCCTTCTCTAACAACACTTGCAGTTTTTTGGCTGCTAAGGTGTGCCTCCCAATGGATTGTATGGTGCTTTTCAAATGGGTTGTTTGGCCCCTGGTACCATAGTTTGTACCAAGCTTACCCCGACTAACATTTGTTCCACAAAGAGAGCATATGGCAATGATCTTCTGGCTAACGGAAAAGAAATCCCAAACTGAGGAGCTCAACTTTCTGACCCTGGTGCCACTCCCAATGTCGGATGAACTGGCGGTAGGTGGGCGTTTGGACGTTTGATTCTCTGGCTCTACAGTGCCTACTTCTACTGAGGTGGTTGTGGATGATGGTCGCTGCTGGGACTTTGCAAAATGGCAGCTGGCAGTGGTTAGGATCTGTGGTGCCACTGCTACATTCCCCCCCAGGAAGGTGGGATGGGGTAATGTCTGTCTCCACTGGGGCTAGGCTAACATCCATGAGGACTGGCTCGTCATCATCCTCCTCTTCTACATCTGCCTCCATAACTCTAAGGCAATCTGGAACCTTCCTTTTCCCTAGCTCGTCTGAGTCATCTCGTGGCGTGTCTCATTCTCAGACTGAGGCGGGATCCAAGTGACATCTAGATCATCAGAAGGGAGGCTTGAAGAAGAAGATGATGCACCACTAACCCTCCTTTTTCTAGCTGGAGATCTGGAAGACTTCCTCAGAATGAAGCTCAATCTCTTGAACTGCTCCTTCCTCAGGACGAACTACTATTGGTGGTTGTGGCTATTGTTCTTGTTGTTGTCCACCTCTCTGAGTTTCCTGTAATGATTGGGTACTACTCTGTGATAGAGATAAGTCAATGTCAACATCACTGCGCGTCGGGTTTGCCGTGATTAGATGGGCTGCCTCTGTGACAGTCATGGGCTTGGGCCGAGATTGGGGTGGGTCCACTGATTTGGGGGTGCTGCTCCCAGCTTGCTCCCCAGAGGCCGGTGCGTCAGGCACAGTTTTTTGTTTTCCAAAAAACATCTGGAGCGACATACCAGTGGTGGTGGTGGTAATCTCCTTCTTCTTCTCACTGGCTACTTTCTTGGTAGCAGTTTTAGGGTTAGTAGTGGCAACTTTCTTTGGGGACAACTTGAAGCTGGTAGTTAGCAGTGGCACTTAGCTTCACAAGTTGAAGAGATGTCTGATGTGTGGGTCACTCATGCGTCACGTCGTGCACAGGCCTTCTTTATGGCAGTACTGTGAGTGATGTTTTTGTGTCTCTTGTTGTTGTCTTCTTGTTGTGCACCTAAAAGAAAAGAAGCAAGAAGGACATCAGTGAAACATGGCATTGTTGATGTTCAATTAGTAGCACAAAGAAAAAAATATCATTTAGTGTGTGGTGACTACTGTTATTCCCTTAATTAACAGTACAGTGTAAATATATCTACTCATTCATGAAACGGAAAAACACACTAGCATATAATTACTTCCATGGTGACTGACCACTCAGGAAGAATAAGAGAGAGCAAAAACAACAACAACAACAACATACAGATGAAACTGTTTGCTTTATGTACAGCATGTGATGTCACAGCACTCACGACGTGTGATGTGGCACTGACTTTGAGGGATGTGCACCTGACAAATGACAATGGAAGGAATAATCCCTAGACAATGAATGCTGTTGTGCATCTATAGCAGACATGGGGTTGATTTGATTGAAGCAAGATGTAGTGGGAAATAGTATAAACAAAGATTATTTCTTTTTAATTATACAAAAAAAATGAAAAATTGAAAAAATAATTTAACAATTACTTTAAAAAAAATGGAAAAATGGAAATAATTAAACAAAAGTGAAGTTATCCTCAAATATATAATAATAAGTTATTAATAAACTGCTATCTCATCGCTCAACCATCCATGCATCCTATGGCAAAAAGGGCAAAATTTGTTTGGACACACAAAATGGCTGCCAACCAGTGCCACATTGTCATCAACAACAACACTGAACAGGAAAGCATTCCTTGGGAACAAGGAGAATACATGCAGGCCTATAGGGAAAGCACACTGGCTGAATCCACAAAATGGCTGCCACCGGCATGATCACAACAAGAAGCTGGAGGCCTAGACAAAGAACACATGTAGGCCTATGTCAACAGCACACTGGCTGCCTACACAAAATTGCCACCAGCCACATTGTCACAACAAGAAGCTGGAGGCCTAGAACAAAGAACGCATGTAGGCCTTTGGCAAAAGCACACTGGCTACCTACACAAAATGACTGCCAGCTACATGCTCACAACAAGAGGCAGGAGTCCTGTAAAACAATCAAACAGCACATGCAGACTTAGGCCAGGACAGTGTACTGACTATACAAAATGGCCCCTGGCCAGTGGCCACATGACATCTGGAACAAAGATATATGTTGGCCTATGGCAAACACACAAACACACACACTGGCCAGACAGAGGAGGCACGGTAAAACAGAGAAAACATCATTAATTCAGCAATGCCAATAACGAAAATTATTGGGCTAAAAAAATGTTTACAACAAGACACATCCTTCAAAGGCACTACCCCACTTAGTCCTGACTCCTATACACTGTTTGCATAAAAAAATATGAAATATCACAAAAAAGCACATTTTGTATTTCAATCCAAATCCATCCATGGCCTAAATGCTGTAAACACCACAGAAACTGTTGTTTCATACAGCCATGACTAGCACTGGGCCTGAAGGCTGGAAGGCTAATTGGTAGACTACTAGGCCACATATTCAATAAAAAATTTCAAATGTAATAAAAAGCATGTAGAAAATGTAGTAAACTGTGAAAATGTTTCCTTAACAAAAGAAGTCAAATGAAATGCAAAGAAATCACTATGACCCTGCTAAAACAAGAGGCCACCCACCACAATAACTTTTAAAAACCGATTAAAAGTACAAATAAATCCATGTCCATGGCCCCAATCAAACAAACAACACCTGTTTTTAAACTTACTTGTGAAATCTCAAATTCAAAGTCCTTAAATTCAATGGGATATGCAGCAAACACAAAGAATGATCCTTCCAGCTCCAAATCCAAATGAAAAGTGACCAGAGATGGACAAACCACTCGGAGTAGCCTGCTGGACAGGAACAGAACGTTGGAGACTCGTGTGCACTTCCATCCAGTTGAAAAAAAAGTAGAAAAACAAAAAAAAGACTCCTTGCACAAAATAACACTGCCAAATGTCAATTCGAGGAGGTTTTAAACTCCAAATCATCAGTTTGGGAAGATTTTGATGCTGTTTGAGGAGAGAAACTTCCCCAGATTGCAGCCACAGTAGATCCTGCGCGTTCGGGATCGTGTATAGCAGAAAAGTTCTGCCGGAAGTTGCTGACGTATTGGCGAACGAATAATCGCGCGGGAGCATGCAGCTGGCTAGCACATCTTGTGGCGCCCGCAAACGGCCCTGAAAATTCTCATAGGCGATCGCAAGTGCCTGGCAAGTCGCTTCAGCGTGCGTGAAATCGCATTTTGAACATGCGTACCAAAGAAAATCTCCGCTCCGTTGAGGAGTGTGGAGTTTACTGGTATCTACGCGTTCTCCATGGAATGCGGAGTTGACAAATTCCACAAACTCCGCAGAGCGGAGTTTTACACCTGGGCTTACCCATGACACTGAAGCACGCAATCACTCACACATACATGCACTTATGCACCCATTCACTCACCCATACACACATTCACCAGCCCATTCACTCAAAGATATATGCACTAATGCACTCATTCACTCACTGATACATGCACTGATGCATCCAATCACTCCCTCATACTCCCATTTTTGCAGCCATTCACTCACCCATACAGACACTGATATATCCATTCACTCAGCAATACTTGCACTTATGCACCCAATCATTCATTCATACATGCTCTTATACACCCATTCACTAACAGATACAAATTTGGAATGTGTTTTAGAGTTATAAATGTTGAATGTGTTGCTAGCTATTGAATGTCTGATTTTGGTTTGCGTATTTGCGGCATATTCTCGAATAATTAAAAAAAAAATGGAAAGGAATATTTAGGCTAGATAAAAAAATAAAATATTTGGGGCACTAATGTGTCTCTGATAAGGTCCTTTGGGGTTCATTATGAGTATGTGAGAGCTACAGATAGGTTTTAATGCAGAGTTTTAGGTTAATAAGAAACCCTGTTGCATGTATGTCAAAACGCAGGTTGTTGTTGTAGATAGAGCCCATGTTATAGTCTCTGAGGAATGCAGAAACAGTTTTATTAACATGTTTTCTGGCTTCGTCAATCTGTGGACAGAATTGGTTTGACCACTTCCATTTCTGCATTTGGCACATGTTAGAGTACACCAAGACAGTGTGAGGGAAAAGACGCATTCATTGAGCAAAGGCATACTTCATTCAGATTTCCAGTCCTAACTCAGTCAGTTTGCCTAGGTCATTTCCACCACAGTGCACAATCATGAGGTGGGGAGCTGGGCAATCCAGAATGCTTTTAACCAAAGGCAGCAACTGATGACACTTTAACCCTCTCTGGACAAACCAAGTAATCTCCACATTAGCCAAACCTAAGTCCCTGTCAATACTTCCCTTTCTTGCGGCCTCTGTAGCCCAATAGACATAGCTGTGACCCACAATCCACACTCTTAGCATTTTGAAGTGAAGCAGCAATATTAGTCAAGAGAAGGCTGGGGCTGAATGAGGCACTATTCCCTAAGAAATGTAGTTGAAAAGGAGGTGAGGTCCAGATTAAAAAAAAATAATAATTGGTTGGACGTTGTGAACAATATAGGTGAATAACATTAGGCAGTATTTTGAATAGATTAGCAAGTAGATCTATTATTGGCTGTTGTTGAAATAAAAAAATGTAATACACACTTGGAAATGCTTTTCAATTTGTACAGTAAACCACACCTGCTTCAGCTCATTTTGTAAGTAGCATGGTCCTTCTAGAATGTGCTGTGAACTTGTGACCTACTGGTTATACTGGGTTGCTATACAGAGTGTGCTAAGAGTGTATTGGGGGAAGGGTGTTAAAGAGACATGGCATTTTTTTTTTTAAATAGAGGGGGGCAGGTTTACAAGCCCCTTGCGCCACTTTTGCGTCATTTTTCCCCATGTTAAAAATGACGCAAAAGTGGCGCAGGGGCTTGTAAATCTGCCCCAGGATTTTTGAAATATTTTACTAATAAAAGAGTTTAATTTCCTAGTAAGGGCTATGTAATAAACTGAACTACACTATTAAAATCCCAAAATGTGAATATAAATATAGGTTTGGACTCCCGTTTTTTTTGCAGTTTCTCGTTGAAAACCACAATGACATCGCAAATATGCATAGATAGGTATCCATTTTAAACATCTTTTTAAAAGTTAGTGAAAGGGTTAACACATAGCAACCATTCACAATTGGACTTACAGTAATCTAAGATAAAAGGAATGGTTTCATTTGCTGCCTTATACATTATCACAGAGTGGAAACTTAAGCAAGTTGCATTTATGGTTGCTTTGTTTCGAGAGTGGTGTACCATTCTTGTGCTTAGTTTTCACAAACACTAAGAGTATCAAAACTATCCAATACGAACTAAAACAACAATATACTCTCCAAACTCAATTCACTGGTATGTACATTATATTTAAATAATATTTTAGAAAAATATGTGTATGAACATCACCCCTCGCCACAGCCGCTGGATTGAACACGAGGACATACCAGCAGGTGTCCGTTCAATAACTGAGACACCACAAGTTTGTATAACTTGCACGCTCCATGGACGGCAGGAAAATCCTTCAGCGGTGGATGAGGAGCTCGATTGTTATCTCCGTTTTATCACTCCCACCAAGAGCTCCGAACTCAGGACGGGGGCTATCACCCACTGTGAGGATGAGAACTCGCTTGCTCCACAGCAACTTCCAAACAATACTGGAGCACTCACATGGTTGTTTTTAAAGATTTAGTAATCACCAGCTATTTCTTCCATGAAGCGTTTTGGCGAGATTGCCTTTATCAAGTGCTGGAAAAGCGTTGGTAAAACTGATTGGCTATATTGGCTGACTCTGATTGGCTATAAATAGAGTAACCACCACTGTCATTGGTGTGCTGTTAGTCAATGGGAGGACTGCAAATGTGTATATATATATATATATATATATATATTCACTGAAAAAACCAAAGGTTACAAGGACGTTATAGTTAGGAATTAGAATTTAAAAACCTTAGAAATTCACTGAAAAAACCACAGGTTTCAGGGACGTTATAGTTAGGAATTGGCATTTAAAAAACCTTAGAAATTCATGGGAAAAAACACCGGTTACAGGAACGTTATAGTTATGCTGACATTTCACTTGTACAAAACCTGTGAAATTCTGCCATTACAGTTAGCTGAGTTAACTATAACTCACGCCCCAGCAATGCACTGGGGATGACGTCCCATATTACATCACTCGTGACATGGTCAGTGACATCACTGATGACATCTCAAATGACAGCCCACAATCCATTTTCACGTGAAGGAGCAATAGTAGTCAGGAGAAGGCTGGAGCTGAATGAGGTAGTTTTCCAAAGGAAAAGAAGTAAAAATGGAGGTGTTTTTATATATATATATATATATATATATATATATATATATATATATATATATATATTATCTACTGGCGGTCGCCAGTAGATAGTTATAGTTAGGACCTATTTTCCATAGGAAATCCGCGACATTCTATTTGAAATAACTCTCTTGCCGGTTGGCGAATCTTCGCGAAATTTTCAAACTTTATGGTCCGCTCCGGTCCGCTCCTACCCTGAAAGTCTCGGGGTGATTCGTCAAGCGGGGGCCGAGAAAAAAGGGGGGTCCCAAAACGTGTTTTCCCCATTCATTTTCCCATAGGAAACTTTAGACACGGCTACAGCCCGAACTGCTGAACGGAATTACACCAAATTTGGCAAAGAGGTAGTTCTTGGTTCAGAAAGAACCCTTTTTGTTAAATGGTGTAAATCCGTTCAGTAGTTCCTGAGAAAATCAAAGGAAAATCACATATATATCTATGGCCGCGTCGGATTCGCGCACCCTCCCGATCACGAGCTGTCTGCTAATTGGCTGTCAACACTCCAAACCAGGAAGTGTTGGCAGCCATCTTGTTCCTCGGTAGAACCGAGGAACAAGAAAGCAGTAAAAAGTGCGCAAAACGCACAAAGGGGGCAGGGTAGAAACACCCTGACCCCCTAGGTTTGCTCAGGGGGTCCCACAAGGACCCCCTGGGTAGAAAAAGCATTTTTTTTTTTTTAAATCGTCAGGATGCGCTCAGGGAGCGCGGATCCTGCCGAAAAATCGAAGCGCGGTCTCCCGCGCTCGATGTTAATTGCCCCGGGTGGGCCAAGTCCCGGGGGCATGGTGAGGGGTTAAATGTATGTATGGGGGCCTCTAAGGGCCCCCAAGCCCCGGGGACCGCCACCCCCGGGGCTTTAACAAAAATGGTGCGGGAGGGCTCTTTGCCCTCCCGCTGCCCCGGGGACCGCCACCTCCCCGGGGCTTTTGTTTTTTAACCTGTGTGGGGGCTCCAGCCCCCACACGCCCCGGGACCGCCACCTCCCCGGGGCACTAAGAAATTAAAAATGGGGGTCCGTTTTGGACCCCGAAGCCCGGGGACCACCACCTCCCCGGGGCTTTGAAAATGTGGGGAGGGGGGCCGCGCGTCCCCTCCTGGAGCCCTTGATGGCCCTGGGGACCGCCACCCCCAGGGCCGGCTCCTGCAGTGTCCCAGGGTGCCTACCCCGGAACACTGCTGTTTGCAATGACAGGACGGGAGCCTCGCGGCTCCCGTCCTGTCATTGCAAACTTGCTTGGATATTGGAGAGAGAGCAGGAAACCTGCTCTCTCTTCAATATCCAAAGCTGATGCTTTCCACATGGGGAGCAGCATGTTAGCTGCTCCCCATGTGGAAAAGCAATGCCGGCTCCGCAGGAGGCGGGGAGCCGGCTGGGACTGTGGGGGAATTGGGGACCCCCACAGTCCCCAACGAGAGGCCAGGCCCCGGGGATGGGGTCCCCGGGGCCATAAGTGGCCAGGGAGGGGGCCACGCAGCCCCCTTCCCCAAATTTAAAAAAAATTAAAAAAGTGCAAGGCCGGCCCCGGGGGATGGGGTCCCCGGGGCCTTAAATGGCCTGAGGAGGGGGCCACGCAGCCCCCTCCAAATAAAAAAATTAAAAAATCGAGGCCATGCCCCGGGGATGGGGTCCCCGGGGCCAATACAGGCCCAGGGAAGGGGGCCACGCGGCCCCCTTCCCGTTTAAAAAAAAAAAAAAATTTAAAATAAAATGCTCAGGCCCCGGGGGATGGGGTCCCCGGGGCCAAAGTGGGCAAGGGAAGGGGGCCACGCAGCCCCCTCCCATTAGAAAAAAAATAGAAAAAAAAAAAACGACCGGCATCGTGCCGGAGGCCCACGCCCCTCCCTGCAGTACTCTGCAAATGCGCCCCTGGTGCGTTTGCAGAGGGGAACGAATTCCCCTTGAATACTGGGGGTCCCTGGGGACCAACTAGCCCACCAGGAACCTCCAGTATGCGCCAGGGGGCTGCTTTGCAGAGACGTGTACAGAGGCCACGCCCCTTTTTACACCTCTCTCCAACGCAGCTCTGTGGCGCTTTTGGAGGTATATGGTGGGCTAGTTGGACTCCAGGGACCCTCAGGATTCAAGGGGACTTAATCCCCCAACTTAAAACGCGCCACGGGGTGCGTTTGCACAGTGGTGAAGGGAGGGGCGGGGCTTCAGGTGACATGTGTGCAAACAGGCCCCGTGGCGCGTTTTAAGATGGGGAATTAAATCCCCTTCAATCCTGAGGGTCCCTGGGGGCCAACTAGCCCAACAGGTACGTCCAGAAAGCGCCACAGAGCTGCGTTGCAGAGAGGTCTAAAAGGGGTGTGGCCTCTGTACACTCTCTGCAACGCAGCCCCTGGCGCATACTGGAGGTTCCTGGTGGGCTAGTTGGCCCCCAGGGACCCTCATGATTCAAGGGGACTTAATCCCCCAACTTAAAACGCGCCACGGGGCGCGTTTGCTCAGATGTCACCTCAGGCCCCGCCCCCTCCCTTCACCATTGTGCAAATATTCCTCTAAAATCAGCCGAAATACGAATTCCGATTTACTCACCTGTTATCAGGAGAGACCTCAGTGCTGCATCTTTCAGCCCAGTACTGGTCCTGAAAAGTAATTCTAACCGTACTTACCAGTATCTTGAATTTCCTTCCATAGGCTAACATTGACTGGTTTCACTTGGAAATTCTTCTAAGTGTGCAGTTTTGGAACTTTATAATATTCCTCTAAAATCAGCCGAAATACGGATTCCGATTTACTCACCTGTTATCAGGAGAGACCTCAGTGCTGCATCTTTCAGCCCAGTACTGATCCTGAAAAGTAATTTTAACCGTACTTACCAGCAACTTGAATTTCCTTCCATAGGCTAACATTGACTGGTTTCACTTGGAAATTCTTCTAAGTGTGGAGTTTTGGAACTTTATAATATTCATCTAAAATCAGCCGAACTACAAATTCCGATTTACTCACCTGTCATCAGGAGAGAACCCAGTGCTGCATCTTTTAGCCCAGTACTGATCCTGAAAAGTAATTTTAACCGTACTAAACAGGAACTTGAATTTCCTTCCATAGGCTAACATTGACTGGTTTCACTTGGAAATTCTTCTAAGTGTGGAGTTTTGGAACTTTATAATATTCCTCTAAAATCAGCCGAACTACGAATTCCGATTTACTCACCTGTTATCAGGAGAGAACCCAGTGCTGCATCTTTTAGCCCAGCACTGACCCTGAAAAGTAATTCTAACCATACTTACCAGTAACTTGAATTTCCTTCCATAGGCTAACATTGACTGGTTTCACTTGGAAATTCTTCGAAGTGTGGAGTTTTGGAACTTTATAATATTCCTCTAAAATCAGCCGAACTACGAATTCCGATATACTCACCTGTTATCAGGAGAGAACCCAGTGCTGCATCTTTTAGCCCAGTACTGATCCTGAAAAGTAATTTTAACCGTACTTACCAGGAACTTGAATTTCCTTCCATAGGCTAACATTGACTGGTTTCACTTGGAAATTCTTCGAAGTGTGAAGTTTTGGAACTTTATAATATTCCTCTAAAATCAGCCGAACTACGAATTCCGATTTACTCACCTGTTATCAGGAGAGATCCCAGTGCTGCATCCTTTAGCCCAGCACTGACCCTGAAAAGTAATTCTAACCGTACTTACCAGGAACTTGAATTTCCTTCCATAGGCTAACATTGACTGGTTTCACTTGGAAATTCTTCTAAGTGTGGAGTTTTGGAACTTTATAATATTCCTCTAAAATCAGCCGAACTACGAATTCCGATTTACTCACCTGTTATCAGGAGAGAACCCAGTGCTGCATCTTTTAGCCCAGCACTGACCCTGAAAAGTAACTCTAACCGTACTTACCAGTAACTTGTATTTCCTTCCATAGGAATCCATTGTCTGGTTTTCAGCAGAAAAGTTTCAGTGTCAATTTTCACAAACTACAAATATTCCTTAAAAATCGCCTGTATGACTTAAACGCATTCTTTCAACTGTTTACAGGAGATGCACCAGTGCTGGATCCAGGATCCACCACTGAGTAAGAAAAAGTAACGATAACACTACTTACCTGCTAAGTGAATTTCCAGCCATAGGATAACATTGGTGATTCTATGTGAAAAAGTTTCTAAGTGTCAACTTTTAAAATACAATAATATTCCTTAAAAATCAGTACTGTAACCAAAACGCTTTTACTCAACTGTTTACAGGAGATGTCCCAGGACTGAATCTAGGATCCAGTCCTGTGGTAAGAAAAGTAATCCATAAAGTAACTAATTGCATTTCACTTGAAATTCACATTGAGCTCAATGTTGCATTGTGTTTGAAATTGTGTTGCCTATTGCAACAACTGTAACTACTGTACTTAAAAGTCTATTGCCTATTTGCAAAGAATTTAAACTAAAGTAATTCATTCTGAGAAAGTATATTTTGTAATGTAATGTATAATGTAATTACAATGTAATTTAAAAAATAAATAGTTTAAAAAAATGTAGAAAATCAGTATCAAAAAAATAAATATAACAATTAATACATTTAAAAATTGTCATTTACAAAACCTTGGAAATTCACTGAAAAAAACCATAGGTTTCAGACATGTTATAGTTAGGAATTAGCATTTAAAACACCTTTCAAATTCACTGAAAAAACCATAGGTTTCAGGCACGTTATAGGTAGAAATTAGCATTTAAAAAACCTTTGAAATTCACTGAAAAAACCATAGGTTTCAGACACGTTATAGTTAGAAATTTGCATTTAAAAAACCTTTGAAATTCACTGAAAAAAACATAGGTTTTAGGGACAGTTATAGTTAGTTGGACATTTCACTCGTACAAAACCATAGAAATTCCCCCGTTATAGTTAGTTCAGCTAACTATAACTCGCGCCCCCGCAATGCACTGCTGATGACGTCACATATTACATCACTCATGACATGGTCAGTGACATCACTGATGACATCACTGATGACATCTCAAATGACATCACTGATGACATCACTGATGACATCATCCATGTGATTATTTCATGCATCTTCTCACACCCTAATATAACTTTTGATACACCCACTCTAAATTACAGACTGCCATTCACAAAACCATACACACTCCAATACCAATAACTACATACCCACTCACTGATTCTTAGGTCTACACACTCACACACACACATCTACTCACTCACCCGTCCAGTCACTCATACTTACAGTCACTCAGTACAGGACTATCATATGCACTCATACACCTATATAAACACTCACACACCGCCACTCATCCATAGAGGTACTCACACACCTAGTCAGTCATGCAAAAAATTAATCACACACCCATTTACTCACCTATACAGTTATACACACACCAGCTCACTTACTCATACAAATACTAGCACATTCTTACGCTCTTATACAATAACTGATACAAGCACACACACATCCATACAGCCACTCTCACAATCACACACTCTCACTTATAGCCATTTCAAAAACTCTAACACACATATATACTGCCTTTTACATATGTAGTTACTCGCACATGTACCACTGAGATATACATTCACTCACTAACACACCCATACACACACTAACCCACCCAAGCAGTCCATCACAGATGCACTCTTGAAATCATGCACCCAGTGAATCACCCACTCACACATCTATGTACAGAGTCACACACACCCCACCCACACAAACACTCAGGCAGCCATACAGATACTCAGAGAACCAATCAATAACCCATATAGCCACTCATGTAGCTATTCGCAAATCCATGAATCCACTTACACACCAACAAACAGACGGATACAGACATTCACACAGTTTAGTCACTAACCCATGCATTCAGTAAGATACGTTTAATCACTCACTTGTAGAGTCAGTCACTCACGTACTAAATCATCCATTCAGACACTTATACACCCACTCATTCTTCAATACGCCTTTCCCTATATATATTAAACATATTTAAACTTTACAGAAACACAGTGTCACTGGATGATGTCATCAGTGATGTCATCAGTGATGTCATTTGAGATGTCATCAGTGATGTCATCAGTGATGTCACTGACCATGTCATGAGTGATGTAATATGTGACGTCATCAGCAGTGCATTGCGGGGCGCGAGTTATAGTTAGCTGAACTAACTATAACGGGGGAATTTCTATGGTTTTGTACGAGTGAAATGTCCAACTAACTATAACTGTCCCTAAAACCTATGTTTTTTTCAGTGAATTTCAAAGGTTTTTTAAATGCAAATTTCTAACTATAACGTGTCTGAAACCTATGGTTTTTTCAGTGAATATATATATACATATATCTATCATTGGATGCTGTCAGCATGAAAGTGAATAAAATAGGTAGTGTGTTGGATGGCTCGGGCAGAAGTCTTATTATTGGCTCTTGCTTAAAATATGAGTGGGGCATGTCCAAGATGTCACCCGTGCGGCAACAGACTCGCAGAGCTCCACCGCGCCGACTCTCCAAGCAGCGGATCCCGGGGGATGGCTGGTCCGTGGTGCCCGCGCAAAGTGGGGGATGACGGAGACACTAATCTGAGCCCGGGATAAGGAGTGGCGGAGGGACAATGCAGGCCCGACACCAGAGCCAGGCTAACAACAAGATGGAGGCCAAGCGACCCTGAGATTGGGCTAGCATGCGACAAGCGACCCAGTGGTCCACCGGTGAGCAGGGAGCAGCCGGAAATCAGTGAACCGGGTGAGTGCATGGGTGGCAGCGAAACGGCAGAGGTGGGGGTACGAGACTAGCGAAGAAGCTGTGACCAACGCATCATCTCCCCCCTACTCCACCGGAGTGCCCGGATAGTGGCGAAGAGAAGGGAGTGGGTGTGTGGGGGCAGCGGCACAGTTGCTAGATGAACACCACGCTCTCCTCCCCTCCCCCACATCAGAGCAGCATGGTTAGATCCCTGTTAGTTGAGGAACTGCTCGGACACCGAATCTCAGATTGAGGATGAGGCAACCAGTTGATCAAGTGGCAGGCCTGTACTGGGGGACACAGATACTTGGGGACAGCTGGTCCTGGACTTGGTTAGTGGACACCAGCCGTACGAGAGCCGGCGCATCAGCAATTTGGGATCACCTGTTGGAGGTTAAGAACATGGGGCAAAACAGACTCAAATTGACATAGGGTAAAGGAGCAACCCTGGTCTGTCACAACCGAAAGGCGGGGAGGTACCGGACAACTCTGAGGGACACAGTAAGGAGGTTAGCATCAGGAATCATCCATACAGGCCACCCGTGGAATCTCTCCCACACTACCTCCGGCTATCAACAGACTTGGTCTAGTTGAAACGAGCCTGGTGACCAAGGGGTATCCAAAATTGGAAACAAGGACCCAGCCGGAAGAGGGCAAAGAAACTCGCTGGCAACTGGAAGTGGCACGTGACCGGGAAAATTCCTGAGAGAACCACTAGAGCCTGATACAATGACCTCAACTAGGCCCAAAAAGGATGCCACCCTCAAAAACATCCATGCCAAGACCTGGCCTCCCCAAACCATGCCATAGGGAGAACAGATGCGAGTGAGGAGGCTCCCATCACACGTGGCTTTATGGAATCCTTCTTCAGCACGCTGCGAGATGACATAGCGACTTTGAGGATGGAGGTGACCAAAGGGCTTAAAGACCTGCTCCACAAGATGGGTGAACAGGAACAACGAGTGGACTCAGTGGAGAAGTCTGGGGTGCAAGAGAGGATGAACTAGAGGAGTGCTGCAGGGAGACCACCTGGAAGACCTGGAAAATAGGTCCCTCAGTTCCAACATCTGCATCAAGGGTGTCCTGTTACAGGCAGATGCGGACCGCCTGGAGGAGTACGTCCTATGACTGTTCTGCCACATCGTCCCTGAACTAGAAGGGAAGGATCTCCCGCTGGTCTGTATGCATTGGGCGGATCGTCCCTCCCAGGTGCCTGGCTCCCCACAGGACATTCTCACTTGCTTCCATGATTACTGACAAAAGTAACTCATAATGATTGCAGTAAGAGATCAATCCGACATATCCTTCGAAGGGAATAAGGTCCGCCTATTCCAGGACTTGCCCATTATCACCCTGCAGCGACAGCGCACCATGAAGCCAGTTACAGAATTCTTACGAGACAAAGGGGTGTGGTACAAGTGGGGACACCCTTTCCGTATTGTCTTTGTCTGGGATGGAGAAACACATGTGGTCCGTACACCTCCTGAGGCGGCAGCAGTTCTAGGATTGGATCTGGAACAAGGTGCTCCACCTCGGCAGAAGAGCTCCCAGGGGACCCAGCGGGTCCCCAGCCGGTAGAGGCTCTCCAAGACTCGAAACCAACAGTAGCTGAGTAAACCAACCACTATGGAAAGCATCAGAGAGAGATCAGCAATATTGCAACACCTCACTGAGCAAAACCAATCTCCAGAACGAGAAGTCAAATAATTAAGGCTGGGCTGGAATCTGGACCATGAGAACTTATCGACACAGCATGCGGATCACCATGGGGATGGTGATGCTGGAACTTCTGCTTGGCCCACGGGGCCGGTGCCAGGAGGGCTGCTCCCGGATCCGCAGTCAACTAGATGATAAACCACAGGCAGCGGCAGAGGCTCCTGCAGTCTTTCCATATCTTTGAGAATTGTCATGAAGAACCGACGACATGGACCCCTACTACATAATTACTAATTTAGCACCAAGTGGTGCTTTTGTGTTTCTTGTTTTAATGTTCACACAATTGTTATACATCACCATGCTCTACTCTATGCCACACTGTCACATCTCACCACACATGAAGTGGGAAAGGGCATTGTCTGCTCTAATCAAGATCCAGGTAGCTGCGGGTAATTATACTCCTATATGGTGCAGATAATTAGCCTCAATGTGAGGGGCCTCAACTCACCAACAAAGAGAATAGCACTACTGGCCAAACTCAAGTCCGCCCGCTGTAACATATGTCTCTTACAAGAGACTCACCACTTGATAAAGGACTGGGGTCTAATGCGCTCTAAATGGTTTGACCGTCAATTTTGATCTGCAGGGCCCGGGAAAAAAGCGGGAATGGCTATTCTTATTGCCACCCACTTCCAGGGACGAGTCCTCCAAACACACTCAGAAATCACTGGTCGTATGATATCGGTGCGTATTTCTCTCTATAATCACACCTTCACGGTGGCATGCATTTACATACCCAACGACCACCAAGAGCCCTATATCCGTCAAGCATTTGGCACCATTCTCACCACGCCTGATATACAAATAGTGATAAGGGGGACTTTAACTTGCCTCCTGACGCTTCCATGGACTGGATTCCCCAACGGGCAGGGTCCACTGGGACTGTCACCCCACAGGGAAACTGATGGCTAGCTGACTGTGGGCTGGTTGACGTCTGGAGGACACTACACTGTTCCACACGGTCCTATTCTTTTTTCTCGGCTGCACATCAATCCTATGCCAGAATCGATTACTTCCTCATCTCAGCGTCCCTTCTCCCTGTGGTGACACAAGCAGACATCGAGGTAGCCTCCATTTAAGACCACACCCCAATTCAACTTGTATTATGCCTCCCGGCCTGTAACTAGTGCTCCAGGATGTGGTGTCTCAACCCTAAATTGCTATCTTACTATCCCGCAATTAAGGAGGTGGGAAGCACCACACACAGCAATAGCAACATTTTGGGACACTCTCAAGGCGGTGGTGAGGGGAACATACATTGCCATAGCGGCACAGCTCAATAGGGAGCGCAGGACTAAGTGCGATGGACTGGTGACACAGGTGAGGGAGTTGGAGGGGTCACATAGATGGACGGGCTCACATACAGCACGAAGACAGCTAACTATCACCCGGAAACAGCTCAAGGCACTCAACATGGACGTAGCGGAGCATGCCTTGCTCCGCACAAGACAGAATTACTATGCATGGGCAATAAGGCTGAGAAGTAACCGGCCCATAGATTGCGAGCCCAGACGCACTCCCGACGCATACATAGCCTGATAGGGCAAGATCAGAAACTCAAGACGAGGACATCGCAGCTGAATTTGGCCAATTCTATGCGCAACTGTATGGGGAAGACAAGTCATCCGCTACGTGCTGCTCCTCCTACATGGCACAGATACTGCTAAAGAAATTAACGGAGTAAACTGCAGCACCACTAAAAGCCGACATAACAGAACAGGAGAATAAGTAGGCATTAGGGAGGCTTAAAATTCCTTCAGCTCCTTGGGAGTGCTCACAGACTCCATGCGTACTGCATTCATAACAGTCCTGCCAAAACCTGGGAAGGACCCTCAGCTCTGCCCCTCCTACCGGCCTATATCCCTACTCAATATAGATGCAGAGATTTTTACAGGGATCCTGGCACATAGAGCAGGGCAATATTTGCCTGGGCTGGTAGATCTCAATCAGGCAGGATTTATACCTGGACGTACCTGTGGAGACAACACCAAGCTCCTTTTCCACCTGTTAGACAAGACTCAGCGATATCAGACACAAACATTGTTTCTGTTGATAGATGCCGAAAAAGCATTTGACCTGGTACACTGGCCATTCTTGCGCATGGTTCTGGATGCTTTTGGTCTGGGCCCTTGTTTCCTGCAGTGGATTTGGGCTGGTTATGCGAACCCTCTTTAGGGGAACATAGCAGGGATGCCCACTCTTCGCCCTTTTATTCGTGTTATATATGGAACCGCTGGCAGAATGCATTCGAAGGCATCCTCTTATTGAAGGAGTCTGGATGGGTGGCCAATCCCACAAGATAACTCTATATGCAGACAATGTACTGCTAACTATCACTAAACCCCGACAATCTTCCCCCGCTCTGAAGGAGGAACTTGCAGGATTTGGCAAAGTCTCTGGCTTTAAGGTAAACAACACCAGATTCCAAGCACTTAATATCACCATCCTGCAAGACAAGATGAACAGGCACACCTTGCAACAGAATTCCCTTTCAAGTGGGCTAAGTAGGGAATCCCATACCTGGGCATACGCATACTCCCTACCATTGATACATCAGTGTCACACAATTACTCCAAATTATTGAATACAGTGAGATCCCTTATCCAGTCCTGGCATGGGGGCCCCATCTCTTGGCTGGGACAAATAGCAGCGGTGAAGATGTCCCTGCTGCCCAAAATCCTATACCTCATGCAGGTGAGGCCATTACAACTGCCTGCCTCTACGATCAAAAAGCTTCAGCTGATTATAGAGTCCTTTATCTGGGGCGGTAAATGTGCTTGAATGGCCAAGGACCGCACGTATCTCCCGGTAGCCAAGGGGGGGCTGGGTATACCGCACCTGGTGCATTTCTACCAGGCAGCTCAGTTGTATTTTCGTGTGAAATGGCAACGTCCATGATCAGGCGGTGCCCGGAATCCATATATGGAAGGTACCGTGGCTCCCACACGGAAATCGTTCACCAGGAGTGTATATCTCGCCAGTGGTTAAGGCCACAATAGGAGTTTGGGATAAGGTCTGCATTCTTAAACAACTCTCCACCCCGATCTCTCCCCTCACCCCAATCATGGGAAACAAGGACTTCCCGCAGGCACTGCACAGATGGACATATTCACGATGACACAAAGCCAATTGTAAACACATCGGTGACCTACTTGACGAACAAGGACTGCTAGACTTTCGGAGTGTACAGCAGGACTTCGGACTCCCAGACTCTGAGCACTGGTGCTACACTGCAGTAAGACACTGGGTAATGCTCCCATCGACACGGCCAAACGCAAGCAGGCCATTAACCCTGTTCGTGTGCTGGCTCCTGTCCAGACAAGACGATCGACGGTTGCTGTAAGACATATACACATTCCTAAACACCTTAGCGAACCCCTTAAACTCACCTGCTAGAAAAGATGGGAAACAGAATGTGAACGCCGATTCACAGACAAGGAATGGGCAGACATTATACACCACACTCGCGCGTCAGCTACTAGTGCCTCTGGGAAAGAAACACTGCTTAAAACAGTCCACTTCTGGTATTACACACCCGCTCATTTAGCCCAGTGGCAAAGAGGGAGAGATGATAAATGCTGGTGTCATTGTAGCCATTCAAGGACACTCTCCCACCTGTTGTGGCATTTCCCAAGCTCCACCGTTACTGGGTGGAAGTGTTGGCAGATGTCGATCAGATGTTTGACATCATACTGCCCCGCTTCCCCAGTTATATTCTCCTAGGGTTGTCTAACGTCCGAACATACCCACTATGCTCCACTAGGGGGAGGGCTATCACCCTGGCACTATGCGCAGCGAAACAGGTCCTGCTATCAAAATGGGGAACAGACACGATCCCAACACATATGGACTGGCTGCACAAACTATGGGATCTGGTGGGCATGGAAAAGCTGACGGCGGTTATAAATCACACGCTGCCCAAATTTGAGAAAACCTGTAGATCATGCATAAAACTCTATCCACCACGTTTTGTAAACTTACCTGTCCAATATACCTGCACATCCTACGCCTCACATCCAACACTCAGGCGGACAATTAATGTGCTAATAGATGTGGGTGAAGACAGGATTAAATGATATTATCTTGTACAAGCATGGATTGTTTTGTTCCCCCTCCCCCTCCTTATGTTTTGACCCCGTCCCATGCCCTCTCCATTGTTTCTTCTTCTCCTCATGCCTCTGCGCCGGCCAACAGATGTAGGAGAATTATGATGTACCTTTATAACAATAAAATGATACAATCCTAAAAAAAGAAATGTAATACAGACATTGATATGCTTTTGAATCTGTGGAGTAAACCACAGCTGCTCTATCTCATTTGGAAGTAGCATGTTCCTTCTAGAATGTGCTGTGAATTTGTGACCTACTGGTTCCACTGGGTTGCTAGGTACACTGAGCTAAGACTGTATTGGAGGGAAGGGTGTTAAAGAGACAGAACATTTTTTTGTAAAGTTGAGGAGTGATGACACAATGTAAGTAATAGCAAGTTTTAATTTCCAAGTCAGGACTATGTAATAAACTTTTGTGTAGTATTTAAATCTCAGAAAAATGAAGCTAGATATCGGTTTGAACTTCTGTATTTTTTTGCGATTATTCCGTGATGATCGTGAAAACATTGCGAAAACATGTTGACAGGAACCTCGTTTTGAAAGAGAGGGAAAGGGTTAACAGATGCTAACCATTCACAAGTGGAGATGCAGTAATCTAAAATAAAAGACATTATTTCATTTGCTGCCTTTCTCATGATGATAGAGTGGAAAGTTGAAGAGGTTGCCATTTTAGACTTACTTTGTATGGGAGTGGTGTACCATTTTTGTGCTTCGTTTTTACAAATGTTAACAGTGTCCAAACTATGCAGAACAAAAATATAATCTACAAACTGAATTCAGTGGTATGTATATAACTTTTTATTATTTTATTATTTTAAAAATGTACATTAGAAATGAAGATGTATATGGGAGCTTGATTAAAAGGATTATCACAGTGATGAAAAAAAGATATGAGTTGAACTGTATCTATTAGAGGGTATGTGTTTAAAGAGATTAGTGGTGAATGTTTTGGGAAGTAAGACAAAAATGAATTACTGGCTGTTTATTACATTGTGTATTTTATTGAAAAATAGTATAGTTTTGTGGAAAGTTGGAATGAGGAACTCAGAATGTTTTAAATGTCTAATCATCATGTTTGAATAGATACATCTGTCATTTGTATTCTGGGAGTTGTAGTACTTTTAGTAACATTATTAAACAGGAATACTGTAGTGAGAAATAAAAGATGAGAACATGGTGTCTGCATGTATATGAATTAGAAAGAAGTAATACTTGTTAGGTATATATTGGGAAGTGTTTGTCAATGTGGTTTTTGGCTTATATGACCACTTTGGAGATGCTTAGATGGTGAGATATAGTTTTTGTGCTTGCACATAGCTATATATATGGTGGGTCTTTTGAGTTTGCTTAAAGAGGAAGAGAGGTATATATTTTGGGAAAGATGGCTTGAAGGTGTACATCTATTAAGAAATCACATATATGTTTACATGGTGATCTATGTTCAGTAAGGCTAATGAAAATGTCATGTATATGGTGAGGGTTGTGTTTTTCTTTAAACATGCATTGTTTAAAATTGAGAAGTATTAATAGTGCAGAATGCCTCAAGAGTTCTTGTGCTAGGTTCATTTTGAGTGTAAGTGTTGTTTGAGATATGCTGAATATATGTTTTAGCAGCAGAAGAAGTATTTGAGAAATTATGTAGGTATGCCATTCACAAAAGGTTTTGTGCTTTGAAAATTTTCAAAATGTTGTTTTCCATTTTAGAAACTTAGGGGCACATGCATCAAGCATTTTACCGGTCGCAAACGGGCCGATTCACAGAATCGGCCCGTTTGCGACTGGTAAAATGCCTTTTCCGATGCATCAAAGGCATTGCATTCGCAAAATAGGTAATCGCAATTTTTGCGATTACCTAATTTGCGAATGCATTTAGGGAATCACAATTTGCAATTCCTAAATGTGATGCATGTAGCATTTCCAAAATGTGACTTTGCATTTAGGAATCGCAAATTACCACCAACTTCAAGTTGATGGTAATTTGCAAATTCTTTGAAAAATGCACAAAAGGGAATTTTTCAAAGTGCCATGTGGCACACACGCATGCCCACGGGGCATGTGTGTGCGCCACATGTGCACACTTCCCTTTTTGGGCGTGCATCAGGGGGGCCTTAGGCCCCCTAGCACCCTTGCAATTGCATTCACAATTTGCAATTATCAATTTGGTAATGGAAAATTGCGAATGCATTCCCATTCATTCCTATGGGCCCATAGGAATGAATGGGAATGCATTCCCTAATAGCGAATTGCAATTTGTGATTCGCTATTAGGGAATGTTAAGGATTCGCAAAAATATTTGTGAATCCTCCATGCATAGGCATTTGTGATTACCAAATAGCGAATCCTTAAAAGTCACTATTTGGTAATTGCAAATCATTACCTTGATGCATGTGCCCCTTTGTGATGCATGTGCACGCTCAGTAGCAAAACAATGTATGTTTCTAGAGGGCCATGTATGCAATTATATATCAAGTTTGATACCCAGATTTCACTTACACATAGCTCAGAAGAAAAGCGTGCATACAGTAAAACAGGTAGTTTGATACTGACAGAAGGAGATAACCAATGATTCGGAGATATAGTGACAATTGTTATGTATCTAACAGAAATGAAGGTACTTTCTTAGTCAGTCAGGCAGTATTCAGGCACTCGTGGAATCACCCAGCCACTACTCAGGCAGTCATAAAATCAGTAATTCACTATCCATGAAGTTATTCAATTATCCAGAAACTATACATGTACTCTTGTAACCAGGCAGGCAGAAATTATGTAGTTATTGAAGTATACAGGCACTACATATACATTCATCAAATCACCTAGGTACTATCTATTGACTTATGCAAATAACAAGGCTGTAACTATGCAATCATTATAACATTTGCGCAGAAACTATGCAGCCATTTAAACACCCACTTACAACCCGTGTAGTCAATGATATACTGAGGCATACGTGTGCACTGATGAAACACTCATGGTCTACTCATGCACTCATGTGATCTGCATGAGTAGAGCCTGAGTGATTCATGAGTGCACGCGTATGCCTCAGTATTTGAATGACTGCATGGGTTGTAAGTGGGTGTTTAGATGGTTGCATAGGTTGTGCTCAAATGTTATAATGATTGCATAGTTACAGCCTTGTAAATTTAGTGTTAAATTTCAAAAAGTATAGAAGAAGGAGAGATGCAGTGAAACAGAAAAAACGAGTTGAGAGAGTAGTTGACAAGGCCTTTGCTTTGAAGAGGAAGCTTTTCATTTTGATTCTAAATTGAATGAAGTCTCTTGACAAAATAGTGTTTTGCATGAGGAGACAAAACCAGAAGAAAAGATTAGTGATTAGAAGTAACTGTTGTACAGTTTTTAGTGTACAATGGATACATACTTCTTGTACAGAGGCTTTCTTTAATAAAGAAAGCTATCTCCAGGATAACAAATTAGTTCATGCTATTGATTAAAGAGGACAATGTTATGAAATGAAGAATGGTAGTCCTATTGCAAAAGAGGTGATGGTACCTAGAAATGTAGAAGAAGTTATTGAAGAAGAGGTACAAGGAAGGCGTAGTCAGGGTGCTGTATACAAATGGAATTGTAGTAGTGTTTCTAGTATTAGACAACACTCCATTGATATATTAAGAACATTTCTATGTATCTTTCCAAGGCGAAGTTTAAAACACAAAATAAGGTATACCACTCAACAATGCAAACTTTAGGTAGGAGGCTGTATTATGTGAAAACTCCTGCTTTATGTTTAGGAGAAATAAGTAGAGCACTTTTGCATGGTAGTGTGGCAGACGTAGAAAAGGTTTGTAGTGATGTGCAGTTTTGTTTCTTTGGTCCTGAGCAGGATTCTAGGGAAAATGAAGAGTTGTTAAGATGAGCAGTTGCAGAACAAGACATATATATTACAGTTTTAAAAAAGAGATTACAAAATGTAACACAGTGTTCTGTAAAATACCAGAGTATGTTTGTATATGTTGTTGATGCACTTACTAGAAGATGTAAACACAGACTGTTGACTTATATTTAAAAAGTGAAAAATTTAAATATGATAACTGCCAAAAGTTTCCTGTGTATTTATTTGTAGAGGGATGGTTTGTCTTGTCGATATGACAAGTTATATGTAAGTAGTGTTACAATAAATTAGAAGATAATAAAATGAACAACACATAGATATTAGATACCCATTTTGTAAGATTATAAAATGCCTGCTAATGTAGAAAAACTATGAAGGTCAAAAAAATAAATCAACATTTATTATTCTTTCCAGCATTGCGAAGGGCCGTTATGGACTGCTCTCCAGCACTAACTACATGTCCACAATCCATGCTGTATGACACCATCAGGGAAAACTGTTGAGCCAAATCTTGAAGTTGAGATTGGTCTTTTGAATGGACTCTCTTCTTCGGTGTTGTTGTGCTGCTATTGAAGTCAAGGGTCCTTCAGCTATGCATTGCCTTCTTGCTACTCACTATGAACTTCTCTTATGAAATGTGCAAGAAATATAAAAGGGGGATAAATACCATGTATGATTTTTTGCAGCATTGTGGATAGCTGTAACACAAGGCTCACCAGATGTTATAACAACACTGCAGTCCGTGCAATAGGTGTCCATTCTTGAAAACTGTGGAGTGATATCTGTTGGTGGGTGAGGGTTCTTTTTAAAAACCTAATGGTTCTTCCCTATTCCCTGGTCCTATGATACAGTAAATTTGGATTCCCCCACAGGGTCCGTCCCTATTGTTGTTTTGTACATTTCTTTGGGGAAAAGGACGTACCCCCTCTTGCTCCTCGCTCTCTCATTGTTTATACTTACATTTAGTAAACACCAATGTTGCTGAATATGTTTTGTGCACATAGAAGATGAAGGAAATATTAGTGTGTTTATATAACATAAACAATAATACGTTCAGAACATGAATGGCTCTCTTGTTCAAGCCCAGCAAAGGTCCTTGAATATTGCAACATATTGGAACATTCATAAATTATCAGCTAGGATCATTGCAGCATAATCTGTTAGTGGCCCCCATGTTTCATCGTAATACAGTTGGAGCTATGGCTTTCTCCATTGCAGCTCCTTTCCAATGAGACATCTGGCCTCTCCACCACTGGGGGTGAATTAAATTTGATCAGGTTTCAGAAACATTTGCAAACCTGGCTGTTTTCCTCCTGCATAATGTTGTCATCTTGCTAGAAACTGCTCTCCGGTGTCTGTGTGGTGGTTCATGAGAATTTACTGCAGCTCTAAAATACCTAATTTGGGTGAATGTCGCACTTTATAAATCCCTATAATAAATAAATACATTCCCTACCTTCCTTTCTCTCCCATCCTGTTTCTCCCTCTCTGTTTTTTCATCTAACTCTCTCCTTACCAGCCTTCCTTTCTGTCTCCATACTTTCTGTCACATTTTCTTTCTCCCCCTCCCTCTCCTTTCAAATTTCCATTTGCATTTCTGTATTTTGCTCTCTTCCTAACTTTTCACTCCCTGTCTCCTTTCTCACCTCTTTTTCTTTTCACCACCCACTCTGTTTTATCTCACTCCCTCTCTCTTTAGTTCTCCTTTTCTACCCATGTTGTCCCTTTTGTCTCTCTCAGCCCTTCTGTCTCCATTTTGGTTTGTCAATGTCTTCCCCTTTTAACTTTTAATTATTTTTCACATAGCAGATATATGTTCTTTCTCTTAAACTTTGCTTTCACTTTCTCCCTCTCTCTCTTCCTCTACAGCCCTTTCCCTTCCTCCCTTCCTTTCCCTCTCTCCCTTGGTCTCTCACCCCCTCCATTTCTCTCACTCTCTCCTTCTGTCTCCTCCCTTCTTTCTCCCACTCTCCCGCTCTCTCTCTCTTTCTCCTGCTCCATTGCTGTCTCTCCTCCTTTCCCTTCTACACTCTTTTCCTCCTTTCCCTTCCTCCCTTGCACTTTCTCTCTATATGCATATTTTCCATTTCTCTCCCTCTATCCCCTCTCTTTACATCTCTGCTTCACTCTCCCTCTCCCAATTTCTCTCCCTCCTTTCCGTTCTCTTACTTTCTGGCACTCCCTTTCTTTTACTTTCTGTGTCCCTCCCCCTCTACACTTCGCCCTCCCTCCTTACCTCACCTATCTGTATATTTCTCTCTCCCCTTTTCTCTCCTACTTGTATCGCCATTCCTTTATCCTCCATTCGCAGCTTCCCTCTCCTGTTGCCTTTCTTCCACTCTCTCCCTTCCCTTTTGTCTCTTTCTCCATTCTTCCCTCTCCCCTCCCCCTTTCTCTCCCTTCATTTCTCTCTCTCTATCAATCCCATTGGTGACTTCACCATGAACGTTTATACCCACAATTATTGGTCTCTACTGTGAAATAAATAATTCCTACCTTCTTGGTTGCTTTTTTAAGAATGATGCTGGTGAGCACTTTTTTTTGTTCTTGTATTAAAAAGAAATGTTAAATTTCCTTTTGCTGTAATTCTTGCTGCTTTCCAAAACAATGTCTGCTTGGTGTAACTCTATTAAGAGTCAGTCTTCCAATAGAACTGAAATGGCAGTGATCTTTTGTAAAATGGTGAAATAGCAGAGTTCAACAAGTAATCTCTCTAGTTCACGGTTGTATAACCCTTGCTCTGCAGTTTCACTTGCTGCACTTCCAGTAAACCCAGGGCACAATGCCCTACTCAATAATATTTCTTTTTTCTCGGTGGTATATGTCTGAGTAACTGCATATGTGAAAGGCAGTATATGTGAGTGTTGGAGTATATAAGTGACTGTATGTGAGAGTGAGTGATTGTGAGAGTGGCTGTATGGATGAGTGTGTGCTTGTGTCAGTGATTGTATAAGAGAATAAGAATGTGTTAGTATCTGTATGAATAAGTGAGGTAGTGTGTCTATAACTGTGTAGGTGAGTAAATGGCAGTGTGATTGAGTCTTTTGGTGACTGACTAAGTGTGTGAGTAACTCTATGGGTGAGTGGCAGTGTGTGAGTGTCTGTATGGGTGTATGAGTGCATTTGTCAGTGGCTGTATGGATGAGTGACTGCATGTATGAGTAACTGTATGGGTGAGTGAGTAGATGTGTGTGTAGACCTATGAATCAGTGAGTGGGTATGTACTAACTGGTATTAGTGTGTCTATGGTTTTGAGAATGGTAGTCTGTATTTTAGAGTGGGTGTATGAAAGGTTATATTAGAGTGTGAGGAGGTGTATCAGTTATTAAGTGGATGATGTCATCAGTGATGTCATCAGTGATGTCACTGACCATGTCATGAGTGATGTAATATGTGACGTCATCAGCAGTGCATTGCTGGGGCGCGAGTTATAGTTAGCTCAACTAACTATAACGACCGAATTTCTCTGGTTTTGTATGAGTGAAATGTCCAACTAACTATAACGTCCCTGAAACCTCTGGTTTTTTCAGTGAATATCAAAGGTTTTTTAAATGCTAATTTCTAACTATAAAGTCCCTGAAACCTGTGGTTTTTTCAGTGAATTTCCAAGGTTTTTAAATGTTAATTACTAACTATGACATCCCTGAAACCTATGTTTTTTCTGTGAATTTCTAAGGTTTACTAAATGCTAATTTCTAACTATGCCTACATAAGTATAACATGTACAGAAAGAGGGAGAAAGGCGCAGAAAGAAGCAAAAGAAGTGCAGAAAGAGGAAAGGGAGGTGCAGAAAGAGGAAGAAAGGTGCAGAAAGTAGCAAGGTAAATGCAGAAAGAGGCAACAGAAGTCCTGAAAGAGGAAGAAAGGTGGAGAAAAAAGGAAGAGAATTACAGAAAGAAGCAACAGAGCTGCAAAAAGAGGCCTACTTTGACTGTACCTTTCCACAGACTCATACAAAGTAGCCTAATCACTAATCCTTCTCCCAAGATGTCTTAAACCTCACTTTTCTCTTGAAGATTCACTATTCAGCGACTGCTCAGAATGTTAGGCCTACCAAATATAACACAACAATCCTAACCATATCACTGTTGTAAGTCTGACCAAGTTTGTGAAGGTATGCATGCATGTCTGTGCTTTTACCTAGTGACATGTTACATGTAAATAAACATACAAATACTTGAATACCTGTGTTTCAAACAGCATACTCTGTAAATGTGTGTACAAAAAGGTGTATGTATTTCTTTCTGCTCATAATACAGGGAACATGGGTATTCTATAGTATATTTGAGGGCTCTATAACACCTATATATATGTCATGTCTGTCTGTGCAACCGAATGACAGAGCAGAACTATGAAGATTTGACCACCTATAAGAGAAGCTTCCCGCTTTTAAGCTACCATCTTTAGATGCATAACACATGTGAGAATACATGTACAAGTAGACATATACCTTAGTCACGAGAGCACGCAGACCTTTAAACTTGACAGCTTGCACTTCCCATTTGAATATAGAAACAGGCAAGAGAAGTAAAGAAAGAAGCAAGATAATTGCAGAAAAAAACAAGAGAGGTGCAGAAAGAGTAAGAAATGTGCAGAAAGAGGCAAGAGAAGTGCAGAAAGAGGCAAGAGAAGTGTAGAAAGAGGCAAGAGAAGTGCAGAAAGAGGCAAGAGAGGTGCAGAAAGAGGTAAGTGAGGTGCAGACAGAGGCAAGAGAAGTGCAGAAAGAGGCAAGAGAAGTGCAGAAAGAGGCAAGAGAGGAGCAGAAAGAGGCAAGAGAGGTGCAGAAAGAGGTAAGTGAGGTACAGAAAAAGGCAAGAGATTTGCAGAAAGAGGCAAGAGAAGTGCAGAAAGAGGTAAGTGAGGTGCAGAAAGAGGCAAGAGAAGTGCAGAAAGAGGCAAGAGAGGTGCACAAAGATAAAAGAGGTACACAAAGAGACAAGAGAGGCGCAGAAAGAGGGAAGACGAGTGCAGAAAGAGACAACAGGGATGCAGAATGAAGCAACAAAGGAGTAGAAAGAGGCAAGAGAAGTACAGAAAGAGGCAAGAAAGGTGCAAAAAGAGGCAAGAGCGGTGCAGAAAGAGGCAAGAGAGGTACACAAAGAGGCAAGAGAGGAGCAGAAATTTACAAGAGAGGTACATAAAGAAGCAAGAGAGGTGCAGAAAGAAGCAAGAGAAGTGCAGAAAGAAGCAACAGAGGTGCAGAAAGAGGCAAGAGGGGTGCATAAAGAGGCAAGATAAGTGCAGAAAGAAGCAACAGAGATGCAGAAAGAGGCAAGAGAAGTGCAGAAAGAGGCAAGAGAGTTGCAGAAACAGGCAAAAGAGGTACAGAAAGAGGGAACGGGGTGCAAGGGTAATGTCTGGGTGCTTAGATCAATGCATGGGTAGTGGCTGAGTAAAAGGATGACTGCAAGAGTAATGCCTAGGTCATTGGATGAGTCATAGGTAGTGCCTGAGTGATTGCATAAGTACATGAGTAGTGCCTTAGTGATTGCATGAGTGCAAGGGTAGTGCCTGGGTGATTGTATGAGTGCATGGGAAGTACCTGAGTAAAGGTATGAGTGCAAGGCTAATGCCTGGGTCATTAGATGAGTGCATGGGTAGTCCTTGAGGGAATGGATGAGCGCATGGTTAGTGCCTTTTTAAGGCTTCTTCATGTTTAATGTATTTATTCATGATATGTATTTCAATCTCTACAAGCACTTTATGTAAATTTTGGAAGAAGCATAAAAATGTCTTTTATGCTACATTGAAAATAAAAACTTTAAAAAAAGTGGGGTGCAGAAAGAAGCAAGAGAGGGGCAGAAAGAAGCAAGAGAAGTGCAGAAAGAAGCAACAGAGGTGCAGAAAAAGGCAAGAGAGGTGCAGAAAGAGGCAAGAGAATGGCAGAAAGAGAGAAGAGAGGTGCAGAAACAGGCAAGAGAGGTGCAGAAAGAGGGAAGAGGGGTGCAGAAAGAGGCAAGAGGCATGCAGAAAGAAGCAACAGAGGTGCAGAAAGAAGCAAGAGAAGTGATGAAAGAGACAGGAGAGTTGCAGAAACAGGCAAAATAAGTGCAGAAAGAGGCAAGAGAAGTGCTGAAAGAAGCAACAAAGGTGCAGAAAGAAGCAAGAGAAGTGATGAAAGAGAGAAGAGAGTTGCAGAAAGAAAAAAGAAAGGTGCAGAAAAAAGCAAGAGAAGTGCAGAAAGAGGCAGGTGAGATGCAGAAAGATGCAAGACAGGTGCAGAAAGAGGCAAGAGAGGTGCAAAAAGAGGCAAGTGTGGTGCAGAAAGAGGCAAGAGGAGTGCAGAAAGAGGCAACAGATGTGCAGAAAGAGGCAAGAGAACTGCAGAAAGAGGCACGAGAGGTACAGAAAGAGGCAAGAGAGGGGCAGAAGAAGGGAACAGGGGTGCAGAAAGATGCAAGAGAGGTGCAGAAAGAGGGAAGAGGGGTGCAGAAAGAGGCAAGAGAGATGCAGAAAGAAGCAAGAGAGGTGCAGAAAGAGGAAAGAGAAGCGCAGAAAGAAGCAAGATTGGTTTGCGCACCATTAGTACCAATTTAACACCCACATTTAGCAATATGTAACAGGTGACCATTCCAGCTTTGCAAAGGGCCTTCCACCACTTTGTAACATTTTTCGCTGCATTTTTGGTAACGTTTGAGCTAGAAACAAGGTTTTGTTGTTCAAATCTGCAGATTATGCAGCAGATGATGGATTATGTGGCAAATGCAGAAAATGTTTAATTATGTGAATATCGGTGCAGCCTAACAGTCGCATAATTCCAGTAGCCCTGTTCATACCTCCTACTAGGTCTATAAGTGCCCCCTAGTGGTTCCTTCTTTTTTTTGTATCATTGAGTTTATAGTTTAGCTTCTATGGAAACGAGGAAGACTAAACCTGAGGTTACCACGTCACAACACAAACTACCATGCCACATAATTACTCTCCATAACACATAATCCTACTCAACATAATTCCTATACACTAAATACCACATACTTTCTATTCACATAATATCACTGCACAACATACCACATAATTCCACTGCACACAATGTACATCCACTCCACTCCAAAAAGCATTAGTAAAAAACTTTTACATTTGCAATGCAATAGCTCTAACTCTCGCAAATGCGAAACCTATTACATTGCAAATGTTTCTTTAACTAGTAGTCGCGTTTGCAGAGTGGTGGAGAAAGGGTGCTGGGCCTCCGACCAGCCTCAGGAATTCTGCTGCATAGGACTTACAGGAGGTATCAGGAGGGTTTCTTGGCCCCCAAAGTCCATCAGGAGTAAAGTGGACTTCATCCCCCAACCAGTAGTGTGCTAGGAGGCGCATTTGCAGAGTGGTGGAGAAAGGGAGGCGTAGCCTCCGAAGACCTCTTAGCAATCCCACTGTGTGGGATTTACTGCAGCTCTAAAATACCTAATTTGGGTGAATGTCGCACTTTATAAATCCCTATAATAAATAAATACATTCCCTACCTTCCTTTCTCTCCCATCCTGTTTCTCCCTCTCTGTTTTTTCATCTAACTCTCTCCTTACCAGCCTTCCTTTCTGTCTCCATACTTTCTGTCACATTTTCTTTCTCCCCCTCCCTCTCCTTTCAAATTTCCATTTGCATTTCTGTATTTTGCTCTCTTCCTAACTTTTCACTCCCTGTCTCCTTTCTCACCTCTTTTTCTTTTCACTAACCACTCTGTTTTATTTCACTCCCTCTCGCTTTAGTTCTCCTTTTCTACCCATGTTGTCCCTTTTGTCTCTCTCAGCCCTTCTGTCTCCATTTTGGTTTGTCAATGTCTTCCCCTTTTAACTTTTAATTATTTTTCACATAACAGATATATGTTCTTTCTCTTAAACTTTGCTTTCACTTTCTCCCTCTCTCTCTTCCTCTACAGCCCTTCCCCTTCCTCCCTTCCTTTCCCTCTCTCCATTGGTCTCTCACCCCCTCCATTTCTCTCACTCTCTCCTTCTGTCTCCTCCCTTCTTTCTCCCACTCTCCCGCTCTCTCTCTCTTTCTCCTGCTCCATTGCTGTCTCTCCTCCTTTCCCTTCTACACTCTTTTCCTCCTTTCCCTTCCTCCCTTACACTTTCTCTCTATATGCATATTTTCCATTTCTCTCCCTCTATCCCCTCTCTTTACATCTCTGCTTCACTCTCCCTCTCCCAATTTCTCTCCCTCCTTTCCGTTCTCTTTCTTTCTGGCACTCCCTTTCTTTTACTTTCTGTGTCCCTCCCCCTCTACACTTCGCCCTCCCTCCTTACCTCACCTATCTGTATATTTCTCTCTCCCCTTTTCTCTCCTACTTGTATCGCCATTCCTTTATCCTCCATTCGCAGCTTCCCTCTCCTGTTGCCTTTCTCCCACTCTCTCCCTTCCCTTTTGTATCTTTCTCCATTCTTCCCTCTCCCCTCCCCCTTTCTCTCCCTTCATTTCTCTCTCTCTATCAATCCCATTGGTGACTTCACCATGAACGTTTATACCCACAATTATTGGTCTCTACTGTGAAATAAATAATTCCTACCTTCTTGGTTGCTTTTCTAAGAATGATGCTGGTGAGCACTTTTTTTGTTCTTGTATTAAAAAGAAATGTTAAATTTCCTTTTGCTGTAATTCTTGCTGCTTTCCAAAACAATGTCTGCTTGGTGTAACTCTATTAAGAGTCAGTCTTCCAATAGAACTGAAATGGCAGTGATCTTTTGTAAAATGGTGAAATAGCAGAGTTCAACAAGTAATCTCTCTAGTTCACGGTTGTATAACCCTTGCTCTGCAGTTTCACTTGCTGCACTTCCAGTAAACCCAGGGCACAATGCCCTACTCAATAATATTTCTTTTTTCTCAGTGGTATATGTCTGAGTAACTGCATATGTGAAAGGCAGTATATGTGAGTGTTGGAGTATATAAGTGACTGTATGTGAGAGTGAGTGATTGTGAGAGTGGCTGTATGGATGAGTGTGTGCTTGTGTCAGTGATTGTATAAGAGAATAAGAATGTATTAGTATCTGTATGAATAAGTGAGGTAGTGTGTCTATAACTGTGTAGGTGAGTAAATGGCAGTGTGATTGAGTCTTTTGGTGACTGACTAGGTGTGTGAGTAACTCTATGGGTGAGTGGCAGTGTGTGAGTGTCTGTATGGGTGTATGAGTGCATTTTTCAGTGGCTGTATGGATGAGTGACTGCATGTATGAGTAACTGTATGGGTGAGTGAGTAGATGTGTGTGTAGACCTATGAATCAGTGAGTGGGTATGTACTAACTGGTATTGGTGTGTCTATGGTTTTGAGAATGGTAGTCTGTATTTTAGAGTGGGTGTATGAAAGGGTATATTAGAGTGTGAGGAGGTGTATCAGTTATTAAGTGGATGATGTCATCAGTGATGTCATCAGTGATGTCACTGACCATGTCATGAGTGATGTAATATGTGACGCCATCAGCTGTGCATTGCTGGGGCGCGAGTTATAGTTAGCTCAACTAACTATAACGACCGAATTTCTCTGGTTTTGTATGAGTGAAATGTCCAACTAACTATAACGTCCCTGAAACCTGTGGTTTTTTCAGTGAATATCAAAGGTTTTTTAAATGCTAATTTCTAACTATAAAGTCCCTGAAACCTGTGGTTTTTTCAGTGAATTTCCAAGGTTTTTTAAATGTTAATTACTAACTATGACATCCCTGAAACCTATGTTTTTTTCAGTGAATTTCTAAGGTTTAGTAAATGCTAATTTCTAACTATGCCTACATAAGTATAACATGTACAGAAAGAGGGAGAAAGGCGCAGAAAGAAGCAAAAGAAGTGCAGAAAGAGGAAAGGGAGGTGCAGAAAGAGGAAGAAAGGTGCAGAAAGTAGCAAGGTAAATGCAGAAAGAGGCAACAGAAGTCCTGAAAGAGGAAGAAAGGTGGAGAAAAAAGGAAGAGAATTACAGAAAGAAGCAACAGAGCTGCAAAAAGAGGCCAACTTTGACTGTACCTTTCCACAGACTCATACAAAGTAGCCTAATCACTAATCCTTCTCCCAAGATGTCTTAAACCTCACTTTTCTCTTGAAGATTCACTATTCAGCGACTGCTCAGAATGTTAGGCCTACCAAATATAACACAGCAATCCTAACCATATCACTGTTGTAAGTCTGACCAAGTTTGTGAAGGTATGCATGCATGTCTGTGCTTTTACCTAGTGACATGTTACATGTAAATAAACATACAAATACTTGAATGTGTGTTCAAACAGCATACTCTGTAAATGTGTGTACAAAAAGGTGTATGTATTTCTTTCTGCTCATAATACAGGGAACATGGGTATTCTATAGTATATTTGAGGGGCTCTATAACACCTATATATATGTCATGTCTGTCTGTGCAACCGAATGACAGAGCAGAACTATGAAGATTTGACCACCTATAAGAGAAGCTTCCCGCTTTTTAAGCTACCATCTTTAGATGCATAACACATGTGAGAATACATGTACAAGTAGACATATACCTCAGTCACGAGAGCACGCAGACCTTTAAACTTGACAGCTTGCACTTCCCATTTGAATATAGAAACAGGCAAGATAAGTAAAGAAAGAAGCAAGATAATTGCAGAAAAAAACAAGAGAGGTGCAGAAAGAGGCAAGAGAAGTGCAGAAAGAGGCAAGAGAAGTGCAGAAAGAGGCAAGAGAGGTGCAGAAAGAGGTAAGTGAGGTGCAGACAGAGGCAAGAGAAATGCAGAAAGAGGCAAGAGAAGTGCAGAAAGAGGCAAGAGAGGAGCAGAAAGAGGCAAGAGAGGTGCAGAAAGAGGTAAGTGAGGTACAGAAAGAGGCAAGAGAAGTGCAGAAAGAGGCAAGAGAAGTGCAGAAAGAGGTAAGTGAGGTGCAGATAGAGGCAAGAGAAGTGCAGAAAGAGGCAAGAGAGGTGCACAAAGATAAAAGAGGTGCACAAAGAGACAAGAGAGGCGCAGAAAGAGGGAAGACGAGTGCAGAAAGAGACAACAGGGATGCAGAATGAAGCAACAAAGGAGTAGAAAGAGGCAAGAGAAGTACAGAAAGAGGCAAGAAAGGTGCAAAAAGAGGCAAGAGCGGTGCAGAAAGAGGCAAGAGAGGTACACAAAGAGGCAAGAGAGGAGCAGAAATTTACAAGAGAGGTACATAAAGAAGCAAGAGAGGTGCAGAAAGAAGCAAGAGAAGTGCAGAAAGAAGCAACAGAGGTGCAGAAAGAGGCAAGAGGGGTGCATAAAGAGGCAAGATAAGTGCAGAAAGAAGCAACAGAGATGCAGAAAGAGGCAAGAGAAGTGCAGAAAGAGGCAAGAGAGTTGCAGAAACAGGCAAAAGAGGTACAGAAAGAGGGAACGGGGTGCAAGGGTAATGTCTGGGTGCTTAGATCAATGCATGGGTAGTGGCTGAGTAAAAGGATGACTGCCAGAGTAATGCCTAGGTCATTGGATGAGTCATAGGTAGTGCCTGAGTGATTGCATAAGTACATGAGTAGTGCCTTAGTGATTGTATGAGTGCAAGGGTAGTGCCTGGGTGATTGTATGAGTGCATGGGAAGTACCTGAGTAAAGGTATGAGTGCAAGGCTAATGCCTGGGTCATTAGATGAGTGCATGGGTAGTCCTTGAGGGAATGGATGAGCGCATGGTTAGTGCCTGAGTGAATGGTTGAGTGCAAGAGTAGTGCCTGAGTGATTGCATGACTGCATGGATATTGCTTGGGTGATTGCATGAGTGCAGGGGTAGTACCTGAGTGCTTGGGTGAGTATATGGGTAGTCCCTGAGTGGAAGAATGGGTGCAATGGTAATGCCTTGGTCATTGGATAAGTGTATAGGTAGTGCCTGAGTGAATGGATGAGTGCATGGGTAGTGCCTGAGTTAATGGTTGAGTGCAAGAGTAGTGCCTGAGTGATTGCATGAGTGTATGGGTAGTGCCTGGGTGATTGCATAAGTGTAGGGGTACTGTCTGGGTGATTGGATGAATGAATGGGTTGTGTCTGAGTGACTTCATGAGTGGAAGGGTAATGTCTGGGTGCTTAGGTCAGTGCATGGGTAGTGCCTGAGTAAAAGGATGACTGCAAGAGTAATGCCTGGGTCATTGCATGAGTGCACAGGTAGTGCCTGAGGGAATGGATGAGCGCATGGGTAATGTTTGAGTGAATGGTTGAGTGAAAGAGTAGTGCCTGAGTGATTGCATGAGTACATGGGTAGTGCCTGGGTGATTGAAAAAGTGCAGGGGTAGTGCCTGAGTGAATGGATGAGTGAATGGGTAGTGCCAGAGTGAATGGTTGAGTGCAAGAGCAGTACCTGAGTGATTGCATGAGTGCATGGGTAGTGCCTGGGTGATTGCATAAGTGCAGAAGTACTGCCTGGTTGATTGGAAGAGTGCATGGGTTGTGCCTGAGTGACTTCAGGAGTGCAAGGGTAATGTCTGGGTACTTAGATCAGTGCATGGGCAGTGACTGAGTAAAAGGATGACTGCGAGATGAGTGCATGGGTAGTGCCTGAGTGAATGGTTGAGTGCAAGAGTAGTGCCTGAGTGATTGCATCAGTACATGGGTAGTGTCTGGGTGATTGCATGAGTGCAGGGGTAGTGCCTGGGTGATTGCATGAGTGCATGGGAAGTACCTGAGTGAAAGTATGATTGCAAGGCTAATGACTGGGTCATTGGATGAGTTCATGGAGAGTGCCTGAGGGAATGGATGAGTGCAGAAAGAGGGCTGCATAAAGAGGCAAGAGGGGTGCAGAAAAAAGCAAGAAAGGTACAGAAAGAAGCAAGAGAAGTGCAGAATGAAGGAACAGAGGTGCAGATAGAGGTAAGAGAGGTGCGGGAAGAGGGGTACAGAAAGAGGCAAGAGGTGTACAGAAAGAGGCAAGATGGGTGCAGAAAGAAGCAACAGAGGTGCAGAATGAGGCAAGAGAGGTACAGAAACAGGCAAGAGAAGTACAGAAAAAGGCAAGCAAATTGCTGAAAGAAGCAACAGAGGTGCAGAAAGAAGCAAGAGAAGTGATGAAAGAGACAGGAGAGTTGCTGAAACAAACAAGAGAGGTGCAGTAAAAAGAAAGAGAAGTGCGGAAAGAGAAAAGAGAGTTGCAGAAAGAAACAAGAAAGGTGCAGAAAGAGGCAAGTGATGTGCAGAAACAGGCAAGAGAACTGCAGAAAGAGGCAAGAGAGTTGCAGAAACAGGCAAGAGAGGTGCAGAAAGAGGGACCAGGGGTGAAGAAAGAGATGAGAGGTGCAGAAACAGGCAAGAGAGGTGCAGAAAGACAGAACAGGGATGCAGAAAGAGGCAAGAGAAGTGCTGAAAGAAGTAACAGAGGTGCAGAAAGAAGCAATAGAAGTGATGAAAGAGACACGAGAGTTGCAGAAAGAAACAGGAGAGGTGCAGAAAAAAGCAAGAGAATTGCAGAAAGAGGCAAGTGAGGTGCAGAAAGAGGCAAGGCAGGTGCAGAAAGAGGCAGGAGAGGTGCAGAAAGAGGCAAGTGAGGTAAAAAACACACAAGAGGGGTGCAGAAAGAAGGAAGAGAAGTGCATAAAGAAGCAACAGAAGTGCAGAAGGAGGCAAGAAAACTGCAGAACGAGTCATGAGAGTTGCAGAAATAGGCAAGAAATGTGCAGAAAGATGGAACAAGGGTACAGACAGAGGCAAGAGAGGTGCAGAACAAGGGAAGAGGGGTGCCGAAAGAGGCAAGAGGGGTGCAGAAATTTGCAAGAGAGCTGCAGAAAGAAGCAGGAGAAGTGCAGAAAGAAGCAACAGAGGTGCAGAAAGAGGCAAGAAGGGTGCAGAAGGAAGAAATAGAAGTGCTGAAAGAGGCAAGAGAGGTGTAGAAACAGGCAAGAGATGTGCAGAAAGAGGGAACAGAGGTGCAGAAAGAGGCAAGAGAGGTGCAGAAAGAGGGAAGAGGGGTGCAGAAAGAGGTAAGAGGGGTGCAGAAAGTAGCAAGAGAGGTGCAGAAAGAAGCAAGAGAATTGCAGAAAGAAGCAACATAAGTGCAGAAAGAGGCAAGAGGGGTTCAGAAAGAGGCAAGAGAAGTGCTGAAAGAAGCAACAGAGGTGCGGAAATAGGCAAGAGAAGTGCATAAAGAAGCAACAGAAGTGCAGAAGGAGGCAAGAGAGCTGCAGAACGAGTCATAAGAGTTGCAGAAACAGGCAAGAAAGGTGCAGAAAGATGGAACAGGGGTACAGACAGAGGCAAGAGAGGTGCAGAACAAGGGTAGAGGGGTGCAGAAAGAGGCAAGAGGGGTTCAGAAATTTGCAAGAGAACTGCAGAAAGAAGCAAGAGAAGTGCAGAAAGAAACAACAGAGGTGCAGAAAGAGGGAAGAGGGGTGCAGAAAGAGGTAAGAGTGGTGCAGAAAGAAGCAAGCGAGGTGCAGACAGAAGCAAGAGAAGTGCAGAAAGAAGCAACAGAGGTGCAGAAAGAGGCAAGAAGGGTGCAGAAGGAGGCAAGAGAAGTGCTGAAAGAGGCAAGAGAAGTGTATAAACAGGCAAGAGAGGTGCAGAAAGAGGGAAGAGGGGTGTAGAAAGAGGTAAGAGGGGTGCAGAAAGAAGCAAGCGAGTGCAGACAGAAGCAAGAGAAGTGCAGAAAGAAGCAACAGAGGTGCCGAAAGAAGCAACAGAGGTGCAGAAAGAGGCAAGAAGGGTGCAGAAGGAGGCAATAGAAGTGCTGAAAGAGGCAAGAGAAGTGTAGAAACAGGCAAGAGAGGTGCAGAAAGAGGGAACAGAGGTGCAGAAAGAGGCAAGAGAGGTGCAGAAAGAGGGAAGAGGGGTGCAGAAAGAGGTAAGAGGGGTGCTGAAAGAAGCAAGAGAGGTGCAGAAAGAAGCAAGAGAATTTCAGAAAGAAGCAACAGAAGTGCAGAAAGAGGCAAGAGGGGTTCAGAAAGAGGCAAGAGAAGTGCTGAAAGAAGCAACAGAGGTGCGGAAAGAGGCAAGAGAAGTGCAGAAAGAAGAAACAGACGTCCAGAAAGAGACAACAGAAGTGCAGAAAAAGGCAAGAGAGGTGCACAAAGAGACAAGAGATTTGCAGAAAGATGGAAGACGAGTGCAGAAAGAGGCAACAGGGGTGCAGAAAGGCGTAAGAGAGGTGCAGAAAGAAGCAAGAAAAGTGCAGAAAAAAACAACAGCGGTGCAGAAAGAAGCAAGAGAAGTGCCGAAAGAGGCAAGAGAGGTACAGAAAGAGGCAAGAGAGGTGCAGAAAGAGGGAAGAGGGGTGCAGAAAGAGGCAAGTGGGTTGCAGAAAGACGCAAGAGAGGTACAGAAAGAAGCAAGAGAAGTGCAGAAAGAAGCAACAGGGGTGCAGAAAGAGGGAAGAGGGGTACAGAAAGAGGCAAGAGACGTGCACAAAGAAGCAGCAGAGGTACAGAAGTAGGCAAGAGAACTGCAGAAAGAGGCAAGAAAGTTGCACAAACAGGCAAACAAGGTGCCGAAAGATGGAACAGGGGTGCAGACAGAGGCAAGAGAGGTACAGAAAGAAGGAAGAGAGGTGCAGAAAGAGGCAAGAGAGGTGCAGAAATTTGAAAGAAAGGTGCTGAAAGAAGCAAGAGGAGTGCAGAAAGAACCAACAGAGGTGCAGAAAGAGGCAAGAGGAGTGCAGAAAGAGGCAAGAGAAGTGCAGAAACAAGCAACAGAGGTACAGAAAGATACAAGAGTACTGCAGAAAAGGGCAAGAGAGGTGCAGAAAGAATGAAGAGGGGTGCTGAAAGAGGCAAAAGGTGTGCAGAAAGAAGCAAGAGAGGTGCAGAAAGAGGCAAGAGGGGTTCAGAAATGTGCAAGAGAGCTGCAGAAAGAAGCAAGAGAAGTGCAGAAAGAAACAACAGAGGTGCAGAAAGAGGGAAGAGGGGTGCTGAAAGAGGCAAGAGAGGTATAGAAACAGGCAAGAGAGGTGCAGAAAGAGGGAAGAGGGGTGCAGAAAGAGGTAAGGTGGGTGCAGAAAGAAGCAAGCAAGGTGCAGAGAGAAGCAAGAGAAGTGCAGAAAGAAGCAACAGAGGTGCAGAAAGTGGCAAGAAGGGTGCAGAAGGAGGCAATAGAAGTGCTGAAAGAGGCAAGAGAGGTGTAGAAACAGGCAAGAGAGGTGCAGAAAGAGGAAAGAGGGGTGGAGAAATCGGTAAGAGGGTTGCAGAAAGAGGCAAGAGAAGTGCAGAAACAAGCAACAGAGGTACAGAAAGATACAAGAGTACTGCAGAAAAGGGCAAGAGAGGTGCAGAAAGAATGAAGAGGGGTGCTGAAAGAGGCAAAACGTGTGCAGAAAGAAGCAAGAGAGGTGCAGAAAGATGCAAGAGAAGTGCAGAAAGAAGCAACAGAGGTGCAGAAAGAGGGAAGAGGGGTGCAGAAAGAGGTAAGAGTGGTACAGAAAGAAGCAAGCAAGCTGTAGACAGAAGCAAGAGAAGTGCAGAAAGAAACAACGAGAGGTGCAGAAATAGGCAAGAAGGGTGCAGAAGGAGGCAAGAGAAGTGCTGAAAGAGGCAAGAGAGGTGTAGAAACAGGCAAGAGAGGTGCAGAAAGAGGGAAGAGGGGTGCAGAAAGAGGTAAGAGGGGTGCAGAAAGAAGCAAGTGAGGTGCAGACAGAAGCAAGAGAAGTGCAGAAAGAAGCAACAGAGGTGCAGAAAGAGGCAAGAAGGGTGCAGAAGGAGGCAATAGAAGTGCTGAAAGAGGCAAGAGAGGTGTAGAAACAGGCAAGAGAGGTACAGAAAGAGGGAACAGAGGTGCAGAAAGAGGCAAGAGAGGTGCAGAAAGAGGGAAGAGGGGTGCAGAAGGAGGTAAGAGGGGTGCGGAAAGAAGCAAGAGAGGTGCAGAAAGAAGCAAGAGAATTGCAGAAAGAAGCAACAGAAGTGCAGAAAGAGGCAAGACGGGTTCAGAAAGAGGCAAGAGAAGTGCTGAAAGAAGCAACAGAGGTGCGGCAAGAGGCAAGAGAAGTGCAGAAAGAAGAAACAGATGTCCAGAAAGAGACAACAGAAGTGCAGAAAAAGGCAGGAGAGGTGCACAAGGAGACAAGAGATTTGCAGAAAGATGGAAGACGAGTGCAGAAAGAGGCAACAGGGGTGCAGAAAGGCGCAAGAGAGGTGCAGAAAGATGCAAGAGAAGTGCAGAAAAAAACAACAGCGGTGCAGAAAGAAGCAAGAGAAGTGCAGAAAGAGGCAAGAGAGGTACAGAAAGAGGCAAGAGAGGTGCAGAAACAGGGAAGAGGGGTGCAGAAAGAGGCAAGAGGGGTTCAGAAATGTGCAAGAGAGCTGCAGAAAGAAGCAAGAGAAGTGCAGAAAGAAACAACAGAGGTGCAGAAAGAGGGAAGAGGGGTGCTGAAAGAGGCAAGAGAGGTATAGAAACAGGCAAGAGAGGTGCAGAAAGAGGGAAGAGGGGTGCAGAAAGAGGTAAGGTGGGTGCAGAAAGAAGCAAGCAAGGTGCAGACAGAAGCAAGAGAAGTGCAGAAAGAAGCAACAGAGGTGCAGAAAGTGGCAAGAAGGGTGCAGAAGGAGGCAATAGAAGTGCTGAAAGAGGCAAGAGAGGTGTAGAAACAGGCAAGAGAGGTGCAGAAAGAGGAAAGAGGGGTGGAGAAATCGGTAAGAGGGTTGCAGAAAGAGGCAAGAGAAGTGCAGAAACAAGCAACAGAGGTACAGAAAGATACAAGAGTACTGCAGAAAAGGGCAAGAGAGGTGCAGAAAGAATGAAGAGGGGTGCTGAAAGAGGCAAAACGTGTGCAGAAAGAAGCAAGAGAGGTGCAGAAAGATGCAAGAGAAGTGCAGAAAGAAGCAACAGAGGTGCAGAAAGAGGGAAGAGGGGTGCAGAAAGAGGTAAGAGTGGTACAGAAAGAAGCAAGCAAGCTGTAGACAGAAGCAAGAGAAGTGCAGAAAGAAACAACAGAGGTGCAGAAAGAGGCAAGAAGGGTGCAGAAGGAGGCAAGAGAAGTGCTGAAAGAGGCAAGAGAGGTGTAGAAACAGGCAAGAGAGGTGCAGAAAGAGGGAAGAGGGGTGCAGAAAGAGGTAAGAGGGGTGCAGAAAGAAGCAAGTGAGGTGCAGACAGAAGCAAGAGAAGTGCAGAAAGAAGCAACAGAGGTGCAGAAAGAGGCAAGAAGGGTGCAGAAGGAGGCAATAGAAGTGCTGAAAGAGGCAAGAGAGGTGTAGAAACAGGCAAGAGAGGTACAGAAAGAGGGAACAGAGGTGCAGAAAGAGGCAAGAGAGGTGTAGAAAGAGGCAAGAGAGGTGCAGAAAGAGGAAAGAGGGGTGGAGAAATCGGTAAGAGGGTTGCAGAAAGAGGCAAGAGAAGTGCAGAAACAAGCAACAGAGGTACAGAAAGATACAAGAGTACTGCAGAAAAGGGCAAGAGAGGTGCAGAAAGAATGAAGAGGGGTGCTGAAAGAGGCAAAACGTGTGCAGAAAGAAGCAAGAGAGGTGCAGAAAGATGCAAGAGAAGTGCAGAAAGAAGCAACAGAGGTGCAGAAAGAAGCAAGAGAAGTGATGAAAGAGACAGGAGAGTTGCTGAAACAAACAAGAGAGGTGCAGTAAAAAGAAAGAGAAGTGCGGAAAGAGGCAAGTGAGGTGCAGAAAGAGGCAAGAGAGGTGCAGAAAGAGGCAAGTGATGTGCAGAAACAGGCAAGAGAACTGCAGAAAGAGGCAAGAGAGTTGCAGAAACAGGCAAGAGAGGTGCAGAAAGAGGGACCAGGGGTGAAGAAAGAGATGAGAGGTACAGAAACAGGCAAGAGAGGTGCAGAAAGACAGAACAGGGATGCAGAAAGAGGCAAGAGAAGTGCTGAAAGAAGTAACAGAGGTGCAGAAAGAAGCAATAGAAGTGATGAAAGAGACACGAGAGTTGCAGAAAGAAACAGGAGAGGTGCAGAAAAAAGCAAGAGAATTGCAGAAAGAGGCAAGTGAGGTGCAGAAAGAGGCAAGGCAGGTGCAGAAAGAGGCAGGAGAGGTGCAGAAAGAGGCAAGTGAGGTAAAAAACACACAAGAGGGGTGCAGAAAGAAGGAAGAGAAGTGCATAAAGAAGCAACAGAAGTGCAGAAGGAGGCAAGAAAACTGCAGAACGAGTCATGAGAGTTGCAGAAATAGGCAAGAAATGTGCAGAAAGATGGAACAAGGGTACAGACAGAGGCAAGAGAGGTGCAGAACAAGGGAAGAGGGGTGCCGAAAGAGGCAAGAGGGGTGCAGAAATTTGCAAGAGAGCTGCAGAAAGAAGCAGGAGAAGTGCAGAAAGAAGCAACAGAGGTGCAGAAAGAGGCAAGAAGGGTGCAGAAGGAAGAAATAGAAGTGCTGAAAGAGGCAAGAGAGGTGTAGAAACAGGCAAGAGATGTGCAGAAAGAGGGAACAGAGGTGCAGAAAGAGGCAAGAGAGGTGCAGAAAGAGGGAAGAGGGGTGCAGAAAGAGGTAAGAGGGGTGCAGAAAGTAGCAAGAGAGGTGCAGAAAGAAGCAAGAGAATTGCAGAAAGAAGCAACATAAGTGCAGAAAGAGGCAAGAGGGGTTCAGAAAGAGGCAAGAGAAGTGCTGAAAGAAGCAACAGAGGTGCGGAAATAGGCAAGAGAAGTGCATAAAGAAGCAACAGAAGTGCAGAAGGAGGCAAGAGAGTTGCAGAACGAGTCATAAGAGTTGCAGAAACAGGCAAGAAAGGTGCAGAAAGATGGAACAGGGGTACAGACAGAGGCAAGAGAGGTGCAGAACAAGGGTAGAGGGGTGCAGAAAGAGGCAAGGGGGGTTCAGAAATTTGCAAGAGAACTGCAGAAAGAAGCAAGAGAAGTGCAGAAAGAAACAACAGAGGTGCAGAAAGAGGGAAGAGGGGTGCAGAAAGAGGTAAGAGTGGTGCAGAAAGAAGCAAGCGAGGTGCAGACAGAAGCAAGAGAAGTGCAGAAAGAAGCAACAGAGGTGCAGAAAGAGGCAAGAAGGGTGCAGAAGGAGGCAAGAGAAGTGCTGAAAGAGGCAAGAGAAGTGTATAAACAGGCAAGAGAGGTGCAGAAAGAGGAAGAGGGGTGTAGAAAGAGGTAAGAGGGGTGCAGAAAGAAGCAAGCGAGTGCAGACAGAAGCAAGAGAAGTGCAGAAAGAAGCAACAGAGGTGCAGAAAGAAGCAACAGAGGTGCAGAAAGAGGCAAGAAGGGTGCAGAAGGAGGCAATAGAAGTGCTGAAAGAGGCAAGAGAGGTGTAGAAACAGGCAAGAGAGGTGCAGAAAGAGGGAACAGAGGTGCAGAAAGAGGCAAGAGAGGTGCAGAAAGAGGGAAGAGGGGTGCAGAAAGAGGTAAGAGAGGTGCAGAAAGAAGCAAGAGAGGTGCAGAAAGAAGCAAGAGAATTTCAGAAAGAAGCAACAGAAGTGCAGAAAGAGGCAAGAGGGGTTCAGAAAGAGGCAAGAGAAGTGCTGAAAGAAGCAACAGAGGTGCGGAAAGAGGCAAGAGAGGTGCAGAAAGAAGAAACAGACGTCCAGAAAGAGACAACAGAAGTGCAGAAAAAGGCAAGAGAGGTGCACAAAGACACAAGAGATTTGCAGAAAGATGGAAGACGAGTGCAGAAAGAGGCAACAGGGGTGCAGAAAGGCGTAAGAGAGGTGCAGAAAGAAGCAAGAGAAGTGCAGAAAAAAACAACAGCGGTGCAGAAAGAAGCAAGAGAAGTGCAGAAAGAGGCAAGAGAGGTACAGAAAGAGGCAAGAGAGGTGCAGAAAGAGGAAGAGGGGTGCAGAAAGAGGCAAGTGGGTTGCAGAAAGACGCAAGAGAGGTACAGAAAGAAGCAAGAGAAGTGCAGAAAGAAGCAACAGGGGTGCAGAAAGAGGAAGAGGGGTACAGAAAGAGGCAAGAGACGTGCACAAAGAAGCAGCAGAGGTACAGAAGTAGGCAAGAGAACTGCAGAAAGAGGCAAGAAAGTTGCACAAACAGGCAAACAAGGTGCCGAAAGATGGAACAGGGGTGCAGACAGAGGCAAGAGAGGTACAGAAAGAAGGAAGAGGGGTGCAGAAAGAGGCAAGAGGGGTGCAGAAATTTGAAAGAAAGGTGCTGAAAGAAGCAAGAGGAGTGCAGAAAGAACCAACAGAGGTGCAGAAAGAGGCAAGAGGAGTGCAGAAAGAGGCAAGAGAAGTGCAGAAACAAGCAACAGAGGTACAGAAAGATACAAGAGTACTGCAGAAAAGAGGCAAGAGAGGTGCAGAAAGAATGAAGAGGGGTGCTGAAAGAGGCAAAAGGTGTGCAGAAAGAAGCAAGAGAGGTGCAGAAAGAGGCAAGAGGGGTTCAGAAATGTGCAAGAGAGCTGCAGAAAGAAGCAAGAGAAGTGCAGAAAGAAACAACAGAGGTGCAGAAAGAGGGAAGAGGGGTGCTGAAAGAGGCAAGAGAGGTATAGAAACAGGCAAGAGAGGTGCAGAAAGAGGGAAGAGGGGTGCAGAAAGAGGTAAGGTGGGTGCAGAAAGAAGCAAGCAAGGTGCAGAGAGAAGCAAGAGAAGTGCAGAAAGAAGCAACAGAGGTGCAGAAAGTGGCAAGAAGGGTGCAGAAGGAGGCAATAGAAGTGCTGAAAGAGGCAAGAGAGGTGTAGAAACAGGCAAGAGAGGTGCAGAAAGAGGAAAGAGGGGTGGAGAAATCGGTAAGAGGGTTGCAGAAAGAGGCAAGAGAAGTGCAGAAACAAGCAACAGAGGTACAGAAAGATACAAGAGTACTGCAGAAAAGAGGCAAGAGAGGTGCAGAAAGAATGAAGAGGGGTGCTGAAAGAGGCAAAACGTGTGCAGAAAGAAGCAAGAGAGGTGCAGAAAGATGCAAGAGAAGTGCAGAAAGAAGCAACAGAGGTGCAGAAAGAGGGAAGAGGGGTGCAGAAAGAGGTAAGAGTGGTACAGAAAGAAGCAAGCAAGCTGTAGACAGAAGCAAGAGAAGTGCAGAAAGAAACAACAGAGGTGCAGAAATAGGCAAGAAGGGTGCAGAAGGAGGCAAGAGAAGTGCTGAAAGAGGCAAGAGAGGTGTAGAAACAGGCAAGAGAGGTGCAGAAAGAGGGAAGAGGGGTGCAGAAAGAGGTAAGAGGGGTGCAGAAAGAAGCAAGTGAGGTGCAGAAGGAAGCAAGAGAAGTGCAGAAAGAAGCAACAGAGGTGCAGAAAGAGGCAAGAAGGGTGCAGAAGGAGGCAATAGAAGTGCTGAAAGAGGCAAGAGAGGTGTAGAAACAGGCAAGAGAGGTACAGAAAGAGGGAACAGAGGTGCAGAAAGAGGCAAGAGAGGTGCAGAAAGAGGGAAGAGGGGTGCAGAAGGAGGTAAGAGGGGTGCGGAAAGAAGCAAGAGAGGTGCAGAAAGAAGCAAGAGAATTGCAGAAAGAAGCAACAGAAGTGCAGAAAGAGGCAAGACGGGTTCAGAAAGAGGCAAGAGAAGTGCTGAAAGAAGCAACAGAGGTGCGGCAAGAGGCAAGAGAAGTGCAGAAAGAAGAAACAGATGTCCAGAAAGAGACAACAGAAGTGCAGAAAAAGGCAGGAGAGGTGCACAAGGAGACAAGAGATTTGCAGAAAGATGGAAGACGAGTGCAGAAAGAGGCAACAGGGGTGCAGAAAGGCGCAAGAGAGGTGCAGAAAGAAGCAAGAGAAGTGCAGAAAAAAACAACAGCGGTGCAGAAAGAAGCAAGAGAAGTGCCGAAAGAGGCAAGAGAGGTACAGAAAGAGGCAAGAGAGGTGCAGAAACAGGGAAGAGGGGTGCAGAAAGAGGCAAGAGGGGTTCAGAAATGTGCAAGAGAGCTGCAGAAAGAAGCAAGAGAAGTGCAGAAAGAAACAACAGAGGTGCAGAAAGAGGGAAGAGGGGTGCTGAAAGAGGCAAGAGAGGTATAGAAACAGGCAAGAGAGGTGCAGAAAGAGGGAAGAGGGGTGCAGAAAGAGGTAAGGTGGGTGCAGAAAGAAGCAAGCAAGGTGCAGACAGAAGCAAGAGAAGTGCAGAAAGAAGCAACAGAGGTGCAGAAAGTGGCAAGAAGGGTGCAGAAGGCGGCAATAGAAGTGCTGAAAGAGGCAAGAGAGGTGTAGAAACAGGCAAGAGAGGTGCAGAAAGAGGAAAGAGGGGTGGAGAAATCGGTAAGAGGGTTGCAGAAAGAGGCAAGAGAAGTGCAGAAACAAGCAACAGAGGTACAGAAAGATACAAGAGTACTGCAGAAAAGGGCAAGAGAGGTGCAGAAAGAATGAAGAGGGGTGCTGAAAGAGGCAAAACGTGTGCAGAAAGAAGCAAGAGAGGTGCAGAAAGATGCAAGAGAAGTGCAGAAAGAAGCAACAGAGGTGCAGAAAGAGGGAAGAGGGTGCAGAAAGAGGTAAGAGTGGTACAGAAAGAAGCAAGCAAGCTGTAGACAGAAGCAAGAGAAGTGCAGAAAGAAACAACAGAGGTGCAGAAAGAGGCAAGAAGGGTGCAGAAGGAGGCAAGAGAAGTGCTGAAAGAGGCAAGAGAGGTGTAGAAACAGGCAAGAGAGGTGCAGAAAGAGGGAAGAGGGGTGCAGAAAGAGGTAAGAGGGGTGCAGAAAGAAGCAAGTGAGGTGCAGACAGAAGCAAGAGAAGTGCAGAAAGAAGCAACAGAGGTGCAGAAAGAGGCAAGAAGGGTGCAGAAGGAGGCAATAGAAGTGCTGAAAGAGGCAAGAGAGGTGTAGAAACAGGCAAGAGAGGTACAGAAAGAGGGAACAGAGGTGCAGAAAGTGGCAAGAGAGGTGTAGAAAGAGGCAAGAGAGGTGCAGAAAGAGGGGTGGAGAAATCGGTAAGAGGGTTGCAGAAAGAGGCAAGAGAAGTGCAGAAACAAGCAACAGAGGTACAGAAAGATACAAGAGTACTGCAGAAAAGGGCAAGAGAGGTGCAGAAAGAATGAAGAGGGGTGCTGAAAGAGGCAAAACGTGTGCAGAAAGAAGCAAGAGAGGTGCAGAAAGATGCAAGAGAAGTGCAGAAAGAAGCAACAGAGGTGCAGAAAGAGAGGAAGAGGGTGCAGAAAGAGGTAAGAGTGGTACAGAAAGAAGCAAGCAAGCTGTAGACAGAAGCAAGAGAAGTGCAGAAAGAAACAACAGAGGTGCAGAAAGAGGCAAGAAGGGTGCAGAAGGAGGCAAGAGAAGTGCTGAAAGAGGCAAGAGAGGTGTAGAAACAGGCAAGAGAGGTGCAGAAAGAGGGAAGAGGGGTGCAGAAAGAGGTAAGAGGGGTGCAGAAAGAAGCAAGTGAGGTGCAGACAGAAGCAAGAGAAGTGCAGAAAGAAGCAACAGAGGTGCAGAAAGAGGCAAGAAGGGTGCAGAAGGAGGCAATAGAAGTGCTGAAAGAGGCAAGAGAGAGTGTAGAAACAGGCAAGAGAGGTACAGAAAGAGGGAACAGAGTTGCAGAAAGAGGCAAGAGAGGTGCAGAAAGAGGGAAGAGGGGTGCAGAAAGAGGTAAGAGGGGTGCGGAAAGAAGCAAGAGAGGTGCAGAAAGAAGCAAGAGAATTGCAGAAAGAAGCAACAGAAGTGCAGAAAGAGGCAAGAGGGGTTCAGAAAGAGGCAAGAGAAGTGCTGAAAGAAGCAACAGAGGTGCGGAAAGAGGCAAGAGAAGTGCAGAAAGAAGAAACAGATGTCCAGAAAGAGACAACAGAAGTGCAGAAAAAGGCAGGAGAGGTGCACAAGGAGACAAGAGATTTGCAGAAAGATGGAAGACGAGTGCAGAAAGAGGCAACAGGGGTGCAGAAAGGCGCAAGAGAGGTGCAGAAAGAAGCAAGAGAAGTGTAGAAAAAAACAACAGCGGTGCAGAAAGAAGCAAGAGAAGTGCCGAAAGAGGCAAGAGAGGTACAGAAAGAGGCAAGAGAGGTGCAGAAACAGGGAAGAGGGGTGCAGAAAGAGGCAAGAGGGGTTCAGAAATGTGCAAGAGAGCTGCAGAAAGAAGCAAGAGCAGTGCAGAAAGAAACAACAGAGGTGCAGAAAGAGGGAAGAGGGGTGCTGAAAGAGGCAAGAGAGGTATAGAAACAGGCAAGAGAGGTGCAGCAAGAGGGAAGAGGGGTGCAGAAAGAGGTAAGGTGGGTGCAGAAAGAAGCAAGCAAGGTGCAGACAGAAGCAAGAGAAGTGCAGAAAGAAGCAACAGAGGTGCAGAAAGTGGCAAGAAGGGTGCAGAAGGAGGCAATAGAAGTGCTGAAAGAGGCAAGAGAGGTGTAGAAACAGGCAAGAGAGGTGCAGAAAGAGGAAACAGAGGTGCAGAAAGAGGCAAGAGAGGTGCAGAAAGAGGAAAGAGGGGTGGAGAAATCGGTAAGAGGGTTGCAGAAAGAGGCAAGAGAAGTGCAGAAACAAGCAACAGAGGTACTGAAAGATACAAGAGTACTGCAGAAAAGGGCAAGAGAGGTGCAGAAAGAATGAAGAGGGGTGCTGAAAGAGGCAAAAGGTGTGCAGAAAGAAGCAAGAGAGGTGCAGAAAGATGCAAGAGAAGTGCAGAAAGAAACAACAGCGGTGCAAAAAGAGAGAAGAGGGGTGCGGAAAGAGGTAAGAGTGGTGCAGAAAGAAGCAAGCGAGGTGCTGACAGAAGCAAGAGAAGTGCAGAAAGAAGCAACAGAGGTGCAGAAAGAGGCAAGAAGGGTGCAGAAGGAGGCAAGAGAAGTGCTGAAAGAGGCAAGAGAAGTGTATAAACAGGCAAGAGAGGTGCAGAAAGAGGGAAGAGGGGTGTAGAAAGAGGTAAGAGGGGTGCAGAAAGAAGCAAGCGAGTGCAGACAGAAGCTAGAGAAGTGCAGAAAGAAGCAACAGAGGTGCAGAAAGAGGCAAGAAGGGTGCAGAATGAGGCAATAGAAGTGCTGAAAGAGGCATGAGAGGTGTAGAAACAGGCAAGAGAGGTGCAGAAAGAGGGAACAGAGGTGCAGAAAGAGGCAAGAGAGGTGCAGAAAGAGGGAAGAGGGGTGCAGAAAGAGGTAAGAGGGGTGCAGAAAGAAGCAAGAGAGGTGCAGAAAGAAGCAAGAGAATTTCAGAAAGAAGCAACAGAAGTGCAGAAAGAGGCAAGAGGGGTTCAGAAAGAGGCAAGAGAAGTGCTGAAAGAAGCAACAGAGGTGCGGAAAGAGGCAAGAGAAGTGCAGAAAGAAGAAACAGACGTCCAGAAAGAGACAACAGAAGTGCAGAAAAAGGCAAGAGAGGTGCACAAAGAGACAAGAGATTTGCAGAAAGATGGAAGACGAGTGCAGAAAGAGGCAACAGGGGTGCAGAAAGGCGTAAGAGAGGTGCAGAAAGAAGCAAGAGAAGTGCAGAAAAAAACAACAGCGGTGCAGAAAGAAGCAAGAGAAGTGCCGAAAGAGGCAAGAGAGGTACAGAAAGAGGCAAGAGAGGTGCAGAAAGAGGGAAGAGGGGTGCAGAAAGAGGCATGTGGGTTGCAGAAAGACGCAAGAGAGGTACAGAAAGAAGCAAGAGAAGTGCAGAAAGAAGCAACAGGGGTGCAGAAAGAGGGAAGATGGGTACAGAAAGAGGCAAGAGACGTGCACAAAGAAGCAGCAGAGGTACAGAATTAGGCAAGAGAACTGCAGAAAGAGGCAAGAAAGTTGCACAAACAGGCAAACAAGGTGCCGAAAGATGGAACAGGGGTGCAGACAGAGGCAAGAGAGGTATAGAAAGAAGGAAGAGGGGTGCAGAAAGAGGCAAGAGGGGTGCAGAAATTTGAAAGAAAGGTGCTGAAAGAAGCAAGAGGAGTGCAGAAAGAACCAACAGAGGTGCAGAAAGAGGCAAGAGGAGTGCAGAAAGAGGCAAGAGAGTTGCAGAAACAGGCAAGAGAGGTGCAGAAAGAGGGACCAGGGGTGAAGAAAGAGGTGAGAGGTGCAGAAACAGGCAAGAGAGGTGCAGAAAGACAGAACAGGGATGCAGAAAGAGGCAAGAGAAGTGCTGATAGAAGTAACAGAGGTGCAGAAAGAACCAATAGAAGTTATGAAAGAGACAAGAGAGTTGCAGAAAGAAACAGGAGAGGTACAGAAAAAAGCAAGAAAATTGCAGAAAGAGGCAAGTGAGGTGCAGAAAGAGGCAAGACAGGTGCAGAAAGAGGCAGGAGAGGTGCAGAAAGAGGCAAGTGAGGTAAAAAACACACAAGAGGGGTGCAGAAAGAAGCAAGAGAAGTGCATAAAGAAGCAACAGAAGTGCAGAAGGAGGCAAGAAAACTGCAGAACGAGTCATGAGAGTTGCAGAAACAGGCAAGAAATGTGCAGAAAGATGGAACAAGGGTACAGACAGAGGCAAGAGAGGTGCAGAACAAGGGAAGAGGGGTGCCGAAAGAGGCAAGAGGGGTGCAGAAATTTGCAAGAGAGCTGCAGAAAGAAGCAGGAGAAGTGCAGAAAGAAGAAACAGAGGTGCAGAAAGAGGCAAGAGAGGTGCAGGAAGAGGCAATAGAAGTGCTGAAAGAGGCAAGAGAGGTGTAGAAACAGGCAAGAGATGTGCAGAAAGAGGGAACAGAGGTGCAGAAAGAGGCAAGAGAGGTGCAGAAAGAGGGAAGAGGGGTGCAGAAAGAGGTAAGAGGGGTGCAGAAAGTAGCAAGAGAGGTGCAGAAAAAAGCAAGAGAATTGCAGAAAGAAGCAACATAAGTGCAGAAAGAGGCAAGAGTGGTTCAGAAAGAGGCAAGAGAAGTGCTGAAAGAAGCAACAGAGGTGCGGAAATAGGCAAGAGAAGTGCTTAAAGAAGCAACAGAAGTGCAGAAGGAGGCAAGAGAGCTGCAGAATGAGTCATAAGAGTTGCAGAAACAGGCAAGAAAGGTGCAGAAAGATGGAACAGGGGTACAGACAGAGGCAAGAGAGGTGCAGAACAAGGGTAGAGGGGTGCAGAAAGAGGCAAGAGGGGTTCAGAAATTTGCAAGAGAGCTGCAGAAAGAAGCAAGAGAAGTGCAGAAAGAAACAACAGAGGTGCAGAAAGAGGGAAGAGGGGTGCAGAAAGAGGTAAGAGTGGTGCAGAAAGAAGCAAGCGAGGTGCAGACAGAAGCAAGAGAAGTGCAGAAAGAAGCAACAGAGGTGCAGAAAGAGACAAGAAGGGTGCAGAAAGAGGCAAGAGAAGTGCTGAAAGAGGCAAGAGAAGTGTATAAACAGGCAAGAGAGGTGCAGAAAGAGGGAAGAGGGGTGTAGAAAGAGGTAAGAGGGGTGCAGAAAGAAGCAAGCGAGTGCAGACAGAAGCAAGAGAAGTGCAGGAAGAAGCAACAGAGGTGCAGAAAGAGGCAAGAAGGGTGCAGAAGGAGGCAATAGAAGTGCTGAAAGAGGCAAGAGAGGTGTAGAAACAGGCAAGAGAGGTGCAGAAAGAAGGAACAGAGGTGCAGAAAGAGGCAAGAGAGGTGCAGAAAGAGGGAAGAGGGGTGCAGAAAGAGGTAAGAGGGGTGCAGAAAGAAGCAAGAGAGGTGCAGAAAGAAGCAAGAGAATTTCAGAAAGAAGCAACAGAAGTGCAGAAAGAGGCAAGAGGGGTTCAGAAAGAGGCAAGAGAAGTGCTGAAAGAAGCAACAGAGGTGCGGAAAGAGGCAAGAGAAGTGCAGAAAGAAGAAACAGACGTCCAGAAAGAGACAACAGAAGTGCAGAAAAAGGCAAGAGAGGTGCACAAAGAGACAAGAGATTTGCAGAAAGATGGAAGACGAGTGCAGAAAGAGGCAACAGGGGTGCAGAAAGGCGTAAGAGAGGTGCAGAAAGAAGCAAGAGAAGTGCAGAAAAAAACAACAGCGGTGCAGAAAGAAGCAAGAGAAGTGCCGAAAGAGGCAAGAGAGGTACAGAAAGAGGCAAGAGAGGTGCAGAAAGAGGGAAGAGGGGTGCAGAAAGAGGCAAGTGGGTTGCAGAAAGACGCAAGAGAGGTACAGAAAGAAGCAAGAGAAGTGCAGAAAGAAGCAACAGGGGTGCAGAAAGAGGGAAGAGGGGTACAGAAAGAGGCAAGAGACGTGCACAAAGAAGCAGCAGAGGTACAGAAGTAGGCAAGAGAACTGCAGAAAGAGGCAAGAAAGTTGCACAAACAGGCAAACAAGGTGCCGAAAGATGGAACAGGGATGCAGACAGAGGCAAGAGAGGTACAGAAAGAAGGAAGAGGGGTGCAGAAAGAGGCAAGAGGGGTGCAGAAATTTGAAAGAAAGGTGCTGAAAGAAGCAAGAGGAGTGCAGAAAGAACCAACAGAGGTACAGAAAGAGGCAAGAGGAGTGCAGAAAGAGACAAGAGAAGTGCAGAAACAAGCAACAGAGGTACAGAAAGATACAAGAGTACTGCAGAAAAGGGCAAGAGAGGTGCAGAAAGAATGAAGAGGGGTGCTGAAAGAGGCAAAAGGTGTGCAGAAAGAAGCAAGAGAGGTGCAGAAAGATGCAAGAGAAGTGCAGAAAGAAGCAACAGAGGTGCAGAAAGAGGGAAGAGGGGTGCAGAAAGAGATAAGAGTGGTGCAGAAAGAAGCAATCAAGCTGTAGACAGAAGCAAGAGAAGTGCAGAAAGAAACAACAGAGGTGCAGAAAGAGGCAAGAAGGGTGCAGAAGGAGGCAAGAGAAGTGCTGAAAGAGGCAAGAGAGGTGTAGAAACAGGCAAGAGAGGTGCAGAAAGAGGGAAGAGGGGTGCAGAAAGAGGTAAGAGTGGTGCAGAAAGAAGCAAGCGAGGTGCAGACAGAAGCAAGAGAAGTGCAGAAAGAAGCAACAGAGGTGCAGAATGAGGCAAGAAGGGTGCAGAAGGAGGCAATAGAAGTGCTGAAAGAGGCAAGAGAGGTGTAGAAACAGGCAAGAGAGGTACAGAAAGAGGGAACAGAGGTGCAGAAAGAGGCAAGAGAGGTGCAGAAAGAGGGAAGAGGGGTGCAGAAAGAGGTAAGAGGGGTGCGGAAAGAAGCAAGAGAGGTGCAGAAAGAAGCAAGAGAATTGCAGAAAGAAGCAACAGAAGTGCAGAAAGAGGCAAGAGGGGTTCAGAAAGAGGCAAGAGAAGTGCTGAAAGAAGCAACAGAGGTGCGGAAAGAGGCAAGAGAAGTGCAGAAAGAAGAAACAGATGTCCAGAAAGAGACAACAGAAGTGCAGAAAAAGGCAGGAGAGGTGCACAAGGAGAGAAGAGATTTGCAGAAAGATGGAAGACGAGTGCAGAAAGAGGCAACAGGGGTGCAGAAAGGCGCAAGAGAGGTGCAGAAAGAAGCAAGAGAAGTGCAGAAAAAAACAACAGCGGTGCAGAAAGAACCAAGAGAAGTGCCGAAAGAGGCAAGAGAGGTACAGAAAGAGGCAAGAGAGGTGCAGAAACAGGGAAGAGGGGTGCAGAAAGAGGCAAGAGGGGTTCAGAAATGTGCAAGAGAGCTGCAGAAAGAAGCAAGAGAAGTGCAGAAAGAAACAACAGAGGTGCAGAAAGAGTGAAGAGGGGTGCTGAAAGAGAGGTATAGAAACAGGCAAGAGAGGTGCAGAAAGAGGGAAGATGGGTGCAGAAAGAGGTAAGGGGGGTGCAGAAAGAAGCAAGCGAGGTGCAGACAGAAGCAAGAGAAGTGCAGAAAGAAGCAACAGAGGTGCAGAAAGTGGCAAGAAGGGTGCAGAAGGAGGCAATAGAAGTGCTGAAAGAGGCAAGAGAGGTGTAGAAACAGGCAAAAGAGGTGCAGAAAGAGGAAACAGAGGTGCAGAAAGAGGCAAGAGAGGTGCAGAAAGAGGAAAGAGGGGTGCAGAAATCGGTAAGAGGGTTGCAGAAAGAAGCAAGAGAGGTGCAGAAAGAAGCAAGAGAATTGCAGAAAGAAGCAACAGAGGTGCAGAAAGAGGCAAGAAAGGTGCAGACAGAGGGAAGAGGGGTGCAGAAATTGGTAAGAGGGTTGCAGAAAGAAGCAACAGGGGTGCAGAAAGAGGCAAGAGGGGTGCAGAAACAAGCAACAGAGGTACAGAAAGATGCAAGAGTACTGCAGAAAAGGGCAAGAGAGGTGCAGAAAGAATGAAGAGGGGTGCTGAAAGAGGCAAAAGGTGTGCAGAAAGAAGCAAGAGAGGTGCAGAAAGAAGCAAGAGAAGTGCAGAAAGAAGCAACAGAGGTGCAAAAAGAGGCAAGAGTGTTGTAGAAAGAGGCAAGAGAAGTGCAGAAACAACCAACAGAGGTGCAGAAAGAGGCAAAAGAAGGGCATAAAGAGGGAAGAGAAGTGCAGAAACAGGCAAGAGAGGTGCAGAAAGAGGGAAGAGGGGTGCAGAAATAGGCAAGAGACATGCAGAAAGAATCAAGAGAGGTGCAGAAAGAAGCAAGAGAAGTGATGAAAGAGCCAAGAGAGTTGTAGAAACAGGCAAAAGTAGTGCAGGAAGAGGCAGGAGAAGTGCTGAACGAGACAAGAGAGTTGCAGAAAGAAAAAAGAAAGGTGCAGAAAAAAGCAAGAGAAGTGCAGAAAGAGGCAAGTGAGATGCAGAAAGAGGCAAGACATGTGCAGAAAGAGGCAAGGGAGGTGCAGAAAGAGGCAAGTGAGGGGCAGAAAGAGGCTAGAGGGGTGCAGAAAGAGGCAAGAGAAGTGCAGAAAGAAGCAACAGAGGTGCATAAAGAGGCAAGAGAACTGCAGAAAGAGGCACGAGAGGTACAGAAAAGGCAAGAGAGGTGCAGAAAGAGGGAACAGGGGTGCAGAAAGAGGCAAGAGGGGTGCAGAAAGAGGCAAGAGAAGTGCTGAAGAAGCAACAGACGTGCAAAAAGAAGCAAGAGAAGTGATGAAAGAGATAAGAGAGTTACAGAAAGAAACAGGAGAGGTGCAGGAAAAAAAGCAAGAGAAGTGCAGAAAGAGGCAAGAGGGAGACTATATATGCAAGGAGAGTGGGTTCTGTAATTAAATTAAATAGTATATGGAAAGAATGGAAATAATCAATTATTTTGCAAGTGTAATTTTTAAGGCTTCTTCATGTTTAATGTATTTATTCATGATATGTATTTCAATCTCTACAAGCAGTTTATGTAAATTTTGGAAGAAGCATAAAAATGTATTTTATGCTACATTGAAAATAAAAACTTTAAAAAAGAGGGTGCAGAAAGAAGCAAGAGAGGGGCAGAAAGAAGCAAGAGAAGTGCAGAAAGAAGCAACAGAGGTGCAGAAAAAGGCAAGAGAGGTACAGAAAGAGGCAAGAGAATGGCAGAAAGAGAGAAGAGAGGTGCAGAAACAGGCAAGAGAGGTGCAGAAAGAGGGAAGAGGGGTGCAGAAAGAGGCAAGAGGCATGCAGAAAGAAGCAACAGAGGTGCAGAAAGAAGCAAGAGAAGTGATGAAAGAGACAGGAGAGTTGCAGAAACAGGCAAAATAAGTGCAGAAAGAGGCAAGAGAAGTGCTGAAAGAAGCAACAAAGGTGCAGAAAGAAGCAAGAGAAGTGATGAAAGAGAGAAGAGAGTTGCAGAAAGAAAAAAGAAAGGTGCAGAAAAAAGCAAGAGAAGTGCAGAAAGAGGCAAGTGAGATGCAGAAAGATGCAAGACAGGTGCAGAAAGAGGCAAGAGAGGTGCAAAAAGAGGCAAGAGGAGTGCAGAAAGAGGCAACAGAGGTGCAGAAAGAGGCAAGAGAACTGCAGAAAGAGGCACGAGAGGTACAGAAAGAGGCAAGAGAGGGGCAGAAGAAGGGAACAGGGGTGCAGAAAGATGCAAGAGAGGTGCAGAAAGAGGGAAGAGGGGGTGCAGAAAGAGGCAAGAGAGATGCAGAAAGAAGCAAGAGAGGTGCAGAAAGAGGAAAGAGAAGCGCAGAAAGAAGCAAGATTGGTTTGCGCACCATTAGTACCAATTTAACACCCACATTTAGCAATATGTAACAGGTGACCATTCCAGCTTTGCAAAGGGCCTTCCACCACTTTGTAACATTTTTCGCTGCATTTATGGTAACGTTTGAGCTAGAAACAAGGTTTTTTTGTTCAAATCTGCAGATTATGCAGCAGATGATGGATTATGTGGCAAATGCAGAAAATTTTTAATTATGTGAATATCGGTGCAGCCTAACAGTCGCATAATTCCAGTAGCCCTGTTCATACCTCCTACTAGGTCTATAAGTGCCCCCTAGTGGTTCCTTCTTTTTTGTATCATTGAGTTTATAGTTTAGCTTCTATGGAAACGAGGAAGACTAAACCTGAGGTTACCACATCACAACACAAACTACCATGCAACATAATTACTCTCCATAACACATAATCCTACTCTACATAATTCCTATACACTAAATACCACATACTTTCTATTCACATAATATCACTGCACAACATACCACATAATTCCACTGCACACAACGTACATCCACTCCACTCCAAAAAGCATTAGTAAAAAACTTTTACATTTGCAATGCAATAGCTCTAACTCTCGCAAATGCGAAACCTATTACATTGCAAATGTTTCTTTAACTAGTAGTCGCGTTTGCAGAGTGGTGGAGAAAGGGTGCTGGGCCTCCGACCAGCCTCAGGAATTCTGCTGCATAGGACTTACAGGAGGTATCAGGAGGGTTTCTTGGCCCCCAAAGTCCATCAGGAGTAAAGTGGACTTCATCCCCCAACCAGTAGTTTGCTAGGAGGCGCATTTGCAGAGTGGTGGAGAAAGGGAGGCATGGCCTCCGAAGACCTCTTAGCAATCCCACTGGGTGGGATTTACTGGAGGTAACAGGAGGGGTAGTTGGCCCCTAAGGACATCTTTGGAGGCCAACTACCCTTCCTATTGAATGGGTAGTGAAGTCCCCTTCGCTGCTGGGGGTCGTTAGGGGCCAACAAGCCTACCTGTTACCTCCAGTAAGCCCCGCACAGTGGGATTGCTGAGAGGTGGACATAGGCCACGCCCCCTTACTCCACCACTCTGCAAACGCTCTTTCTAGCGCACTCTTGGTTGGGTGATGAAGTCCCCTTGCCTCCTGAGTGTCCCTGGGGGCCAACTAGCACTCCTGTTACCTCTAGTAAGCCCCACACAGCTGGATTACTGAAAGTGGTCAGAGGCCACACACCCTTTTTACACCACTCTGCAAACACACCTCCTGGTGCACTGCTGCTTGCAGGATGAAGTCCACTTTAGTCCTGAGGTCCTCAGGACACAATGGGACCTCACCGCCCCACCAGCAGTGCGCCAAGAGGCGCGTTTGCAGACTGGTGTAAAAAGGGGCATGGCCTCCTACCACCTCTCAGCAATTCCACCTTGTGGGGCTTACTGGAGGTACCTGGTGGGTTAGTTGGCCTCTAAGGACCCTCACCAGTACAGGGGACTTCATCCCCCAACCCAGAATGTGCCAGGAGGTGCGTTTGCAGAGTGGTGCAGGGAGGGGGTGGGGCCTCCAGCGAGTTGCCGGTTTCTTTTTTTTTATTTTAGGAAGGGGGGCTGTGTGCCTCCCTTCCCTTGAACCTTTTGGGCCTTTGTGCCTGAGCCATTTAACATTTTTTTTATATATATATTGAAAAGTGAGGGGGGCGCGTGGCCGCCCCAAGGCCGGTTACGGCCCCGGGGTCCCCCTCCCCCGGGGCTAGGCCTATATATATTTAATTTTTTTAAGGGGAGGGGCCACTTTTGGCCCTGGGGACCCTATCCCCAGGGGCCTGCCCAGCCTTTTATTTTTAATTTGGAGGGGGGCCGTGTGGCCCCATTTTCAGGCCAATTTGGCCCCGGGGATCGCATCCCCCGGGGCATGGCCTCTGTTTGGGGACCGTGGGGGGAGCCCCAATGCCCCCACGGTCCCTGCCGGCTCCCCACCTCCTGCGGGAGCCGGCATTGCTTTTGGGCAAAGGGAGCTGCTGACATGCAGCTCCCTTTGCCCAAAAGCAATACTGTTTCGCTTTGCATCATGGAAGCGAGAGCAATTTTTCTGCTCTCGCTTCCATGAAGTGAAGCAGAAGTTTGCTATGTCAGAGCGGGAGCAGTGCTCCCACCCTGCCATAGCAAACTACAATGTCCCGGGGTGGTCACCCCAGGACATTGCTGGAGCCAGCCCTGGGGGGTGGCGGTCCCCAGGGCCATGGAGGGCTCCTGGAGGGGGGCCATGTGGCCCCGTCCCAGCAGGTTTAAAGCCCCGGTGAGGTGGTGATCGCTGGGGGTCCGCAACAGACCCCCACACTTAATTTATGTATGCCCCAGGGAGGTGGTGGTCCCTGGGGCAGTGTGGGGGGCAGGAGCCCCCCACACAAAATTAATTTTAAAAAGCCCCAGGGAGGCGGTGGTCCCCGGGGCTGCGGGGTTGTGAGAGCCCCCAGCATTGAAATATTAAAGCCCCGGGGAGGTGTGTGGTCCCCGGGGCAGTGTGGGGGGCAGGAGCACCCCCACACATTATTAATTTAAAAAAGCCTCGGGAGGTGGTGGTCCCCGGGGCAGCATGGGGGAGGGGCAGGAGCCCCCACACCTTTTAAAACAAAAAAAAAGTCCCACGGAGGTGGCGGTCCCCCGCATCATAATTGGCATTGCCCCGGTACCTGGTCCACCTGGGGGCTTCAAGTAAACGAAGTGCGGGAGACCGCACTTCATTTTCTTTTTAAATTTTCATCAGGATTCGTGGACCCTACGCGAATCCGGTTGAATTTTTTTTAAAAAAATGCTTTTTTTGGCCCTCGGGGTCCCTGTGGGTCCCCCTGAGCAGGCCTAGGGGGTCAGGGTGTTTCTACCCTGCCCCCTTTTCTTGTTTTTTTTACCTTTTTTATTGTGACTCGGTTCAACCGAGTCACAAGATGGCTGGCAACACTTCCTGGTTTGAAGTGTTGGAAGCCAATCAGAGTCTAGCTCGCGATCGGGAGGATTTGCGTGTCCACCGCGGTCACCAGATACTAATATTTTTTTATATATGAATTTCTCAGGAACTTCTGAACGGATTCACACCATTTAAACCAAGGAGTGCACTCTGGACCAAGAGCAACCTTTCTGCCAAATTTAGTGTAATTCTGTTCAGCAGTTCAGACTGTAGCTGCAACAAAAGTTTCTTATGGAAATTAAAATGGAGAAAATGGATTTTGGGACCCCCTTTTTTCTTGGCCCCTGCTTGACGAATCACCCTGAAACTTTCAAGACAGGAGCGGACCTGAGCGCATCATTAGTTTTGCAAATTTCGCGAAGATTCGTCAAACGGCGCCGAAGATATTGGCAAAAGAAAAAGGCTTTTTGAATAGAAACAAGGTCCTAACTATAACTACCCACTGGCAACCGCCAGTAGGTAATATATATGTATATATCTGTTCCTTCCCCGAAACGTAGAAAATTTCCCAAAAAGAAAGACTATCCATATTGCTTAAATAAAATTTAGTTATGAATGTTTTGCTCCAAAGCCCATTCAGGGCGTAATTTTGTGAATGACATCAAACTTAATGAAATTTAAATTAAATAGCGCCATAATATAAAAAACATTAAAGATGTTTTTACCATGGAGGGAATACAAGTAAATCCGTGGAATTATTGTAAATTCAAAGGAATGAATCATGCTGAACGGGATTGTAATAATGAATGACATTCTTACCTGTACAAGTATTAACCATTATAAGATGGCCGCCAAGGAAATGCACATTTTGTTTTGATGTTTAGACCTTTGTTAATTTCAATGCCTGATGAAAGCACTGAACCGCCCCACACTCTTTTTTGTTTTAAATTGATGAATAAATGTAGCCACACTGACATTGAGGAAGGCGATCGTGCCGAAACGCGTCTGTCCAGTGTTTTCGTGACATGTTGGCAATAAAGAGAAAATAATTACCAGCTCCTGGTGTGCACTTCATCTTTTTGTGGTCGTGATGGGACCACCGACATGGAATATACATATACATATGTATAAATATGATACTTTTTCTCACTGTTAATGATACTCATAGTTGCAAAATAAAAAACATTTTAAATATTAGCACATTATCATCAACAAAAGAGCTTTCTCAACACATTGACAGACTTAGCTACAGTCTCAGGCAAACAATTGAAACTAAATGGTTCTTAATCTGTTTATGTCTGTGGACTCCCACTTAATCATTACTGGAAACCAGGGATCCCCACTGAAACATTATTGAAATCTGAGGATCTCAATGAGTCATTACTGGAAGCCGAGGATTCCCGCCTAAGCAATTGCAATGATTCAACTATACAAAAATACACAAAAATACAGACAATCATTCATCAAACAAATACACAAATGATGAAATCTTTTATTTGGTTCCCAAACAAATATTTCTTAAAAATCAACCTTTTCTAAATCCAATTGAGGCCACCTACTCTATTGATTTAAAGGCACATGTAGTGCTCCCACATATCAGTCTGTGGATATCACTTGAGTTTTTAGCCTCCAGTTTCAAATTCCTTCACCATTACAGAAAGTTTTAATCTGTTTAGTTTTACATTCTGCTTCTTTATTTATATACACTTTATTAATCTATTAATATTATTTAACTTTCTAAGCAGTCAGGGACCCCCTCTGTAGGTGTCGCTGTCCCTAAGGGGTCCCTGGACCACAGGTTAGGAACTACTGCTCTAAATATTTCTCAAAAGTACTAAAACCAATTAATAGATTATGTGATATAAACATACACCATGCCTTCATACCGATCCGTCTATCAGAAACCATAAAAAGAGGGTCCTAAAAGTGTCATTTCTCATGTTAATTCACAAGGGAATCTTTGCTCTCCGATACAGAAAAAGCTGCTGAACTGCATTACGCTAAATTGGCAAAAAGTTGGAACTATACTCAGTAAACATGCTTTTTGTGATTTGCGGTACATCCATCGAGCCATTTTCCAGAAATTAGCATTTAGAGACAGGCTCAAGTTGGGCATGAAGGGGTTAGCCATCAGAAACATTGGGTATATCTGGATAGTTGGTTCCGCTATAGTCATGCAAGAGTACCATGAACCCGAATTTATTTTTAAAAAGCTGCCTCTGATTGGTTGACAGAGCTTTTTCTCCCACCGGTCATTTCAGTCCCATGGGAACAAAATTATCTATTTGGTTGTCCTCACCATTGAACAAAAGATTGTGCCTGCCATTACTGACTCAGTGACTTAGTCCCTGAGTCCTGAATAGGATTTGAAAAGGGTATATAAGGAGGCAAGATGTGTTACGTACCAAGACTCGACCGCTGTCCACTCCTCAAACCCACCAACACGGAGGAACTTCTGGGAGAAGGCCGCCGTCCTCCACCGAAAGATGCAGGCGGGCTGGAGACACGAAACCTTCAGATGCTATGACACCACCGGAGCAACAGAACTACAGCTCCCAGCTGCCTGTGCGGTGTGGGGCGCGCGCACCGGAAGTGACGCGGCGTAGGCTTCCTGTCGGCTACGTAAGCCGGAGCCGGGGAGAGAAACGCCACAGATTATCCTGTGATGTTCGCAGAGCCAGACCGAAGGATTCCTCAATGCCCGGTGGGGTAAGGGTGTCAGTGACACCACCTAGAGCATTTATTTCTTCTACCGCCGATATTAGCTGCCAAATGCACCGCGTTTGAATAACGGAACATGCTCGTTCTTTCTATACTGAAGAAATCCGATTCTTTTGCCAAACACTAAGTAGCAACCCCATGGTTTCTACTGAGTTCCCTATACTACATTGCCAAGACTTTCTACATATACCAGGTGGTATATTATCCTCATATCTAATGAGCTTATGCACAACAAGGAATGGTTGCATTTGTTATTTGTTAAGTTCGCTATAAAAAGCTATTCCTGGATACTCCGATACTCGTTGGTATATATGTTGTAAGTGTGTGTCTTTTGTTCGTCTTCTAGCAGGGGGAACAGTGAGAGGTAGCTGAAGTAAGCCTATTCCTTCCTCCCTTGTGAGGCCCAAGCACACATCTCTACTGGTGGGTACTATAAACTCACAAATCGCAGTGTCTATGTTCTAGAAGAGTTTATGAGATATTGCCTAAATTTATGTTTGTTTGCTCGCAGTTCATATGCCTGAGTATTGTGTAATTCCTTCTGGGCCTTAGAAGACAAGGTAGCCAAGAGAAGGTCTTTGATGAATACTAAATTGTCCTTCTAACTTGCGTCTGCCAGAACTTGTTATTTTGCTTTACAGGTAGGCCTGTTTAAGATATTATTGTAAACCGCTAAGTGATATGTTCTTGGCTGTTTAAGTGCCATGTAACTTTAATTAGCCTTTCTTTTTTACAGGTCTCCCTCCCCGCTGTTCCCATCCTTTCCTTCCCCCGATTGACCCCCTTAATCTTCCGTGCCCTCATGGCAATTCGGAATTGAGGTTGTCAATAGGTGGACCCCATTGAGCAACGAACCAATCCTGAGAGGCCTCCGAGGGACCGTGACAGAATAATCTGCCTAAAAGATAATATACCTCTCCCGGTCGGTTCGTTGTTTACTATGGCCACCCTAGAGGACGTGCTAGCCACGTTAGGTACCCTACAACAAGAAATAACAGCTTACAGGGCTGAGACAGCAGCCTTACAAGACACAGTGGATAGGCTACAGAGAAACCCCTTTGATGCTCAGTTAGGTCGAGGCACCGGAGGGAGCCCCTTTCAGTTTGGGAGTCCCTCGTTTCACACACCAATGACGGTAGAGTTACCCACGCCCATACCCTTGGCGGCTCCTGAGCGCTTCCATGGAGAGGCATCCAAGGTGCAGGTTTTCATGACACAGGTTTTACTGCATTTTTCCTGTAAACCTAAGGCCTTTCCCACGAACCAGGCTAGGGTAGCCTTTATGATTTCTTACTTAACGGGGGATGCGGCTCAATGGGCGGTGCCCTTTGTACGTAGAGATGACCCTCTGTTGTACGACTGGGAGGAGTTTAGGAAGGAGTTTGAGACCGTGTTCGATCGTAGAGCAGCCTCATTCTCGGCGGACAGAGAGCTGTTAGAACTCAAGCAGGGCAACAGGGATTTGGTAGTATACATCAATACTTTTCAAAGGCTAGTGGCCGAAACACAGTGGCCTGAAGAGAAAAGGGCTGCCCTGTTTTACCAAGGGCTGAAGGACGAAATGAAGTACGTTTTAGCTCAAATCGATCCTCAGCCTTCTACTTGTGTAGATCTTATCAATCTCACACTGCGATTGGATTATCGCAGGGGGGATCGGAAGAGGGTGGAACGACCGCCCATGCGGTTTGACAAGAGTAGAGGTACAGGGGGGTTGTCTGGATCTCCCGTTGAGCCTATGGATATAGGTGCAGTGCGAGCCCCACTGACCCAAGCAGAGAGAGAGACGAGACGACGAAACGGACTGTGCATGTATTGCGGCAAAAAGGGACATTTCGTAAAGGAGTGTTTAGCCAAACCACGTACAAACCCCGGGGTAAAAAGGCCACCAAGGGTTAACCCCGATAGCCCACAGGAAAACTAACAAACTCAAGGAGACCAGAAGGGGGATCCTTGGGTGGTGTGAACATCCCTTCCCTTACAAAGAAAGCTGAGTTGTCTTCCGAACATTTCTTTCTCTCCGTCCGATTAATGACCCATAAGGGATGGCAAAACATAGAAGCCATGCTTGATTCTGGAGCCACAGGGCTCTTCATGGACGTCTGTATGGCCAGAAGGCTATGCCTAGGGTTGATTGCTAAAGACAGCCCCGAAGAGGTATTGGCTGTCGATGGGAGGGAATTGAGTACAGGTCCTATAAGATTCCAAACAGATAGCCTAGAAATGTGTTGTGGGAGCGGACATACGGAATGGTTGCGTTTCAACATTATACAGGCTCCACAGTACGGAGTTATTTTGGGTCTTCCTTGGTTGAGGTTGCATAACCCGGTCATCGATTGGGAAGAAAAATCAGTGAGCTTTAGTAGTTCATGGTGTAAGGAACATTGCTTCCCCGAAGATGCGAATCCAGTGACCAGTTTAGTTACGCTACATCAGGTGGCAACAGCTGCTGAAACTGATGTCAAATTACCCCCGTGGTATCTAGACTACCAAGATGTATTCTGTGAGAAACAAGCGGATACATTACCCCCTCATAGGCATTATGACTGCCAGATTTATTTATTGCCCGGAGCGGTAATTCCTTGTGGGAGACTGTATGCCTTAACTGAAGCAGAGAATACCCATTTGCGAGAATACCTGGATAAGTACCTAGAGAACGGATTTATACGCCCCTCAAGGTCGCCTGCGGCCTCTCCTCTCTTTTTCATACCGAAAGCGAATGGAGAGAGAAGAGCCTGCATAGACTTTAGAGCCTTAAACAATATTACTATAAAAAACAGATATCCCTTGCCTCTGATACCTGTTCTTCTTGAACAGGTTAAAACAGCTACCATTTACACTCGACTAGACTTGAAAGGGGCATACCATTTGGTACGCGTACGAGAGGGCGATGAGTGGAAGAACGCCTTCCGTACGAGATATGGGCTATATGAGTACACGGTGATGCCATTCGGACTGTGTAATGCCCCCGCGGCATTTCAATATTTTGTTAACGAGGTGCTGCAGGAGTTTTTGGACAGGTTCATGGTGGCATACATCGATGATATTCTGATTTACTCTTCCACAGTCAGGGAACACCGTTCACATGTTTGTCAGGTGTTTGAAGCACCTCGGCAGAATGGACTATACTGTAAACTCAGTAAATGTGAGTTTCATGTGAACAAGGTCGAGTTCCTGGGAGTTATGCTGTCGCCCACAGGCCAGGAAATGTCTGAGAGAAAGATACTGGTAGTAAAAGAATGGCCACAACCTACTAACGTGAGAGACATACAATGCTTTCTTGGTTTTGCGAATTTTTATCGCAGATTTATAAACCATTTTTCAAACACGGTAGCTCCGATAACTAAGCTGTTAAAGAAAAACGAGCCATTCATCTGGACAAAAGAAGCTGAGAAGTCCTTCCAAAGCCTGAAAAGGGCCTTTGTTACTGCCCCCATTTTGGCTCACCCTGACCCAGAAAGCCCTTATGTGGTAGAGGCGGACGCCTCTGATGTGGCAGTAGGAGCCATACTGTCGCAAAGACATAAAACCACAGGCCAGCTACATCCTATAGCCTACATGTCACGGAAACTGAACCAGGCGGAGCTAAGGTACACCATAGCAGAAAAGGAGCTGCTGGCCATAAAGGAAGCCTTCAGCGATTGGAGACACCTATTGATGGGAGCCAAACATGTGGTGACCGTATATACGGATCACCGCAACTTACAGTTTATGCGGTCCACTAGAATGTTGTCGCCACGTCAATTGAGATGGATGCTTTTCTTCTCGGAATTTCACTATATAGTAAATTATAGACCCGGAGCAGAAAACAAAAAAGCGGATGCGTTGTCCCGGCAGGAAACCCCCTCAGAACAAAGGATAGAACAACAACATTCTATTTTGGACCCACAAAAAGTCATAGGACTGATTCACACAGATACCTTCCTACAAAAAGTAGCTCAGGGGGTAATAAATCACTATTGGAGGAAATGGCTTAAGGACCACGCCCAATGGTCATTGACCAACGGACTTCCAATGAAGAACAATCAACTGCTGGTACCGAATAAGGCCTTACGTAAAGAGGTTTTTCAGTGGTGTCACAGTACTCACAGCGCTGGACACAATGGTATTAAGAAAACCCTCGACAGGATCTATCGACAATTTTGGTGGCCTTCTGTGGTAAAAGACACAACAGACATGATACACAGATGTGAAACATGTGTACAAGCCAAAACAGACCATGGAAAACCCCAAGGCTTACTACAACCACTTCCAACTCCTTTGATCCCTTGGGAAACCATTTCCTTGGACTTTATAGTGGGACTACCAAAGGACAAGGGCTGTACCGCCATTCTAGTGGTGGTGGACAGTCTCACAAAAATGGGGCATTTCATCGCCTGTGCACAAGAACCCACCTCTGGACAACTGGCCAAGCTGTTGATGCAGCACGTAATCAGGTTACATGGTCTTCCAGCCAATATCGTTTCTGATAGGGGCCCTCAGTTTACAGCCCGGTTTTGGAAGGCATGGTGTGCCGCTTTGCATATGAAGTCTTCTAAATCAACCAGTTTCCACCCGCAGTCAGACGGACAGACCGAGAGACTGAACCAAACCCTCAAACAGTACCTGAGATGTTACGTTGAGGAAAATTCCGATGCTTGGGTGGAACTGCTATGTCTGGCAGAAGTAGCCTACAACAGCGCAAAACATCAATCTACACAAACAGCTCCTTTTTATAGCAACTATGGGTTTCACCCCCGATTCATACCATTGATTCATCCAGTGGCCAACCAAGAGGTGCCAGAAGCACAATCTAGAATAAGTCACATTCAACAAACTCTGAAGAAGACCTACAGGAACCTGAAAGAAGCTAAAGGAACCTATAAAGAAAGGGCCGATAAACATCGCAAACCAAATCCTGTTTATAAAGTGGGGGATGTGGTATGGTTATCAACCAAAAACATCCGGTTCCGCAAGTACAGCGTTTTTAATCCCAAGTTCATCGGTCCTTACAAAATAAAAAAGGTGATCTCGCCTCTTGCAATGCTACTGGCACTTCTGAAATCCCTGAAAATACACCCTGTGTTCCATGTTTCCCTTCTGAAGCCCTCTTACACACCCATAAAAAAGAGACCGTCTCCTATATGGATCGACAACAAACCGGAGTATGAGGTTCGGGCAATCTTGGATTCCAAGATGAGGGGATCCAGGCTCTGGATCTTGTATCCTGGAAGGGCTATGGAATGGAAGAAAATTCGTGGGAGCCAGCAGCTGGAATGCATGCTCCGAAATGCATCCAGTCATTCCATGCAAAACATCCCAACAAACCTGGTTCGTGTAAGCGGTCTTTGGAAGAGGGATGTGCTGTTACGTACCAAGACTCGACCGCTGTCCACTCCTCAAACCCACCAACGCGGAGGAACTTCTGGAAGAAGGCCGCCGTCCTTCACCGAAAGATGCAGGCGGGCTGGAGACACAAAACCTTCAGATGCTATGATGCCACCGGAGCAACAGAACTACAGCTCCCAGCTGCCTGTGCGGTGTGGGGCGCGCGCACCGGAAGTGACGCGGCGTAGGCTTCCTGTCGGCTACGTAAGCTGGAGCCGGGGAGAGAAACACTGCAGATTATCCTGTGATGTTCGCAGAGCCAGACCGAAGGATTCCTCAATGCCCGGTGGGGTAAGGGTGTCAGTGACACCACCCAGAGCATTTATTTCTTCTACCGCCGATATTAGCTGCCAAATGCACCGCGTTTGAATAACGGAACGTGCTCGTTCTTTCTATACTGAAGAAACCCGATTCTTTTGCCAAACACTAAGTAGCAACCCCATGGTTTCTACTGAGTTCCCTATACTACATTGCCAAGACTTTCTACATATACCAGGTGGTATATTATCCTCATATCTAATGAGCTTATGCACAACAATGAATGGTTGCATTTGTTATTTGTTAAGTTCGCTATAAAAAGCTATTCCTGGATACTCCGATACTCGTTGGTATATATGTTGTAAGTGTGTGTCTTTTGTTCGTCTTCTAGCAGGGGGAACAGTGAGAGGTAGCTGAAGTAAGCCTATTCCTTCCTCCCTTGTGAGGCCCAAGCACACATCTCTACTGGTGGGTACTATAAACTCACAAATCGCAGTGTCTATGTTCTAGAAGAGTTTATGAGATATTGCCTAAATTTATGTTTGTTTGCTCGCAGTTCATACGCCTGAGTATTGTGTAATTCCTTCTAGGCCTTAGAAGACAAGGTAGCCAAGAGAAGGTCTTTGATGAATACTAAATTGTCCTTCTAACTTGCGTCTGCCAGAACTTGTTATTTTGCTTTACAGGTATGCCTGTTTAAGATATTATTGTAAACCGCTAAGTGATATGTTCTTGGCTGTTTAAGTGCCATGTAACTTTAATTAGCCTTTCTTTTTTACAGGTCTCCCTCCCCGCTGTTCCCATCCTTTCCTTCCCCCGATTGACCCCCTTAATCTTCCGTGCCCTCATGGCTTTTCAGAATTGAGGTTGTCAATAGGTGGACCCCATTGAGCAACGAACCAATCCTGAGAGGCCTCCGAGGGACCGTGACAAGATGAGCACACTCTGACACCCAGGCCCTTATGAGGGGTCAATAAGGCACCCTCCAAGTAACTAAAACATAAACAAATGCCAGTTTTTTCAACTGTACCATGGTACTAATGAGTAACTAAGCGCGGGGCTCCTGTGAAGTACCATAGTACTCCTGAGGCATAGCAGAACCACAGCAGTACTGCTGTACTGAAAATATTATTAATAAAAAAGGTAATGAATAGTGGAGGCAGGGTGCAGGCCCTGAGGCCAACCCCCACTGCTCACAGCTGAAACTATACACAGAAGGGGTTGGCTGTGCTGAGGTGTGGAGGGTGCAGGCCCTAGCAGTAGGCCTGGCCCTGTGGCTAACCCTTGCTGCACATAGACAAAGTGGTTAGCCAATCCTGAGTGGTTGAGCGCAGAGCATGGCTGCAGGGCAGACCCTGCAATGATGCCTGTGCACAATTGGGGTGTTTGTTGTTGATTCAGGGTAACTCAAGTGAGTTGGGTTTAGTGCCTGGCAGCCAACTATGTCAACCCTGCTGGTTTTGCACAGTTGAATGCAGTACATAATAGGGGGTTGATCGATAACTTAGAGGGGTTGTGTGTAGGGTTTGGCTGCAGACCTGAGAAAGAATTAGTAGTGTGGCAGATTTTCAGACTTCCAGTTGGCCAAAACAGAAAAAATATGTCACAGAAGGTTGCTTGCACTTGGTGCAACCAGGTGCTCCATATGAGTAAATCTGGCCAGTATTCCATTGGAATGAGTTGGATGTGGCAGCACCTAACAGGTACGTATGCTGAAACCATAGCATGTGCTAAGGTGGAAAGGAGTAAAGCAGCAGAAGGACATAAGACTGCACCAGAGAATGTGCTGCATTTCCACAGAGCGGAAAATGATGAAAAGATGCAGCTTTTTGCAACATATTACAGGCAGTGCACTGTGTTTGGAGGTTAAAGTGACATTATAGTTAGGTGAAAATGTCAGTTAAAACATACCATCTGAACCTAACAAAATCACTGAAACAGTAACTATAACTCATGCCCTAAAGTACGAAAACTTGTCTCCCCAACATGCACGGTCTTGTCATCAATTATGTCATTTCAGATGTTGCAGTGATGTTATCAGTGATGTCATAGATCATGCCATGATTTATGTAATACTTTGGGTAATTAGGAGTGCTTTTCAAGGGTGTGAGTTGCAGTTACTTTAGGGCATGAGTGATAGTTATTTGAAATAGCTATATCTGTGGAATTTCAGTGCTCTTCTTCATTTAAAACAGTATGTTTTAAATAAAATGTTTGCCTAAATATAATGTCCCTGTAACCTTTGGTATTTTAAGTGAATTTCTAAGGTTGTTTTACTGTAAAGTAATATATGATTAAAATTCCTAATTATAACATCACTTTAACCTTTGACTTATTCTGCAAATTTCTGGTTTTTTTTTTAACGTAAAGTAAAATTTTATTTCCATGCGTAATGTCAACCCCATTCCATGCACAGCCTTCTTAATGTGAAAATGTCACAATGCAACCCTAATGCTACTAATGACCTCACCCTCGATGGGGGCTGAACAGTAAATGTTTAACAAGAACAGGTTAGTCCTTGATCAGTCAATGCAAAACTAGGGGTGGGCGGAACTCGTGGAGTTACATAAAAACTTAGCGAGATTCCGCTGAGTTCTACGAGCAGGTGAAATTCAGCACGTCACACTGCTCGCCCTGAATTTTAGCGCTGGGAGCTTGTTCCGCGCTGTAAAAGCAGCATGAATGGCACCATGCAGTGTGCCAGATGGCTGTGCTTCTTTCTGTCGCTCAAGTAGATTTTCTACTCGAGTGGCAGCTTTCTCAATGCAAATGGTTGCGACCTGCTGTGACCACTCGCATTGAGAAATCTCGCTGGGTTTCGTTCCAGCATCTGAAAAAAAGGGATGCAAATTCTCACTTGCCAACTTAACGCTGGTGAACCACGTGTGAAAAAAAACTCTACCATACGGCAGTTGATGGAGTTTTTGCCAGAACCCCGCATTCTAAGCGGAACATTGATTAGGCAAAATTCCACAAACTCCGTCAGTGGAGCAGACTTTTTGCCCATACCTATCCAAAACTATGTGAGTGTCCTTCTCATTGTGCCTTTTAGCCCAGCAGTTGAAGGCATTCATTTCACTCTTACCCATACCTGAAACCTCTGCCCTTCTTCCTCCCAATACCGAGGCTCCTCCCTTGTGAAATATTCTAATAAAATGCCAGCAGACTTGGTTGGGAAGCAAGATTTGTAGAGTTCTCCATGGGTGGCAGAAGTGTCCAAGAAAAGAAGCAGTTACACAGAGCTAAGTAGTGCTACTGGTGGGAGCTATACAATTTGCAAAAATTTGCTATTGATTGCACAATATTTCAGATGTTCAATACATCAACTGATTGGGTGGACCAATATCTCACCTCCAAGCGGACATTGGGAAAGAATTCAGGCACTTCTGCTTGACTAGCAACATTTCAGTCCTAGCAGTTCAGCTTCCCAGTAAGAACAATCAGAGTTCAGGTTGCAATTCCAGTGAGTGGAAACGCCATTCACTTTTGTTCTTGACCATCAAGGACAAATGGTGACCCTGCAAGATCGATCTTCTCACTTCCAGGTTGACATTAGGGATGCCAGAGGGCAGTCCTCTGATGTACACAGAAGGCCTCAGGGAGCAGGGCAGTACTCTGACAGTCCTCTGCAGGCCCAGAAATAAACAGAAGAGAGGGTCGGAGTACTCTATTTTTGCACCTGGTGCCATCTTTGAAGTGGAAGAAACTTTTGGAGTTTTCCCCCCACAGATGGTTCTGGACTTTCTTTCCAAGCCACCCTTGTCCTAGGATGTCTGGGGTGACAAAAGGCTAGTTTGAAGTCCTTTACATGTGTGCTGAGGCAGCTCCTTTGAAATGTAAGTGGGCCTGTGCACAGCTCTGCCCCTACCATCCTGTCAGGGTTGCCCACCACACTAACACCTAGCCCCCGTTCATGTTACTATCTGGGAGGAATGCACAAAGGCCAACTGCAAAATACACCTAGCCATGTGACCCAGGATACAGGCTGCAAGCACCAAATAGTTAGGAGAAGAAAATGCCAAGGTCTAAAAGTGGCATTTTCAGAATTGTGACTTAAAATCTGACTTAACTATTGAAGAGGATTTTAAATAACAATTCTTTAGACACCAAACGTGACATCTCTACCTGTTCCCAAACAAAGGTTATCACTTATTCAATGTAAAAAGGTAACCCGGTGTTATCCTATATAAGAGGTAGGCCTCATAGTAGTAAAAAATGAATGTGTGAGTGTTTTACTACTGGGGCATGCAAAACTTAAAAGTTAATGTCTCATTTTTTAAAATTCAATGCACCCTGCCCCTTAGGCTGTTTAGGGACTACCCTAGGGTTGTGAATTTTTCACCACCAGGGCCTGCAAAACTTAAAGGTACATGTCTAGTTTTTCTAAATTCAATGCACCCTGCTCTTTGGGCTGTTTAGGGACTACCCTAGGGGTGATGTATATGTATTAAGATGGGAGTGTTAGACTTGGTAAATGGTTTATCTTGCCAAGTGGAATTGACACTTTAAAACTGCACACATGCTTCAATGACAGGTCTGAGACATGTTTTAAAGGGCTACTTAAATGTGTGGCACAATCAGTGCTGCAGGTCCACTAGTAGCATTTAAAATACCGACCCTGGGTACATGTTATACCAGCTTACAAGGGAATTATAAGTAAATAAATTATGCCACTCAGGTGTAAGCCAATTTTACCATGTTTTAGGGAGTGAGCACAAGCACTTTTGCACTGGTCTGCAGTGGCAAAGTGCATAGAGTCCTAAGGCCCACAAAACCAAATTCAGCAAAACAGTAGGAGTGAAGGCAAAAAAGTCTGGGGGAAGACCACCCTAAGGCTGATAGTCTAACGCCACCATTAACGCCACTATTAATCTTTTATGTTCTACAATCAAATTTCAATGTGGTGCAACCATGGTTAGATAGATAGAAATTTTATTGCACAATTAATTAAAATCATTGCAATCGCTAATAATGAGGTACAGAATAAAGTGCATAAGTTTCAATTTTAAAAATGTAGGTGTTTACATAAAACTGACAGTGGTGGAATGAGCATCATGGTTCTATGGATTTTTCGGAGGCCAGAATGTCCTTTGCGGCCATCAGAAATTTCAGAAAGCGCATTGACAACTGTGCTGAATCACCCTTCAAACATTCCACCAGGGCGTCCTGACATGTCCGAATGTTTAAAATGCGCCAGATGGGTCGAAGCCAATAAGTTCTTAATGGGCGCAGTGTCTCGCGGATACATAATATGTGAGCTAACGATTCTTCTTCTGCCCCACAAGTGCGGCACTGCGTGGCTGCCATTTCTTTGTAACCTTGCCCATACTTGTATGCCAATAGGGGGATCAAGCCGAATCGTAGCCTCATTAGTTGGCACTTCATTGTTAGCTTTAGGGGGTACGACAGATAGTGTGGTAAACCTCTGCTATTGTATAGTTTTAGAGCCCAGCTTCTGTGCTTGAGTTTTTTCAAGCTTGTTGCCTCATTGACCTCTGACATTATTTTTGCCTGCTTTAATAAAAGTTTTACTGCCGCCGGTATGGATTTGGGGGCGGCCCATATCTCACAGGCTTGCAATGTTTCAACAGAGTGAGCAAAAAAATTGTTCCAGGATGACCAGGGTTTGTTAATCATTAGCCAGATGTAATTTTTTAATGAGTTTTCCCGTGCTTGTTTGGCCTTTAGACAGAATGCTATGAATCGTGCTTTGAGTATCAGCTTTTGAGATGTTAAGTTGAATTCTTTACGAATTTGTACATGCGGAGTGGAAGAGGGTAAAAGGAAAACTTTACGGAAGCAGGCAGATTGAGCTCTGTACAGCCACGGTGACATCTTGTCTTTTAAGGCTATAGCGCCATGGAACACGGGCGGTAGAAATTTTGCCCCCATTGCTTGGATTAAAGGGGTGAGGTCAGGTGAGCACATGGATTTCCTTGCTCTGCTGAAGGCAACCTCCAGGGATTGTGCCAGGCCGTGCATCGCTGTGATGTGTGTGGTCTGCCTTCCTTTATGGTCGATCCATACACCAAGGTACTTATAAGTTGGGACTGTCTCAATGGATTTACCGTCAACTTCCCATAGACCTCTTCTCTTCGTTTGTCTGGGGATTATCATCGTCTTTGTTTTGGTCATGTTTATTTTCAATTTATTTGCTTTGCAGTATGACGACAATGCAGTTAGGAGTCGCTTTAGACCAATCAGGGTTTGATCTAGCAGAATGGTATCATCTTCGTATTGCAGCGATTGGATTTTAGATCCAGCGAGTTTGGGAGGAAATGCTTGAATGCTCGAACCTCCGCCAGGGAATCAGGTAGGCCGGCTAAATACAGGTTAAAAAGCATTGGGGCCAATATGCAACCTTGCTTTAGGCCTTTGTTAGTTTGTATCTTTTTTGTTGTTGACTAGTCGGCGGACACTCTGATTTTGACCCAGGTTTCAGAGTATAGAGCAACTAGTGCATTTAATAGTGAGTTGTTAATGCCCCAGTTTTTTTAATTTCGTCCATATTCTTGAACAGTCCATGCTATTAAAGGCTGTTTGGAAATCAATATAAGCTAGATAGAGTGCCTTCCCTTTATTGTCCAGAGTTGTTTCTATTAAGTAGGACACGCAGATCAAGTTATCTTCGATGCTAGACCCCTTTTGGAAGCCAGTTTGCGTAAACGGGATCAGATTTTGTGCTTCAGCCCAAGCTGTCAGTTCTTTTAGCAGCAGGTTAGCGTAGCATTTCCCATCGACATCCAAAAGGGCGATCATAAGATAATTTTCTGGGTTCAATCGCGTCCCTTTTTTGTGTATTGGGACTAGAAGGGAGTACGTCCATGACTCGGGAATGTGCCTTCCTGATCTATACTACTGGAATAATGGTGCCATAATGGTTGCCCATTTACGGACTGTTCCTTTAGATACCATTGGAGGAATACCATTTGGGCCTGGTGCCCCGCCGGGGCGCATTTTGTTTATGATGGACATGACCATATCTGCTGTTATTTCCTTCTGGTCACTTGGTCCATGCGGTGGCTCAAAGCGCAATGGTGTATTGGAGGAGGTACCCGATTTGTGACTTGTGCTGTCTTCACTGGGCAGGTCCATGTAGAGAGCGTATATGGGATTTTCCCACTCTTGGGCCAAGATCATTTGTGACAGTGGGTTGCAGATTGGGTTTGAAGCAGTTATTCATCCACTTCCAGAATCTCTTCTGATCCCAAGACTTTATGATTTCGTGAGCTTTGATCCAGTGAGTTTCTTCAGTCATTCTTCAAAGAGAGAATCTAGCCTTCCTATAGCTCTGGCGAATTGCTGCCACCTTTTCCTGGGCTAATCTATGCTCAGAGGTCTCATTGGTGATATTTCGCATGGTGTAGTTTAATTTGCGTTTAATCGCAGATATTAACTCTTTTTGTTTTTTGAGACGGCCATCTTTTAAGTGTGATGTGCACGAATTTCTCTTCGTCCCTCTGAGTTTATCCCTAATCTCTCCTAGAAGCTGTTCCCATGATATTGTCGGGATTAAATTACCATTTTCCTCAGTTGCTCTAGATAGAATTAGTTCTACTTCTCCTTCCATTTTTTCTTTGTGTTCAGTCGACCACCTTATTTTCTTGATTGGCTTCGGATTGGCCTCCTCTCCGATCAATTTGATTTTAGGGCGATGGCATTGTAATGATAGAATATGGCAGGCGATGATGGCGTGGTCACTTACAAGAACACTAGACCCTGGTAAAAACAGGACAAGTGATCCATTCTCCCCTGATTACTTAATAATTGAATGGAAGCCGATTGGATCCTAGCTTCTTTCTCCCCCATTTGATTAAAAGATATTTCTGGAATAGACCAGGTTGAATCATCCAAAGCTACCAGGGAGGAATTTAGTCACCCATGATTAGCCATAGATCGTCCGTGGGTTCAGCATGTAAATCGCTGATTATTGGCAGCATTCTGTTTAACGTTGTTTCTCTTTTGGGCTTAGATGGGTGAAGGTAGATACAGACTAGGATCATTTGACGCTGATCCTGGCTTAATGTATCGGAATTTAGGAGCCTTGTTTTAAGGAGTATATAATTACCATTTCCCTCACATACTAGGGATACCTGGATTGTCAGGTTGTTCTTGATGTAAATTGCCACTCCTCCCGAAGCATGGCTCCCGACTTCTGAGGTTGTAGCAGGCGATTTGTAGGCGGTATGGTCTGCCCAGGGAGTTGAGCTCAGCCCCAGGTTTCTTCCACCGCTATGATGTCGTATCCCTTCAGTTATTGTAGTGCGTCCGTTTCATCTTCGTGGACTATTAGACCCCGGGTATTCCAAGAGCAGATTTTTAACTTAAAAGTTGAGTTGCTCTTGTCAGCCGCGACTCCTCTGTTGGTAGGAGCAAGAGTTTAGAGCCCTCGGTACCCAGGACCAGTCTTTGATATTATCTCTCTTGGCCAGGCATGTTCGTTTTCCCTCTTCTGGGTCCATTGTGATTTGTAATGGGTTGTTACTCCATTGTCTGGTTATCGAACCAGCTTTGATGCCGTGCAAAACTGAGCCAGTTGTGGGATTTATCTCAGTCTTTCTGTTCTCCTTACTTTTAGATTTTCTTTCATGGTCTGGAGGCTGTGCTATATCTACTCCTTTTTTCAGGATTGCCGGATATTTCATTTTTACTGGATTTCTTACCTGGATCCCCCAGTCGTCCAGATGGTTTTTATTTTCCCTTAGTGCTCTTGCCATTTCCTGGTTAGAGAAGGTTACTTCTATAGCCTCATTCTTATCACCGGACTCCGGGGCAAGGAATGCCACTCTATCAGTGTCTGAGGTTTTTATGTTCTCCAGTCCTGGCATGATTGAACAAAGCCTCAAAATTTTTCTTCTGTTGAGAATATCCCACTTCCCTTGCGAGGTATAGCTAGGATATAACCTCAGCTTTAGAATTTGGAGGGATTCGTGCCAGTCTGAAGTGGAGGATATATCATGAGGGCATACAACCAAGCCGTCCTGGTTTGCTGTAGTCTTTGGTGTAATGTTCCTCCTGGGGTTCAAAGCTTCCCATGACTGCATTTTCCGTGCCTTACTGCTCCAGGTCAACGCTCCTATTTCTCTTAAGCAAGGGGGAGAGTCATTGCTACTTGTTCTGCGGATTATGGTTTCCTTGTCGTCGGAGCTTAAGGCCATCATAGCTCTTTGATGTGTTTGGGTTGAAATTTCTTTGACGACTGCTTGCGGTTTGTGATCGTGTCCATTTGGTGGACAGGTTGTAGTTGTTTCTTGATAGGTGTTATGGGCAAATGGTTTGTAATTGTGTCCATTTGTTGGACAGGATGTAGTTGTTTCTTGATAGGTGTTGTGAGCGATTGTGCTGTCAACTTCGATTCCTGTTTTTTGGTGTTTCCGTTTGTGCGGATCGCCTTTAGACATCCCAAAGCTTTTGTCAGATTTATGAGTTTTTCCTTCAGGCACCCTTGCTTGTGAGATATCATCAGGGCTGAGTTTGTGGGGTTCTTTGGTCTTATACCATTCGTCTCCAACAGATGATCCTTCTTCGTGCACCTGTGTTGTTGGACGTAGATGTTGTTCTTTCATATTTTGCTTTGCGGCCAAGCTACCTGGGCTTTGTGTAGGGGCATGACCATTTGTTGTATCCCTTAGTGTTCGGCCCTGAAGCCCTTTTTCCTGTGCCTTATGGGATCGATTTGAGGGGGAATCCGTGGATCCGATGTTTGCCTTTATGTCGGTCTGGAGCCATTGCGTTAGAAGTCCATCTTTGGTGTGTTTTCCCTTGATGGATTTGTTTAGTTTTCTTAATTTTTTCTTATTTTTCCTTGATAGGGGCTGCAGTGCCGTAGGACCGATTATCGCTTCTTGGCTCATTGTTTGTTGAAGGCGGGTTCCTTTTTGGTGCTTTGTATCGTTTTTGGGATCCAAAGCTGTGTTTTTATCTATCAGTTTCAATTTGTCACTCTCCTCATGCCGATCCATTATCTTTGGTCTCTCTCTCCGGCCCATCTTGAGTATCATTGGCCATTGCCACTGGGTTTATATCCAATGTATGATTTTCTGTACCTTTTGATTTGTATATACATACTCCAGTTTTCCTAAGGGGCACAGTATCCCTGTTATATGGGATAGGCGATAAAGGATGGTGTAGATTTATGATTTTATCTTTTCCCTCTTGATTGCGGCACGTATTTGGTCTTTGTGGCCATCTTGCTGCCTCTGTTTTGAGGTCGTTCAGTAGGGAGCTCATTATTTCGGGGAGCGTTTCCAGTTTCTGTAGTATGGGGCTACATCCACAACCTGTTAATGCACATCCTTGACATGGGGCAGGAATGGACTGCTTGAATGAGGGATTTCATTTCTGAGAAATTAGACAGGCATAAAGTTGCGAGAATTAACAAAAAATTATTTGAAAGAACAAATTCAACAGAAGGGTGCACAGAAGGGGTTGGGAGCAGAAAAGAATGTTGGAATAATTGTCGATAGGCATGAATGATGGAAGGGAGAAAATAAAAGGAAACTTCTTTATAAACACTTGAAAAATCATCACCCCCTCATTATGTCCGGAACACAAAAGAATGTAAACTAATTACCATTGATATGTACAATTTTTGAAAACACTGGAAAACACTTTAAAATACTCCATCAGAATCTACAACAAATTGAAACAGGAAAGCCTATATTAATTACAGATGTTGTGCTTTTATAGAACAAAATGCAGTGGTATAGAACCCCATATTTTGCAGAGAGCCATGGAATATGGAAGATATTTAATGGATCTCTATGAAATACAGATTTCATCATAATGACAATCCCCAAATTATTTTGAAGACCTTTATCATTGTATGGGATCGTAAGATTATGTGGCATGCAGTAACAAATTATGCGGCAAGGGTATCTAAATTATTTAGTAAAAAACACAAATTACGTTACACATTCTGTCAGCATTATTTTTATCCATTTGTGATAGAAATGACATTTTTGGTGAAATCTGCAAGTTCTGCAAATTATCTGGCAAATTAAGTGGCAAACTGCATTAAATCCATAACTATGCAGTAAACGTTGAAATCACAGAATCACCTAAATCCACTGGCAAACACTTGCAGCACTGCAGGGAAAGGATTACACAAAAATATACCCAAAATGTGCTTGGGGTCTTTTATGGGCCTATGCACCATCAGTCCAGCAGTAACGCAGTCATGGCTGGCATGACTCGTGGGTGGGGGGGCCGGGGGTCGCACAGGGAAGGGGTTGCACGGGAAGGGGGTCGCGCGGGGGTTAATTTTAAATAAAAAATTAAAACATAACTTCGCCAGCCAGGTCAAGTCCTGCGTCGCGTTGTCTCTGCTCCGAGTCCTCGCAGGAAGCAGGCAGCTTCCCTCCCCTCCCCTAAGCCAATCACAATGCTGCAATGGCAGCGTTGTGATTGGCTGGGACGCCATCCAAACAGGCGTGTATGGGGAGGCCATTTTCTCCATGTAGGCTGCATGCAGCCTACATGGAGAAAAGGGAGAGTGCGTATGACTGGTTCGATCGGCCCTGGGGCCAACCAAATAGTCAGCGCCCACAACACTGGGCAAGCCACTCCTCGCCTGCCCTGGAGCACGACCGCCCACCTGCCCACCCCCAACCAAGCCCTTCTGCTTTCTCGAAGTGCGAGAAGCAGAAACATAAAATGGTATTTATAATACCATTTTATGTTTCTGCTTCTCGCACTTTGAGAAAGCAGTGGGGCGACGCTCCTCCGTCCACATGGAGGAGCCGCCCCTGCAGAAACGACAATGTAAAAAATCAACCAAGAAAAAAAATAATAACAGCTCAGCAACATAGAAACTGACAATAAATGTTTACAATTAACTTAAAATGCCCAAATACAAATTTCCCTAAGCAACAATTACCCCAAACAAATACTTACACACACACACACACTAAATTGTGGGCAAGCAGATGGGGAAGAAGGTGGCTGAGAACAAAGGAAAAGGTTTGGGTATATGGGCATGGACACCTTGAGCCTCCTCACCCCTGCCGCTGACAGTCACATGCCAACAAAATATAACCAAACTGTAGCATGACATTAAGGCCATCCACAAGACCCTGGAATAGCTCTTGCACAGCACCAATGAAAATTTGAAAAACCCATTAAAAATGTTATCAACGGCCTCTAGCAGACTAGACTCCAAACAGTAAAATACCAAAGATTAGTCATAAAACTAGAAGAAATCTCAAGGAAAAGCGAGAAAATTGTATACGACCCAACCCGCCACCATCATAACTGGACCATATCTGTTACACTCTTGTCCCTTAATCCCCATATGAGCCTGCCCGCCACCACATGGCCAAAACGGTCCATCCACAATCAATATACAAAATAAAAAACATTTAAAAATATACAAAATTCAAACCAAAATAAATAGTGGTGGCTGCCTTCCTCAAACATCAAATATTAAGCAAAGTACTGCACTGAATGTATTAGATTTTTTTGGTTTTCCTAACAAAATACTAAATTAGCAAGGATGAATGACGGAGCAAAGACTGCACATAAAGAAAAAATTATTCTTTCTCACCAGAATCTAAATCCAAAATAACTACAGGGTCAAAATAGAACGGGGGATCAGGACATGAGGAGCAAGTTGATGCTATTCTCTCACTTTCTATTGAACTTCACTTTTTGAAAAATAAATAAACAAAAAGATGTTTTCGCACAACAAATTTACCAGAATTATCTGCATCGGTAGAAATTCAACACAAAATTAATTTCAAGTTGATTATTGGTTTTGATGTTAAAATCAACAGCTACTTGTAGTCAGTAAAGCCTTCTAGCAATGTTCCTTTGTCACCATGATACCTTTTTACTGAACTAAAACTGATTCATGCATAAGGACGTAATGTCGGGCTTTACACCTCACATCCATACCATGAAATTATGGAAATTATGGAAGATTTCACCCAGTCTTAATGCTCAGGCATTACACCTCACTCACTGTGACGTAGGACTCACGCTGCCCTGAACGGATGAGTCTCTACAGGCCTGAAACAGGTATTGATGTCCTTGAGTATCCGTTCAGCCCCTATGTGGGCTTGCAGTTTGCGCAGCACGCTTCACCATCTATGTTTGTGCTGGGGTAACGATGATTGCTTACAACTCGCCTCTTTAATGGCGCCGATGAGCTTTAAAAGATAGAATGGAATGAGGCATTGAATAGTAACCAGTAGCTGAAGTTTATTCAATAATTCATTCCACTATGTTTTATGCTGTGCAAGTGAAAATCCCTTGTAGTATCCATCAGCTCCAGTCAAACGATTCCAAACTACAAACCCAGCGTGTAAGTAGTCTGATACGATACAGTTGAACAAAACTGGAGAAGGACTGGTGACTTTCATGGCTATGATTCTTCCAGGCAGGGAAGGCAATTTGCATGCAAAAATTAGTCCATGGCAAATTTCGTAAGCAATAAATTATTCTCTGGGAGCTCCTCGTTTAAGTGCACAAATGTACAATGATAACTTGGATTCAACCCAACGAATTGTGCTTTATTACTTTCTTGATACATTTCCCGAAAATCGTCTCAGCTGCTCTTCACTTTGGAGAAAATGATTATTTAAAACGTTTTAGTCATTTTGATCTGCCTGAACAAAAAGGCATTGCAAGTGATTTCATTTGCAAATGAGTGGTATTGGGAATAGTTCATAAAATGCTAAATTAAATTTCAGTTGTGTCTTGTTTTCTGAATATCAAGTTAAAAGCCACGTGAACACGTTGTCTGCTTTATCAAAATAATAATAACATTTGTGTTAACAGAAAAAGCAAAGAGAGATTCCCCACAAGTCCGGCTCAGTACTGAATCTGAAAACGCTCCCTGACTGTGAAATCCAATATTTTCAGCAACTTGTAGCAGGGTTTTGTCAACTGTGTGATGTGGGAGATCACATTGTCATACACTTTATTCCTGATTCATGAGATACTCTTCTCTCATTATTTCTAATACCATTCCTGTATAATACGTTGCTGCAATTTATATTAAGAACTTTGCAGATCACCAGAAACCAAAATCGGTCCAAGTCATGTATTGAGCCGTTCTTGGCAACATTTTATAATCTATCGAGTCTAAGGTTTGCATGAAAGAAGCTCTTTTTGAAAAATCAAAGCGTCTGAAATTCATAGAAGGCAGCTGGAGACCATACAAGAGGGATGTCAAAGGCAAGAAGGGTATGCAATGCATTGATGAATTGACCTTAGCAAAGACCATAAAAAATCTTCGCATGATCTTGGTGGCACCATGGGACTTCAAAGTTGCCCATGTAATGTTAGGCAGAGTGCTGATAAATGTAAGTGAACGATCACAGTTTAAAATGTTTAAACTGCTATGTAACATTTTCTTGGGTGATGCGTGCCATTGACCTACTCAAACCTTGGTGCAATATTCAACTCAAAATATTTATTTTACGCTTCAATTCAGCCTATTTATAATCCGTAAGCTAATTTAAACTTTTGTTCTGCAAATTTAAGAATGCACATTTTTGATGAGAAGGTGGTTACACTCGTATTCTATTTGCGGTCCACTTTCCTCTCATGTAGGTGGCAGACAGCAGGCCCAGTAAAGAGTAGGGGCTTTGATGAGCTTGCACTCTGCTGAAGTGAGTGCAGCGCAGTAAGAAGTACCACACTAGCATCATCCGCACCCAGTGGTGGGAATTGCACCACTCTGCTGACATCATCTACTGGGAACAAGACCTAATTGACCTGCCCAGCACTGAGGTGACAGTGGCATACCCCTTGCCGAGCTTGAGATCCACCTGAGGATGTGGCACAGCAAATAAAATGCAAGTGTCACCACCTGCACCTCAACAAAAATGTAGCGGCATGTCACACCAGACAGGCAGAGAAAACATTTAAAATAAATAAATTAAATAAAAGCACAAGGAAAATTGAGAAATTGAAATAAAAATCAAATAGGAAAGATGGGAAGGAAAAGTGTTATGCTTGAGTGGGATGGAAGAGAATAAGGTAGGCAGAAGGAGGCTGGAGTCTGGAGTGCCATGCTCTAATCAAAGCGGCCACTCACATGCATTGCAGCACATACAATTTCACATTGTATTTTTAGCAAGAAATGTATGCTCACATCCATTTTGGACACCACGTGCCGCAAAACGTATTTTGTTTGATTACACATATTTTCTGGGAACTTTTGCTTAAGTTCCTTAAATGAAACATGCACATTTCGCTTGTGCCTATTGGACATACACCTTCTAGACAGATGTACTCACTTAGACAGCACTCAGAAAATATCACTTTGCCTTTCTAAATCCAGATTCCAGACATTGTCCTAGAATCTTTCAGCATGTAATGATATTCTCAGTCTAATGAAGATGTTGTGTCTCTTCTTAACTGCTCAGTGGCAATTCTTCCCTAAATGTGGTACTTTTTCTATTGCAGCTTCGTTTTAGATAGTTTTAAGCATTTTGGAAATGTGTTAGAAGAGTGTTGCTAAATAGCAACAATGTGAACACAATCAGTGTTTGGAAATCAGCACGTTTGCAGTGTCCCCCCACTTTTTGCCCCATTTGAGACCCCTGGATGCTGGTTTTTCTGACTGTGAGAGTGCCAGGGACTCTGCTGGGCAGGCCCAGTGCCAATGCTATGTTGAAAACGCCCAATGTTAGGTTGAAACACACATTGAAAACACACACACACAAGGGTACTCTATATATTAGGGTACACTTATAACTGGCAAGTCCCTAGTACATAATAGGGCAGGGGGATTAAAACTACTTTTAAATCCCTAGTACATAATAGGGCATGGCAGTTTAGAGGCCAGTAGCCGTTTCTGCACTTGCATGTGTGCACTGTTGAGAGCCTGTGGTCATTTTAAAAGCAGCCCTGTGTTGCAGCACTGCTTTTAAATGTAAATTGTGCCCAAACTCAACTTTGGTGGTAGGGACACTTAAAAAGTGATACACTACAATATTTTGGCATATTATGTACCACCAGGGTCTCCCCTAGGTGTCCCAGGGGTGGGGGTCATGTACCTATAAGGAGGGCCCTTATAAAAATGTTTTACATGCCCTGGGGATAGAGAAATTGCACATTTCATTTTCCGCATTGTAGTAAAGTGCTTCCAAAAATCGACCTTTCTGCTAGGAGCACTGTGGATTGAGGATCTACACTAGTTTTGCATATTCAGGACCCCTAACATCTCCCCAAGGTGTCCCAGGGGTGGGGGGTCATGTAGCTATAAGCAAGGTCCTTATAAAAAATGTTTTATAGGCTCTGGTATTGGAGAAATTGCACATTACATTTTCCCCATTGTGGATCCCCAGCCACATAGAATAACATTGCAATAGTTTATGAAGGCATAACTATTGTTGAGGATCAAAGAAAATATCATTCAAGAACTTAGGAGAATGGTATTGATAAATCCATCAATACCCTATTGTTGAATTTATCCTAAAATATACAGAAAAGAAGTGATGCATTTTTTGTCTGATGTCCAAAATTCAGCCTTCTAGTTGTCGTCCCTGATTGGTCAGATTTACCAGGATTAGCCAGGCTGCTGTGATGAAGTGATAAGTGGCTCACCCTGAAGAGAGATTATCTGTTGGAGAGAGCTCTGCTACACAGAAATGCCAGAGCAGGGTGTAGGGGTCGTAGAGCATGATCTTCAAAGGAGAGATAGGACAGGCAGGGAAGCCAGGTCCATCTACCCCAGCCCTCTGACCGAGCCAGATGGTAGGTGTAGGAAAGTAGGATCTGCGTCTTATGGTTACCCGCACTTTTTGCTTGATGTCTCACTGTTTTTGACTAGTCTGACTGGGATCCTGCTAATTAGGACCCCAGTCTATCTGCTTTCTCCCTTAAATTGACATACATGTACTTTGGTACACTCCAGATTGGATACTGGGGTACCCTTATAAGTCCCTAGTATATGGTACCCATGTACCCAGGGCATAGGTACTCCAGAGCCCTCCCATGAGAGGCCATGCAAAATGGAACTCCAGGTCTGTTACAGCAGCCTGTGTAAGATGGTGCTTGCACCACTTACTTTAGATATAGGTTCATTATATCTATAGGTCACTACACTTAAAACTTATAAGTCACCCCTATAGCAGGCCTTATCAATCCTGAAGGCAGGGTGCTGGGTTTTTAGTGAGAGGGTGCCCCTGCATGAGCAGAGGCCCTTTGCAGCCTTCGGAGACCATTCTCCCGGGTTCTCTGTGACTCAGCCGGACATATAGGTAGAGGTGCATTATAACCTCGCGGTAAATGCTATTTCGAAAACGGCTGCATAGAAACATATCGTGTTTGGTATCAAACACCTTGGAATCATACCTCCACGGAGGTATGATTCCACCCTTCAGAAGCGAGCTTCGTGGGGTCACTGGTCTAACCGGTGCCAGCCTTCTCGACCCGGACAGCACAAAATGGATGCTGCCGACCAGAGACACATTTCTGCCCTCCTGCTGCTGAGCCAAGCTCGAGCAGAGGAAGGCAGCACAATAAGCATCCTGTCACAGGGAGGTGTGGCCACCTCCCAGACAGGATTTAGTGTATTCTGAGAGTGCCTGAAAGTCTGCATCTGGGGCACATTTGGTGTCCCTGTGCATAGTGCAGCTCAAACCAGTTCTGGGAGCCATTGGCTCCTGCTCTGGCGCGAAACTGGACAAAGGACATGGTTGTAACCACCCCTCTGTCCTGGCCCTCCCCTACGAGGTTCCCCTGAATCTGTCCAACTCTCTCCTGTGGGTACAAAAGGGCTTACCTGGCTGTAAGACTTTATATTTTACGTGGACAAGATCCTACAAGAAGAAACCACTGACCTTCGACCGTCTGGACACTCTGGACCTTGCTGGACCTTGACTGGGCTCGACTTTGTCCCCCTTTCTGTCCAAAGCTTGGTTCGTGCCTGTGCTCCATACAGGCTCTGTGCAGGACCTGTGGTGCACCAAAAGACAACCGAAGAATCTCCCTTGGAGTGAAGGAGTCACTCCCCTGCTTCGCAGGCACCTAAGCGCAACTGACCGGTCTGCTGCTCCTGAGCTCCTGCAAACTCTGAAGATTTCAGCAGCACAGGACATGGGTTTCCGAAGGTTCCTAAGGTTGATCTGCCCTCTCACTGAGTTTGAGGCCAGTATCCCTCGTGGGGACTGCGTGACCCGAACCCCTGTGCACCGCGTCCATTTGCAAGTGCATATGCTTGTTGGCGATTCCCGAGCTTGTGCATTGGACTTCGGGTTGTCCTGATCCTGAGCAGTATTTGCACCAAAGAACTTCAGCCTCCTCACACCAAGTGCTCCGAGGGCTGGTACTTTGCAATCTTGCTCGAGGTCCTCTCACGACTCCTGGTCATTCGGCCTGTGTGTCCTCCTGAGGGTCATCCTGATTTCTGTTGGGCTTTCCTGGTTGCTCCAGATGTTCCCTGATTCCCCATTACTTGGTGAGTCCCCTGGACCTTGCTGGTCCACACCGTAACCTGCTTGACCTTCCTGCGTGGGTTGCTTTTGCCAAGGCTTGTTGGTGCTCCAGCCGGACACCGACCCCTCAGCACTTGACATCCTTCGTGGGACAGCTCACCTCCGGCTCTTGGTTGTCCTCGACGGCTCCTGGTCCTCGTGGCTGCAGAGTCAAGCATCCCTTCTTCGCACCTGAAGCACCCGACATCGGTGGGCATTCGTCTACCGAGCCTGTAAATTAAAAATAAAAATAAAATATATATATAATAAATTAAAATATTAAAATATTTTTATTTTTTTTAAACTACATTTTACACTACATTAACTGCAACAGTAGGTAAAATATTGGATAGCGGAGGGGATACAATTAATATTCCCACTCCAGGGAGTGCAACAGTAGGGAAAGTGTTGGATAGCGGAGGGGAATAATTTACTATTCCCACTCCAACGAGTGCAACAGTAGGGAAAGTGTTGGATAGCGAAGGGGAATAATTTACTATTCCCACTCCAGCAAGTACAACAGTAGGGAAAGTTGTGGATAGCGGAGAGGAATAATTTACCATTCCCACTCCAGAGAGTGCAACAGTAGGGAAAGTGTTGGATAGCGTAGGGGTAAAAATTACTATTCCCACTCCAGGGATAGCAACAGTAGGGAAAGTGTTGGATAGCAGAGGGGATAAAAATACTATTTCCACTCCAGCGAGGGCAACAGTAGGGAAAGTGTTGGATAGCAGAGGGGATAAAATTACTATTTCCACTCCAGCGAGTGCAACAGTAGGGAAAGTGTTGGATAGCGAAGGAGTAAAAATTACAATTCCCACTCCAGGGAGTGCAACAGTAAGGAAAGTGTTGGATAGCGGAGGGGAATAATTTACTATTGCCACTCTAACGAGTGCAACAGTAGCAAAAGTGTTGGATAGCGGAGGGGAATAATTTACTATTCCCACTCCAGAGAGTGCAACAGTAGGGAAAGTGTTGGATAGCGGAGGGGAATAATTTACTATTCCCCCTCCAGCAAGTACAACAGTAGGGAAAGTGTTGGATAGCGGAGAGGAATAATTTACTATTCCCAATCCAGGGAGTGCAACATTAGGGAAAGGGTTGGATAGTGTAGGGGTAAAAATTACTATTCCCACTCCAGGGATAGCAACAGTAGGGAAAGTGTTGGATAGCGTAGGGGTAAAAATTACTATTCCCACTCCAGGGAGTGCAACAGTAGGGAAAGTGTTGGATAGCGTAGTGGTAAATATTACTATTCCCACTCCAGGGTGTGCAACAGTAGGGAAAGTGTTGGATAGCGTAGGGGTAAAAATTACTATTCCCACTCCAGCGAGTGCAACAGTAGGGAAAGTGTTGGATAGCGGAGGGGATAAAATTACTATTCCCACTCCAGCGAGTGCAACAGTAGGGAAAGTGTTGGATAGCTTAGGGGTAAAAATTACTATTCCCACTCCAGGGAGTGCAACAGGAGGGAAAGTGTTGGATAGCGGAGGGGTAAAAATTACTATTCCCACTCCAGCAAATTAATTAACATTAATTAACAAACAATTAATTAATTAAAAATAATTTAGTTCCCACCATATTCCCCTATAAATGACACTACCAATGTCGTAAAACATGATACAATTAACATAATTAATTAACAATTAATTACTCAATAACAATTAACAAGCAAAATAAAAACAAATTATTAAATTAATTCACACAATTAACACTATAAAACAACATTAAATAAATATATAAAAAATATTTAAAAATTTATTAAAATAACCCACTCCTAAAAAAATGACACAATTAACACAATTAACAATTAATTAAGAAATATTAATAACCAATCAATAACTAATTAATAATAAAATATTTACAATTAACAATATAAAATATTAAATACATACATATTAATTAATGAGGAATATTAATTAATTTATTATAATGAAATTACTTTCCACCCTACTCCCCTATAAACCCACAACCCGCTCCTAAAAACAATGACACAATTAACATAACTAACAATTCATTATTAATAATTAACAAACAATTAATAACTAATTAATAATAAATTAATTACCACAATTAACAATATAAAATATTAAATACATAAATATTAATTAATAAAAATATTAATTAATTATTTATAATTAAATTACTTCCCACCCTATTCCCCTATAAACCCACAACCCGCTACGGAACTAAAATTCAAAATGTAATTAAAAAAAAAAAATAACTTCTAAAAATTATTAATAAATGTATTATAATTAAATTACTTCCCACCCTATTCCCCTATAAACCCATAACCCGCTACGGAACTAAAACGCAAAATATACTTACAAAAAATGTAATAACTTCTAAAAATTAAACACGTATTAAAAAACAAATGCAATACTTACATAAAAAAATAGAACACATACATTTAAAATACACACTAAAATACATAACACTAACTAAAACAACAATATTTTTAACAACAATATTGTTGCAAACGATATTAATGATTTCGATATTTTTAAAAGCGATATTACTTACCTTCAACTCGATATTCTTGACAACGATATTCTGACAGTCGATATTTTTGTATTACGATATTTTGCACTCGATATTAGCGCAAGTCGACATTTCCAACTTGATATTATGTAGGTTTACCAAACGTGTAACCGCAACTTCCGCACAGAATTGTACAGAGCCCGCGGTCGTGTTCCCACACTGCACCCGGCCTCCATGGGGTCCCTGTTTACTCACCTTGGGTGGTTCCTTGGGGTCCCAGCGATTCTACGTGCTCCAGACCTTGTCTTGATCTCAGTCGTGACTGTTATACCACTATTTTAGTATATGGTTTGGTCTCCCCCTGGAACCCACTGTGTATTGTGCTACTTACAACTGTTCTATTGATCTCATATTGTGTGCTTTGTGTTCTATCCTCGTGTAGAGGATATTAGAGAGTGTTATATTAATAAATACATATTTTTATATATCTATTGTGTGGTTCTCCTTCATTTAGTCATTCAGGAGGTGATATTCTGGTAAAACAAGCTGCTTTACATTCCTTCAGGATTAAGCCTGAAGGCTGCTCTCCAAAGCTACTACTTTCTAAAGGTTATCTTTGACCTCATACATCATAAGGGTCGTTTGGACTGGTGCAAGGTGCCCACTTTAATTAGTGGACAGCATATAGCAGGCCAATTTCTCACAGTAGGCTTAAGGTAGGAATTTGCAGATGGTAGGGCTGAGGAGAGCTATGGACATGAGCCATACTGGAGGTTGGTTTAACTAGTTCTTGCTCCTCTGCTGAGAATTCAGCGGTACTGAATTTTGGAGAAATAGTGCTATCTGGGAGAAGAATATGCTACACTTTAGAGGAGGTGGTCACACTCTAAGGTGTTGCACTGCATCTCATTGGATACAAGTGCTCTCCTGCTTGTCCCCCGAGAACACTGAATAAATATGTCAGAGGTGCAGAACCTCTCACAGCTCTGCTGCTTGAAACTAAGCACAGAAGAAGAAGGATTGCCAAGCTGGAAACTTGATGTGCACCAGCAGGCCTTGCATTCTGACTGACTGTGCCTGCAGCACAGTCGCGGTCCGTGTAGGAGTGCTGGCCGGGCGGTGACGTGGGGCGGGGGAGGGGCAGGGTGGGGGGTAGCAAAGTACGGATTACGGACCAATACAGGTAAGTAGACATCTAAATCAATAAAACGAATTTTGTTGTGAGCGCTGCATCGCCAAATGCAATGCAGTGCGCGCAACGAAATTCGTTTCATTGATTTAAATGTTTACTTACCTGTATTGGTCCGTAATCCGTACTTTGCTACCCCCACCCTGCCCCTCCCCCGGCCCACGTCACCGCCCGGCCGGCACTACTACACGGACCGCGACTGCTGCAGCATTATCTGGAACTACATCCCTTTGGATGTACCTTGCTTCAAGGGGAATAAAGAGTGGACTGCCTGCAAGATACAGGTTAACAGAGCTCACCTGCATCAACTCCACCAAGAGTTCCCTGCCTGGAGTTCATCCAGTGCACTCCTAAGGGTTTTGGTCAGGTGCATTTTGGGGATTGTGGTCCCAAGCTTTCCAGGACCATCTTGGAGCTTCCAGACTCTTGGGTTGTGTTTTGGACCCTTTAGACAATCAAGAGGAACTTCGGGAATAAGTTCCAGAAGTTTGGAGCAACTTTGGGAAAAAACTCCATGAGGTGACTAAGTTCTAGAAAGTGTTTATTCTTTAAAAAATCATATCACTGGTTCCCTACATTGGATTCTTGTTGTTTTGGTGTCATTTTAAAGATAAACATATTTTCTATTTTTATAAATTGGTGTGGGATTTTTATTGTGTGTTGTGTCGTAATTGTTTATTGAATTGTTGTTTTTAAATGCTTTACATACCTGTCTCTTAAGTTGATCCTGCCTGCTCGCAGCCAACCTACCCAGGGTTGAGCATGGGAATAATTTATTGAGACCAATACTGAACCCGACATGGGTTAGTGGCCTTATTGCCAGTGGTAAATGCATATTTACCACTACTGATAACCCACTTTCCAACAATCAGACTGGACCTAAAAGTGTTGTGCCAAATAGTATGCAAAACACAAACCTTAACTTAAGGAGCAATGAGTTTTCATCCAGCATCAGTGGTGGCTGGTGAACTTTCAAAATGATGGGACATAAATGCCTACCTTGGCTTTAACAGAGTGAGGAAAGCAAGAAAACCAAGTTCCCCTCGACGGGTTGAGGCCCCCCTCCACACCCAAAATGCTGAAATGTGGCTCCAAATGACATATTTGTAGCACAATATCCACACAAATTGGTTTAAAATCCAAAGATTCTGAAAAGGCACTAAGGAGATATTACAATACTTTCATGGTGTGACAGCAAAGCCCTACACTCCTTAGGACGGTTTGTGGTTTGCCATCCCAAGAAAACTTTACAAAAATGGTGGCAAGGCATTGTGTTTTCAGCACAGTTTCTCTATGTATTAGATTTCTGAAGAGTATTCTGGTGCCACTACCATCTTTGATCATAACTTACCTTGTACTGCTGCAAGTATGATCAAATGAGAACCATACTATTAAATCGAGGTGGGTAAGTCAACAAACTAATATGGGTAGCCAATGCGGAGCTGAGCCAATCCTCTGACTTGGCTCTAAGAGCCTGTGCACAGCCATGAAACTGTTTGGCATGTAAATCTGCAAGAAACATCATGTAAGAATATGATAATGTCTCTTCAAAGCTCGTGGAGCCTTTGCATTATTATGTCAAGGTTCCACGTGCACAACTGTTTCTTTAGAACACGGTCGGTTTGAGTTTGCTGTGTGCCACCAGCAGTTCACCGCAGCATAACTGGAAATAAATCTTCTCAATTCCTTACTTTGTGTCTGTCTTCCTGGGTCATGATAGACTTATTCACTGGCGATGAGCGTTCCACGAACTGCTGACATGGACTGACGCATCCTGGATGAAGAAACTAATCTTCAAAGCAGCAGTGGGTCATGGTTGGTTGTATGCAGTGTATAGAGGTGTTCGTTTGTGACGTGGCACACAGCAACGTTTGTTCATGCACTTTAGAAAGCTACAGATATTGTGGAGATAAAAATGATATTTGTGGCCGAGACGTGAACCGTGACGTGAATGCAGTGGAACGCATAGCTTGAAATGCACTTCAGAGTTAACTCTCCGCACATGTAGTGAAGTCAAAGATGTTCAATAGCTAACATCATCATGTTGACACTTGGTGGCCATTTTGAAAGAAGAACAAGCAGACGGCGTCAAAAGGTTAGCGCTCTAGCTCGTTGGTCCCCAAGTGTTTCAAGAATTCTTCAGGCATTGTGTAGAGGTAAACGCTCTTCCTCACGCGTACCTCGCTCAGTATAGAGAAGCAAACAGGTGTTCATCAACGCTACCAGCAACGATCTGAAAGGTACTGAATTTACCGAGTCTACAAGTATTTGTGCTGGTGTGTTTGCTGACTCACACAGCAATCTTTTGACAAGCAGGCATTGTTAAATCCTGGAGTATGTGTGTCAATTCGTTGATACGCACAGCAACAAATCTGGTATTTGACAACTGTATTGTTGTCTGCAACTGAGGTAAAACTGCATGGGAAAAACTATTTTTGAAGCGCATTTTCACATTAATGCGCACAGCATGGTGGAGATGTAATTTTGAATTTTTAAAATATTTTTAGTTTTCTCATTTTCTTTCTTTTCTCTACTCTAATATTATTTCCCATCTAAATTTGGTTGTGGGGTGTCTCCAGCTTCTTTCAATCAAACAAGAGACTTATTGTTGGTTGTTACTGTCAAAGGGTGCAGTGGTAACAAGTATTCCTGCATTGTGGGTGTGTTTTCTTGACAACATTACTATTAATTTTAAGTATTCCGTGATCTAAATAATATATGTGCTCAATATGCAGGCTGTGAATCCTCTACCTCCTTTTCTTCAAACACTGGGTGAACTACTTGTAGCTTGGGAACAATGGTGTGATGCCTTTGAGACATTTTTGGGTGCTCTTGGGGCATTAAATTTTCACCCAGAAAGGAAGAAGTATTTGCTATTGCATTCTTTAGGGTTTGAGGGTAGAGCCATTTTGAAGCATCTCCCTGATTTGAGGATTGAGGAAGGCGAAATGGAGTTGGAAGAATTTCAGGAGACTGTTAAAAGACTACAAGAAAGATTCAATAAACAACCAAGCATAGTAGTAGTCCGGTACAAAATCTTTAAGAGGGTCCAGAATTCTGGCGAAGATGTTGATACATACATCATGGCACTGGAAGACCAGCGGCTGATTGTCAATTTGAAACTTTTGCGGATCAGTTGCTGAGAGATCAATTCATTGAACATTGCAGTGATAAAACTATCAGCAAAAAGTGTTTTCCATGGGAAACCCATCGCTAGAACTTACCATCAAAACTGCCAAAAGTATTGAGTTATCACAACTTCTGCAAAGGAACTGGAGGGCAAGAGTCCTGAACCAGTTGCAGTAGTCAAATCTAATATAAGTAAGGTTACTGGAGAAGTCAAGCAAGGTGAAAGGCCTAGATCATTTTTTCGTATCAGGAAGTATGTTTTCGTTAGTGGAAAGCGCATGCATGCAAAGGGGGAAGACAATGTCCAGCTAAAAATGTTGTGTGTAGAATGTAATGAGCTGGGACATTTTGCTAAAGTGTGCCAAAGTCAGAAATATAAGAGAGCTTCTTCGGTCAAGTGTGTTACAGATGAGTGAGTTTTTGATGATGAAGAGAGCATTGAGAAAGATTTGAGAGACATGGTCCTAATTGTTAAAAGTGAGGATATATGTGTTGATCCTTATGTTGAAATTATGGTGGGTGACAAGCTCTTAAATCTATTAGTTGATTCTGGAGCACGTATATCGATGATTACTCAAGCCCTATTTGACAAAGTTTGGCAAAATAGACCTTTGTTACCATCAGATCAAAAGGCTGTATCATATGAAGGATGCAGTATTGACTTGCGTGGATACATAGAAGATGTGCTGGAATTTAAAGGCCGTAGAATTGCAGGAAAAATCTATGTTGCACACAAGGGGGTAGATATGTTGGGCTGGTTTCACCAGGGTCTATTTGGAATGATTCTGAAACCTGGCACGAGTGAACAGATGATGGCCATTAGGGATGATCTTGATCTAAAAAAAACATGATTAATTACCTGCATGTGTTCTCTGGAGAATTGGGCAAAATTAAACATTTTAAACACAAAATTGTAGTGAAAGATGGAACGAGGCCTGTCAAAATCAAATTTAGAAATTTGCCCTTTAGTATTCGTGCAGATTTAGAGAAAGCGATGGACACATTATGTAAGAGAGGGATTATTGAACCAGTGGATTCCTCATTGTGGTTGTGACCTTTGGTGATAGCACGCAAGCACAATGGAGAGTTGAGAGTATGTGTTGACCTTCAGTGTTTAAATAAAGAGATTTGGGTTGATGCACATCCATCACCCAGCATCCCAGAGTTATTGGCAGAATTGAAATAGGCTAACTAGATTTTGCGTCAGTGTACTACCCAGTGGAGATGGAGGTGGAATCGAGATATCTGACAGCATTCATGTCTCCTTTTGGGACATATCAATATTGTCATATGCTGTTTGGGCTGGCCTCGTTGGCCTTTGTTTTTGAAAGGGTGATGGCCAAACATGCTCAAAGGGGTGCAAGGTATTTCCATTTTTCAAGATGATATCTTAATTCTTGCACCAGATTGACCATCTCATGATAAAATATTGGATGAGGTATTGAGAAGATTTGAGAACAATAATGTTGTACTCAGGAGGGACAAATGTGTTTTCCTAACTGACAACATTGAGTATTTAGGACAAAGTGTTACAAGTAAAGGTTGTTAGACCTGGCTTGTACAGCGGGTTTATCCAAAGACTTTTTGCTTTTTGGCCTCCTGTTTTTTTACCCTGTTTTTGTTGGTTTTAGGACTCTGGGCACTTTACCACTGCTGATCAGTGTTAAAGTGCATATGCTCTCCCTGTAAATTGTGTTTATAGATTGGTGATTCCATGATTGGCATATTTGATTTACTGGTAAGTCCCTAGTACAGTGCACTGTGTGTGCCCAGGGCCTGTAAATCAAATGCTGCTAGTGCTCTCCATGCCACTAGAGTCAAGCTATCCTGGCTGATGAGGGATGAAACCCTGAAACCGGTCCTAGGATGCTTGTTTCCAATCCAGGAGGGACCAAGCCTGGCAGTTCAGGCTGGACTGTTCCCATTGGGTGCAGGGTCAAGACTGATTTGCATATGGCTGGGTTCAAACTGGAATGGCATGGTGAGCAAAAAAACGATGGATTTAGACCCAGATCTCTGAACTGGGGTGAATGTATGATATTGTTCTGCATTCTGTCCATCAATTGTTCTTTTTGGACTTGTCACCCCGAGTGGGACGGGTATGCCCAGACATGGGTCCCGGGCTCTCCATACCACTGGAGTCAAGCTATCCTTGCTGATGAGGGGTGAAACTCTGAAACGGGTCCTAAGATGCTTGTTTCCAGTCCAGGGAGGACCTGGAATGCCAGTTTGGGCTGGATTGTTCCCATTGGGCGCAGGGTCAAGACTGATTTGCATATGGCTGGGTTCAAACTGGAATGGCATGGTGAGAAAAAAAACGATGGATTTAGGCCCAGATCTCTGTACTGGGGTGAGTGTATAACATTGTTCTGCATTCTGTCCATCAATTGTTCTTTTTGCACTTGTCACCCTGAGTGGGACGGGTATGCCCAGACGTGGGTCCCGTGCTCTCAATGCCACTGGAGTCAAGCTATCCTGGCTGATGAGGGGTGAAAACCCAAAACCGGTCCTAGGATGCTTGTTTCCAGTCCAGGGAGGACCTGGCCTGGCAGTTCGGGCTGGACTGTTCCCATTGGGCGCAGAGTCAAGACTGATTTGCATATGGCTGGGTTCAAACTGGAATGGCATGGTGAGCAAAAGAACAATGGATTTAGGACCAGATCTCTTTACTTGGGTGAATATATGACATTTTTCTGCATTTTGTCCATCAATTGTTCTTTTTGCGCTAGTGGGCCTGCAGCCCTGATTGTGCCACCCACATAAGCAGCCTGTAAATGTAACTCAGACTTGCCCCTGCAGTGTCTGTGTGCAGTTTGGTACTGCTATGTCGACCTGGCAAGTGTACCCACTCGCCAGGCCCTAACCTCCCCTTTTCCTACATGTAAGACACCCCTAAGGTAAGCCCAAGGTAGCCCCATGGGCAGGGTGCAGTGTATGTGAAAGGTAAGACATGTACTGAGGTGTGTGACATGTCCTGATAATGAAATACAGTGTATTTCATTTTTCACTATTGAAAGGCTATCTATATCATAGGATGGAATGGGAGTTTATTTATAACATCTTATAAGTATAACTTCCCATTGGGACAAGATAGGAAGATTAAATTTAGTATGCCTGAACTCAGAATATAAAGATGCATCTTTTAGTAAGGATCATTTTTACATTCTGTGCTTGAAAATACCACTTTTAGAAAGTAGGTATTTTCTTGCTTAGCCATCCATTGTGCCTCTGTTAAGTTTGTGTATTGACTGTCTGGCCTTGGAGTGATAAGGGCTGGGATCGTGCATTCTGTTCAGACAGCCACTTGGGGGGGAGAGGTGTGTCCTGCCTTTCCAGGGTGAGTCAGGGCTGGGCTGAATAGACCTTGGCTGTATTCAGAGTAGAGGGAGGCGATTTCTTTCACACCTGAATGAGCCTGGTCTGCCTTGGACAATGCTGTCTCCACCTCTTGCCGGGCAGCTGCACCAGAGAGGACAGAACTGGTTTTGCCTGGGCAAAGAGCTTCTCTGCCACTAGAGAACAAAGGTATTTGTGATATCAAAAGTGGGGCCCAGACCCCTGAACTTTAGAACACTTTTGGAATTCAAGAGGAACCTCTGCCAAGGAGAAGAGCTAAGAGAAGCTGGAGGAGAAGTACTGCCCCTTTGCTGTGTGATGTCTGGGGTTGGCCTGCAGTAGCTGTTTCTGCCAAGGAGAGGAGCTGTGTGTGTATCCTGCTTGACAAAGTATCTCCAAGAGTTTGAGGTAGAGCTTGCCCCCTGTTCAAGAAGTCCCAGGAACAGCAAAGACTTCACCTTACTTCTGGGCACCATCTCTGGAACCGCTGGTTTCAGTCGCCGCAGAAGAAAAGAGCAGCCGACTCTGTCACTGAGTCAGTCGCTGGTTCCATGCCCTGAAGGCACCGCAGAAGGCAATGCCGCACTTTGCACCGCATCCTTGGTCTCACCGATGCCACTGGGCGGCCGTCACTGAGCTGTTGCTTGCACCGCATCATGTGGACACTGCACTCTGCATCACTTCGCTTCACTCTGCCCGGACGTCACCGACACCGTCGCAGCTGGACTCAAACACCAACTGGCTCCGTCGCCTGCACCATCACCTGCCAGCACCACATTGAGCTCCAGCTCACTCCGCATCATAAGCCTTGGCCTCACCGATGCCGTTGGATGACTGTCACAGCGCCGTGAGGGCCCAGCACACTGCACCACTTCCACTTCATATCCCCGACTGACTCGTACCAACAGGATCGGCCACAATGAAAAAGGTACCATCTACGAGTCTGTCGACGCTTTAGATGGCCCGTACCGACGTGGTCGACTGGAACTGTTAGACTCTGTTGTTTTCACATCGTGGTAGCCCTGGATGGAGCTACCGACTCAGAAGAACTGTGTTTTTGAGCCATTCTTTCAAATTGAAGTTTATCTTGCAAAGTAACTTATTTTACCATATTGTATGTTGGATTTTTGTCATTTTTGGTCTAGATAAAGTTTTGGTAACTTTCTAAACTGGTGTGGTGTCCACTTGTAGTGTTTACACTGTGTTACTGTATGCATGCACAAATGCTTTACACACTGCCTCTGAGATAAGCCTATCTGCTCATGCCAAGCTACCAAGGGGGTGAGCAGGGTTATTATAGGAGTTTATCCCCCTTAACCTGACTAGGAAGAAGGGTCCCTACTTGGACAAAGGTGCAAACCATTGCCAACTAGAGATCCCCATTTCTAACAAAGGTATTGAACCTAAACCCATATTGGTTGAAACCATCACACGAGCTAAGGCACCAGTGGACAAAGAGAAAACTCCTTTCTTGGCCTGTGCAAATTTCATTCAAAACTATGCAAAGAAGTTACGACCCTTGACCTGTATGTTGAGGAGAGGAGTTGCATTTGAATTGAGTAAAGAGTGTCAGGATGTTTTTGCATGGGTGAAGAAGCAGCTGTTATCATCTAAAGTGTTGGAAATTGTTGATCCTGATCTCAAATGTGTGTTGACAGTGGATGCGAGCAATGTTGGGTTAGGAGCTGTTCTCAGCCAAGTGAAAGATGCAGAAACCCAAACTATTGGTTATGCCTCTTGAGTCTTATTAGATACTGAAAAACAGGACTAAGTCATTGAGAGAAAACTGTTAGCGTGTTGGTGAGCAGTGATGACATTTTTGTGATTTAGACTGATCACAAACTTTTGGTGTATATTCGGAGTGGAAAGAATTCTAAGGGTTTTACTCCCTGTATTGCTAGACTTTCTACAAAGTTGTTGCAATTTAACTTCACACCAGAGTATATCCTTGGAGGGAAAATGGTTGTGCTGATTTTCTATCACGTTCACCTACACTTGAGGAGAATGCTAAAGCTTTGAATGATGATGACTGTTGGACTTGGCCCTTTTTCCCAGAAATTTTTCGTTTTCCCCTAGCCGTTTTACCATGTATGAAACTCACTAAAGATGGCTGCCACAGGCCCCTGCTACTGCAGAGGGCCTTCCACACATACACGCTAGTAGCCAGAGTCAGGCCGGGACGAGGGATACAGTAGCCATCCCGTCCCCGCCTCTGGGTCCCATAGCTAGGTAGGTGGAAGGTTCCAGAACCTTCCGGGCTGTGGGAGGAGTTACACTTTGCCGCCTTTAGGAGGGTCACCTGACCTAGGGGTATAAGAGGCTTTGGAGGGAAAACCTGGAGTTAGTTAGGTTGAGGCACCGCTGAACCTGGGAGAACCTGCGCTGGAGTACAGACTTTAGGGCCTAGGGGGAGACCTACACTACTGCCGCTGACAGGGTCAAGGCCCTGCTGCCGTAAGATAGATGAGGAACACCCACCACCCACTGATCTTGCCCAGTGTGAGGGGACCCAGGGAACCATCGCCAGCGTGCCAGGAGGAACATCCAACCCTCCAAGAATCACCAACTCACAAACCCCCCCCTGTTCATCAAAAGACTTTGCTGAATCCATGACCGGCAGGACCTGAAGTGAAAACCATTGAGAGGGGATCAGGAGGCGAAGCGCTGCGTCCTAAGCGCTAGGCCTCCACCCCTATCTACCTATACAGACAGCTGGACTGTCCCCCTAGAACCATCCCTTCACAGCCTGAGCATAAGGCTGTCAGCGCGCCTGCGCTGCAACCCCCAAGTGCGGAGAGAACTTGACCCCCCCTCGGTCACTGACCTGGTGACCGGATCACCGCGCGCCGCCGCCGCTGGAAGAAGGGAACTGAGGCCGGGGGATCTCTCCCCTATTCATAGTAGTGGTGAGGGCGCCGTCCGCGCCCTCACCGAAATCACCACAAGTCACCGCCGGGCCCGAGACCCCTGCCGCTGCCAGCGCGGCCAAGAATACCGCCGCCGCAGCCCCGTGGGCCGCGTGAAGTGAATTGAGGCCTGCTGCGGCCTCCCGGCCCGTGGACGCTGTCGCCGAGGGCCGGGGACGCTGACCGCGTCACAGGTCGCGCCCCGGAAAGGCCGCGACGGGATTGGCCCGCCAAAGCCAATCGCCGGAGAAGAGGGCGTCGCCTGGCAACCACCAGAAGCCGCGACGTGATTGGCCCAGCAGAGCCGAACATCGACGTCAGAGGGGCTCCACTGTCAACGGGAGCCCCCGGAGGAAGAGAAGGCCGCGACGCGATTGGCTCAGCCGGAGCCAATCGGGAGGACGTCCCCGGGGCTCCACTGCCAACGGGAGCCCCGCGAAGAATCGCCGCCGCGCCCGGATTGGGCGCCGTGAAGAGCCCGCCTCCGCCCAGCACGCCGGGAGGTAAGGAAGGACCTCCTCACCTCTCGGGACGCCGGAGCCGACTGGCAGGACCGCCGGCTCCCGCACCAAGTCCCCACTCACTCCCTGGACTCCACGGGGGCCGGAGGAGGAGCATACCGGCCCCCCAACGAAGGGAACAACATCGCGAGAGGCTCCATAGCCTCGAGCAAGCAATCAGCACCGGCCGGAGGGCCGCAAGACTCGCGCCGGGCCCCGCCCCCACCACAGAGGGCCGGGCCAGAGAGGAGTCCGCCGTAAGGCCCCACAGCCAGCAAGAACACCGCAGGTGAGCCCAGGAGGCCCCTAGGGCTCTAGGTTAAGCCCCTGGGAGCCGGGGGCCACCCTTGAGGAGGGATCACGGAGGGAGGGGGCCTTTAATGACTTTGGGATTACAGGCCAGGCACATCCTATGACCCTAGCCTCCCCGGGGAGATAAAGAAGTTCCCCCTTTTTGGAAGCCCCCAGCTGCTGGACATGTTGAGGGGTTCCCGGTAGGATTCCCTCCCGCCTAGTGTATCATAGGCTGTATAGAGTACCTAGGCCTACTGTATATATGTTGATGTATAAACCGTGTTGCGCCTGTTCTAGGCCCTAGTTGGTAAAGAGCACCCGAATGAGCAGTGGTGCTGTGATTTTAATGCGGCCTTTTAGTGGCCAGAATTGTGAAGGGTCTCTTTAAATGAACGCGCACTAGTTACCCGAATGTATAATTTGAATAATTGAATGCCATCTTGATTAAGATAAAGGAACCTGATTGTTACTTATCTAAGCCTGGTGTGGTGTCCGGTTATTGCTTCGCATTTCTGAGTTAAAGTGAGAGTGTGCTGCACAACTGCCTTACACATTGCCTTCGCGTGCCTTTCCCCGCTTTGCGCCATGCTACCGTAACGGACTCGGTAACCCCGTTTCCAACATTGGTGTTCAGCGGTGGGATAAGGACTGGTATTTGTGCAGCACCCTACAGTGACTCAGTGTGCGCCGCAATTAGACACCTATGGAAAATGATAAGTAGCTAGGAATTCTATTGTAAAGTGCCGGTTGTATTAGTCCTGTGTTAGACCTGCTGCCTTCCATTTAGGACCCCTTCCTTAAGTTGTCTGGGACCCCACCTAGGAGGATGGAGTTTGAGTTAGCCGACCTAGAAAGGTATACGGTGAGCACAGCTCAAGGAGTTCTGCCTAGAGAGGGGGTGGCCGTCAAGCGAGGCGCCAGGAAGGAGGTGCTTCAGGAAGCTTTGAGGGCATGGGTAATGGCCCACCCGGAGGGAAGAGGGGATGAGGAGCAGGGGGAGGCAGACAACCCAGGAGAACTGGACCTACTGCCCATTGATGTCAGCGAGAATGTGTTGCCAGGAAGACGTTCCAGGGCAGGCAGTAGTGCGTCAGGGGGAGGTTGTCGGCAAAGGAATTTGAGGACAGAAGGGAGCAGAGGCGATTAACATTAGAACTTGCTAGGATGGAAAGGGAGCAAGAACAGGCAAGGCTAGCCATGGAGGAAAGGAAGCTTGCACATGAGCTTAGCCTGAAAGAACTAGAGCTCCGAGCCTTGCAGATGGAGATGCAGGGCAAAGTGAATGGTGGCAGCGTACCTGCTGGGGTTCCACAGGAGCCCAAATTTTATCTACCAAGGGAGGTGATAGCCAGTTTGGGGAGTGATCCTGAAGGGAGTGGTGCAGGGATCTTCCAACCCAGCGAGGTGGGAGAGGTGGAGAATAGCCCAGCTAGGTCCCAGGATAGTGAGCGGGTTGTAGGGCCTCACATCCTATCCATAGGAAGGAGTGAGACGGGGAGGTGTCCCGAGGTGCCCCAACCGCAGTCTCAGGGCCTGGAGAGTTCCATAAGGGAACCCCAGGTTGGGAGCCTAGGCTGTCCCGATGAGCCATCCATAGTAGGGGATCCCCCAGTGACAGGAGAACCCGGGGCGTATGTATTCAGAGCTCCAGGGGTTCTGGGGTCTGCCCAGCCACAGGATTTAGATCCTGGGCTGGGGTGCCAGGATCAGGGGCTGCCTGACCTGGCGGGAGGGACGTCTGTAAGCAGTGTCCCTCCGGAGCTGACTCCCAGGGGTGCTTCTCCAGGTGGGAGGGTGCTGAACTCTGGGAGGGGGTGCAGAGGAAGGGAGGACTCGCCTCTGGCACCGGGGCAACCTAAGGGTTTAGACCCTGGGTTGGTGGATCGGATGCAGGGTTACGGCCCTGGAAGAGTGAGAGAGGGGTGGTCTGAGGGTGCCCCGCATAGGAGGAGAGGGCGGAACCCCAGAAGGAGAGGTAGGGGGAGGAGAGCCTCGCCCCTGACTGCTGGTCAGCCTGAGGGTGCGGACCCCAGGTGGGTGGACCAGTGGCAGTTTGGAACTGCAAGGAGGAGAAGGAGAGTGGCCAACGGGCCTGGGGCTACTGCCCCCGCTCTGTGAGACCGCAAGGGCCAGAGACCTCTGGACGGCCTAGCGCCCGGTCCTGGCTGCAGCCAATTAGGGAGCGCCAGTGGGGTGGCTTCGTTGGTCCAGGGAGGTTTGAGAGAGGGAACCACCGGGTTCCAGAGTGAAGAGGGACCTGCAGGACCTTCCTGCAGCTGGGGAAAAGGCCCGCGTCCAAGTTTTCTCGCCCGAAGCAGGGAAGCCCATCAAGGCATTGATCGGTCTACCCTGGCTTTTGGCTGGGAGGGGGTTGTGTTGGACTTGGCCCTTTTTCCCAGAAATTTTTCGTTTTCCCCTAGCCGTTTTACCATGTATGAAACTCACCAAAGATGGCTGCCACAGGCCCCTGCTACTGCAGAGGGCCTTCCACACATACACGCTAGTAGCCAGAGTCAGGCCGGGACGAGGGATACAGTAGCCATCCCGTCCCCGCCTCTGGGTCCCATAGCTAGGTAGGTGGAAGGTTCCAGAACCTTCCGGGCTGTGGGAGGAGTTACACTTTGCCGCCTTTAGGAGGGTCACCTGACCTAGGGGTATAAGAGGCTTTGGAGGGAAAACCTGGAGTTAGTTAGGTTGAGGCACCGCTGAACCTGGGAGAACCTGCGCTGGAGTACAGACTTTAGGGCCTAGGGGGAGACCTACACTACTGCCGCTGACAGGGTCAAGGCCCTGCTGCCGTAAGATAGATGAGGAACACCCACCACCCACTGATCTTGCCCAGTGTGAGGGGACCCAGGGAACCATCGCCAGCGTGCCAGGAGGAACATCCAACCCTCCAAGAATCACCAACTCACAAACCCCCCCCTGTTCATCAAAAGACTTTGCTGAATCCATGACCGGCAGGACCTGAAGTGAAAACCATTGAGAGGGGATCAGGAGGCGAAGCGCTGCGTCCTAAGCGCTAGGCCTCCACCCCTATCTACCTATACAGACAGCTGGACTGTCCCCCTAGAACCATCCCTTCACAGCCTGAGCATAAGGCTGTCAGCGCGCCTGCGCTGCAACCCCCAAGTGCGGAGAGAACTTGACCCCCCCCTCGGTCACGGACCTGGTGACCGGATCACCGCGCGCCGCCGCCGCTGGAAGAAGGGAACTGAGGCCGGGGATCTCTCCCCTATTCATAGTAGTGGTGAGGGCGCCGTCCGCGCCCTCACCGAAATCACCACAAGTCACCGCCGGGCCCGAGACCCCTGCCGCTGCCAGCGCGGCCAAGAATACCGCCGCCGCAGCCCCGTGGGCCGCGTGAAGTGAATTGAGGCCTGCTGCGGCCTCCCGGCCCGTGGACGCTGTCGCCGAGGGGCCGGGGACGCTGACCGCGTCACAGGTCGCGCCCCCGAAAAGGCCGCGACGGGATTGGCCCGCCAAAGCCAATCGCCGGAGAAGAGGGCGTCGCCTGGCAACCACCAGAAGCCGCGACGTGATTGGCCCAGCAGAGCCGAACATCGACGTCAGAGGGGCTCCACTGTCAACGGGAGCCCCCGGAGGAAGAGAAGGCCGCGACGCGATTGGCTCAGCCGGAGCCAATCGGGAGGACGTCCCCGGGGCTCCACTGCCAACGGGAGCCCCGCGAAGAATCGCCGCCGCGCCCGGATTGGGCGCCGTGAAGAGCCCGCCTCCGCCCAGCACGCCGGGAGGTAAGGAAGGACCTCCTCACCTCTCGGGACGCCGGAGCCGACTGGCAGGACCGCCGGCTCCCGCACCAAGTCCCCACTCACTCCCTGGACTCCACGGGGGCCGGAGGAGGAGCATACCGGCCCCCAACGAAGGGAACAACATCGCGAGAGGCTCCATAGCCTCGAGCAAGCAATCAGCACCGGCCGGAGGGCCGCAAGACTCGCGCCGGGCCCCGCCCCCACCACAGAGGGCCGGGCCAGAGAGGAGTCCGCCGTAAGGCCCCACAGCCAGCAAGAACACCGCAGGTGAGCCCAGGAGGCCCCTAGGGCTCTAGGTTAAGCCCCTGGAGGCCGGGGGCCACCCTTGAGGAGGGATCACGGAGGGAGGGGGCCTTTAATGACTTTGGGATTACAGGCCAGGCACATCCTATGACCCTAGCCTCCCCGGGGAGATAAAGAAGTTCCCCCTTTTTGGAAGCCCCCAGCTGCTGGACATGTTGAGGGGTTCCCGGTAGGATTCCCTCCCGCCTAGTGTATCATAGGCTGTATAGAGTACCTAGGCCTACTGTATATATGTTGATGTATAAACCGTGTTGCGCCTGTTCTAGGCCCTAGTTGGTAAAGAGCACCCGAATGAGCAGTGGTGCTGTGATTTTAATGCGGCCTTTTAGTGGCCAGAATTGTGAAGGGTCTCTTTAAATGAACGCGCACTAGTTACCCGAATGTATAATTTGAATAATTGAATGCCATCTTGATTAAGATAAAGGAACCTGATTGTTACTTATCTAAGCCTGGTGTGGTGTCCGGTTATTGCTTCGCATTTCTGAGTTAAAGTGAGAGTGTGCTGCACAACTGCCTTACACATTGCCTTCGCGTGCCTTTCCCCGCTTTGCGCCATGCTACCGTAACGGACTCGGTAACCCCGTTTCCAACATTGGTGTTCAGCGGTGGGATAAGGACTGGTATTTGTGCAGCACCCTACAGTGACTCAGTGTGCGCCGCAATTAGACACCTATTGAAATGAAAGTGCTAGGAATTCTATTGTAAAGTGCCGGTTGTATTAGTCCTGTGTTAGACCTGCTGCCTTCCATTTAGGACCCCTTCCTTAAGTTGTCTGGGACCCCACCTAGGAGGATGGAGTTTGAGTTAGCCGACCTAGAAAGGTATATGGTGACACAGCTCAAGGAGTTCTGCCTAGAGAGGGGGGTGGCCGTCAAGCGAGGCGCCAGGAAGGAGGTGCTTCAGGAAGCTTTGAGGGCATGGGTAATGGCCCACCCGGAGGGAAGAGGGGATGAGGAGCAGGGGGAGGCAGACAACCCAGGAGAACTGGACCTACTGCCCATTGATGTCAGCGAGAATGTGTTGCCAGGAAGACGTTCCAGGGCAGGCAGTAGTGCGTCAGGGGGAGGTTGTCGGCAAAGGAATTTGAGGACAGAAGGGAGCAGAGGCGATTAACATTAGAACTTGCTAGGATGGAAAGGGAGCAAGAACAGGCAAGGCTAGCCATGGAGGAAAGGAAGCTTGCACATGAGCTTAGCCTGAAAGAACTAGAGCTCCGAGCCTTGCAGATGGAGATGCAGGGCAAAGTGAATGGTGGCAGCGTACCTGCTGGGGTTCCACAGGAGCCCAAATTTTATCTACCAAGGGAGGTGATAGCCAGTTTGGGGAGTGATCCTGAAGGGAGTGGTGCAGGGATCTTCCAACCCAGCGAGGTGGGAGAGGTGGAGAATAGCCCAGCTAGGTCCCAGGATAGTGAGCGGGTTGTAGGGCCTCACATCCTATCCATAGGAAGGAGTGAGACGGGGAGGTGTCCCGAGGTGCCCCAACCGCAGTCTCAGGGCCTGGAGAGTTCCATAAGGGAACCCCAGGTTGGGAGCCTAGGCTGTCCCGATGAGCCATCCATAGTAGGGGATCCCCCAGTGACAGGAGAACCCGGGGCATATGTATTCAGAGCTCCAGGGGTTCTGGGGTCTGCCCAGCCACAGGATTTAGATCCTGGGCTGGGGTGCCAGGATCAGGGGCTGCCTGACCTGGCGGGAGGGACGTCTGTAAGCAGTGTCCCTCCGGAGCTGACTCCCAGGGGTGCTTCTCCAGGTGGGAGGGTGCTGAACTCTGGGAGGGGGTGCAGAGGAAGGGAGGACTCGCCTCTGGCACCGGGGCAACCTAAGGGTTTAGACCCTGGGTTGGTGGATCGGATGCAGGGTCACGGCCCTGGAAGAGTGAGAGAGGGGTGGTCTGAGGGTGCCCCGCATAGGAGGAGAGGGCGGAACCCCAGAAGGAGAGGTAGGGGGAGGAGAGCCTCGCCCCTGACTGCTGGTCAGCCTGAGGGTGCGGACCCCAGGTGGGTGGACCAGTGGCAGTTTGGAACTGCAAGGAGGAGAAGGAGAGTGGCCAACGGGCCTGGGGCTACTGCCCCCGCTCTGTGAGACCGCAAGGGCCAGAGACCTCTGGACGGCCTAGCGCCCGGTCCTGGCTGCAGCCAATTAGGGAGCGCCAGTGGGGTGGCTTCGTTGGTCCAGGGAGGTTTGAGAGAGGGAACCACCGGGTTCCAGAGTGAAGAGGGACCTGCAGGACCTTCCTGCAGCTGGGGAAAAGGCCCGCGTCCAAGTTTCTCGCTCGAAGCAGGGAAGCCCATCAAGGCATTGATCGGTCTACCCTGGCTTTTGGCTGGGAGGGGGTTGTGTTGGACTTGGCCCTTTTTCCCAGAAATTTTTCGTTTTCCCCTAGCCGTTTTACCATGAATGAAACTCACTAAAGATGGCTGCCACAGGCCCCTGCTACTGCAGAGGGCCTTCCACACATACACGCTAGTAGCCAGAGTCAGGCCGGGATGAGGGATACAGTAGCCATCCCGTCCCCGCCTCTGGGTCCCATAGCTAGGTAGGTGGAAGGTTCCAGAACCTTCCGGGCTGTGGGAGGAGTTACACTTTGCCGCCTTTAGGAGGGTCACCTGACCTAGGGGTATAAGAGGCTTTGGAGGGAAAACCTGGAGTTAGTTAGGTTGAGGCACCGCTGAACCTGGGAGAACCTGCGCTGGAGTACAGACTTTAGGGCCTAGGGGGGAGACCTACACTACTGCCGCTGACAGGGTCAAGGCCCTGCTGCCGTAAGATAGATGAGGAACACCCACCACCCACTGATCTTGCCCAGTGTGAGGGGACCCAGGGAACCATCGCCAGCGTGCCAGGAGGAACATCCAACCCTCCAAGAATCACCAACTCACAAACCCCCCCTGTTCATCAAAAGACTTTGCTGAATCCATGACCGGCAGGACCTGAAGTGAAAACCATTGAGAGGGGATCAGGAGGCGAAGCGCTGCGTCCTAAGCGCTAGGCCTCCACCCCCTATCTACCTATACAGACAGCTGGACTGTCCCCCTAGAACCATCCCTTCACAGCCTGAGCATAAGGCTGTCAGCGCGCCTGCGCTGCAACCCCCAAGTGCGGAGAGAACTTGACCCCCCCCTCGGTCACTGACCTGGTGACCGGATCACCGCCGCGGCCGCCGCCGCTGGAAGAAGGGAACTGAGGCCGGGGATCTCTCCCCTATTCATAGTAGTGGTGAGGGCGCCGTCCGCGCCCTCACCGAAATCACCACAAGTCACCGCCGGGCCCGAGACCCCTGCCGCTGCCAGCGCGGCCAAGAATACCGCCGCCGCAGCCCCGTGGGCCGCGTGAAGTGAATTGAGGCCTGCTGCGGCCTCCCGGCCCGTGGACGCTGTCGCCGAGGGGCCGGGGACGCTGACCGCGTCACAGGTCGCGCCCCCGAAAAGGCCGCGACGGGATTGGCCCGCCAAAGCCAATCGCCGGAGAAGAGGGCGTCGCCTGGCAACCACCAGAAGCCGCGACGTGATTGGCCCAGCAGAGCCGAACATCGACGTCAGAGGGGCTCCACTGTCAACGGGAGCCCCCGGAGGAAGAGAAGGCCGCGACGCGATTGGCTCAGCCGGAGCCAATCGGGAGGACGTCCCCGGGGCTCCACTGCCAACGGGAGCCCCGCGAAGAATCGCCGCCGCGCCCGGATTGGGCGCCGTGAAGAGCCCGCCTCCGCCCAGCACGCCGGGAGGTAAGGAAGGACCTCCTCACCTCTCGGGACGCCGGAGCCGACTGGCAGGACCGCCGGCTCCCGCACCAAGTCCCCACTCACTCCCTGGACTCCACGGGGGCCGGAGGAGGAGCATACCGGCCCCCCAACGAAGGGAACAACATCGCGAGAGGCTCCATAGCCTCGAGCAAGCAATCAGCACCGGCCGGAGGGCCGCAAGACTCGCGCCGGGCCCCGCCCCCACCACAGAGGGCCGGGCCAGAGAGGAGTCCGCCGTAAGGCCCCACAGCCAGCAAGAACACCGCAGGTGAGCCCAGGAGGCCCCTAGGGCTCTAGGTTAAGCCCCTGGGGCCGGGGGCCACCCTTGAGGAGGGATCACGGAGGGAGGGGGCCTTTAATGACTTTGGGATTACAGGCCAGGCACATCCTATGACCCTAGCCTCCCCGGGGAGATAAAGAAGTTCCCCCTTTTGGAAGCCCCCAGCTGCTGGACATGTTGAGGGGTTCCCGGTAGGATTCCCTCCCGCCTAGTGTATCATAGGCTGTATAGAGTACCTAGGCCTACTGTATATATGTTGATGTATAAACCGTGTTGCGCCTGTTCTAGGCCCTAGTTGGTAAAGAGCACCCGAATGAGCAGTGGTGCTGTGATTTTAATGCGGCCTTTTAGTGGCCAGAATTGTGAAGGGTCTCTTTAAATGAACGCGCACTAGTTACCCGAATGTATAATTTGAATAATTGAATGCCATCTTGATTAAGATAAAGGAACCTGATTGTTACTTATCTAAGCCTGGTGTGGTGTCCGGTTATTGCTTCGCATTTCTGAGTTAAAGTGAGAGTGTGCTGCACAACTGCCTTACACATTGCCTTCGCGTGCCTTTCCCCGCTTTGCGCCATGCTACCGTAACGGACTCGGTAACCCCGTTTCCAACAATGACGATAGCGAAGACTGAATTGTGGCATCCATAGATTTACCTGAGTCACGAACATATACTGAACAGGAGTGGAGGAAAGCACTGAAGGAAGATGCTACCTTATGTTTAGTCATCAATTATGTGGAGTCAGGTTGGCAAACGAAAGGAATCTTGATTTTGATCTTAAAATGTTTGTCAAGGTTGCAGAGGAACTGTCAGTGTAAGATGGATTACTGATGAGGATGGATAAATTTGTTCTGTCTCTTTCATTGAGAAATTCCATATTAGTAGGTGCTCATGAGGGTCATTTAGGCACCACTATGACCAAAAGACGTTTCCAACAGACTTTTTTGTGGCCTGCTATGGACCGTGAAGTTGATCAAATATTCAGAAAATATGTGGTTTGTTCGAGCTGCGGCAAGTCCATGAAAGTACGGACTCCCCCATTATGTCCTATTGAGCTACCCAGGAGACCATAGGAAAAAGTAGGTACTGACATTGTAGGGCAATTTCATGCTTTGGATCACACTTCTAAGTTTGCACTGGTCATAATGGACTACTACAGTAAGTGGCCTGAAGTAAAGTTTGTGAGTGAAGTGACTTCTAAAGTAGTAGTGGAATTTTTAAAGGACATTTTTTTAAAGGAGGGATTCTCAGTCCTGTTAGTATCGTATAATGGGGTCGAATTTGTAGCCAATGAGGTTGAAGCACTTTTGGAAGCTAGTAGTGTGAAGCATCTCAAAAGTTCGCTATATCATCCCCAGATGAATGGACTCGTTGAGAGGAGGAATAAAGTGCTGGGGGAATTTATTCAATGCGCCATCACCAACAAGTGTGTTGTAGTCAATGCAGTGAGAATATTTTGTGGTTCTACCGCACCACTCCTCATGTGACGACTGGAGTTTCACCTTTGGAGTTATTACATGGCAGAAGGGCTATCACTTGTTTTTGGCCTGCATGGATGAATAAGTGGGTTAAAGTGAGTCAAGGTAAAGAATTGGATGATATGCTCAGTGCCAGAGTGAGCAAGGTGCAGCAAAAACAGAAGAAGTACTTTGATGAAAGAAACAGGGTCAAAGTTTTAGATGTCAGAGTGGGAGATGTGGTTCGTGTGTGGAAACCAGTACATGTGGCCAAAGGTGGGAGCAAATTTGGGTTTCCTGTCAAAGTGTTGGATGTGAAAGGAGGTAGTTTGAAAGTGCAAGGTGGTCAGTGGTGGAATGGGAAAATGTGGTGAAAGTGAACGAAAGTGAGAAGGACGTTTACAGGAATGGTAAAAATACCCACGATTCTTTTCCAAGTTTAAAACCTCAGTGAAAGGGTAAGGACCAAGAATCTAGTGTCAGGAGCAGTGGTCGAGTCAGAAATGTACCATTGCGTTTCAAAGAGTGAAGGATTTGCTTATGTTATTATTGTTTACTAATGTGTTTTAGGAATGAAGGATTTTCTTATGTATCTACTGATTATTTTATTCTTAGATTACATATTTTTTCAATAGTAGGTTTTGTTATTATTTCTTGGGTTTCTTTGCATAAGTTGGGATATTTAATCTCTCCATCGTCAGTTCTATTAAGTATATGCATAATATGGTAATTAAATTATTTTGTTGATGTCTTTATATTATTGTTGCTCTTCATTTTTAATGTGTTGTAAAGGAAAGGGACATATAATGTTCTCAGTGAAACATCTTTCCAGGCATTAGCTTGTGGAGCCTTGGCATTATTATGTCAAGGTTCCACGTGCACAACCGTGCTTCTAAAATACGATCACTTGGATTTCGCTGTGTGCCACCAGCAGTTCCCCACAGCATAATTGGAAATAAATCTACTTAAATCCTTACCTCGTGTCTGCCATCCTGGGTTACAACAGAATCCTTGCAAATAGCAAAATAACTATTTACCTGCACATTTGCCTCCGAGAGCACCCTTGAAGCTCACCACACCCACAAATGTGAATCTTTTTTTAGACCAGTTTCAAGAACGGCATCAGGAATGGAAGTCGAGAGTTGTTTTTTTATGTTGATGGAAACGTCTAGCATCATTAGAATGACGCTGAGCTGTAACAGCCTGTGCCCATGAAGCTTCTATTATGCTGGTCTGCTTCCCTTCCTTATGTCACCATGGAGCTTAACGTGTCTCCCTGAGTGATTTAGGGATGATGTAGATAGTGCCCTGACATGTGCAGATAAGACAGGTAGTTGGTGTAAGCTGCAGTTTTAAGCAATGTGTACCGCTCTTTAAAAAATACAGTAATGTTACGTTATTTGCTTAAGGAGCTGCAGGATGGTTTTTTTCAACAAAACAAATCATCCTGCTGCTCCTTCTTACGCAAAAAGTGTAACATTACTGACTTTTCTTAAGAGTGTTATACTCTTTTCTTAAACATGCAGCTTTAAGCACTCCCAGCTTCTCTGTTCATTGAAGGGGATGGGGTGCAGCCCTTTTGCTCATTATTAACAAGCTGCCACTGCATTTTAAGTGAATGTACTTTGTCATAGATATTTGATTGTGTGATTCTCTAAGTGGATGAATGTTAGAATGCATCAGTGGTTAAATTAATGAGTGCTTGGTTGGGTTGATGAATGAGCCAGCGTCAGAAAGGAACACTGAGTGCATTGGTGATGGTTTGATGTGTGAGTTTGTTATGTGGGTGGATGGCTAGATGACTGGGTGAATACAGGGGTATATAAAGGGACAAAAGCAGTTTAATGGGAAAGAGTAGTATATGGGTGCAAGGGAAAGGCGGTGTGGAAAACAGTGTAAGAGAATGGCAAGTATAAGTGTAATCAGAATGAGTGTGTGATTGGGTGCGTGATTGAAAGAGTGAGTGCATGGCTAGATGAATGGGTGAGTGAGTGATTTGTTGAAAAGAGCAAGAGTTGCAAATGGGGCTACACCAGCGAAGATGGCATCAACAGCGGATGAGACTGTGGGGTGAATGGAACAGTATGGAAAAGATTCTATTGCTCTGAAAAAAGAGATCACGTATGTGTCATTGAAGGAAGCCAAAGTCATTGTCAACCCTTTTTAGAAATTAAAAACAAAAAAAAGCACATCATTCAAAAATTATCAAAACAAGAGGAGAAAACATTAGAGGATGGACCTCATTATAATCTTGAAATTAGGGTAGCCAGATACCATGAATCTTTTTACAGCACCGTGTTATCATATTCGTAGTGTTCATAAAAAGTACTTGGATTCCTGTAATCTTGTATTAGACACATGCACTTATAATGACAGCCAAGTGACCATATTTGTCTCTAATTTTCAATGGACTACAAAGGGAACTCAGCATAAGGGGAACACACTGCAATCCACCAACACTTTCTTGAGAGTTGTACAAAACTGCCCGACAGGCTGCAGAAGGTCAAACAAGTTTGCCTTCGCTTCACCCTCCTCCTTCTCTATGTCACTTCGCGCTGCTGCTTTAATTCTTCTTAAGGAATTGATGTCTCTGCTTTGCAGGAAAGCCCAGCTCCAATTCACGATCTAGCACATACTATTACGCCATAAAAACTAGAACCCCGTCTCTCTCTACCATTCGGGAAATGTTTGGGTCTCCTCTTCTCCTCCTACATGTTCAGGAGCCAATGGATTAAGACTCAAGCCACTGAAGGCACAGAAAAATGTTCTGGCATGTAGTACATGCTAGTAGTGTATGTGGCAAAGCAAGAAAAGCATGACCCGAGTCTGGCCCCCACCTCACTGTGTGCGCGTGTGTGGGATGTGTGTTAGTATGCATATATAGTATGGATATGCTGTGCATAGCTGATGTCTCATGCCAAACCTTGTATTTTATATAGGAAGCTGAAGTTTTAACAAATGATCTGGTAAAATAAGAGTGCAATATATTCACATACTTTCATTAAGTTGGATATGCATTAGCCTATACATTTTGAAGCTTTTATTGCCTTAAATATGATTTGTGGGACTGGATTTTATCAAGTGCACGATTCTGATCATGTTTCTGCTGCTTCCATGTATCAGTCCAGAGCTGTGTGCCTGCTTTTATGCTGATTCCTTGTTTAAAGCCCAAACATCTAACTCTGAATTTCTTCAAATTAGTGCATGTGCTGCAGACAGCACAACTCAGAAACAGTTGGCAGTGATAGATCTTTGTTTCTGATCTTTGCTGTAAGGAACACCTATACCACCTCAGAGAAATGTAGTTATATGTTTGAAAGTTACACAATGCATAAGCATAAAAAAGCACTCCGTTTTGCACTGAGCACAGTTGTGTATGATAGAGCACCTGGTTCTCATTCTCAATACTCCTCTGGGGACTGTATCATGATCCTTTTTTCTGTGTTGGGCCAGCACAGCAGGGATCTGTACAATTCTTTTTCACATCTTCAAAACATACTTCAAAATATCCATGCGGGAGTTAGAAGAAACAATAAGAGGTTTAGCAACAGCTATGGAGTGGGTAAGTATTGGAGAGAAAAAGGCTTTAGGGGGTTGATAGAGAAGAACCCCCTTGTTCAATGAAAATGGTGTACATTGAGCCTGTTCCAGTTGACCCCAAGTAGTCAATTCTTTATGAGGGGTTAGCGCGAGGGAGGTCCAAATTTGTTTCAACGTGAAAGCAGAATGGTATTGTCTAGGATTTGGAAAATTGAAACCTCCTTTTTCTTTTGATTGTTGCAGACGAACTAATGAGATTCTAGGCTTACGATTGTTCCATAGAATTTGGTGGGAGAGCAATTAACAGTTTTGAAGAAAGAGAGCAGGAGGGATATTGTCAACATAGATAAATAAAAATTACCTATCGGTAGCAACATCATTTTAATTGTTGCCAGTCTACCCCACCAGGACAAAAAAAACAGGGACCAACCCTCTGTCAAAGCCGAGATTTTAGTGATGATTTCATTTAGATTAATTTTAATAGTTTCTTTAATGTTGTTTTTATATAAAATACCTAAACATTTTATACTTTTTGAATTCTATGTAAACCCTGTGTCTTTGAACATGTCTGGAAGGCAGTATTTATTTAGAGGTAGGACCTCTGATTTGTCTATATTGAGTTTATACCCAGAGACTATGGAGTATTCCTGTAATAGTGAAAAAAATTCTGGAACGGATGTGCTTGGGCTAGTAAGGTATAACAAAATATCGTCCGAATAAGCAGTGAATTTAATGTATATATCTTTAAATTGGAAACCTGTGAATTGTGAAGAACGGAAAATATTTTCCGGAAAGGGTTCTAGAGACAAGATAAACAGTAGTGGGGATAAAGGACATTCTTGTCTAGTCCCCCTGTGGAGGATAAAATAACTGAACTGTTGACCATTGACCCAAATGGAGGTAGAAGGATCGGAATATAATAACTTATATATTGAAGGATATGAGGACTAAAGCCATGCCATTTCAAAGGTTGGAAAATGAACTCCCAGTTCACACGATCAAATGCCTTTTCTGCATCTAGCGTTATGGACGCCACAGGGGAATTCATCTTGGAAGCCAAATGAATTATGTTAAGGAAAGTTCTGGAGTTTTCTGTGATGGAACAACGCTTTACAAACCCGGATTTATGTATATCGACTAAGTCAGGGACAACTTGGTTAATATGGAGTGCCAATAGTTTAGCAAAAATCTTACAGTCCGTGTTAATCAATGAAATAGGTCTGTAAGTACTGCACTGAGAGGGATCCTAGCCTTTCTTAGGGGTCAAACAAAGCATGGCTTGAGTGAAAGAACCTTGTGTCCTTCTCATAGTTAAAAAATGATTAATAAGGAGCATCAGCTTCGGGATCAGTAATTGTTCGAAATGTAGACAAAAGCGCACAGAGCATCCATCAGGTCCAGGAGTTTTGTCTATTGGAAGGTGAATCTAAGCATTAGAAATTTCTTGCTCTGAAATAGGAGTATCCAAAGGAGATAGATCAATTTTATTTTCAGGTGACTTAGGAATAGATTGAAAGAAGGCATCTATCTGGTCCTGTGAAGGAGAGAACTCAGCGGTATATAAATTGTTGTAGTAATCTGTGAAGCATTCAAGTATTTTAGAATCACTAACATGCCTAACCCCAGCAATGTCTGTTATAGCGACAATTTTAGTATTTTGTTTTTTAATCTTAAGGTAATTAGCCAGAGATTTGCCAGCCTTATACCTGACCTCCATACCAGCCCGACCTCCATACATTTTAGCATTAAACTTAAGCAAACTTTCACAGCCGCCGTCCCAAGACTGTTTGTTCTATTGCATTTTTGCCTTAACAAGTTTAGACACAGCGTCAGTGTAATGCACACTTTAACTAGAAAAAGTTACGATTTAGCATTGCATAGGCGGTATAGAACAGAGCTTGGAAACATAGGGCATTGATCTCCTCTTTGTATTTCCAACCTCTCCTGTCAACAAAACATGTATTACGCATTGTTGGAGTTACGAGTTGTTAGGTATTTAGGCATCTGATAAAGCCTGCTGAAAATTAACGGAGGAAAAAGCATATATTATCTACGGTATCATGGGGATTTTGTTGCATTAAACACCAAAATCTGCATGTTATTCCTCATCAACTCGTGATAGGTGCTATTTATGGCACCCAATAAATAACGTACCCTGTGGTAGCAGGTGAGATAAATAATACCTAAACTCATAATCAGGGCCCTAATCGTGCCCCCTCACCTTAGAAAAAGAAGGAGTAAAATGGGCACAACATTTGGTTTCGTCCAGGGCACTCTGAGAAAAGGCCAGCTTTGTGTTGAAAACGCGTAAAAGAAACACACAGCCCCTTCTGCGGAGCGCAGAAACGGGGTCATAAATAATATGGCCCCATTTCTCATTCACTGTTCGGTTTTTGATTGATGAGCAGGAAAGAGTTCGGCTAGTAGCCCCAGAAAATCTGGATCCCTTTAGGCATTTATTAAACTGGTAAAGGATTTTAGCCAGTGCTTAATTTGTGCCGGAGCTTTCCGGTGCTGAGCACCGGCACCTTTTTATCAGGGCCGGGTCTACACTGCCAACTTACATCACTGCAGTCTGCATGCCATGTGTAAAAGTAAATTGAATATAATTGCCGGCTTATTGCAGTGTTGTTCACACGCTGTTACAGTCTCATTGTCCTTCCGTGAAGAAGAAGAGTGTTGCTGACAGTGCAGTGCTTCTGAGAGAGTGCAGCGAGCCCGATAACAAATCCATGTCAATTATGCAAATCAATTTGCTTTCCGTTTCAGTGTTGCCGGTGGGCGGGCCACTAATTGGGTGCAGTTGGTTCTATGAGGGTAGAGGGCTTAGGCGGCAGCGTGTGCCGTGCGTAACCTTCTTCCTTCCATGGACGGTGGACCACGCCCCCGCACACACACACACTGCAGTGGACGAGTAGCACGTTAGCATGACGTTGAGGCGGGTGATTTGAAGGACCTGCCCAGCAGGCCTCTTAATAAAGGCAGTGCCACCAGAAGTAACCGATCGCAGTAAGTAATAAAAAACCCAATGCTGCTTTTTCTTGCGCGTGGTGACGCCCGGCCACCTGAACCGAGTCAGAGGCCGTGAGGTACTACAGACCCCAGTACACGGTCCCTGGCTACACACCATGTGACACAGTAGTGACAGACGTCTGGGTGGGGGCTTTTGATGGGGAGATTAGGGCCCCCAGTGGCTGACTCTGTCTGTGCCGATGAGGGATATATTGTGGGCGTGAGTGTAGGAGGCGGGGAGGGACAGAGCAGTTGCAGGGCATCAGTGAAAGCAATGGTTTCTTTCCTCCGAGGGCTCTCTCCCTCTCTTACTGCACCTCTATTTGAGACTTCCTCTGGACTCTCCTCTCCTCTGCAGCGCCCCTCTTATCACACCCACTGCCCACCACCAGAGCCCTTCATTATTCATCCAGGCCTTTCCTCAGAGACCTCACTCACATACCCTCCACTTGGCCCCTCTTGGGAGGTCTTTCTCTTGCTCAGTGTATATTCCTTATCGACTTCGTAATCGATGCCCCTTAAGGGTCTCCCTCATTTAGTATGCCCGCGTGGACCTTCCTCTAGGGCCTGCTCTGTTCTATCCCTTACCATACATTCACAGGCCTTCTTCGGGGTCTCCCTCCTATCCAGCTGTTCAGGGATGGTGGGCACCGTCCGGGGCACAGGGAGGGGTCAGAGCTTCGGAGAGAGAGCACTGTGGGCAGAGGGACTGTCACTGGGACTACACCTCGTGCCCAGCCTAGCCTCCAACCCGAGTGCAGGAATTCGCCCCCCTACTTGACCACTGTGGGGCTCTGCGCCCGCCCCCTCCATGCACAAGGTTATGGCACAGGGACAGGTGCACATATCACTAAGCATTCCTGAGCGTGCCTGCTTCACAGGGTCTAAAGCAGGGCTGTTCATGGCTGGACCCTGCCAGGCATAGACCATTCATTATGTAAAGGAGTCTCATTTTGAATGATTATATGTAAATGTGTGTATCTCTGGACAGTTTTAAAAGTTGCAATGCCCAGGCTGGGATGGTGAGGCGTGCGGTTTGTCCTATTTTAAAACCTTTCCAAAAGGTTGGCACGTGTGAGTCTGACTTTACTGCAGTAATGTAGGAGGTGACTTGGCTGCTCCAAATAACAAGGTATAATAACGCTGAATTTGTAGGGCTTAACGTTTTTCTTATGAGCCTGTTGCGAATGTTGGCGGTTCGACAAATAACAAGGCAGCCTTGTTTTAATTCCACTAAATGCCCGTTTCTGCCCCCCCCTAGACTTCCTGCCTCTTTATCCTCTCGCTCTTGAAGATTCTTTTTCAACTCTGCTTCCTCCCTTGGCCTCTGCTTTACTATCTTTATCTTCCTCTTTCTTTCCATTTTCTGCCTTTCTCTGTCATGTTCAGGGACAAAGTCTGATGAAAAACAAGTCAGAGGAGCTTGCACTGGAGGCGAAGGCAAGGGAGAAACATAGGGAAGCAGGTTCAAATACCTGGATTTTAGCAGCATCCGTTGAATTCCAGCATATCTGGATGTGCCTGGAAAAAAAGTGTAATGTAGTCTGTGTCTACAGTTGTGAAGTGCTCCTCTGTCTGTCCACGACAGGGTTTGCACCATATAAAACTGCAAAAAATAAAATGTGTATTCCTCTTGTCACCCCTGCACTAATCTTATGCCCCCATGGATTAAGGATAAAGTGTTAACCTTTGATGACAGAAATGAATGCACATATAATTGGTGAATTGCTGAGTGTGAAAGTGGAGAATCTGGGGTCAATCCTGGTTTCATGCTTGACCAAATGGTGTGATAATAGGCAAATACTTGATTTCAGGATGTGCGCTGCACAAAACCTCCCTTGTTTTTGACTTGTTAGCCTTATTAGCCTATTTTGCTCCATCAGTCCTTATCTAGGTCACATTACAGGGTACATATCACTGGAGCCACAGGTGGAAGTGGGTGGAGCCAATGGAGGATGTGGGTGGAGCCAGGAAAGGGGGTGGTGGCCTCCTATGAAAACATTTGAGCACCGGCACTTCTTTTTTACAAATTAAGCACTGATTATATGTAAATGTGTGTATCTCTGGACAGTTTTAAAAGTTGCAATGCCCAGGCTGGGATGGTGAGGCGTGCGGTTTGTCCTATTTTAAAACCTTTCCAAAAGGTTGGCACGTGTGAGTCTGACTTTACTGCAGTAATGTAGGAGGTGACTTGGCTGCTCCAAATAACAAGGTATAATAACGCTGAATTTGTAGGGCTTAACGTTTTTCTTATGAGCCTGTTGCGAATGTTGGGGGTTCGACAAATAACAAGGCAGCCTTGTTTTAATTCCACTAAATGCCCGTTTCTGCCCCCCCTAGACTTCCTGCCTCTTTATCCTCTCGCTCTTGAAGATTCTTTTTCAACTCTGCTTCCTCCCTTGGCCTCTGCTTTACTATCTTTATCTTCCTCTTTCTTTCCATTTTCTGCCTTTCTCTGTCATGTTCAGGGACAAAGTCTGATGAAAAACAAGTCAGAGGAGCTTGCACTGGAGGCGAAGGCAAGGGAGAAACATAGGGAAGCAGGTTCAAATACCTGGATTTTAGCAGCATCCGTTGAATTCCAGCATATCTGGATGTGCCTGGAAAAAAAGTGTAATGTAGTCTGTGTCTACAGTTGTGAAGTGCTCCTCTGTCTGTCCACGACAGGGTTTGCACCATATAAAACTGCAAAAAATAAAATGTGTATTCCTCTTGTCACCCCTGCACTAATCTTATGCCCCCATGGATTAAGGATAAAGTGTTAACCTTTGATGACAGAAATGAATGCACATATAATTGGTGAATTGCTGAGTGTGAAAGTGGAGAATCTGGGGTCAATCCTGGTTTCATGCTTGACCAAATGGTGTGATAATAGGCAAATACTTGATTTCAGGATGTGCGCTGCACAAAACCTCCCTTGTTTTTGACTTGTTAGCCTTATTAGCCTATTTTGCTCCATCAGTCCTTATCTAGGTCACATTACAGGGTACATATCACTGGAGCCACAGGTGGAAGTGGGTGGAGCCAATGGAGGATGTGGGTGGAGCCAGGAAAGGGGGTGGTGGCCTCCTATGAAAACATTTGAGCACCGGCACTTCTTTTTTACAAATTAAGCACTGATTATATGTAAATGTGTGTATCTCTGGACAGTTTTAAAAGTTGCAATGCCCAGGCTGGGATGGTGAGGCGTGCGGTTTGTCCTATTTTAAAACCTTTCCAAAAGGTTGGCACGTGTGAGTCTGACTTTACTGCAGTAATGTAGGAGGTGACTTGGCTGCTCCAAATAACAAGGTATAATAACGCTGAATTTGTAGGGCTTAACGTTTTTCTTATGAGCCTGTTGCGAATGTTGGGGGTTCGACAAATAACAAGGCAGCCTTGTTTTAATTCCACTAAATGCCCGTTTCTGCCCCCCCTAGACTTCCTGCCTCTTTATCCTCTCGCTCTTGAAGATTCTTTTTCAACTCTGCTTCCTCCCTTGGCCTCTGCTTTACTATCTTTATCTTCCTCTTTCTTTCCATTTTCTGCCTTTCTCTGTCATGTTCAGGGACAAAGTCTGATGAAAAACAAGTCAGAGGAGCTTGCACTGGAGGCGAAGGCAAGGGAGAAACATAGGGAAGCAGGTTCAAATACCTGGATTTTAGCAGCATCCGTTGAATTCCAGCATATCTGGATGTGCCTGGAAAAAAAGTGTAATGTAGTCTGTGTCTACAGTTGTGAAGTGCTCCTCTGTCTGTCCACGACAGGGTTTGCACCATATAAAACTGCAAAAAATAAAATGTGTATTCCTCTTGTCACCCCTGCACTAATCTTATGCCCCCATGGATTAAGGATAAAGTGTTAACCTTTGATGACAGAAATGAATGCACATATAATTGGTGAATTGCTGAGTGTGAAAGTGGAGAATCTGGGGTCAATCCTGGTTTCATGCTTGACCAAATGGTGTGATAATAGGCAAATACTTGATTTCAGGATGTGCGCTGCACAAAACCTCCCTTGTTTTTGACTTGTTAGCCTTATTAGCCTATTTTGCTCCATCAGTCCTTATCTAGGTCACATTACAGGGTACATATCACTGGAGCCACAGGTGGAAGTGGGTGGAGCCAATGGAGGATGTGGGTGGAGCCAGGAAAGGGGGTGGTGGCCTCCTATGAAAACATTTGAGCACCGGCACTTCTTTTTTACAAATTAAGCACTGATTATATGTAAATGTGTGTATCTCTGGACAGTTTTAAAAGTTGCAATGCCCAGGCTGGGATGGTGAGGCGTGCGGTTTGTCCTATTTTAAAACCTTTCCAAAAGGTTGGCACGTGTGAGTCTGACTTTACTGCAGTAATGTAGGAGGTGACTTGGCTGCTCCAAATAACAAGGTATAATAACGCTGAATTTGTAGGGCTTAACGTTTTTCTTATGAGCCTGTTGCGAATGTTGGGGGTTCGACAAATAACAAGGCAGCCTTGTTTTAATTCCACTAAATGCCCGTTTCTGCCCCCCCTAGACTTCCTGCCTCTTTATCCTCTCGCTCTTGAAGATTCTTTTTCAACTCTGCTTCCTCCCTTGGCCTCTGCTTTACTATCTTTATCTTCCTCTTTCTTTCCATTTTCTGCCTTTCTCTGTCATGTTCAGGGACAAAGTCTGATGAAAAACAAGTCAGAGGAGCTTGCACTGGAGGCGAAGGCAAGGGAGAAACATAGGGAAGCAGGTTCAAATACCTGGATTTTAGCAGCATCCGTTGAATTCCAGCATATCTGGATGTGCCTGGAAAAAAAGTGTAATGTAGTCTGTGTCTACAGTTGTGAAGTGCTCCTCTGTCTGTCCACGACAGGGTTTGCACCATATAAAACTGCAAAAAATAAAATGTGTATTCCTCTTGTCACCCCTGCACTAATCTTATGCCCCCATGGATTAAGGATAAAGTGTTAACCTTTGATGACAGAAATGAATGCACATATAATTGGTGAATTGCTGAGTGTGAAAGTGGAGAATCTGGGGTCAATCCTGGTTTCATGCTTGACCAAATGGTGTGATAATAGGCAAATACTTGATTTCAGGATGTGCGCTGCACAAAACCTCCCTTGTTTTTGACTTGTTAGCCTTATTAGCCTATTTTGCTCCATCAGTCCTTATCTAGGTCACATTACAGGGTACATATCACTGGAGCCACAGGTGGAAGTGGGTGGAGCCAATGGAGGATGTGGGTGGAGCCAGGAAAGGGGGTGGTGGCCTCCTATGAAAACATTTGAGCACCGGCACTTCTTTTTTTACAAATTAAGCACTGATTTTAGCTCTAAAGCTGCAAAGTCAAGTGTTCACAAACAAGTGAAAATAAAACGATGTAAACATTATTTTTGCAAATACATTTTAAAATGTTATATTAGACATAGGCATTCCTGGTACGCTTATATTTAGACATCTCATTTCACTTTTGCAGTAAGTAAATCAAACGGCACTCATAAATTATTAACTTGAGTTTAAACTTGGGAGTTTAAATTAATAGCAACTAGAGAAGACTTTAAAAAATAATCACACGTCATCATGCAGAGAGCCCTTTTCTGACAGAAAATGAAGCCTCGTGAAGTTCAAAGTCAATTAGGAAGACGAGGAGGTATTAAAAGATGATCAGTTTTTAAGTCGACATTTCTGATTCTTTACCAAATGTTTTACACTTTAAAGTAAGAGTTAAAAGACAAATCCGAAATCGCTTGATAAAATTCTTCTAAAACTTACCGATATTAAAATGTATTTTAAGAGCTTCTCGACACAGAGCCTGAGATTTTGCTTTTATACTCAGTCAGAGCTCTGTAATTGAATTTAGATTTTATCGTGCACAGCCTGACCTTGCTCATTAATGTAGCTTCTCGGTCAGAATCAAATCATTATCCCTACATGCCTCTGAGAGAGCGTTTAGATTTATACAAATGTACTATTACAGTACTGGTTGTTCGAGTTTGTACAATCAAGTTGAGATATGCAGTCTAGCTTCATGATTTTGTTTTACAATTTTTTTCACAGAGTGCCAAGTTTGAAAAGATAACCTTTCAAAGTAACTCCAAGAATGCAAATTTACAAAAAAAACTCCACGGGGTGCAGCTATTTAGAAAAAGTGAGGCTCACGTTTTTTTCAGGTTGTACAATCTAATTGAAATATGTAATAGAGGTTGGGGACATTTTTCAACACTTACAGTGTCCTTAATGGAAAATTTCAAATCACGAGTTAAAATAACACAATAACATTAACTATTAAAAAGTTCAAAAGGTGTATATATTATTCTCTTCTAATCTTGCCACTGGTAGAAAAACATCTAAGTGCATACGTTTCACATTATTAATTGATATTAAAACAGCAGCCCTGGGTTAACGCAAGAGGTTCCCTCTTTCAGAACAATCTTCTAATAACATGAATGAAGGATGAGCTTCTGAAAATACTAAAAGGCATGACAGTATGGTCCTCGAAATGGCAGGTACTGCCTTCTAATATGGACAGACCTGTTAGCTCCTTAAGAGACTGCCAGATATAAACATTGGTCGAGGTAAAATTTACAGTCGCGGTCCGTGTAGGAGTGCCGGCCGGGCAGTGACGTGGGGCGGGGGAGGGGCAGGGTGGGGGTAGCAAAGTACGGATTACGGACCAATACAGGTAAGTAAACATTTAAATCAATGAAACGAATTTCGTTGCGCGCACTGCATCGCATTTGGCGATGCAGCGCTCACAACGAAATTCGTTTTATTGATTTAGATGTCTACTTACCTGTATTGGTCCGTATACCGTACTTTGCTACCCCCCACCCTGCCCCTCCCCCGCCCCTCGTCACCGCCCGGCCGGCACTCCTACACGGACCGCGTAAACACACATTATTCGACAACAACGGAGAAAAGAACAGCGTGGGAATGAACAGTGCGGCTAACGAGGCCCTTTTCCCCAATTCCTGTTGAGCCTGAGCACTTTAGAAAGCAGATATTCCTAGGTTAAGAGTAAAGGAAAGTCATGGTTTTATTTAAGTCATGGAGACGAAAAATATGCAGTCTTTTCTTACTGGTTTTTTTAGTAGTAGTCACCATATCAACACAAAACTGCCACAATAATAATGTTGTCTACCTGGACAAAAAAATAAAACAAAAGAAAGACAACCACATATCCATAAATTGAGGCTCCTTCTCACTTCCTGCCTCTATACTTACTGCTATGAAGATAAATTCCGCACCCGTGTTCCCATTCAATTGCTTGTTCTCTGTGAATGCTGCTTTATTTACCTACCCCCTAGGAAATTCAAATGCAAGCAGAGGACAGGCAAAAAGATGTAGACGAAGGATTCAACAGATTAATTGCACCCTTTTTTCCAAATATCACCTATTTTGCTATAATATGTAGTTTAGGACAAATTAAATATTGTCTGTAGGGTACCTTTTCTCTACTCATGTTCAAAAACATCAACAAAAGAGTTTGCATGTATGGCACCTGTTGGTGCTCAAGGAATACTATATATATTTAAGACACTTGGATAATAAAAGTACTGTATATGTTTTGAAAATAATTATTTGTCTTATTTCCATGGTTTAATAAATAAGTACATGGTTCACACAAATGAAGTACAATAATACAAATGAAATGCAATAAAACCCTTTAATATGCCTTGAATTGTGGCAACAAGGAAAACAATTGATGCAGTAAGAGAATTTTTCAATTTAACGTCAGCACCTACACATATATTGAATTTCAACCTGCAGCATGTTCAAATTCAATGAAAACAAATCTAGCAATTTGGTCAACATTGCAAATCACGAATCAAGTTCTCTCCCAAAGCCATCAATTCTCCTCATGAGGAATATCAATCAAGTAACATGGCAAACCACCACACCCAATAATGCTGTTACCGATGATCAATTATAAAACAAAACAAAACAAAAAACAGCTCAATCGAGGGGGCGTGGCCAACCATCATTGCCGCTTGGACGTGAATCCGAACGGCTCCGTCCCAGGCCCCGATGATTTCAATTAGAAAGGCGTTCTAACCTGCATCTCGGCTTCCCTGAGCCCCAGGAGTGAATGGGGGACCTGCTGAGGAGGCTCGGCGGATGCCTGGGGGATCCTACATCGCAGTAATAAGGGACTTGAAGTGCCGCGACTGCCTCCGAGACGGGGTCGACAAAATGGCGGCTCTCCCCGTCGGGAGCACCGAGAGGCACTAGCACCGGACGGCGCTACACCGGGACCGTCCCTGATCCGACAATCGTGCACCGGAGGGGGAGCTGCCCCGGAGGTGAGGAGAGTGGTACCCCGGAGCTCACAAGCAAGCTATTATGAACGACGGGGGCCGGCGGGAGCCGTAAGACTCACAGCGGGCAGCGAAAGGCCGGCGTATTCAACGCATAGGCGGGGTGCCCAACAGGGGGTGACAGCAGTAGGAGGATTATTCGCTGTGGGCCACCGCTTATAGAGGCAGACACAAGCGGCGGAAACGGCCGTGAAAGGGTCCACCGGGCTTTGAGAATTTCCCGATGCCGGACTTAAAAATGGCCACCAGCGGGAGCTGTCGAACGGCAGCACGACCAGGGGGAAATTACTGCGAGTGAGCACTTGCCCCCTATCCAGGGCGCAAGGGGAACGAGCAGCTAAAGAGGAGAACTTGGATCTTGGGTGACGGTTGGTTCGGAGGCTACAGGCTGAGTGGCAGAGGCCGAGAGCCCCTGGGAGTATACCGGAGAGCTCAGTCAGCAGCCCCCACAGCAGTCACTGGGGGGCCTTGTGAAGCGCCCTGTAAGGGGGAAGAAGAGGAGGAAGTGGGCCCCCAGCTTCTTCTCAGAGAGACTGGTCTCAACTTGTGCAAGCGGAGGGGCAGCTCAGAGCTGACCGCGGAGTGAGATCCTTATGCCACCGAAAAAAGCGCCTGCCAATAAAGTTTCAAAGTATTTCGTAACTGCAGGGGCGGGAACGCTTGGTGAGGACGCTGTCCCCCCCAAAGGCACTATGGCGCTCATGAGAGACGACCTACTGAATTCCCTTAGGGAGTTTAAAAAGGAGCTCTGCGCCGACATCAAAGCAGATATGGACGCCTCCTTTGAATCAATCAGAGCAGAGATGAGAGGGAAGTTGGTGGCCCTTCAGGCTGATGTGAATTCGGTGGGCACACGCAGGTTGGACCTCAAGGTGAAGTATCAGGAGCTAGCGGATCATCTGAAACCCCTGGAAGAAGGCACGACGGACCTCCGCAGCCAGCTGCGGGCCGCCCTGCTCAGATGTGAAGATTTGGAAAATAGGTCCCGCCGGGACAACATTCGAGTCAGAGGCTTGGAAGAAGGCAGCGAGGGGCCAGACCTAGAGGCCTTTTTGGTGGGCCTCTTCTCCTCGGTGGTGGGAGAGGAAGGTCCCCAAATCTGCCTCAAACGAGTTCAGAGTGGGGCCGCGACTCTAGGGAGATAATCGAAAACCCCGCGACATCCTGGTGAAATTTAGCTCCTTTAAAACGAAGGAATCGGTCCTACAGAAGGCGAGGAACACTGTCGCAGTCACCTTCCAGAACACCACATGCACGCTTTATCAGGATGTGGCCCAGGCCACACTAATACGACGGCAACACTTCAGGCCGATGACTGACACTCTGAGAGAGCGGAAGATAAAGTACAGCTGGACATATCCATTTGGGATCGCTTTTCAATGGGACAACAAACACCTCCACTGTACGGAATTGGAAGAGGCAGCGGATCTCATCGGAATCAAGCTTCCCTCAAACGGGCGCACGGCATCTCGGAGTGATCAGGAAGGGGAGCAGCAGAAAGAGCGGCAAGCTGGTGGACTGTGGAAGAGGACTGGACGAGGGAGCAAAAAGACACCAGACTGAACACAGCGGTCATGGGGGCTCATCAGTGATCTGTCCCTCTTTCCACTGAACTGGAACATTTCCCGCCACTGGAGCGGTAAGGGGGTGCATAGTCAGAGGGCTGCTGGGACTGAACACTCTCACGTGCTTTGTGGAGAGCAGTGACCACAACCAGGTCAGACTTGAACAGCCATTGAAGGGGGGCTCAGGGGGGGTTAAGAGCTTTACAGTACTACCGTAATGTTATGCACACGCCTTAATTGCCTAAGGTAATGGGGTCGGGGAGCAGAAGTGGGCTCGCTTCCAGAGTTTTTTCTTGTGGAGGGGTTCTCCTCTGAGATGGGAGATCTCCAAACTCGTTGTTCTTGTTCATATTGTTTGTTTTATAACTTTGTGGTCATGGTGATTTTGCTGAGCTTTCGGTGTATCTGGTCGGGGGGAGGGAGCAGGGCGGGGGGGCAGTGTGACAGGGGAGGCAGAACTGAAACTCATACGATCGGGAATGGCAGTTAGTTGTATTACGTGGAATGTTAGGGGCCTTAATTCCCCTAGAAAGCGGCAGCGACTTTGGAAATACTTATTAGATCATAATGTCAAGGTGGCCGCACTCCAGGAAACGCACCTCAAAAAAGCTGAGGAACACCGTTTAAAGCATAAAGCTTTCCCTACCATATTTAGATCCTCGCATGCCTTAAAACGGAATGGGGTGGCGCTCCTCTTCCACACGGGGGTCCCGTTTCAACCTCAAGACACAAAATATGATAAGGAGGGAAGATACCTAATGGTGAGGGGGGAACTGGGATGACGACTGTGCACGTTCGATGTAGTGTATGCGCCCAATAATGGTCAACAGGACTTTCTCCTCTCCTTCCTCACAACCCTGGAGGACTTCGCCCGGGGGACATTATTTTATTGGGGGACTTTAACTTGATTTGGGATCAGGGTCTAGACACGACGCAACCACACAGGGCGGCGGGGGGTGTTTTTGTGAAAGCACTTAGGGCACATCTCCAACACTTGGGCCTGGTTGATGTGTGGAGAGAAACTAATCCTACCACAAGAGACTATTCCTTCTTCTCCCACTCACACAGGACTTATTCCCGCATCGATCATATCTTCACGAGCCAGTCTCTCCTCCACTCTTTTCTGAAGTCCGACTTCCACCCGATATGCCTCTCTGACCATGCACCGCTTGAAATGGCCCTCAGTTGGCCGGCTCCGAGACCAAAGCATGTGCGCTGGTACTTTCCTAATTTCCTCTGTAGGGATAGACTCCTGCAGGACGAACTCAGACAGGCCATCAAGGACTACTTTGAGATTAACGATCCCACACTTACCTCCCACACAACCACCAGGGATGCATTTAAGGCGGTCATCCGGGGCAAATGCATAGGATTGGCAACTACCTTAAAAAATCAGCAGCGGGAGGAGAGACTCATGCTTGAAAGGGAATTACAGGATGCAGAGGCAGTTCATAAGGGGAGCCCATCGGTACAAACATTAAGGAAAGTGACTTCACTAAAAGGGAAGCTACAGGCCATGTATACCAACAGGGCGGAAAAAATGATCTTGCGCTTACAGGCTAGGAGGCATGAGGGGGGGGACAAAGTGGGCTCTTTATTGGCCCGCCAGCTCGGAGCCAAACAAGAAAAAGAGTACATCAAACTGATAGTGGATGACGCGGGCGTCTCCCACTTGACGGAGGAGGGGAAGGCTAATGCTTTTGGGGAGTTTTATCGCACTCTTTACACCTCGGAGGAGCCGAGGTCGCAGGACCAAGAGGGTTATTTGGACTCCCTAGACCTCCCACAGGTCACATCAAGCTCCAACGCAGAATTAGAAAGGCCCATCTTGACCGACGAGGTCCAGAAAGCGATAGACGCGCTTAAACTACAGAAAGCGTCGGGACCTGACTGGCTCACGGCGCACTTTTACTGCACTTTTGCACCAGAACTTACCCCTTACTTAACGACTCTGTTCAATGATATAGCCTTTAATCATCGGGGCACTCCCACCATGGGGGAGGCACTCCTCGCAGTGATCCACAAACCAGGGAAAGATCCCAAAGTGTGCTCCTCTTATCGCCCGATAGCCCTGTTGAATTTAGACGCAAAGATTTATTCCAAAATCTTGGCTAGTCGCCTAGAATCCATCCTCACTGGTCTCATTGATCCCGACCAATCGGGATTCATCAAGTGGCACCAGACCCATGACAACCTAAGGCGCATTATTCACATCATGGAAAAGGCACGTAAGAAAAACATCCCGGCAGCTCTGCTCTCCTTGGACGCGGAGAAGGCTTTTGACCGCGTTGAATGGACCTTTTTATTAGGGGTGGGCGGAATTTGCGTAGTCGCGCTACGCAAAGCTCCGCGAAATGGTAAACAATCTGGCGAACACGCATTTTGAAAGCGCGAACAAGCAAAAAATTCTGCAAAGACGCGGATCGCGGAATTTTTGGCAATTCCGCGTTCTCCGCGGAACGCGAAATTACCCAAATTCCGCGAATTCCGTGAGCGGAACAGAATTTACCGCCCAGGCCTACTTTTTATTCCGCGTGATGAGGCGCTTCGGGTTCAGCGAGACCTTTATTGGGATGGTTCGCGCCAATTATCACTCCCCCCGCTCCCGAGTCTTGGTAAATGGAGCCGCATCAGTCTCCTTCAGTTTGGCGAGAGGGATGCGGCAGGGATGTCCGCTGTCCCCTCTTCTCTTCGCCCTCAGCATCAAACCCCTAGCACACAAAATTAGAGAACATCCGGACATACGGGTGTCCGGTTTGGCACGGATAACCACAAGATCTCGCTCTTTGCTGACGATGAGCTGCTCCCGGTCACGGACCCTCTGACCTCTCTGCCAGCAATTCAGACTGAGCTCTCATTGTTTGAAAGGGTAGCGGGTTTCAGGGTCAATCTCGCCAAGTCCTTCTTACTTAATCTGACTCTATCACGGGAAGAGTGGGGGAGGGTGGAGGGAACTTCTCCTTTTCGTTGTACAAATAAGGAAATCACTTACCTGGGCGTCAAGCTCACTCCCAATATCAATGACCTATACAGGGCCAATTTCCCCCCCCTACTGAGACAGCTAAAGGCAGACTTTGGCAAATGGAGCACCGCATACGTATCCTGGATCGGCAGGATCAACGCTATAAAGATGAACGCCCTTCTCAGTCTGCTCTATCTTTTTCAGGGGCTGCCCATCTCAGTGGACCAGGGTCTTTTTAGGGAGCTAAAGCAGATGATAACTAAATTTATTTGGCAAGGGCAGAGAGCGCGTCTGTCATACTGCATCCTTACTAGATCGCGCAAAGAGGGGGGCCTAGCTCTCCCGGACTTTCTGAGTTACTATAGAGTGGCCCAGCTGCGGGTAATGACGGAGTGGTCGCTGCGAGCCTCGGAAAAACATTGGCTCCACATAGATAGGCAGGTGACTGGTAGGACCATCTGGGACCTACTTTAGAAACCTAAACAAGATAGACTGCCCAATGCCTACATCAGCACGCCCACAGCCACCACTCTTCGGGTCTCGGACGATCTCACCAAGCGGCTACAGCTGATGACTTTCCCATCTCCCTACACTCCCATCCATTTTAACGCCGCCTTTCCCCCGGCTCTGCAAGAGGGACCTTTTGATGCTTGGCGGGCAGGGGGTTGCCTTATGATTTCAGACCTATTCCGCAAAGGGGAATTACTCACCTTCAGAGAATGCATGCGACAATTCAAAGTATCTGCTAAGGAGGAATTCCACTATCTACAGATTTCACATTGGGTTCAGCAACCTCTGGAGCGGCAGGCCGCCACGAGGGACCTGCTCCCGATAGAGAAATTCGCCCAGTCTGGGTCCACTTCCAAAGGGTGCATTTACTTCCTGTATGCCCTCATTCAGGCGCTGAGCCCGAGATCGACCCCGAGACATAGAAAATTCTGGGACACACTTCTGGACAATCCAGTAGCGGAAAAACAGTGGGAACATCTATGTAGAGACATCACCAAATCGATAGATCGATGTTTCTTAGGGAAGCTCACTATAAAGTCATGTATGACTGGTATCTCTAGCCCCAGAAACTGAACAAGATCTTCCCCAAACCGTCAGAGAGATGCTGGAGGGGATGTGGCCTCTTGGGAGATTTCCGCCACATTTGGTGTGACTGTCCCTCCATTCAGCCGTTTTGGAAGGAGATCTTGTCTCAAATCAAAAGAATACTGGGGTACCCAGTTCCGAACTCTATGGAACATACGCTGCTGGGATTGAGGGACCCGACCTTAAAACGTCAGACGCAAGGGGACAGATCGATCATGTCTTGGTGCGGCGAAATGGCAGTAGCAGCCGGTGGAAGAAACAAGAGGCACCATCTCTAACCCAATGGCACGCGCGGCTGTGGAGGGCGCTGGCCCTGGAGCGCATGAACGACATAGCGGAAGACACAAGAAAAGGGTTTGATTATATTTGGTCCCAGCTAGTAGGTTACTTATCAGAAGGGATTCCACTGTTAGCATGCAACCCGAGGCTGAGAGCCCTCCATTTTTTTCACATATAGAAAATGTGAGGTGTCCACTGTAGATGATGGGAGTCTGCCATCGGGAGGATGCGTCTCTATCCAGCTAAGTGCCCTCCTCCCCTGACCTACACAACAAAGTACACACCATGACACCATAGTTTTATTTTTTGGTCTTCCTTTATTTCTTTTCAGGTTCCAGGTTTGGTGTTTTTGTTTCAAGCAACATGTGATGTGAACTGAAATCAAATGTAACGTCATAGATTCGTACTATATAGATCTTCCTTGTCTTGTGTAAGACGGGAGCTTTTCCAGTTCAATCCTCCTTCCCTCGGGGATTCTGTGTACTCCGGGAAGGGGCTAGTACGAAACGGAGTGGGCTTGTCGAGATCTTGTGAAGAAGCTGTAACTCCTATGTGCTATCTGTAACTCTTGACTGGCAGAGACCATGTTATAACTGTGCTACTTTTGTGTGTTCTCTTTAAATGCAAATAAAAAGATTTTGACATAAAACAGCTCAATCTGAAGAAGCAATGCTCAGAAAAGACTTCCTTTCAACATACTCAGGTTTAAGAGGAGCATCAGGTCCAACAGAAACAAACTCATACACAAATACCAGTCTAAGTATAGCCTATAATCTGAGGGATGAGACACATTGCAGGTTCAATCATACTATGACCGGGACCACGAACTGAAGCTCGCTCACCACATCCATTGCACTTCATAATTCACAGCTGAATAATTCCTTTGAAATTACTCCTGCACCCCTTCCTTCAAGATATTCAAGAATGTAGAATGTTCACAGATTATCCAGGATTGCTAAAGAAATAGAAGCCCAAAAGCTTTGGCAAAAGTATGACATTGTATTATTTCAAGAAACCTACATGGAGTACTGAAAGGGCCAGGCCCATTAGTTCTAAACTTTTTCTAGGGTCACAATCCAATGGTTCCTTTTCCCAGCATGAAAGCATAAAGGGGAGAAAACATTAATACACAGGCAACTAGTCAACAATTCTTCTTAACGCATAATGACCCACGGACAACTATATAAAGTTAGTTAATTTATCACAAGGCCAAAAATAACTTAACATAGAGACACTTCAACACCAGGGTATAGAAATACAAAGGAATTAGCATGAAGCCAAATCGCCGCATCCAATTTAGATGGTGGAGCATGAACAAAACCATTAATTCAAGAAGTAGGATACAGAAAATCAGAAAGCATGAGTCCAAATTTCCCTGCATCGAGGGTTGATGAGTAAAAAGCATTAAATCTATCCCTACTCTAGTGCTAAGATGACATCCCTACATAAGCATTTCCAATGGAGTGGAAAAGGTGTCAGTGCATGGAGGCTGTGAGAAAGTGCACTCTTTCTGCATGGTTGCCCCCACCTTTTGCTGAATTGCTGATGTGCTTTGACTGAGTGTGCCCTGGGCTCCTGTTAATCAGGTACCCAGGGCCTATGTTCTTTCCCTAAAACTGCATTGAAGCCTAAACCCAATTAGCATCTCTGGCCACAGGTCAGCCCCTGGTAAATGGTACCACAGGTACCCAGGGTACTGTGACCAGAGAAGGCCTCTAAGGGCTGCAGCACTTATTGTGCCACCCTTAGAGGTCCTGTACCCTTACACACACACTGCCTTTGCAGGCTGTGTGTTTTGGTGCAGAACAAAGGAAGAGTCGACATGGCACACATCTCTGTGTGCCATGCCTACAACCCACTGCCCTGGCATAGATCAGTCACCCCTCTAGCTGGGTGCATATACCAGTGGTGAGGGTACAGGTGCATGAGCCCTGTACCCCTACAGTGTCTAAGTCCATTCTTAGACATTGTAAGTGCAGTGCTGACATTAAGAGTATATGGTGCTGGGAGGTTGTCATTACGAACTCCACTGCACCATAATGGCTGCACTGAAAACTGAGAAGTTTGGTATCAAACCTCTCAGCACATTAAACCCACACTGATGCCAGTGTGGGATTTAATGAAAAATTAACACAGAGGGCATCTTAGAGATGCCCCCTGAAAACTAAGCCACCTCTAGTGTCCAGGCTGAGTGGCTGCTTTCAGCTGCCACCACCAGACATGTTTCTGGACCCCTGGGTCGAGAGCCTGCTGCTCTCTGGGGCCTGAAACAATGCACATCCTGGGACGAGGTGCCAAGCCTCCTCCCCCAGGATGGGCAGGGTTCACGAAGGGGAAGCTTCAAAGGTTTGCCGCCTTTGTGAGCTTCCCCAGGCCCCTTGCTGCTCTCAGCAACTGGTCCCCACTGGTTCTCACCCCCACTTTGGGTGGGAGAACCGGCGGGAAAAACAAGTGAGGAAGAGAGGTGTGTGCACCTCTGCCAACTCCACCCCTCAGGTGGGGGAGGCGAGGTGAAGCACAACTCTCAGCCCACGCCATCTTGAAAATGGGGGGACTCAGCCAACCAGGGACAGGCTCATGCCCCCCTCCCACTGGAGAGTGGCATAATAGGGGGTGTACCCACCCCAGGGAAGGGACCCATTTGTCCCTGCCTTTTACCTACCTGTAACGCCCCTAAATCTAGTATTTAGGGGCACCCCTGAACCTTGCTTCCTCAGACAAGAAGAAACTGCAAGAAGAAGAAGGGCCGAACAGCCATGCAGCAGCTAACAAGATGAAGACGCCCACTGACTTGGCCCCAGCCCTACCGGCCTGTCTCACCCTCGAACCTGCTCCTGCGAAATCCCGGTGTGTCCTGCAGCCAGCAACCTCGAAAACCCCGGAGGACCTGCCTGCCTTCAAGAACCAAAACTTTGTCTCCCGTGAACACCGGATTTGTTCATCTGCAACCTCTGGCTCCGGCAGGACACCGCGTATCCGCCCCACTCTGCACCCGCCGCCCACGGCCCGAGCCCGAGTGGGCAAACACCACGAGGAGGTCACCCCGGCAATCCTGACCCGAGATCCGGCAACCCCCGACCTGCCTCAATCCTCCAGCCGACGCCTGCAGCCTAAATCCAGAAGGTCCCCACAACCGCGACCAGGAGCTGGTAAAAAGATCCGACCCCAAAAGGCACCCCTGCACCCGATGCCCCACGGCCTTGTGTGCCCAAACCGACGGAGCCTAACCAACCCCTAACTTCCCAACTTACCTCTCGAAGTGGTGGTCGCACCCAGAAGACCTTCGTCCCCAAGCCTGCAGTGCCTTTGCAAACCGGAGGTCCCTCATTGAAAACAACAGGGCGCCCGACGTCGAAACAGCACCCTGCACCTGGCCACCCTAGTGCCACTGAGGGTGCACCTTGGGTGCTACTTTGTTTCCCCATTTGCCCTGAGCTAAAGTCCAGGAGCTTTGCTCCTACAACCCAGTGGCCTGCTTGCCAGTAGCCACCAACCGGAGGCCCCCTATCCCCCATTGGATAACATTGGGCCTCAGCACTCTGCACACGGCCGCCCTAGTGCCGCTGAGGGTGTAACTAGAGTGCATCCTTGACCCTGGGGGACCCCTGAGTCTACCCCAGAACCTCAACTCCCACTACCAAATACTTACCTCAAAACCGATAACACTATTTTCCTCCATAGGATAACATTGACTGTTTTTCTTGGAAAACTTTCTATGTGTGGAGTTTGAAAACCTTAAGAAATTCTTTAAAATTGCACTAACTAACAAAAATGATTTTTCTTACCTGTTTTCAGGAAATGTCACAGAGTAGTATCCAGGTATACTATACTACTCTGAGTAAGAAAAGTAATCTCAAAAGTAACTTACCTGTAATTTTACTGAAAAGCCCATTCAAGTCTATGTACTGTATTTTCAAAACATTTGCATTTCTCTAAAACCATACTGTAAGTCAAAACAAAGTGCATATGCAATTTCATTCAAACTGTATTTCAATTGCATTACTACTGTAAAGTATTTATTGCATACCTGTGCCCGCCGTGCTTGGTTCTAGAAAGTAAAATAACTAAAAGAATATTTTTATACAAAAACAATTGGTCTGAAGTTCAGTCTTTGAGTGTGTGAATTAATTTGCTGACTGAGTGTGTACAACAAATGCTTAACACTGTCCTCTGATACTGCCTTACTGCTCGACCACACTACCACAAATAGAGAGTGTGGTGCTATCTAACTTTACCTCTGTCTACCTTTGAGGATCCACTGGACTCTGTGCACACTATACCTCACTTTGGTATAGTATATACAGAGCCAGCCTCCTACATTGGTGGATCAGCGGTGGGATATACAACTTTGCATTTGTTGGACTACTTGGTTACCACCTGATCACACGACAGAACTCTTAAATTGTCTTTAGAATTCTGATTTTTTTCAAATTGGCATTTTTGCAAAACTACTAAAAGTCTTGTTAGGGCCTTGGTTAAGTCCGTTTAGATTTTTAGAAAAATAAAAAGTCACTTGAGCTAGGGTTAGAGGGGTTAGAAGTTTTTTAACAATGTCTCAAAACAAGAACCCAGCTGTTAGTGAAAATAACCACAATGACATAGAGGACTTGGTTGAGGAGCTCAACCTCACCCCTTACCTTCACTTGTCTTTCAAGGGCTTAAAACATAGCCATGGGTCCCTATCCCACCAAACACAAGCTCCAGGAGCTGTTGGCTGGGTATGCTAAGGACCACCCATCTGAAAATGGTGAAGACCAGTCAGATGAGGAAGAAGAGGACGGGGATGGCCTGGTAAACCAACCCCCTCCACTTCTCAGGGAGAAAAGGGTTCAAGTACCCTTGACTCCAAGAATCAACCTCTCAGTACCTAGGTCCCACACAGGTGGGTCAGGCACTACTGAGGACATTGAGGACAGCCTCAATGAGGAGGACAGCTTTTTAGTAAGGCTGACCAAAAGACTGGATCTAGAGACCAGGTTGCTTGCTCTAGAAAGAGAGAGAGCAGAGATGGGCCTAGCACCCATAAATGGTGGCAGCAATTTACTCAATAAGGATAAAGAGCAATCTTATGATCCTAAAATCCCCAAAGGGATTGTCCCTAAATATGAAGAGAGTGATGATATCACAAAATGGTTCACAGCCTTTGAGAGGGCTTGTGAAATGAGAAAAGTGAAGAAGTCACACTGGGGGGCACTCCTTTGGGAACTGTTCTCTGGTAACTGTAGAGACAGACTCCTGACCCTTACAGGGGGCAGATGCTGGGCCTTATGACCTCATGAAGAGAACTCTGATTGAGGGATTTGGACTCACAACTGAGGAATATAGAATTAGATTCAGGGGGCTCACAAGACGCAAAACCAATCCTGGATTGACTTTGTAGACTACTCAGTTAAAACACTAGATGGTTGGTTAACTGGACACAATGTGCATGATTTCAATGGACTTTACAATCTGTTTATGAAAGAACATATTTTAAGTAATTGCACTAATGACAAGTTACATCAGCATTTGGTAGACCTAGGTCTAATTTCTCCCCAAGAATTGGGAAAGAAGGCAGACCACTGGGTCAAGACAAGGATGACAAAAACAACCACTGGGGTTGACCAAAAGAAAGGGGTTACAAAACCTCCCCAGGGGAAAGGTGGTGAGAATCCCCAAGATAAAAAGCCTGAGTCTTCTAAAGGGCCCCAACAACCTGCACAGGGGGGGTGGGTCCCAAAACTCTTCCCAGTCCAATAATAGGTACAGGGGAAAGAACTTTGATCCTTTAAAGGCCTGGTGTAACAACTTTAAGAAGCTGGGACACTTAACTGGAGACGCTGCTTGCCCAACCAAGAAGACCCCTAGTCCTACTACAGCTACTCCTGGTGTAGCAAGTCTCCAGATGGAATCAACAGTGTGCCAAGAGCAAATCGGGTTGCACACTGAAGCAGTTCTAGTTTCAGAAGGGGAAGTTGAGTTTGCCACTGTAGCTGTGTGGCCACCCAACTTAAAAAAGTACTTACAATATCCTTGGATTAATGGAACTAGGATAGAAGCTCTGAGGGAGACAGGTGCCAGTGTCACTATGGTGAGAGACACACTGGTTTCCCCTGAGCAATACTTGATTGGGAGAACTTACCCAGTCACCAATGGTAACAGTGTTACCACTAACCATGCAATGGCTATGGTGATATTAGACTGGGGGGGGGGTTACTAGCCTGAAACAGGTAGTGGTCTCTCCAAGGTACCAGCTGCATGTCTGCTTGGCAATGACCTGGAAACCTCAGCATGGGCTGAGGTTGAACTGAAAACCCATGCAGCAATGCTGGATATCCCTGAATTGGTGTGTGTAAAGACAAGAACACAGAGCAAGAGACAGGGTGAAAAATAAGTGTTGGAGCCTGACAGTATGGCCCAACCTTCCAAGAGAAAAGGTAAGAAGACTGGGGAACCAGCATCTGAACAGCAAAAGGATCAGGACCCCTCCCTTCAGGGAGAGGACTTGGACACCCCAGAGGGAACTGAGCCCATGGAGCTTGACCCTTACGAGGTTGAACTCTTAGGCCCAGGGGGACCCTCTAGGGAAGAGCTGTGCCTTGGATAGCAGGATCTCCAACTCTTGAAAGCCTGAGGCAGCAAGCTGCTACCCAGGAAAAAGGAGATGTCAGTGGTACCCACAGAGTTTATTGGGAGGAGGGACTACTGTACACTGAGGCCAGAGACCCCAAACCTGGATCCACTAGGAGAGTGGTAGTGCCTCAGAAGTACAGGGAGTTTCTCCTAACTTTAGCTCATGACATTCCCCTAGCTGGACATCTGGGCCAAACCAAGACTCGGGAAAGGCTAGTTAGCCACTTTTACTGGCCCCAGATGCACCAACAGTAAAGGAGTTTGTCAGCTCCTGTGTCACCTGTCAGGCCAGTGGCAAGACAGGTGGCCCCTCAAAGGCCCCCCTGATACCACTACCTGTGGTGGGGGTTCCCTTTGAAAGGGTAGGTGTGGACATAGTGGGTCCACTTGAACATTCCACAGCATCAGGGAACAAATTAATTCTGGTGGTAGTGGATCATCCCACTAGGTACCCTGAGGCAATTCCCCTTAGGACTACTACAGCTCCTGAAGTAGCCAAGGCCCTCATTGGTGTCTTCACCAGAGTAGGGTTTCCTAAGGAGGTGGTTTCAGACAGAGGTTCCAACTTCATGTCTGCTTACCTAAAACACATGTGGAAAGAGGGTGGAGTACAGTATAAGTTTACTACACCCTATCACCCACAAACCAATGGCCTTGTTGAGAGAGTCAACAAGACATTGAAAGGCCAATGGCCTTGTTGAGAGAGTCAACAAGACATTGAAAGGCATGATTATGGGGCTCCCTGAAAAACTCAAAAGGAGATGGGATGGCCATCCTGTGAGGGGACCACTCTGTCTTGTAAAAGAGGGTTGGGAGAAGCCTCTCCAAAAACCCAAACAAGATATTGTGGACTATGTGCTTGGCCTAAGGTCCAGAATGGCTGAGTACATGGAAAAGGCATCCAAAAATCTTGCGGCCAGCCAGGAGCTTCAGAAGCACTGGTATTACCAAAAAGCTGCACTGGTTGAATTTCAACCTGGGCAAAAGGTGTGGGTTTTGGAGCCAGTGGCACCAAGGGCACTCCAGGACAGATGGGGTGGCCCTTACCCTATCCTAGGAAAAAAAGAGTGAGATCACCTACTTGGTTGACCTGGGCACAAGCAGGACACCAAAAAGGGTTATCCATGTGAACCGCCTAAAGCTCTTTCATGACATGGCTAACATCACCATGCTGATGGTGACTGATGAGGATCAGGAGACAGAGAGTGAACCTCTCCCTGACCTCCTCTCATACAGCCCAAAAGATGGGTCAGTGGATGGAGTTGTCTTTTCAGACACCCTCTCTTCCCAACAGCAGACTGATTGCAAGCAAGTCTTGCAGCAGTACGCAAAGCTCTTTTCCTTGACCCCTGGTCAGACAAACTGGTGTACCCATGATGTGGACACTGGTGACAGTTCACCTGTCAAAAACAAAATCTATCGACAATCTGATCAAGTCAAGGAAAGCATCAGAGCTGAAGTCAGCAAGATGCTGGAGTTAGGGGTTATTGAACCCTCTGAGAACCCCTGGGCCAGCCCAGTGGTTCTAGTCCCCAAACCTCATCCACAGGGTGGAAAGAGAGAAATGAGGTTCTGTGTGGACTATAGAGGGCTCAACTCTGTCACCAAGACAGATGTTCACCCTATCCCAAGAGCAGATGAGTTGATAGACAAATTGGGTGCAGCCAAATTTCTAAGTACCTTTGACTTAACTTCAGGAAACTGGCAAATTGGCATGGCCCCAGGAGCAAAAGAAAAGACAGCATTCTCCACATCTGATGGGCATTAGCACTTTACTGTTATGCCCTTTGGTTTAAAGAATGCCCCTGCCACCTTCCAGAGGTTGGTGAATCAAGTCCTTGCTGGATTGGAGTCCTTTAGTGCAGCTTATCTAGATGAAATTGCTGTCTTTAGCTCCACCTGGCAGGATCACCTGATTCACCTTGGGAAAGTTTTAAATGCCCTGCAAACTGCAGGCCTATCAAGGCATCCAAATGCCAGATAGGGCAGGGAACTGTGGTGTACTTGGGCCACCTTGTTGGTGGAGGCCAGGTACAGCCCTTACAGCCCAAGATCCAGGCCATCCTGGACTGGGCAGCTCCAACAACCCAAACCCAAGTCAGGGCATTCCTTGGCTTTACTGGGTACTAAAGGAGGTTTGTGAAGGGATATGGGTCCATTGTGGCTCCCATCACAGAACTCACCTCCAAGAAGATGCCGAAGAAGGTAAACTGGACAGTTAGTTGTCAAAAGGCTTTTGACACCCTGAAAGAGGCTATGTGCTCAGCACTAATTCTCAAGGCTCCAGACTATGCCAAGCAGTTCATTGTGCAGACTGATGCCTCTGAGCTAGGGATAGGAGTGGTTCTATCCCAGACCATTGATGAAGGCCAAGACCAACCTGTTGCTTTTATAAGCAGAAGGCTTCTCCCCAGGGAGCAGCATTGGAGTGCCATTGAGAGGGAGGCCTTTGCTGTGGTTTGGTCCCTGAAGAAGCTGAGACCATACTTGTTTGGTACTCACTTCCTAGTGAAAATGCTAATGCAAATGAAAGGTGAAAATCCTAAACTGTTGAGCTGGTCCATCTCCCTACAGGGAATTGACTTTGTAGTGGAACACAGACCTGGGACTGCCCATGCCAATGCAGATGGACTTTCCAGGTTCTTCCACTTAGAAAATGAAGACTCTCAAGGGAAATGTTAGTCTCATCCTCTTTCGTTTGGGGAGGGGGGTTGTGTGAGAAAGTGCCCTCTTTCTGCATGGTTGTCCCCCCCTTTTTGCTGAATTGCAGATGTGCTTTGACTGAGTGTGCCCTGGGCTCCTGCTAATCAGGTACCCAGGGCCTATGTTCTTTCCCTAAAACTGCATTGAAGCCTAAACCCAATTGGCATCTCTGGCCACAGGTCAGCCCCTGGTAAATGGTACCACAGGTACCCAGGGCACTGTGACCAGAGAAGGCCTCTAAGGGCTGCAGCACTTATTGTGCCACCCTTAGAGGTCCTGTACCCTTACACACACACACTGCCTTTGCAGGCTACGTGTTTTGGTGCAGAACAAAGTGAAGAGTCGACCTGGCACACATCTCTGTGTACCATGCCTACAACCCACTGCCCTGGCATAGATCAGTCACCCCTCTACCTGGGTGCACTATACCAGTGGTGAGGGTACAGGTGCATGAGCCCTGTACCCCTACAATGTCTAAGTCCATTCTTAGACATTGTAAGTGCAGTGCTGCCATTAAGAGTATATGGTGCTGGGAGGTTGTCATTACGAACTCCACAGCACCATAATGGCTACACTGAAAACTGAGAAGTTTGGTATCAGACTTCTCAGCACATTAAACCCACACTGATGCCAGTGTGGGATTTAATGAAAAATGCACACAGAGGGCATCTTAGAGATGCCCCCTAAAAACTAACCCACCTCTAGTGTCCAGGCTGAGTGGCTGCTTTCAGCTGCCGCCACCAGACATGTTTCTGGATCCCTGGGTCGAGAGCCTGCTGATCTCTGGGGCCTGAAACAATGCACATCCTGGGACGAGGTGCCAAGCCTCCTCCCCCAGGATCGGCAGGGTTCACGAAGGGGAAGCTTCAAAGGCTTGCCGCCTTTGTGAGCTTCCCCAGGCCACTTGCTGCTCTCAGTAACTGGTCCCTACTGGTTCTGACCCCCACTTTGTACGGGAGAACCGGTGGGAAAAACAAGTGAGGAAGAGAGGTGTGCCCACCTCTGCTAACTCCACCCATCAGGTGGGGGAGGTGAGGTGAAGCACAACTCTCAGTCCACGCCATCTTGAAGATGGGGGGACTCAGCCAACCAGGGACAGGCTCATGGCCCCCTCCCACTAGAGGGTGGCAGAATAGGGGGTGCACCCACCCCATGGAGGGGCCCATTGGTCCCTGCCTTTTACCTACCTGTAACGCCCCTAAAACTAGTATTTAGGGGCACCCCTGAATCTTGCTTCCTCAGACAAGAAGAAACTGCAACAAGAAGAAGAAGGACCGAACAGCTGTGCAGCAGCTAACAAGAGGAAGACGCCACTGACTTGGCCCCAGCCCTACCGGACTGTCTCACCCTCGAACCTGCTCCTGCGAAATCCCGGTGTATCCTGCAGCCAGCAACCTTGAAAACCCTGGAAGACCTGCCTGCCTTCAAGAACCAAGACTTTGTCTCCCGTGAACACCAGATTTGTTCATCTGCAACCTCTGGCTCTGGCCGGACACCGCGGATCCGCCCTACTCTGCACCCGCCGTCCACGGCCCGAGCTCGAATGGGCAAACACCACGAGGAGGTCACCCCGGCGATCCTGACCCGAGATCCGGCGACCCCTGACCTGCCTCAAGCCTCCAGCCGACGCCTGCAGCCTAAATCCAGAAGGTCCCCCCAACCGCGACCAGGAGCTGGTAAAAAGATCCGACCCCAAAAGGCACCCCTGCACCCGACGCCCCACGGCCTTTTGTGCCCAAACCGATGGTGCCTAACCAACCCCTAATTTCCCAACTTACCTCTCAAAGTGGTGGTCGCACCCAGAAGACCTTCGTCCCCAAGCCTGCTGTGCCTTTGCAAACCGGAGGTCCCTCATTGAAAACAACAGGGGGCCCGATGTCGAAACAGCACCCTGCACCCGGCCGCCCTAGTGCCGCTGAGGGTGCACCTTTGGTGCTACTTTGTTTCCCCATTTGCCCTGAGCTAAAGTCCAGGAGCTTTGCACCCACAACCCAGTGGCCTGCTTGCCAGCTGCCACCAACCGGAGGCCCCCTATCCCCTATTGGATAACATTAGGCCTCAGCACTCTGCACCCGGCCGCCCTCGTGTAACTAGAGTGCATCCTTGACCCTGGGGACCCCTGAGTCTACCCCCAGAACCTCAACTCCCACTACCAAATACTTACCTCAAAACCGATAACACTATTTTCCTCCATAGGATAACATTGACTGTTTTTCTTGGAAAAGTTTCTAAGTGTGGAGTTTGAAAACCTTAAGAAATTCTTTAAAATTGCACTAACTAACAAAAACGATTTTACTTACCTGTTTGCAGGAAATGTCCCAGAGTAGTATCCAGGTATTCTATACTACTCTGAGTAAGAAAAGTAATCTCAAATGTAACTTACCTGTAATTTTACTGAAAAGCTAATTGAAATCTATGTACTGTATTTACAAAGTATTGCATTTCTCTGAAACCATACTGTAAGTCAAAACAAAGTGCATATACAATTTCATTCAAACTGTATTTCAATTGCATTACTACTGTAAAGTATTTATTGCTTACCTGTGCCAGGCTTGCTTGGTTCTAGAAAATAAAATAACTAAAAGAATATTTTTTTACAAAAACAATTGGTCTGAAGTTCAGTCTTTGAGTGTGTGAATTCATTTGCTGACTGAGTGTGTACAACAAATGTTTAACACTACCACAAATAGAGAGTGAGGTGCTATCTAACCTTACCTCTACCTACCTTTGGGGATCCACTGGACTCTGTGCACACTATACCTCACTTTGGTATAGTATATACAGAGCCAGCTTCCTACAGAGGCTTCCTAAGAAGTCTCTCCACCATCAATCGGTTAAGTGGCATAAAGACACTATTGCAAAGGAATGAGATCATTCTGAGATGCTCTCTCTCTGAAGGCAAGAAAGAAGTAGGCAGTATCCCTTATTCCACCAATCAGTTATCCACAGGTATGCTCTCCCATAATGCATAGCGTGCACACAGTTCACAATGGGCACGGTCATGCAGGTACTTTTCCACAATGTTCTCCATGTATAACTCTCGTAACAATTCGTCCTTGGTTCCCATGCCTTCTACCGTGTGAATCCGTTTCCGTATTTATCACTTCCAAACCATGTAACTGTAACTTCTTCTCTCCTTGCCTAGCTACTAAAACAAAGACATTACTTTAACTAAAAGAATGCTTCTACACCTGCAATACAAAAGTGAGAAAGAACAGATTCTACAGTGCACATGAAATTCAAACCATTAATTCTAAAGCAAGAGTCTTCAGGGACTTGCATTTCAGACCTTTGACTTTAGCTAACATAAGAACGTATCACTTTTAGCAATACAACTCGCATAATCATTATAAAGTTTCAACTAATACATTTACCCACCAATGGGAATATCATTGTTAATCTCATTTAATATATGAGTAGTGTCAGATTTAAAGCACAAGTTTACACGTTAACGTTTTCTACTAGTTGCATTTATTTCCTATGTTAATTCTACCTGCTACTTGTCAATAACCTAAAGCATATCTCATAATTGCGTTAATACATTTCACAATTCTAACACCTCATGTTAATATAATTGCAAGATCAAATGCGGATGCGCTCTACACATGATTATAATGCACCCCTACAAATTAAATTAAATTTCCACTCCATCAGTATCAACTGAAAGCGACAGGTAAATCCAATAAAGGCAGACACAAAGGAGGTTTGACCACATATGTCTCTCTAAGACGGACATTTGAAATCACCAGACTTGAGCTTGAAGTAACTTGGTTATTGTGCACAATTATTGGGAACAGTGCAAAATCTTGTACATTTAATTATCTTTTGTTCCCAAATGTGTACATAAATCCATAGCTATCTTAAAAAAAGAACAGCCCTTTGGCAACTTAAAGAAACAATGGCAAATTTGAATGATATCTACCCATTAGCGCAATGGCTCATAACAGTTGATTCTCAAATGCACCTTATGAAGGAATCAGAAAACTCTGACATTACGATCTTACAAGATCAGCAATGAAACATTCCCACACAAGTATCCTTATCCTTTTCCTCCTTAATGTCTACATAAATCCTCAGCTATCTTAAAAAATGAACGGCCCTATGGCAAATTCAAGAAACAATCACAAATTTGAATAATACCTAATCGTCAGCGCAATGGCTCATAACAGGTCACTTTAACGTGCAGCTCATGAAGGAGTCAGAAGAGTCATAGAACATTCCCGCACATGTATCCTTATTAGGAAGCACAGACATAATGGGCAATCCCTGCATATATTTAGGGTTCTAAACAGCCACTTCCAAACAAACCAACGAGCTGCCCCAACCCTTACCACAAACTCGACAAAAATAATCATGCATTATAAGATGATAACTAATTTGTCCTTCATTTCAGTTCATATCAGGGTACAGGTGTGAAATGAGTATTGAAAGCCATCATTTTACACAGGGCTTATGTTTAGCATGGCCAACTAAAATGGCTCCAAAAGCCTACTGCATAATAGAGTAACTGGGCTCCCTTATTTTAAAGCGTCCCAAATGAAATGTTGCACATTGAAAACAACTATCAACTCTGTGAAAATTGTCCCAGAGAAACGCGAGCTGATCCATAATTTAGAAAACAAAACCACCTATATAAAAAAAATGGATAGGCATAGCAGACCAGATAAAAACATTCTTAGTAAAAGCAAACTCAAAATGCCAACATTTAGGCTAAGTCTCATTCTGCAAGGATTGGTATACTAGTACACTGAACTTCCAAAAAATGCTACTAAACAAATCGACAAGACACTTGAAAAATTTAGCACCAGATAATCAAATGCTTCAATCTAAAATGCAATTAATGAAAAGGCAATATAATCATGCTGTTTTAAATGCAAAAATTGCACTTCAATCTCACCAAAGTTAAAGTTACATAAAACCTGCAAAAATGATAACTTGAAGGCATTCTATGAATTCATTAACAAATTAACACACAGTCAGTATAGGACCAAAAGTGCAAATATAAATGAGTAAGCATGGTGAAAATACATTACAGCCTTCAATTAAACCCTTTCGCCGATGTCAGAAATACCACTTGTTAGAAAGGGGGCCTGTAGTTGGCAGAGGTATGCACTCTGTCCAAGTAGAGACCACCACTCTAGTCAGGGTAAGTCAGACACACACCCTAAATTAGCCGGTGCACACCCTCTGATAGCTTAGGCACAGAGCACTCAGGCTTAACTTAAAAGGCAATGTGTAAAGTATTTGTGCAACATTTAATACAGTAAAACAGTGAAAGCACAGCACAAAAATAATCCACACAAGGCTAGAAACAGTAGAGCTTAATTAAATGAACAAACCAAGACCAAAATGACAAAGATCCAATAAGTAGAACCAGAGTTATAAATTTCTAAAGATTAAATTGAAATATAACGCTTAAAACTCAGTAGCGCTTACGGGTTACTTGAGGTTGTGCTGGACCGGGTCAAAAATGAGAAGTCACGCCAACCGCGATGGATCCTGGGTCGGATATAGACGCCACGCAGTCCCCTCTGAAAACAGTACCTTTCTGGAGGATGTGTTGATGTCGAGGAGATGTTGCATCAGTTACAAGTCACACAGTCGGGTCATGCATGGTCATCAAACCCCTTTATGATGAAAGCACTGTGTCGTCGATGAGTCTTGCTGTCGGATCCCGCATCATCGGTGTACCCATTACAATGAAGACACTGCGTCGTCATTGAGCCTCTTAGTTGGGCCCCGCGCCATCGAACCTCTAACGATAAAGGTGTCATGTCGTCGTTGAGCTTCGCTCCAAAACTGTGGAGTCTCTGATGCGGCCATGCATCGGTGTCAAAGGCAAATGCTTTGGTTTGTGACCAGCGCAAAGCAGGTGATGCATGGGTTTTTGTAGAAAACAACTGCAGAACTCCTTTTCAAGGCCCAGGACTGGATTGGCACCTCTTGGCAGCGCAGGAATCACAGTTGGAAGAGTCGAGCAGCTGAAGTAGAGTTGAATGAAGTCTTTGATGTCCCTGAGAGTTCAGAACAGGTGGCAAGCCAGCAGGCCCTTGAAACCACTTGGTTCTGCGGATGTAGAGAGTCATGTCCAGTCCTTCTCACCACCAGGCAAGGGGGCAGCAGGTAGCAGGGACAGGCATAGCTGAGCAGGAGTCTGGCAAATCCAGCAGAGTCCAGCAGAGTGTCAGTCCTTTCAGCAGCACAGCAGTCCTTCTTCCTGGCAGGATGTCCTCAAGTCTAGAGTGTACTGAGTTTGTGGTGTCAGGGTTCCAGGACTTATACCTGTTGTAACTTTGAAGTGTGGGAGAATTCAAATAGACCTTTGAAGTACACAAAGTCCCTACCCTTCCTGCCCAGTCTCCACACTCACTACAGGGGGGTATGCAACTCTTTGTGTGGGGAAAGGCACATCCCTATTCAGTTGCAAGAGTCAACTCCGCCCTCCCACCTAGCCCAGAAAGACCCATCAGCCTGGTGATGGGCTATCAGAATGTGAATGTTACAACTCAGCTCCCTTTGTGTGTGAATGCCTGGAGGAAATACACAAAGCCCAGCTATCACCCACCCCAGACGTGTATTTAGAGTCAGGCAGAGGCACAGGATAGTTAAGGTAAGACAATGCCAAATTTCTAAAAGTGGCATTTTCAGACTTACAATTTAAAATCGGATTTCACCATAAGTTTAAATTGTGAGTCCAGAAACACCAAACTCAAAATTTCTATCTTGTCCCAAGTGGAAATTGCACTTATAAGATGAAACAAGGTAAGTCCAATGTTAACCTATGGGCAAGATATGCCTTGCAGAAGTGAAAAACTAATTTAAGAGTTTTTCATACCTGGACATGGAAAACTTTAAAACATGTCTGACTGTTTGAATATACAGCATTCTGCCGTTGTGGCTGCCTAGGGACTACCATAGGTGTGACTTATATGCATTAAAAAGGAAGGTTTGGGTCTTGCAAGAGGGTTCATTTACTATGTCGACATGGCTGTTTAAAACTGCACACTTAGGCTCTGCAATTGCAGGTCTGAGACATGTTTAAAGGGCTACTGAAGTGGGTGGTACAGTTAGTGCTGCAGGCCACTAGTAGCATTTAATTTACTGACCCTGGGCACATGTAGTGACCTTTACTAGGGACGTATAAGTAAATTAAATATGCCAATTATGGATGAGCCAATGTTACCATGTTTTATGGACAGAGCACCTGAACTTTAGCACTTGTCAACAGTGGTAAAGTGCCCAGAATTCTTAAACCAGCAGGAATGAAGTCAGCAAAACAGGAGGTCAGAAAGCAAAAAGGTCAGGGGAAACTACACCAAGGATGTCAGGTCTAACACTGCTGCTAGAAATTGGGTTTCTGGTTGGCAGAGATCTGCAACGGGTCCAAGCAGGAACCACAATTCTAATCAGGGTAAGTCACTACGAACCCTAAATTATCCTGTGCTTACCCTCAGGTAGCTTGGCGTAGAGAAGTCAGGCTTAAATTAAGAGGCAATGTGTAAAGTATTTGTGCAACATTTCAAAGAGTAACACAGTGAAAACACCACAAAAAAACTCCACTCCAGGTTAGAAAAATAGAGAATATTTTAAATGTAGTGAGTAAAAGCATAAGGTGCCAACTGTGGCTATCTGTTCATGCTAGACAGGATCAAATCCAAAAGTTCAAGCCAACCATGATGGAGCGCAGGTCGGATACGGGGCCAGCCTTGGCTCGCTGCAAAGTACCATGTTTGCGGCGATGTCAATGTTGAGGTGAGAGGATCAAAGAGGTGATGCGTCATCCACGATCCATAGGATGAAGGTGATGCATCATCGTCGAGCAGCGCAAAATCGAGATGCATCATAAAAAGAGGCGATGCGACACAATCAATTCTCACAGCAGGGGCGATGCATTGTCGTTTATTGAGCTGGGCCAGTTCTGAGTAGCGCAACAGCACCAATGTGTAGATTTTTTCTGAAGCAGCACTTTATACCAAGTTACAAGGGCCCAGGGCTGGATTGGCACCACTTGGCAGGGCAAGACTCACAGATGGCAGAGTTCAGGTGCTGTAGCAGGTGAGCTGGAAGTCTTTTATGTCGTATAGACTTCAGTCAGGAGGCAAGCCCTTAGAGTCACTCTAGTTCTGAGTTCAAGTGATGTGTGTCCAGCCCTTCTCACTCATAAAAGGAGGGCAGCATGTCAGCACAGCAAGAAAGCAGTTCTTCCAGAGCAGCAGTCCAGCAGAGGGGCAGCCTTTCAGCAGCACAGCTGTTCTTCCTGACAGAGTATCCACAGGTCCAGAAGTGTCCTGGAGTGGTAGAGTTAGAAGTCCAGTTCTTTTTCCCCTCATTTATCTATTTATTGATTTTGCTGAACAAGACAAACATGTTAAATTGAATACAGCACACAGACCAATCACCCCTGTACATGAACAATAAATCCAACCAGCCATGCTTGTGATGTCTTTGAGCAGCTAGGCATACCCCTTGCTGCTAGAAGTCCAGTTCTTATACCCAGTGATGCCTTTGAAGTGGGGGAGACTTCAAAAAAGGGCTTTGAAGTGTACAGAGGTCCTCCCATCCTGCCCTGGCTCCAAACTCACCACAGGGGGTTAAGCAGTCATTTGTGTGGAGACAGGACACAGCCAATTCTGGTGTAAGAGTGAAGCTGTGCACAGCTCTTCCCTCCCATCCTCACAGGAAAACCCATCAAGTCACACCTAAGTTCCCATTGGGTGTGGCTACCTAGAGGGAATGCACAAAGTCCAGCTGTCACTCACGCCAGACGTGTATTGGAGAGAGACCACAGGCACACAGGGCTAAGAGCAGACAAATGCCATCTTTCTAAAAGTGGCATTTTTAAAATAGTAATGATAAATTTGATTTTGCCGGTAAAGAGGACTTATCATTACTATTACACATGTATTAAACATTGTAAAACGACTCCCTCTCAATCAGGTATTACAGTTTATGGAGTGTAATAAGGAATCCCCAATGTTATCCTCTGAGAGGGGTAGGCCTCACAGTAGTAAAAAACATATGTGGGTGTTTTTCACTAGCAGGACATGCAAAACTTAAAAGTACATGTCCAACCTTTTGATTACACAGAACCTTGCCCTTTTGGCTACCTAGGGCCTACCTTAGCGGTGACTATATGTAATGAAAGGAGGGTTTAAGGCTTGGCAAGGGGTTTTAAAGGCCAACATGGCAGTGTAAGCTGCACACACAAGCTCTGCAGTGACAGACCTGAGACAAGTTTGAAGGGCTACCTGAGCGGGTGGTGCAATCAGTGCTGCAGGCCCTCTAGTAGCATTTATTTTACTGGCTCGTTGCACAGGTAGTGCACTCTACTAGCAAATTATCAGTACATTAAATCTGCCAATTTTGGCTAAGTCAATCAAACCATGTTAGGGGAAGGAGCACAACCACTTTAGCACTGGTTAGCACTGGTTAGCAGTGGTAAAGTGCGCAGAGTCTTAAGGACAACAAAAAGAATTCAGCAAAATTGGAGGCAAGCAGGCAAACAAATGGGGGAAGAACACCCTAAGGCTGACAGGTCTAAAAACCACCCAGGAAACAGACGTATGCATAAACTAAGACTTTGGCTTAGCTCCACAAGGTTTGTTTTTACACCCAGAGGTGACAGGAATGAACTTAGTTCAATGCGCCAATGCTTGAATGTGAAAGACAGGTTATTGTAGCCCTGCAGGACTGCACCCAATACATCATTGAAGTGGCATAAATGCATTTGGGTTACTAACAGTCCCTAAACAGGTATTCAGAGAACCAGTGTTTATTTGATAAGCCCAATTTCGCTCTTTACAATATTTCACACAAAAACTGTACTAAAAAAATACACTTCATCTAAAAAGCATTTATTTCAACAGTCTCATTCTGTTGCTTAGTACATCTAAAATCACCACACTGAATATTATTAAAACAGCACAAATGGATGTTGTGAACAGCAAGAACAAAATGGACATTTCTACCATAGATAAAATGTCATCTAGCAACCTAACTCCCTAAAAACCTACAACTAGGCGCCACACTAGGAGAGTATAGAGCAGAGTAACTTACATCTAGAGTTTCTTAGGGCGAATCAACACATTGCATACCTGTTTACAGCAAAACAATGTAGTTATCAGCAGTTGCGATCAAGTATTCCCTCAAGAGGAAAACACTCATCAGCTGTACCTTCTCTTCTCCTGGACGTGGCTCTGAATCATCTTTCAGCATGGAATGAGATGCAACAGCATCATGGGATTCAGGCAGTCAAACTCTTCTTCTAACAGTCTCTCGCTTAACAATCTGGGGCAAAGAACCTCTCCTCCCAATCAATTGAAGAGCCATTTATACCTTATCTTATCTGAGATTAGAATTTTTGATACAACCTTAGGAATGGCTGACATAACCTGGGTGCATCGAGATGATAGTCTTAGACACATTCTTATAAGCAAATAGGGTGAAAACATGTCAATTCAGACTACACTGTTATGTTATTTTTTAATTTTTGACCTTGAAATAGTGACAACAAGGCACATGTCCTAGACTGATGTTGCATCAGGTCGTCTAGAGAGGTCATTGCACATCAAGTGTCCTATCAATGTGATTTTCTATGTGACTTGACATTTTCACATGTTTTTGGAAAGATAAGGACAGAGGACATATGCATCAAAGGCAAACATGTCAGTGATTCTTCAAAAATAGAGAAATTGGAGTCTTGCCCTACTCAAGATGGAATCTGGCTTAATGGACTTTACATCAAGAAGGTCCAGAGGCATATTTTTCCATTGACAATAAACAACTACAGAAACTAATACAAGAAGTTAAAATGGATGGAGCTCCAGAGTCAAATGGTTTACACAATGCATTATTTTAATCTGAACCTGGCATCTTGCCCAGCTTAAGAACAGGCAAAATCCTGATTTTTGGAGGTGCAGCATCCTGCACCCCATATACAAGAATGTTAGTTAGGGTGATCCAACAACCTGTAGACTTATAGCTCTACTATTTGTAGATGTGAAATATTTTGCAAGGAGGCTACTGGGGGTCATAGATGCATGGGCTGAAAATTCAAATCTTATACCAATTAATCAGACTGGCTTCAGGCAGGGCTCCAGCACTCTGGTAAATCTACTAGTCCTGTCTATAATTATGGAAAGAAGCAGAAGGGTAAAAATCTCTGTGTTGCTGTTCTATTGATCGGAAATTAGTATTTGACAAAGTACAAATGCAGCAGCTATAGGCAAAAGTAGCCTGGTGTTAAATCTCTACATCAAATACCTAGGTTAAATTCAAACTGGGGGATGTAAATCAACCACCTGTAATAGTGCAACAAAGGACGGACTGAAACAGGCTGCACACTTGCCCCATTATTCAATCTGTACATGGTGGACCTTAACAGCACCTTACATACGGTTGTCTCCTACTCCCCAGGGATGGCAGGAAAAACATTAACCAACCTTCAGTATGCAGATGATTTTGTTCTAATGAGCAACACTCCACTTGACCTACAGAGGCTAATCTCAGCATTGGGAAGCTAAATTACACTAAACAACCTTGAAATCAGTCTTAAAAAAACATGGTGCTGATATTTTCAAATCAAGGAAATTAAGTTGGCTATAGCCATATAGAGGGAAAAAAAGGATTCTCAGTAAAAAGCATACGAGTGTCCAGGAGTAACCTTCAATAGTAACCCTAATTTCAAACCGCACTACAAACAACTAAGAACAAAAGCAAAAAACATGATATATGCACTTTATTTCCTGCATAACAACTGCAAAAATCCATCTCTTGAGCCCATACAAAAAGTGATGAATAGCAAAGTTCTGCTTTCGCTAACATGTGTGTCCGAAATCCTGCGAGGCAAAGATGCTAAATTGCTAGATGTCCAACCCTAAATTTATATAGAATCTTATTTCGCTTACAAAAAAGCCATGCAGGCTCGGATATTGTTAGAGTTTAGACTAGTCAGATAAGACTTCATAAGCAAAGGTGCCTTCATCAAACTGAATCACTCACACAACATATCATCACTGCCAATGACAGGGGAAAGCATTCAAAATTATCCATGCAAAGTCTGCCAATTTGGGGGTTTTGGGACACCACCATGACTAATGCCATTTTCAACAAAATGGTGAACCTATTAGTAAAAACACTGACTCGCTCACAACAAAGGCCTTCGAACAAAAAATGGTCATGCTTGGTCTGTGATAGGGTCGTACACAATCTCCCCCCCACCTGATGTCATACAGATTGGGCTCTCTTCCCACAAAGGATTTTTCACATAAATGGGAAAAAATGTATTTGAGACTAGTCCACTGGGTGCAATAATGATTGGTTGAGAGGGTGAAGCTGCAGTATACTCTGAAGCACTTGTGCCTCATAGAACGTATTAGTGGTGGTGGAGGGGATCCATTTTGCCTGGGGTTTATGGTGTTTAATGGCTGAGATTCTTTCATCAGCATCCAAGTTGCTGAGTAGCCTCTGGTATCAGAGGTCTATTGTTCATTCACTTCTCTTTTCATAGAACCTCACTCTGGTTTGGCATGGCCATTCTTGTCTGTCTTAAGAGCCTCCAGTTTTGGGTTCTCGGTCTTGGATTTTCACTAAGGTAGTATTTCTGTTGGATGTGACCATGGATTACATTCGAGTGAGTCAGAGTCTCTGTGGATCACTACCTCTTAACTTTGTGTTTACTCTGACAGAATTATTTTTATATAGGACCAGGCTTCTTCCCCAAAATTATCTTTCTGTTTCATGTTTCCCAGTAAATTATCTTGCTATGTTTTTGTCCACCAGTTTTCTTCGAATAGTTGTGGGATTATAATTCCCTTGAAGTGTGACAATCACTTATTTTGTGTTTGGCTGGGACCAAGGAGATGTAATCTGCAGATTCTCTTTTCATTGTTCATAGTCTTACTGACCAGCTCAAATAAAGTAACCAAGGATTGCTACTGTGTGCAGGTGAGTTTGGATAGACATTACTCAAACCTTTCTTAGCTTGGCATCCCCTGTGAATGTGGTTATTCAAGAGCATTTAATTCATAGCCTCAGTGGCGTAGCACAGGCCCCCGCAGCCCCACTGTGGTGCGGAGGGCCCCCAAGCACCAGGGGGTCCCCTCAGCACAGTACTCTGGCCAGAGAGCTCCAAATTGAGTCCGGAGGAGGCCCCTCCACATGCATTGCTGGGGGGCCCCCTCAAATTTCGTTACGCCAGTGCATAGCATGGAGTCCTGCTGAGATGAATCATGGAGTCACTCTGGAGGAGGCTGCTTATTGGGCTCCTCCCACAATCTTTCTTCCCACTACAGATTGGATGTTCAATTGCCCAGGTGACAGGGCCTAAACAATAAGATGGGAATACAGACCTATCTGCATTGTGTGATAAAGGGTAACAATGCCTTCTTCTTAGCAATTTTGGAAATATGCACTTTTCTCACTAAGGACCTGATTCACAAGGGTAAACTTACACCTTTGTGTAAGTGTGCACTTTTTCAGTATTCACAAAGCTGCAGTGTAATATTAAGTCAGCGAGTGCATAGACTCTGCAGTCGGGTGGACAACTCCACACATAAAAAAGAGAACACTGTCCTGTCTTTTTCCCTACGGGGTTTGCTGTCCCGGCTGCAGAGTCTCCACACTCGTAAACTTGCTATTAAGATGCAGTTTTGTGAATACTGCAAACGTGTACACTTATACATAGCTGTAAGTTTACCTTTGTGAATCAGGCCCTGAATAAGTACTCTGCACTTCTTAAAGTACGCCTACATGCTGTTGCTAGATATACACATCACAAGACTCAGAGATCTGCCTAAGTGGCTGAAGGCTACGAGTAAGAGTACGAGGAACCGTGACTCACTCCAACAACTACCTCTGCATTGGAAGTCTGTTCCTGGTTTTCGTATTACCCGCCGGCCGGTTGCAGTGTGCAGTGCGCGAGGAGAAGGACGCCGTCTCGCCGCATCGCCGCCTCCCGTGGTTGCCGTGGGCTTTGCAGGGTTGCAAGGCTCTGCAGCATCGAAACTGCGGCCCCTGTAGCCCCTGTAGTTTTCCGCAATTCCGCCACTGTTTCCCGCACTGCCTCCCGCAGTTTCCCGCTGAATCCCGCTGAGTAACTGCGAGCAGGGGGAGTGAAGGCAGAGCGGATTGCAGACCGGGGGCTGCAGATTGCGGACAGCGGACGGAGCCACCCCCTGCAAGGAGGTCCACACAGGCTCTCATAGTAGGCAGCCCGAGGGAGGGCAAGGGCAAGTCAGGAGACAGGAAGAGCGGGCGCGAGAGCGTGGCTACCATTAGTGGTGGCCGCAGAGTGTAGAGCCCAGGTGCGACCGCGGAGGCGGCTCAACTAGGTTGGGTGCGGTTGCGGTGCCCAGTGTGCCCTGCTCTTGTGCCCCCTCCTGTCATCACCCTAGCCTCTGTCCGGGTCCAGGTCCAGGTCCAACCTGGTTGGATAAAGGCGAAGGGCTTTCAACTTTACTTTCAACTTTACTGAGCCGAGTGTGGGCAGTCTTGGTAGTCCAAGAGTACCGCCCTCTTCAACAGAGTAACATGGAGGCGCCTGTGGCGTTTCTTTGATCGTGCTGACCTCGCTGATCTAGCTGGAAGGCCAGTGGAAATCCTGTTTCAACCGGTGCAGTGAGTGCAGTGGGTGCTGCTGCGAACGGGCACCATCAGTGACTAAGGCAGTTAACTAAGGAGGTTCCCTGAAGTTCCTAGAAATGCCGGTATTGTTTTTGCTTTCTAACATTTAATACTTGTTACAGTGGCTACATCTGTTATACTTGCTACACTTGCTACCCCCAAACCGCCACGACCATTCACAAACTGCCACAGATTGTAGTGTGCTCTACATTACTTAAATTTTCCTTTGCGCCTCCAATATTGTTAGAGGTTGGAGGTGAAAGAGTCATTAATTCCCAGACTGGTGCTGGTGCACCGTTTCCTTATAAAGTGTGTATTATGAGGTCGGGAAAGGAGCGGCCACCCTTCTCTCTCATTAAGAGGAAGAAAAAAACACAACAATCAACAATTTTAGACAATTTTCAAATAATTCAAACCAGTGATATCCAGCCCCGTAAATTATCCAAGGTTCATATATTTGGGAAACCGGGAAAGTCACCGACAAAATTTGATTTTTTGAAAGATCCAACTGGTGCCATGTTAACGTTACTAACTAATTCACGTGGACTCCAAACTCCAATTAAGCCAATGGGTGGAACAAGTACAACAACCCCCAAGCAAGGAATAAGAGAACCCTGCCAACTTGAGCTGGAGGAGCAAATTGAGCTAAGGTCAAATTCAAACGAGGATCTAGGCAACCAATGGGGTCAAATAACGGATCTAGAGATGTTAACTATTCCTTTAATTGCACATCAGCAGCAAGAAGTTTCAAATAGCACGAGCCAAATGATGGGAGATACTCAACAATTATTAACAACTGGACTGCCAATGCCAATTGAAGTGCAAGTAAATATAAGGAAAGCTAATGTTGTAGGGGACCTAACCAATTTGGTTGAAACAAATCAACGCCATCAAGAATCTCCAAAAAATGGGTTCGACCGATTTACAACTACAACGGATGACAATATCCTACCTAATTACCAACAATCGGACTTTAGTCTGACTTCAATAGATATTGTCCAAAAGTTGGACCAGGAGAGTTCCAAACAAAATAAAGAGTCTCAAAATAATATAGATGAATATAATAGTAAACAAGAAACCCTGCAGCGTTGGAGTACCCCCTACCAAAAAGATACTATGAATAGTAGGCTACAATTTACTGAGCAACACGATGAGGAGCACGAACAGCAAGGCGATGCAAAAGAAATCTATAAAGATCAGTCGTCCATAAATGGGCAACACCAAAATGGGAACTCAGGAGCAATCTGGGATCTATTTTTTAAAACCTCACAGCTAACTTTGGAAGCTTTAACATATCAGTCTAATAAAATGGAGGTACAAATAGATCTGTTAAGTGCCATGGCATCCTCTGTAGCAGGAATCGATCAGAAAATTTCAACATTAAACAATCTAATAATAAGGGCACAAGCCCAACCAATATCCGCGTATATAGATTGTAATTGTGCCCCACTAGTTAATAAATTAGCTACCATTCCTGAGGTTTTAAAAACAATAATTGAAGACGTGAAAGAAAATGTAGTTAAGGTTGGAAATCAAGCCAGCCTGAGCGATTGCTCTCCTAATGATATGATGAAAAGTAATGATAAATTTGTAATTAAAGAAAAAACAACGGACAAAACGAATGATCATACAGAGAAAATGTTATGTTCACCAAAGTCAACATCGTTAGACGTAGCCCCGGAAGCTCATTTATCCAAAAGACAGAGGAAAAAACAAAGGAAAGCGAGAAATAAAGTCTCAAAAATAACGAAAAATGTAACTGTCTCGGAAGTAATGAGATCAAATAGAGGAAACATCAATGAGCAACCATTATTTCAGGAAGAAGATGTCAAAGAAATTTTACCAGCAAAATCCCTCTATCCTTTATTCAATAAAAAGTCATTGAAAGTACATACAGTAGTAACAAATAAAAACATAAACAAGTCAATAGATAACATAAATAAAAACATCAACGAGTCAATAGATAACACAAAACAGGTAGTAAAGGAAAAAAATCAGCTTTCAGAGATGCCGCAAGTGGAGGAAAGTAAAAATAAGGTGAAAAGTAATCCATCACAATTGAAAACGAAAAGGTTGAAAAATGAGAGCATCATAGTCGCCCAAGAGAGTAGAGATTCGTTAATAAATTGGATGGTCAATAAAACACCAAAGGAACAGGGAATCGAGGAAAAATATTTATCTAAACAACAACAAATTGGGCCTCAGGTCTCAGGTAATCACAGTGGGAAGCCAATTGAGCACGATCAAGAAAAAGATAAAAATTGTTTACAACAAATTAAATTAAAAAATCCTGATCAAAAAGGCGAAGCAATACAGGTAATATTTACACCTGAATATAGATCTTGGGGTAATAATGATATCCTGAATCGAGGAAACATTTTAAGGCTGTGTAAAGCAGTACCTTCGTTGGAGAGAATTAGAAGTACTGACATTGATTCAATTGAATTTTTGGTAAATAATAATAAGCAAGAATCAACACTGGTAACCTGGACAACAACTTTTGCTGCTAGTCTTATTATACAAGCACACAACCTTTTTATGGAATGGGGAATAAAAATAACAACCCCACAACAACCCTCTTATCCTAGCCCTTTTATTTCACCAAAATTACAAAATAAGAAACAAAAAAGAACAGGCATTAACCAGAAATATTCAATACTAAAAAATCCGATAGGTATGACAAATGAGCAAGTTTTAAGTTCATTAGAGGTGAATAAAGGCGATTCATCTGATATTGTAAATTTGGGTTGGTTGACAGCAGCCTTACATAACGTTATGCAGGATTGAAGAATGGTAACCGATGTACCTTTAAGGGGGGCAATAACCCCGACTGCGAGGATTAGAATATGTTCTTGGAACATAAATGGTGTACACTCAAAAATCCGGAATAAACAATTATACTCCCTGTTGCACCATTTTCAAATCATCTGTCTACAAGAGACTTGGGCCTTAGTACCTTTCATGTTAGAAGGATACAAGGGCTACTACTCGTTGGCTAAGAAAACAAATAAACACGGCAGACCTTGCGGGGTTTGGCTACTTTTATTTCAACCGAACTAAAGATGGAAAGTGAGATGTATGTGCAAAGTATAAACGATTGTTTAATTGTTAAAATACGGTATAAAGATCAAAAAATTAATAAACTTCTTGTAATAATTAACGTATATATTCACCCTGACAGCGGTTCACGAAGAAAAATGGTTAACTGTTTGGTAACTATGACATTGCAGCAATTGGATAGTGACATTCAACCTGAGATCATTATCACTGGCGACTTTAATATGAACTTGTTGTGGTTTTATGTGAGAGATGCCGAAATAGAACAACAGAATTACTTATGGTCAATCCCAAGCTTCCCATTTATTTATAAAACTAAGGAATTGAAGAATGAAAAAACTGGTAAGACTTTTGTAAAAGAATTAGAAACTATAGGCCTAAGGGTGCTAAATGGGCGATATCCGCAAGATTCGCCACCAGCCTGGACATATCAAGCAGGAGAATATAGGTCCAAAATAGACTATACTATAGCATCGTTGAACCTTTTTCACAAAATTTTGTCCTACCAGTTAGGGGGAACGGACATGAGTGATCACAATCTGCAAATACTAGAGTTAAATTTAAATGGTATAAAGCATAAAAATTACAAGACACTTCCAGGAGAAACAACTACAGTAAATTACAAAAAGCTTTATTGGACAGATAATACCAAAGATTCGATTACAAATAACGCACAATCAATGGCAGAATCATATTTTGACGGAAACCTTCTCAATATTATTGAAAAATGGTCCCTCTTTACAAAGGAATTAATTTCCAGTCAGTCTCAAAAAGATGGTAATAAAGGGCAGCTGAGAAAAAAATCATCAATAACAATGGTTAAAATATCGCCTGAATGTCATCTACTAAAAACAGAACGTAACAGAGCTCTAAGATTGGTAAAGATGTACCCAGGTAATCAGATTTATGGCGAAAAACTTAAAAGGATAAATGCAGAAGTAAGGAAATTGACCTGGAATGATAAAATGCAAGCAAAACAACGGTTATGGGCTAAAGCTTTATATACTTGCAAAAGAAATAACACAAGAGACTTCTGGTTACTAGTTAATAAATTGAACAGATCCAGCAGGAAAGCTACTTCTTCAACAGTAACTGAATCCGAATGGGTTAAGTTCTTAAACACGCATCTGAATCCTAAACCAGGTATGGTTAGCAATTCTAGTATTTGTTGTGTAAATGGAGCAGAGGATGAACAGAACACTGATACATTAACCGTTACGGAAAGCCAAATATGCAAACTTATAAAGAAACAGAGACCCAACGGTGCCCCTGGTCCAAATGGGATTCCTGCGGGGTTTTATAAGGAGAAAGCACTATATTGGTCAAGTTACCTAACACCAGTATTTAATCAAGTGTTGCAACTGAGGTCTGTCCCTGAGTCATGGAAGGGATCTATAATTTCTCCTATTTATAAAAGCGGGACTGGTCACTTCCAGCCAACTACAGATTAATTACACTGCAAGATATTGAAGCCAAACTTTTGCATCAATTTTACTTAAAGAGTTAATAGACTGGGTAACAGACAAGCAATTAATTTCTGCCAAATCAATCTTGTTTTGTACAAGGACAAGGGACGGCAATGAATATTTAAATTTTGGGAACTCTAATGGAAAAATATCAAATGAAAAAACAACCAGTGTATTTATGTTTTGTGGATTTTAAAGCAGCTTTTGATTGTGTAGACAGGCACATTTTATGGAGGAAATTGGATCGTTATGGTATTAGTCCCTGTCTTTTAAAAGCAATTCAATTATTATATACTGAAACATGGACAAGGGTTCAACTTGGGAATGGCTCAAGACTTTCTAAGAAAATTAATACATCCCAAGGTTTAAAGCAAGGTTGTGTTTCAGCCCCATACTTGTTTAATTTATTTTTATCTGATTTTACGGTTGCAATGAACAATGAGTTAGCGGACTCACCAAAACTGGCAGAGAAACAAATATCAAACTTACTATATGCCGACGACGTCGTCCTGCTAAGTCAAACGAGGATAGGGTTGCAACGATTAATAAACAAAACATTGATGTATTCAATTGAGAACAAAATGATAATCAATGAAACAAAAACAAAAGTAATGGAAATCAGAACGACTGCAGGGAAGTGTAGTAAATATAAATGGTACCTGCAAAAGCGGCAACTAGAAAAAGTTCAATGTTATAAATATCTTGGCATATTGTTTGATGAGAATGGATCTTTTTCACAACATAAAACGGAGATGAAGAAAAGAGCTAACCGTTTACAAGGGGCCTTTCGCTTACTCGATAGTTCGTTGGGAGGTCCAACTTATACCCCATTATTAAAAGTAATAAAAGCAAAATTGCTCCCTAGTCTTACTTATGGAAGGGAAATTCTCTGTGGATCAGATTCTATATTATTAAATAATGTTCTCACAAAAACCTTCAAATTCTTGTTTAGACTACCATCTAACGTATCGCCCGCCCAGATTAGGCTGGAATTTGGTTTCTGCAACCAACAACTTGCAAGGATGGGTCAGTATGTTAAAACCTGGAAACAAATCAAAACAAAAATTGACAATCCAATGTGCTGTCTTCTGTGGCAAGCGATGCAACGGAATCAAAAATCGTCTTTCTATAAATATCTTAAAATGGCTTTAGAAGAACTGTCAATTGTTGAGATTTGGGAAATGTCGTTAACTCCACAAAGTTTTAAGAAAATAGTCAACAAATCAGTTAAACATTTATCCCTATTACAAGACAAAGATCTGTTCATTAAGCGATCGCATGCATGGATGTTAGTCCAGGAGTACACGAGTCTTAAAGTGCAACCCTATCTAGAAATACCATGGTCCGTACAAACCAAAAACATGTTTATGAAAGCAAGATTTGGCAATTTGCCAGGCCTAAAACATGCAATGCCTTGGATGAGACCATCTACGCCGACTCCCTGCAGATTATGCAATTTATGGGATGAAGATATTATGCATTTTGTTTGCATATGTGCAGCAATGATTGCTGAAAGAAAACGATATTTAAAAAACTGCTTCATTGATAGAGGTGTTCGCACCTGTAGACATGCTATGGTGGTTTGTTTTAGACCAACAGACATTAAAATTAATGCTAATTTTATTAAATTTTTGATTCTTGTAAAAAGGAAACTGGATGCTAGTGAGTCGAGCCTTGTAAATTTGGAAGTCTTAAATAGCTAGGGTTACATTTTGCACTATATAAATGAATTTGCACATAAGTTATGGAAATTACTAATGATATTATCTATATTAGGCCTTGGTAAAATGACGGACTGAAATCATGTCTATAACTTAATTTTTTTTGGGGCATTACTTGAGAAAATTATTCGAATTAAATTATTAGGAATTTTAGATTAATTTTGTAATATTTTAATTGGTGTGAATTAAAGATTGTTTTAATTGTAAGATTTTAATTAATCATGCAATAAAATTTTACTTACTTACTTACACTCCAACAACTGCAGAGAGCCAGCTTTCCAGCCACCCATGATCTATGGCACCCAGAAAAGAAAATTAGTATAAAGATTGAAACCCTTTCCACTCACCAGCACTAACTAGGATGAAGATGAAAATGGTGCACCTAATGAATCAATCATAGGAAGAGAGGATGTGGTCCGTCGGCTAGACTGCCGACTTTGGTGCTGGAAACCAAGGTTCGACCCTCGGGGTCGCGTCCACATCCTGTGATTCTGGGCAAATCACTTAATCTCCCCGTGCCTGAATGTGTCCTTGTGTACTGAAACCGGTGCTCATGTAAAGTGCTCCAATACCTTTGGGTCGAGTTCGCGCTATATAAATATGCATTAAAAAAAGAATTATAAAAAATAGGAGACTAGATGTCAATTATGTGGAACTCTACCATTCAGCAACGGGGGCCAAAGTGCATTGACCTTATAGAGAGGCCAAAACAAAGACAAAGAAAGTAAAGGCAATTCAACATCTAGCACAAATGAAAATAATGTATTGTTTACAACAGTGCCTCTCTTAATTTGAATTTACAAGACACCATACTTAGTAAGCATTTGCTTGAAAAAATACCCTGGGATCGAAAAGATATAATATGTGATTTTTAGATTTTACTTGAGAATTATATATGACATATTCACTTGTGTGTACTAATCACAAAATATCTTATGTTTGTGTTATAAAACAAACAAAATACAATTTGGATATCTGGATTTGGAGAAATTCTCAATTTCCAGGAATAATGTAATGCTAGAGGAATATTGAAGTTAGGTCTCTTTAAACCCAACACAAAAGGACTGCACTGTCTTTCGCTAGAGGCAGGGCACATTGTAAAACGAAATACCTTAAAATAAACCGTTTTTATTGCTCACCTGAGTATTTAACCAGAAAGGTGACTGCCCCCTATGGCAGGAGGAATTCACAGAAACACCTAATCAGCTTACAAATCTAGTGTTGCCCACCGGTTCAGGGGGCTTTTGTTAGGACTGATGCGCTCATGTTCGCCTCTGTTGACAGCCTATCAGAGCAGTGATAATTGACACAGACTGATTTAATCTCACACACCAATAGGACCTAACAACTACACAATAGAGGGTGGAATAGGGCCATTTTCTCAATTCTTACCCTTCAGATTAAAAATAAATACAACATCCCTGGAAGCAGATCCCTTAACATGGCAGAGTGTATTCCTGCGGGTGGAACATCATCTGTGTCAGAGATACAAAGGATTACACGCTTCGCCAATCAGACTTTGATGGTCTGTAATGCTTTTTAGTATGAAAACACAGAATAACATTCACGGGGCAATAGTATCATCTGGTATCACGATGCTGCTTACAAGTAGGGGAGATTATGTAGGAGGCGCTGTACAAATGTACTTCTAGTCAGGGCTTTAAGTGGGAAAAAAAAACTGGGGGTGCTCTAAAAGGGGCGTGACAAATCTCTTCAGGGGTGTGGCCTATCCGAGTAGGGGCGTGGTCTAAATCAAGATGACTAGCATTGTGTGCTTAAGAAAATCATGAAGTCGCATCCAGCAAAGTTAATAAAATAGGCAAAAAGGTATATTTATTAAGTATAAGCCATAAAAATATCAAACACTTTAAAAAACATGTAAAAATTATTTACATTACTTAGAAATCTATTGCAGGATTCCCCAAAACCCTTGAAGATATTCACTGTGTCTATTTTGCTGGGGTTTCTCGGTGGAGTCAGAGGTGTGGCAGAAAGAGCAAAATATCCCAATTTTTAGTATTTGTTTCCCATTTCACTAACCAGTTACAGCTTATTACGTTATTTAATTTAACCAATGGATACACATGTTTATTTAAGGTTTAATATGAGCTATTGACATTAAAATACATTCACAAAGTGGGATACGTTTCCAATCACAGAATGTCCCAAATATCCTTAAAAGTGGAATCGCAAGCCATTTGTCTCCCAGCCATGGAGGTTCTGTCATCAGCACTTCCCCACCCTTTTTCCACAAGAGCAGTTCAAACATGAATGGCAAAATATCCTAGTTTGCAAATGTTTTCCACATAATTATGGCTCTGCCATATTTGCCACATAATACATCATCTGCTGCATAATCTGACGATTTTAACTAATAAATTGTTTATAGCTCCGTGCAGGTAACAGCGGTGGGGCCGGGTAAGGGGGGTTTCGAGGGATGATGCTGAAGGAAAATTAATTATTTAATTTTCCCTCGGCATTGTCCCTTGAAATCCCCCCTTACCCGGCCCCTCTGCCCCACTGCTGTTAGCTGCACGGATCGCGGGTGGTCAGCGCCTGGTGCGGTTGCACTGCCCTAGACCCACCCTGCTCAAGGGTCCTTTGACCTCAGTGACAGAGCCACTGTCACTCTATGGTGTGCTGCTTCATAGGCCTGCCTGCAAGACTGGAGGTGAACTTCAGAATAAATTGTGGCGGACAGGCCTTCAAGGTTAACCCACACATGCCACTGCTAGGGTCCACCTGCTGGTGCTAAGACACCAGGGCTTTTAAGATCTTGCGGGGCCTTTTAAGGTCTAGCATGGGAATGTGCTCCCTCAGCGGGAGTGGTCTGGTGGACTGGTCATGAAGGCTGAACCTGGTTCCCCAGTTCCGAATTCAGCAGCTCTGACCATAGTGCCACATCCTCTCCCCCACTGAACACCATACTGCCCCACTGAGAGAAACTTGCACTGCACTGACCCGCTATAAACACCTGGAAGTGACTCAATTCAAATTACGCACTAGACAAGAGCAATATGCTGCCTAAAAATAAATTAACAACATCCTAGAAAAAGCAACACTCAGAGAATGCAAGATTAAGTAAAGCACATGAAATGTAAGCAGGAACAACATGGTTACCTTTTTCTTTTTACACTCATTATTCAGAAATTAGTGAGTGCTTTTGCCTGAAAAGTTAAGACCATGACTACAGGGCCCAGAAGGGACCCGTTTCAATGCCCATTGCTTATATCCTTACAAAACGTAAGCAGTATGGTTTAAAAAGCCCACATTCGTGAACACACAGCCGCTGTACACATTTTGTTTTCCAATTCACCCGTCAAGTAGGTATTACAGTACCTCCAGGAATAGTACACTTTCCCACCAAGGGAAAACAATGTTGTTCAAAGAGAGACGAGAAAACAAAAGTAGCGCTTCACTGGCAAACACTGTAAAGTGGCGCTAATGTGTTTAGGTGTGAATAAATCAATCTGGCCACCTTGCAACCACTCTGTCTTGCTTTAGCTAGTTACTTTTCATATTTTGAATGTTTTAGTTCTCTCCACCCCGAGGCTGCACTTAGAAATTGAAAAAAGTCAGAAAAAGACGACGTTTCCAGCAAAAGTGTTTTTCTTTTTTGGATCCATTTCACAGGGGAGCAAATAAACGAAAGGAGGAAAAAGAAGGTAATACCTGTTTCTAAAAGTCTCGGTTTTCATCATCCCACGCTGGCACCACGACGACGTTGCTCCTGCGCTGGAAAAAGAGAAGATCCCACGCTGGCACCACCACGACGTTGCTCCTGCGCTGGAAAAAGAGAAGGTGACGAAGATCCCACGCTGGCACCACCACGACGTTGCTCCTGCGCTGAAAAAAGAGAAGGGAAATCCTGAGAGAAAATGGCTCTCTTAAAGGGTTTCCCTTCCTCCAACAACGCTCACCTGGCATGACATCATGCCGTGGACGTCATGCCGTGACCTCCACTACTCAGTGAGGAAACTGAGCTCTCACTGCAGTCCAGAAAAAAAAAAAAAAGAAAGGACTACCTTTGCCAGCCGCGCAAATAGAGCCCGATAGAGACCCGTTTCGAGGGCCCCAAAAAAAAACTGCTGGTGCTCAGACCCGGACAGACCCGGCCCACTTAAAGCCCTGCTTCTAGTGTTTGGGACCTTATTTGGAGTTAGGTAATGGATTCTCTTTCACATACATGGCAGACGTCCACCCTGCTGTATTGCAAGTGTATTATAGACGGGCAATTGTAATAGGGCGGACAGAATATCTGTCACGTTTTGGCGGCGTATCAGGTACATCAGGCTCTAGATAATGATAATGTTAATAATAAATCTAATGATGGTGACATTAATAATTATACTAACTGTGATGCTGCATATAGTAAATTGCAATGATAGATCTTCGGTACATATTAGGGCTTCTATTTTGTTTATTTCTGGTCGCTTTCTGTGAAAGCAGATAACACGACAGCATGGTGCCTACAACGAGTCTGATTTATACATATTTTCAGTGCATTGTAAGAAATGCAACTATAATATCTAAAAGAAGCAGACAAATCAATGGCGAGAAGCAAAACACGTGTCACGTGACTGATGCGCTTGCTGTGTCAGGCCACCACTGGCAAGCCCGCAATGTCCGGATTAGGAACCCTTCCTGCGCTTTTAAATTGAAACCTTTTATCGCAGCATTCACTGCGGCTGTGTCTGATTTTCTGGTCTTCAAATTTGGTGGCAATCGGTCTCCAGATGATAGCGAAGATTGGAAAATCACATGTTTCTTCAATGAATAAATTCCGAATGACAGAGTTCTCTCCGGGTTCAAGAGAAGGCCTCACAGGCAGCGTAGAGGACACAACCTTTATAATGTGATGAAACGCTCGCTTTTGTTCATGCCGTGCCATAGCAAAGAGTCTTGCGGCTTGATAGGGACACCGTATTGACCCTCCACTGACACAAAACATAAGAGCATATTCATTTTTTGCACCCTTATCAATTACTGTGCCAGCTGACATGTCACTCATCCAGACGTCTGACTCAATGGTACTTATTACTGAAATAAAAAGCTTTCATTGCACAATTGCTCACATTAGCAAACCGCCTATATGCTGCACAGAACAAGTGGTAAAATTCGTTTCTTCCAACAAACCACAGAAACAAACGTCACAATATTAGAAACCGATAGCAGCTTCTTTAGCAAGCCAACCAAAAGTGTTTCTTTGATCCCCAGTAGGAGCCGGGCACTTTCCTATGTCTAAATCCTAATTTTTGTTCGCTTTTTCAATTGGAAGACAGCATTGAAGAGCTAGCAGCAGGTGCATGTGATGACGGATCCAAGCTTTTATCTCCTAGTCGATAATTCACAGGAGTCTGACTAAAGGCAACACCATGGGGTTTTGTTTTTAGTCTGCTAATGACATTTATTGAAATGTTCCCAATGAATCGTTCATGTCAGTATTGCATTGGCACTAGGGCATCTCATCATTTCTGGCATACTTTACTTGCATAGAGAGCTCATCTGATTTGAGTTGTCCTGGTTAGGAGCAATAAACCTGCTATACATTTAGGGCCGGATTTCAAGTTGCTAAGGACTTGGGTAACGGTAAAATCGCGTGCGATTTAAGCGTTATCCGTGCAGGAATCCACACCTGTACCATGCAATTGTGAATAAAACTCATTTGTGACTGACTATTCTGATCGTAAAACCACTCGGAATTCCCAATTACATGGGGTTTTTAATGCATGCATTTACCTTCTGAGGTAGGGAGGTGGGGGAGTTGGGCAGGTAAGGGGAGTATTTTTATTCTGGCAGGGGGAGCATTGTACCCCCATGTAAAACAGTAAAAAAATAAACACAAGGAGTGAGGCTTTGCTGCTGGACCAGCAATTGCCTCATGCAATTTCACTGCCCAGGAAAAATTGGGTAGAGTTTTTCCACACTTCTGGGGTGGGAGGAGTTTTAGTTACAATACCATAAAGGAATGGAACTCCCTCCCATTTTATCTTAGGAAAATTCCCTCCCTCCTGGAGTTCAGAAAGCAACTAAAGACATGGCTCTTTTAGGATCAGTGGTTTGTAACGTAATATGGAGACCGGAAGCGCCAAGACACCTAAGGGTATATGTGCGCTATACAAGTCATAATAACATAACATAACATAACTTCTGAATCAGACACATGAAATTCCATGCAGAATTTCACTCCACTTCACTCAGAATCATGGCCTTAGTCTTGTTAGCACTGCCTTTACAAAAACCTGTCGACAGTATTGCTCTGTTTTTAGCAGAAAGTTATGCTCTTGTCAGTTGGGCTTCTGTTCTTTTCTGGAGATCCTACCAATACTTCACGTCAAGTCGACTATACCTTTTATGGAACTGTACCAACATTTCTCATCACTGCAACCTTGCCCTTAATGGAAAACTAGGTACACCTCTCTGCAGAAGATTACCGGAAATTCTATCCAGAATTGTCATATTTAACAATAGGGCTGCAGAACTGTGATAGCTTTAGTGGAACAATATCAACTTATCAGTACAGGATTTGCCTCACTGTAAGAAATTTGGGGGCATATCTACAAGGGCCGGAGTTAAAATTATCGCCACTTAGCGTCCGTTTTCGGACGAAAAGCGGCGATAATTTTAACGCCCTATTAGCAGCTACACTCCTTGGAAGAGGAGTGAGGTAATATCCCTAAAAGGACAATTGCCGGACCCTCGGAAAAATCCAACAGCGTACTATAAAGAATTGACGGAGGCATCCTCCTCCACAGTGATGACATTAGCTGATATAGAGTTGTTTTTCGGCCTTTTAGTACCAGTAGATATATGGAGGCAAGTGCATATGCAGGATCATGTGGTGGAATTGGGTGGAACATGGGATGAGATCAGGGCATGGGATAAGGAGCGCAAGCCTGGTGAGAAGCCGAAAGCGGAGCTATTAGCTTTGCCGGGGCGTATTATCACTTACATGCACTCCCTTATCCCGCCAAGACGAGTGGATTGGGACAAGTTGACTGCATGTCATCAGAAGAAAGATGAAAGTGTGTCCGATTTCTTTACTAGGTTCGAAGGGGTGTTTCTGGATTTTAGTGGTCAGGATCTATCGCTGGAGGGTGGTGTTCGTCTGTTCGTCAACAGGTTTGTCACTAATTTGCTTCCTGAGATTGCGACTAGGTTGCAGGCATCGGAAAGTACTTGGACCACCTCCTCCCCGTCCGTAATATTGAGTATGGCACAGTACTATGAGCATAGGGAGAATGAGGACAAAGAGAAGGTGGAGAAAAAGTCAAAGGAGTTGAAGACGAGGGTGTTGATGCAGCAGGTGGCAAGGGGGAATGGTAGAGGAAGGGGTTCGGGTCCCGCTCAGTGGGGATCCCGGTCTAACCAGAACAGTACATCAGGTGCGCCCGTAGTTTGCATACTGTAAAAAGGAGGGGCATTGGCAAAGTGAGTGTCTGGAGTTGCTGCAGAAAGTTGAGGCCCCGAGAGGTAGGGGTTTTAGAGGACGTGGTAGAAGGGGAGGGGGCCGCAGAGAGAGACAGTTTGAGGATACATCGTATGATCGGCAGAGCAAAAACTATTTTGACGACCCCCGGGGAAGGTAGTACTATCATGACGACTATGACATGGACGAAGTGACGGGAATGTCCCACAGCTAGGACAGCCAGGGACAGGGTAAGGGACTGGTTCCAGTGCCTGTAGATCAACGGGGACCTTATGTCACTGCGGATTTGCAAGGCACGTCCAAGACGTTCTTACTTGACATGGGTGCTATGAATAGCTCTGTTTCTCGTTCGCTGGCCCCAGGGGCAGCTCTGTCTGGCCAAAACAATGTTTCGGTAGGTTTCTCAGGCATGCCGGTTGTTAGCCCCATTTCCAAACCTCTTGCTTTGACTTTTGGTCCCTTTACGGTGGACTCGCCATTTCTGTTAACGACAAACTGTGGGGAGAATTTGATGGGATTGGATTTGTTGAAGAGATTACATGCCACCATCTTTTGTTCTCCAGATGGTGTTTACATGACTGTTGGGCCACAAGTGGCTCGCGCAAAACAATGCTTTGCAAAAGATGCACCCCTCCCCGCAGAGTTCAAGGAGGTGCCCCGTAGATTATGGGCAGCAGGAGACACGGATGTGGGGTTACTCCAGATCCAGCCGGTGTCTATTACGATTAAGGACAATGCTGTATTGCCACGTACTCCCCAGTATAAGATTTCACAAGCAGGAGAAAGGGCTTTGTTGCAAGTAATACAGGATTTGATTAAGTCAGGTGTGGTTGAGGAGACAGTGGCGAATGTGTGTAACAGCCCTATCCTTCCGATTCTCAAGTAGGCCCCCTTGGACTCTTCTGATGTTCACCCGGATGTTTATCACTTTGTAATTGACCTCAGAGAGGCCAATAAAATAGTTGTGCCCCAATATCCTGTAGTCCCAGACATTACCACGATATTTTCAATGATTCCCCCGTCAGCAAAGTTCTTTTCCATCATTGATCTGAAAAATGCTTTCGTTAGCATTCCAATTCATACTGATAGCAGATACCTGTTTGGATTCGCCTTAGCCGGCAGGAGTTTTAGATTCTGTCGTGCTCCTCAAGGCTATACAGAAAGTCCTAGTATCTATAGTCCAGCTTTAAAAAGTCAATTGGATTCTTTGGTGCTTCCCACTGGTAATGTGCTATTGCAGTACGTTGATGACCTCCTTGTGGCCTCTGATACTGAGGATGGTTGCAGAGATGCAACTGTTAAATTGCTGTTGCATTTGGCATGTCATGGCCAAAAGGTGTCCCTTTCGAAATTTCAATATTGTCGACAGGAGGTCACCTACTTAGGTCACCTACTGTCGAAGGAGGGTCGCAAGCTAACACCTGAGCGCATAGCTACTATCACTAATATGCCTGTTCCTAAGACTCAACGTGAAGTACGTGCATTTATTGGCATTACCTCATATTGTCAACACTGGATCCCCAATTATTAATTACTAACAAAACCCCTCCTTTACCTGACCACCAAAGTAGTGCATGAACCCCTGCCATGGACATCTGCATGCCAGCAAGCTTTTGAGCAATTAAAGGCTGCGCTTTGCTCTGCTCCTGTGCTTGGTACTCCTGATTACCAGAAGTCTTTTGTGCTTTACGTACATGAGGCAGATGGTTGTGCGCTTTCTGTACTAACACAGGGCTTTGGTGGTAAGCAAAGACCCTGCGCTTATTTTTCTGCGATGCTGGATAACGTAGCCAGAGCGCTCCCGAGCTGCCTGAGAGCTGCCGCGGCAGTGGCAGTTTCTATCAGACAATCGGCGGGGCTCGTTCTCGATACTGAACTCACAGTAATGGTACTTCATGCTGTAGATACGCTTTTGAATAAGACAAAGACACAGCACCTTACTAGTGCACGTCTGACTGGATATGAACTAACCTTGTTTGCTCCACACATTACCATCAAAAGATGTGCCACTCTGAACCCAGCCACGTTACTACCCCTCCCTTCGACGGGCAATGACACAGATGCACATGATTGTGTATACAGAACGGAAGAGGAGACGAAAGGACGGGTAGACTTGACTGATGTTCCCCAATCTGAACCCCAAGGGGAACTGTATGTTGATGGCTCTTGCTTCAAACTACCAGATGGCACCACCACTGCAGCATATGCAATTACAACGTTACACACTATAGTTGAGACATCCCGTGTCCCATACCAATCAGTCCAAGCTGTGGAGCTGGTTGCTCTTCTTAGGGCTTGTGAGTTGAGCGAGGGACTGACTGTCAATTTTTATACTGACAGCGAGTACGCCTTTGGGGTCGCCCATAATTTTGGACGCCTCTGGGCGGAGAGAGGATTCTTAACATCACATGGATTACGAATACAGAATGGCCCATTGTTACATAGACTCTTGTCAGCCCTAACACTTCCCAAAAGGTTAGCGATAATAAAATGTAGTGCCCACAAAGCAATAACAGATGATGTTGGTAGAGGAAATGCGTTTGCAGATCAAACAGCTAAAGAGACAGCGAGATCGAAGATGAAAAAGATGTTTGTGGCAGGTCCGGCTAGGTGGGTCCCAGATAATGGAATGTTCGAGGATACAGTAGAAAGTGTCAAAGAGTTGCAAAGTGAAACAACCCTAGACGAATTGGCAATATGGCAGGAGAGTACGGGGCGTCTGGATAAGGATGGGTGCTGGACTGATAAGTCCGAGAAACAGCGATGGATGTTACCTAATGCCTATGTACTTCCTATGGTTACCATGGCCCATGGCCCAGCCCACATTAGCGCCAAGAGAATATGTAAGGTGTTGGACCCAGTGTGGCAGAACGACAATATTTCCAAGGTAGCCACTCATTTAGTGAAACACTGTATGATTTGTATGATACATAATCCTGGGAATGGTACTTCTACACCCTCTGGTAATTTTGCACCGCCTTCCTTCCCTTTCAAGGCCCTCCAGATGGATTTCATCGAAATGTAACGAGTCAACAATTTGAAGTATGTGCTGGTAGTGATTTGTGCATTCAGTAAATGGATTGAAGCTTACCCCACTAAAGAGAATATGGCTATGGCGACGGCGAAGGCACTCCTAAAAGAGTTTTTCCCGTGCTTCGGATTGCCATGTGTGATTTGGAGTGACAACGGAAGTCACTTCAATTCCAAGGTTATCCACTGGTGTGCGAAGGTCTGCACATCAAGCAGAAGTTTTATGCAGCCAACCACCCCCAGTCAGCAGGTCTGGTTGAGAAGTACAATGGTACTCTCAAACTGAACTTAGCAAAGATACAGGAAAGCACAGGATTGCGATGGCCAGATGCATTGCCCCTGGCCTTGTTATCCACCAGGGCGACGGCACACTCTAGGACAGGGTTGTCACCGTATGAGGTAGTGTTTGGTCGCCCTGCCAATATTTGGGGCGTCTCCACTGTCTGACCGACTCTTCATTTTGGGGAAGGCTATAAGGAGGTTGTAGAAAACCCAGGTGACCCTTTTCGGGCCACTTCCTTCAAGCTGGACCAGAAAGGACAGAACTGGTTTGGGCTGAGCACAGACACTCTCTGCCCAAAAGAACAAAGAGAATCTGAGTATGGCTGACTGACCTGACGAGGGTTGCTGCTGCGGTCCTCCACGCTCCGCGCTCCACGCTCTATGCTCCGCACTCCGCAATCTGTGCTCTGCAGTCTGCAGTCCGCACTCCGCATTATGGCATTATGGCATGATGCTGTAGGTGGGCGCTAGGTGCTACGAGGTGCTATGAGATCGGTGGGCGCCAGAACTTTGCTGCGGACAAACTCTCTTGCTGCTCTGATTCGGCTGCTGGTTCGGAGTCCATACTGCTCGCGCCAGGTTTTTGCGGTCTCTTCCGGGCAGAGCTGGCGTTTGGTGCACCCGGAGTGGACTATGCCTCCCAAGCAAGACAGAACGACCAGGGGGGCGCAAGGAGTTCAGGAAGCATTACAAGTTACGGCGCAGACCCACCGAGTTTCCAATACCCCTAATTTGGATCACGGGAATGCACCAGATAATCCCCCCACTCGAGGTTTGATCCCAGGACGGCGGGGCGCTCATGGAAAGAAGGCTGTTGTCAAAGATCCCGCTAGCGATATTGGCGCTGCCGGGGGGACTCGGCTACGCACTGCAGTTGCGGCGGCGGCTACTGAGGGGGGATTGAGGCAGCCGACGATGGTCGAGGCATTTGCATTGGCCTCGCTTGCACTCCCTGCCACCCTAAGCAAAAGGCTAAATCAGCCCTTACCTGATCCTTCAATTCCAGGCAACAGGGGAGAAATAGCCGAGAAGGGCGAGACTGTGCAGGCTGATCCAACAACTAGCCTGACATCTGACCTGCTAGTACAACCCGTTTGGGGGTTGAGCATACAAGCGGACTTGGAATTACCTAATGGAACTTTGATAACTGGTAACTCAGTTCTGGCGGATTCAGCAGAGTCAGTAGAAACAGAGGTACTATCTGCTCCTTCACAGCCACAGTCACAGTCAGTTGCCTCACTGGGGAAGGATAATGATTTGCTGGAAAATACCGGGGGCATACCTGCGCATAGCTCAGCGGCTCCGGCTGGCCCCGTTCCTGACGTCTCTGAGCAATTGCTTCATTTGCCTCAACTCCCTGTGATGACGCATGGCTCTCCTGAGGGGGATACATTTTATTCATTAAATGATGATTCTGACTCGCCTATTCTTAGTGATATCAGTATTTCGGAGGAAACGGACTCGGGGGAATCATCTACCGTACAAAGGGTAAGCCATGACAAATTAGCTTCTCGTAGGCAAAGAACCAGATCCAAGACGAGTCCTACAAGCATGGGTCATTCTACGGCCCGCAATCTGAAATGGGATTACTCGGCCACCAGCCAGGTTTATGAGAACGGGAGGCCAGGGGCAGCATGGGCAGATGGGGGGTCAGATGTACCTTCCGGGACCCCCACTCCTCCTCCTTATTTGGATTTAGTCTACTCCACGTTAAAACAAATGCAGAGTGAGGCTAGGAGTGAAAGTAGGAGGGCAAACCATGCTACAAAGAAACTGCAGGCCTCCATTCGTAAAATGAATAAACTGTGCTCTGAAATGTCCGAAAGGGTGACCCAGGTGGAGGACAGAACAGTTGCTCTGGAGGAGGCTGTGGATAAACTACAAGAGTCTAAAGGGCAGCAGGAGAAACAGGCAATGGACATGTGTTGGAAACTCGAAGACTTCGAGAATCGTCAACGGAGAAATAATGTCCGTATCCTTGGGATTGCCGAAAATGTGGAAGGAGGGAATATATTGTCCTTTACCGTTTCCTTGCTAAAAAAAGCATTCCCCGAACTCTCACACTGGTCTTGTGAGATGGAGATCCAGCGTGTCCATCGCTTTCCAATGGTTCAGAAGAGGAACTATTCACCAAGACAGGAAGAGCACCCCAGGGCAATTCTGATTTATGTTGGGAACTTCATTTTGCAACAGGCTTTAATAGATATGGCGAGACCAGATGCTAAGCGAACTTGTGATGGACATACATTTTTTACGCGGCCTGATTTTTGCCACGCTATGGTAGAGCGTAGGTGGAGCTTCGTCAAATGATCCCTGGGCTTCAAGGGCTGGGCTGTGAAGCCTACCTCCTCTATCCTGCCCGCCTTAAGATAATCGCTAAGGGACAGGTCCACTTTTTTTCATCAGAAATTAAGGCCAAGGAATTTATGGTTGAATTGAAGGCTTCCAAAGGAAGGGGGGGGTGCTCTTTGAAGTTAAAAGTGTCTAATTGCTAACCGCAGTGTAAGTTGTTTAGTCTGATGAGCACTTTATCACACAATATTTCACTTTTGGTTTGAATAATGATTACTGTAAATTTTTAGGAAAGGTTTTTTTAAAACGTTCGTTAGATGCTGGGGTACAAGGGTGCGGAGTCGTGTGGGGTGGGGGGCCGGCGGTGGCTCGAGTCGTGAGCTCAGACTGCCACACATAGGTCTGACTGACCTATTTGCCTTGTTGGGGAGTAGGAGGGGAGGGGGAGGGGGGAGGTTTTGCCCAAGGGGCAAGGGGCTCGGGGGGGGTTAAGTTACAGCACAGCACAGTTTCACAAATATGGAACACTCACAGAAGATCTAGGAAGCATATAGTGGGTTTTTGGTTTAGAGATGTTATGGAGCGTAGGGTTGTATTAAGACAGAGGAAGAGCAACAACATTATGTATAAGGAAAGGTTTCAAAATTTAAATTATGAATCCGGTTAATCTTAGAATAGTCACGATTAATATTTGTGGGCTTAATGATCAAGCTAAACGCCTCAGGGCTGCCATTATCTTAAAAGCTATGCGAGCTGATATTTTATGTCTCCAAGAGACTCACATAGAGGGTCGAAGTGGAGGAATCCTGTAACAACTGGGGTTCCGTTTATTGATGGCTTCCAACCACGGTACTAAGACAAGAGGGGTCGCGATTTTGACTCGAAGGAAAGATATAGAAGTTAAGAGGAAACTCTCTGACAGGTGGGGCCGATGGGTAGTACTGAGTTGCGCATTTGCTGGGGAGCCTTTTACTCTGGGCTCATTATATGGCTCTACGGCTGCTGACCCTGAGGTACTGGAGTATCTAGATGTTGAGCTAGCAAATTGGCCCTCCCCACTATTATTATGTGGCGATTTTAACATTGATGGGCTTGGCGGGCTGTGGGGCGGTAATGGAAGCATTTATTTCGGACAGAAAAAGAGAGTGTTTAAGGCTCTTACAAATTTAGTTAATAACCACGGATTAATAGACTTATGGCACCATTTGAACGATAAAGACCCTGGCAGTACTTTCTTCTCCGCTCCTCATAAGAGAGTTTTTAGGCTTGACTACTTTTTTGTTTCACACTCTTTAGCGTACCGGGTTAAGATCGAGAAGTACCCCAGAATACTATCTGACCACAAGCACCTTGTCCTTACATGGGAGTTTGCTAATGCAGTGCAGGGGGAGCGGTCTTGGACGTTTGAAAGAGGGCTTCTGTTAAACTCCGATTATATCACCCATATGAAGAAATGGATCAAGACATATTGGGATATAAATAGATATAGTGCTCGTGCCGGGGTTGTATGGGACGCGTTTAAAGCCGGGATTAGAGGGGAGACACTTAGTTTTAGTCTTTTACGACAGAAAAAAGAGAAGCAGCGAGAAGTACTGCTGCATAAAAATTTAGTTAAAATTGAGGAGGAGCTGGCAACGGCAGTGAAGACAGGGTTAGCCTTAGAGGACATTATACTCAGGCTTGCCTGGGCTAAGGCAGAAATTGGAGACCGCGCTGCATCAAAGGCGGCAGAGCTTTTCTTAGCCAAAAGAGAAGAATCTCATTAATTTAGTGAACGGGTGGGCCGCATGTTGGCAGTTAGACTTAGGCAAAGGAGTGCCCGATGTGAAATAAATGAAATAAAAGATGCACACGGAAGCCTAATTACGGATCCATCTGGGATTCAAGAAATATTTAGGCAATTCTATCAACAACTATATGACGCAGATTATCCGATACAGCAGAGCCTAATTCAGGGATATCTTAAGAATATACCACTGCAGAATATAGAGAGTGAGGATTGTATGAAACTTGAGGCTGCTCTAACACAAGATGAGATTTTTTGTGCCTTAAAGAGTCTCTCTTCCGGTAAGGCCGCCGGTCCTGATCAGATCCCCCTGGAATTCTATAAAACCTTTTGGGAGGAAGTGGGACCTGATTTGGTTGAAGTAATATCCCTGGCACAACTCGGGGGTCCAACCCCTGATTCTTAGTCAGGAGCGGACATTATATTCATTTAAAAAAAGGGGAAATCACCTCAGGAACCCGGGTCATATCGGCCAATTACTTTGATAAATAGTGATGTAAAAATACTATCTAAAGCTCTCGCAACAAGGTTAAATCTTATCATCGGGAAGGTAATACATCCATATCAACATGGGTTTATACCGGGGAGAGGGACCACCCAACACATTCGGCGGGTAATAACTTTATTTGATGCAGCAGAAGTCTCAGGGGACCCTATGGCTATGTTGCTTTTAGACGCAGAGAAAGCCTTCGATAGGGTCTCCTGGGATTACTTATGGGAGGCAATGAGATGGTTTGGTTTAGGACCAGGGTTTATTAAGGCTATTAGTAACTTACATAAAGCACCAACAGCGCGCCTTAGAATTAATGGGAAATACACTGCGCCATTCGGGATAAAAAGGGGTACGAGGCAGGGGTGCCCATGTTCACCCTTGTTATTTGCAATTTATTTAGATCCTCTATTACGGCAACTCGAATCCAGCCGGGAAATTGAGCCTATTATACATCACGAGATACCCACAAAGGTTCTTGCCTACGCGGATGACGTGGCCCTGGTAACCCCTAATCCCTTATCAGCAATAAAGGCAGTTGAGGATATAGCCCTAGCATTTGGAGAGATCTCGGGATATTCCTTAAATAAACAAAAAACTCAAATTGTAGTGAATGGGGAGATTGTCAGCTCTGATTCACGTACGATAGATTCAGCGGAGTATCTGGGGATCACTATAACTTCAGATTTGGATAAATTAGTGGCTGTAAATATCGATCCGATAATACGGAAGGCCAATACAGATTTGGATAAATTTCATAACCTACATTTGTCACTGGTTGGCCGCAGTAATGTGGTCAAAATGGTTTTTCTCCCAAAGATTTTATATCTATTTAGGGCAATCCCCTTGGTATTTGAGAAAAAATGGTTCATCATACTAGATAAGTTGATTAATCGATTTATATGGGCACATGGTAAAACAAGAAGGGCTTTATGATACATGTCTTTACCTTTGGATAGAGGAGGCTGGGCAGTCCCAGACTTTAAGCTCTATTATTGGGCTGCGGCACTTCAGTACATGTGCGGGATGTTTGGTGGGGGACATAAAGAACCAGCTGAGGTTGATAAGTTGCCAGATGTCTATAGGTTATTGGTGGGGGAGGATGCAGCAAACTGTTTTCTGAAGTTCAGCGAGCCTAGTTATTATAAAAAATCTAAATTTAAAACTATGCAAGCAGCTTTTAAAATTTGGGACGCCTTAAAGATAAAAATGGGAATAGGGAGAATGAATTTTTATACTCAACTGTGTGGTAACCCCACGCTCCCACAAATCTTCTCGGATCAAACTATGACTCTGTGGGCAGATCGCGGCATTATGAAAGTAGGGGACCTGATGGGGCCAGAGGGTCACTTTTATCAATTCAAGGATATTCAGGATAAGTTTGGAATTGATACAAGGAACTTTTTCAAATATCTTCAAATCAGAAGCTTCATTAGTAAAAAGGCGGGTGGGCTTATAGGATTTGGTAAGGTCGAAATTATTGAGGCAATAAGAAGCAGTGAGGGTTGTAGCATTAAAAGAATATATAATGAATTAAATGCAACAAAATTGGATGATCTTGAAAAACATGGCAAGAAATGGGAGGATAGGCTGGGTACCGACTCGGACAATTTTATTCAATCTCTGGAGTTGGCGAGGACAGTATTATGCTCTGCTGGGCTTCAAGCCCAGCACTACAAAACAGCTTTCTCTCTATACTATACTCCGGCTAAGATCCTACAATGGGGGGGTCAAGAGGGAACCACATGTCCACGCTGTAATTCATCTAACGCAGATTTAGTTCATATGTTTTCCGCTTGTCCACGCCTTGATAGGATTAAATCATCCATTACGGCATTTTTTGAATCTATTTTGGGCTTTAAGGTTAAATTAACCCCAGCCCTAATGCTACTTGGGGTGGATAATAGCCAGGGTTAATCGAGGTTGGATCATTTTCTTTTTCTCGCTATGGCGGTTTTACGTATAACCATCGCTTCAGTTTGGTTAGATCAATCCGCACCAACATTTCAGTTATGGTTAGCTCGTCTTCTTTCAATATTCAATTTGGAAAGGGTAATATATGAAAGAAAGGGTAAAAGAGGGAAAATTGTAGGTAGACGGATATGGGCTCCTATGTATAGTTGGAAGGAATCGCTGGTTCATAATGGACCCTAGATATTTTTTTGGTTTTTTTGTTTAAAAAATCTGAGTCGCGACAAAGTAGGCTCACATGTTCTTTTTGTCTGTCTCTTTCTTCTTCTTTTTTTCTTCCTCTCTTTCTGTCATGGTTTTTTCCAAAGGTTTCAATATTTTGACAAATACCTCAACTGTAGGGCTGTTTGGTGAATTGCTTTTTAAGACTATCTATTCTTTTGTGTCTGTAAGTAATTGATATAATGCTGTGCTGTATATTTAAAATGCAATAAAAATATTTAAAAAAAAAAAAAAAGAGAATCTGAGTATAAATATAGGGGCACAGACCCCAGAACTTTAGAAATCACTTAGATCAAGGAACCTGCCAAGAAGAAGAGCTGGAAGAACTGCCAGGAGGAGTACTGCCCCTTTGCTGTGTTGTTGCTTTGCTTGGTTGGCCTGCAGTCACTGCTTCTGCCTTGAGCAGTGAAAGAACTGGACTGAACTTTCTTCATTTGTCTCTTAGTATCTCCAAGGGCTTAAAATAGAACTTGCCTCCAGTTCACAAAGTCTCATGGATAGCAAAGACTTCACTTACCTCTGGATACTGCCTCTGGAACCGTGGGTTTCAGTTGCCACAGAGGGGGAAAGCAGCCAACACAGTCACTGACACCATTGCTGGTTCCGTGTCCTGAAGGCACAGCAGAAAGCACCGCCGCACTTCGTACTGCAACCCTGGTCTCACTGACGATGATGACCGCCACCGCCACGAGCCTCTGTATGCACCGCGACCTGTTGGCACCGCACTCCGCACCGCCTTGCTTCACTCCACTTCCCTGGTATCACCGGCGACGTCTCTGCTTGCTGACTTCGAAACCCGTGACTGCACCGTGGTTTGGGGGCACCTCTCGTAAGTCACACGACTCACTGCCCGGTCCCACATTGCAGTCTGGGCCGACCAATGTCAGCTCACATCAACCGGTACTGATGCTTGCACCGTGGCCTGTCAACACCGCAACGAGCACCGCCCTGCGTCACACCGCAGCCCTGGTCTCACCAACGCTGCTGGATGACCGCAACCGAGTTGCTGCCTGCACCGCGACTTGATGGCACCACACGCCACACCGCTACACTTCACATTGCAACTGCGACAGTTGCCACTGCTGGCCTGCACCAACGCGGTCTGCAGGAACCAAAGGTACTGTGTACGAGTCTGCTTTCACTGACGCCGGTCCGCCCCAATGCAATCGGCAGGAACTGTTGGATTCTGTTGTTTTCAGCACCGCAGTAGCCCCGGACAGAGCTACCAGCTTTAAGGAACTGCATTGAAATCATTCTTGCAAAGTGCATATTTTTGATCACTGGATGTTGGTCTTTTATCATTTTGGTCTTGTTTGCACAAATTGGTTATTTTTCTAAAACTGTGTGGCGTCCTTTTGTAGTGTTTTCACTGTATTACTGTGTGTTATGTGCAAATGCTTTACACATTGCCTCTGAGATAAACCTGACTGCTCATGCCAAGCTACCAAAGGGGTGAGCAGGGGTTATTTTAGAAGTGTATCCCTTTTATCCTGACTAGAAGGAAGGGTCCCTATTTGGACAAAGGTGCAAACCATTACCAACTAGAGACCCCCATTTCTAACACTGGTGCAAAGAGTTCCGTTTTCAGTGGAGGAGGCCACAAGGAGCAGAGAGAGCATCGGGGAGCAGGCTGGGCAGCAAAGGCTGTTGTCGCTGTAGCAAAAAGAGCTGGTTGGGCATCATGGACTGTCATTGCTGGAGCTTCATGTTGGTGGTTGCCCTGGCTGCTGTTGCTGTAGGGCAAATGGTAGACCTTGCATTTCCAGCCGTCGCTTGTAGTAGTTGTAGCGTGAAGAGCAGGTCTTCACTGGTGCTTAGCGTTGGCTGTCATTGTGGGCGGCAAAGTCTCAGCATGAAGGGACCCATTCGCTGTCGCAAAGAACCAAACTTCAAGATTTCACCTTCTTTCTTGGGAGGAGTTCAGACTGATACCAGCCAAGAGTCCACAACCTTGGGGGCACCTCTTGGGGATTAGGAACTCACTCAAGCTGAGGCTAGCAGGGCTCATGTAGTTCCAGTTGCAGGTCCATTTGCAGCAAGTCAGCAGGGCAATTTCAGGGAGGGAGGTATCTGGAGCTTGTTCTTTCCCTGAGCTCACATAGGAGGTCAGCCAACTGACCCTTGGAGTCAGTCAGGTTAGCCTGGGTTGAAGGTAAACAGGTCCAGTCTTTCTTCTTCGAGAGCAAGGGAGTCCTCAAGCAGCAGGGCAGCCTTCTGGTACCTGTAAGGCTGTCCTCTGCTGGCGGGTCAGTCCTTCTTCTCTAATGTCCACAGATCAAGGAGTGTAATGATGAGTGCTCAGGAGGTCCAACGTGTATACCTGGTTACAGTCTTCATCTGTGGGGGAACGCCCCTATCCTCCCCTGTCAAGACTGCAAGAAGTCTTAGGTGACAATATGCTGGTGTCAGAGTCCTTTTTGTGTGCAGGGGCACGCCTTTTGAAGTGTAAGTTTTACAGGTCACAGCTTCGTCCCCAGCCATCCTGGCAGGATTACCCACTTTGCCCACACCTAGTCCCCTTTGTGTCACTGTCTGAGAGGAATATACAAACTCCAATAGTAGAGTCATTCAAAGTCATGTAACCCAGGGCAGTGACAGAAGGCAGAAATGGTTAGGACAAGAAGATGCCCACTTTCTATACGTGGCATTTTGAGAATTGTGACTGAAAACCCGACTTTACCATTAAAGAGGATTTTAAATTACAATTAATTTGAGACCAAACATATTATCTCTACTTGCTCCTAATCCAGAGTTAGCGCTTATTAGATATAATAAGGTAACCCAGTGTTAATCTATGGGAGAGGCATGCCTTATATTAGTGAAAAATGTATTTAGTAGCTTTTTCACTACCAGGGCATATAAAACCTAATCACACATGCCTTACTTTTTCATTACAATGCACCTGCCCATATGAGCCTTTTGGGCCTACCTTAGGATTGACTTATATATATGTATCAAGGGAAGGTTTTGGCCTGGCAAAAGGTTTATTTTACCATGTCGAAAATGGCAGTTTAAAACTTCACTGCAGGCTGCATTGGCAGGCTTGTGACGTTTTAAAGTTCAACTGTAGGGGTTGGCACAATGAATGCTGCAGACCCACTAGTAGCTTTTCATTTACAGGTTCAGGGTATATGTTTTTTAGCATATACTAGGGACTAACAAGAAAATGAGATGTGCCAAACAAGTGCAGATCAATTTTAACATGTTTTAGGGAGAGCCACAAGCACTGGTTAGCAGTGGTAAAGTGCTAAGAGTCCTAAAGCCAACAAAAACTAATCCAGGAAAGCAGGAAGGATGAAGGCAAAAATCTTACAGGTGACCCTGCAGAGAGGGCAAAGTCCAACACTATCCTTTTTTGGGACAGTTACAACACATCTCCGCAGGACTGTCAAACCTATATTAGGTCACTTGCAGCATTTCTGTGCAATACTTTCACATTTTCAATGGGCGAATATCAGCACTTCCCTGAGAGATGCTCTACTTTTTGGAACATTTCCAGCACTTCTCAGCAAAACAGCCATGCTCTAAAAGGGACCAAAACTGCAGAAAGCAGGTGCCTTTCAGTGATTAACTTATCACACTTGTATCCCAGTTTTAGGTCGCTGCTACCTGTTTGTTGGCCAGACCTGTTGTTTCATCATAGATTGAGCGAGCTTTAGGTGAACATCTTGCTCATGAATAGATTTGTTGTTTATCTCAGTTCCCTGCTACTGATTTGATGACTTTCCTCACTATTCTTGTGTTTATTCCACCAAGGTGAATTTCGTCTCAAATTGTTCTGATTGGATAAGTTGTATTCTTCCACTGCTGAGTCAAGGGGACTCAATGAAACTACATGTGTGTTAGACCTGTCAGCCTTAGGGTGGTCTTTCACCAGAATTTTGTCGTTCAATCTTCCTATTTTGCTAATCTCGTTTTGCTGGCCTTAGAACTCTGTGCACTTTACCACTGCTAACCAGTGCTAAAGTGCATGTGCCTACTCCATAAAACATGGTAACATTGGCTTATACCGAACTGGTATATTTCATTTACTTGTAAGTTCATAGTAAGGTGGTACTGCACGTACCAAGGGCTTGTAAAATAAATGCTACTAGTGGGCCTGCAGCACTTATTGTGGCAGCCACTTAAATAACCCTTTAAACATGTTCCAGGCCTGCCATTGCAACTTGTGTATGCAGTTTTAACCTGCCGTTTCAACTGGCAACATAAACATTTTGCCAGGCCCAAACCTTCCTTTTTAATACATATAAGTTGCCCCGGGGTATGTCCTGGACAACCAAAGGAAAGAATGCAGTGTATTTAAAACGTGGACATGTACTTTGAAGTTTTACATGTCCTGATAGTGAAAAACTCCTAAATGCATTTTTCAATATTGCAAGGCCTGCATCTCTCATATGTTAACATTGGAGTTACCTTATTACATTTAACAAGTGCTAATATCCAAATGGGAGAAGGTAATAAGTTCATGTTTTCTGTCTTTGGAATTTTAATGAAAAATCCTCTCTTATGGTAAAGTAAGATTTTAAATTACAATTTTGAAAATGCCACTTTTAAAAAGGTAGCATTTTCCTACCTTAGCCATTTAGTGCCGGTAACCTGTCTTTGGGTCACATGACTGGGCATAGCTGATAGTTGGGCTTTGTGTATCCCTCCTAGACAGCCACACACAATAGAGAGCTTCAGAGTGCGCCGATGGGCCATCACTAGCAGGATGGAAGGTCAGAGCTGATCACAGCCCTACTTCCACTTGAATAGGCTGTGTTCTGCCTCTACACAAATAGCTGCATACCCCCTGTAGTTAGTCTGGAGCCAGGGCAGGGAAGGCAGGAAACCTGTCCACGTCAAAGGGAAACCTCTAGAAGCTTCTCTCACTTTAAAGGAAGGCCCAGGTATAAATATTGGACCTCATACACCAACTCTTCACTACCCTTCTGGACCTAAGGACTCTGCAGGGAAGAAGGATTGCTGTGCTACTGAAAGGACTGCCACTCTGCTAGACTGCTTCTCTGAAAGAATGCTGCTCTTCTGTGCTGACCTGCTGCCTTCTTGCCTGGGTGAGTAAGACTGGGCTTGCATCTATTACACTCAGAACCCCACAGTGACTCCAAGGGCTATTTGCCTGGCCTCCTGACTAGAGCCTCAGGGACAGAAGGCTCCAACAACCCTGAACCGAGCACCTAGACTCTGTGATATCTTGCCTGCCAAGTGGTGCCACCCCAGACCTGGACCTTTGGAAGTGGACTGAAGTTGCTCTGCCAGCCACATGTGAACCCAGAAGAACCCACGCATCTCCTCTGCTGCGCAGCGCAATTCCGAGCAGAACCAACACATCAGTCTGCTGTGAGGAGTCTCCCAGCGCAAGGACTCCGCAATTCCTTGCAGTCTGTTTTGGAACCACTGCAGCGCATGGCCTCCCCCACAAAGGCCCTCGCATCTCAAATCTCTCATGATGGCAGCTTCGACGATGTCGCAGGTTCTCGCATCGCAGCCTCACAGCTCCTTGGAACTGACGCTTCACCTTGGCTGCTTGACACATCCTCGACACCAATCTTCACATCGCAAGTCTTCATTGAAGGGATCCTCAATGACTGCGCAGGACCTAATTTTGTAGCTCCTCAGAACTGATGCATCGCCTTGTCTGTGCAATTCATCCTTGGCCCGCGCTCCATCACAGTCAGCCTGAACTTGTGAATTTGCCCCTGTCTAGCGCGACCAGATAGCCACAGTTGGTGTTTGTGCTTTATGGCGCTATTTTCACCTAAAGATTTAAACCTGCATATCTCCAGTTTTCTGATTGGATTTTCTGTCATTGTGATCTCGTTTTATGTATTAAAAATTACTCTATTTTTCTAATCTGGTGTGGGATCCCTTTTGTGGTGTGTTTTCTTTGTATTACTGTGTGAAGCACTGAATAAATACTTTACACATTTCCTTTAAGTTGAGCCTGACAGCTTTTGTGCCAAGTTAACAGAGGGTTGAGCATAGGTTAACTTGGGTTTTGTTTGTGCCTCACCCTGACAAAGATTGTGGTTGCTGCTTAAGTAGGTCCCCCCCAACTAGTAACACAATTTCTTACAATGTGTTTTCTTTTTCTCTCCTATGTGTGCTGCTTTCCCTCAAATACTCCCGCCAAGCTTGTACGTTGCTTTCCACCACCCCAGTCTCAGCTTTTATTCATTTATTTTTTTAGAAAATACCACCACCCCCACTGAGGTCCTACATTGTAACCCTCTGATTTTCCACTCAGTGATGTTTAGATCCCACTGGCTGTTCTACAATTGCTCCATCACCTCTCCCATTGAATTAGTATATTCTTTTTTTGGGAGGGCCAGCAGCTGTAATATGCTGCTGGGCTGCTCCTTTATTACAATGAAACGTTGTGCACTTTTATTCTTTTTTTTATTTACTATTCGAGGATGGGTGTCTGCAATCGTGGCATGGTAAATAAATAAAAATAATTCTGCTGTGTCATGACAGATTCATTTAATTACATGTGACAATATACTTAATCCGTCTTGGCAGAAAGTGAACACTTCCCAATACTTTTCACCCACATTGAAGTATGCTTACAGCAAGGGCAATAAAGTCACTCCTTTGCAGCAGGCGATGCACCTTCACAGTGTGAGCATTATTGGATGCCTTCTTGCTTTAGACAAATGGGACAGATGTACAAAGATCTGCTCAGTCCTTGCAGAACAGAACTGGAATGAAGGTACACAGATGTAGGCATACTTCGGCAAGGAAATTCATCAAAACTGCAGATGTAAATCAGTTCAAATTTTGAAGGTGACTAAAGGTGAAATATTGATAATGCAGCACTTGTGTCCCACCTGCTGCAAACATCTGCTGCAGCCACTCTCCTACCCTCACCTTTCAACTGGTTGAAGCTCAGTGTGATGTGGCAAACCCCATGTCCCATGGGTGGGAAGAGATCAGTGTAGTGTCCTGCTGGACACTTTTTAGTGTTCAGCCTTGTGCTGTGTCCCCACACTTTACACCTACCCATCACAGGTGCCACTGGTCAGGTGACCCTGTTAATAAAAGGGGACGGGCGCACGTGCCCTGGGCCAGTTCCAGTACCACATACCATGGCGTCCGTGTAGTCAGTTACCCAGCATGTGGGCCTAGGGCCCAAGACACTAGAATGGCGACAAGTGGGTCGGCCCTGCATGCGTGCTGGCAGCTGTTCTTGGTGGGGAGAATAGTAGCCAGGACTTAAGGCACCTCCGCACCTACTGCCAACACGACAGCAATCGACGCAGGGTGAGAGTAAAGCCTTCCGGAGAGTGAACATGCCTGTGCCCACTAGCAATGTTTCGTAAACCCCACCTACATGCCCTGCAGACCCCGCCGTGCTGACCGGCCCTGGGGACAGAGAGCTGGAGGAGAAGATAAATTGCTGCAGCTAGCACCGTGGGCCTTCAATGCTCGAGGCGCCTACGCGCTACCTCACCAAGGTGGACTAAAACCTCCTGGCCATGCAGTCCAGAGATCCAGCACTACCCAGCAGATTACCTGAAGAGATTCAATGGAGCTGCATTATGTTGTTTGCTTTTCCATAGGTTGGACTTTTGTTTTTTTCTTTTCCAATAAAGTTGAGGGGGAATGTAGTATCCTGCTGGACACGTTCTTGTGTTCAGCTTTGTGCTGTATCCCCACACTTTACACCCACCCTTCACAGGCGTCACCGGTCAGGTGACCCTGTTAATAAAAGGGGCCGGGCGCATGTGCCCTGGGCCAGTTCCAGTACCACATACCATGGTGTCCGTGTAGTCAGTTACCCAGCATGTGGGCCTAGGCCCCAAGGCACTACAATCAGGTCAGAAGGATGCTTTTGTTCATACTAGTCAGTTCATTAATGCTGAAAGGATAAAAGGCTAGATTGAACACACTAGTATTCAACCGTTTGCCCTGTAGGCTACAGAATGTTCATTAACCGTTTGAGCTATTTTATCCCACCTGGTGAATACGGCTTGAAAGCAACAATGAGAAATTTCATAACTGTCCCTTTGAGAACAGAAACATAAATATGACTTGACCAATTAAAATGCTGTTGTTTAAAAGAACACCAGGGGCAAGTGTCGACTCATAACAATATTTACTGCTTATAGCATGTTCACTGCAACTGAGTGTTTCACTGTACCTATACAATTAGTGGAACAACTATTAATCTGACAATTCTCCTGTCACCCCCCTCCATGAAGGCGGGGACCTACTAATGACACATACAATCTCTGTAGCAGGTGTTCAACTCACTGAACTATCTCACATGGTTAACACCAGAGGTTCTGATATTGATCTCAAAGTAGAAACCCCATATACAAAATAAGCTAGGTCTTAGGTGACTGTCAGTGATACAGTAAATTAAAGCACATTTCAAGTGACTCTGCAATCCAAGAAATAGAGGGAGATTTATTGACTAATATCAATGTTTAACCTCCTTGCTTTCATGCCTCCATACCCTCACTCCTCTCTCTACTTGTCTACAGGCATGGCAAGCAAATAATAATAACTTGTTTCTTAGGTCTTAGCTACAGATAGCTTCATCTCTCTATTGGAAAGACCAGTTGTTTCTAATACGTAGCATATTCTTAGAGTGAGCTGAGGATTAGCCCCTTGTTCATTAATGGATGTTGTGGTTCTCCATCTCAGTTGTCTGCTCTTGTTTTGATGGTTTTCCTCACTAATCTCATAGTGTTTTGATGAGATGAGTTTACTCTTGCACGGCATGCATATGGGTTTAGAGACAAGAAAAAGGCAGTAAGGCTATAAGACAGTCGCACTTGTATTCATTAGTATTGTTCGTAGCAAAATCTAAACGCTCAACTGCTTGTGATCCTACCGCCCAAGAATCACCAAAAAGACTTATTAGCACATATAGGGTAGGAGCATCTATTATCTGAACATATATTATTCTTGATATTGAAGTGCTATATCATAGTATTCTTCATCAATTTCATACAACATATTTCCATCATCAACAATATCCAAACTTAATGATTGATATCAACAAAATATATGATCTATCCAACCCGAATTTAACGGGAATAAGCATTAGTGATAGACAGGAGTCATGTGGTCTTGATGAAAAATTCTTGATTTATATCTATTCTTTTGTGGATGCAAACAATCAGCCCAGCCAACGCGTTTTGTCCATGCGGACTTCATCAGGGCTGAAAAAATTAAAACATATACAAAAAATTGATAAGATACTTATTAAATATATACATGTTTACAATCAAATTCATCTAAATCTTCTTCATACAAGAAACAAATATTAAATACAAAAAGATCGTGACTCCACCTACACAACTAAGTCCTATATACATTTGTGCAAGGTCACATACCTACATTAAACAATTCTTGTAGATATTAATACATGTCTGCATTGAAACTTGGATGGATTTATTACATTGAAGTTTACAAAAAATGTATAATTACATTGATACTTGTCCGAATTGTGAGTTGGATGAATTTATTACATTCAGATTTATATACAACTATTGATTGGTACACACACACCAATAAATAAGCCAAAATGATGTCATCTTTTCTACCCAATAATTATCCATACATGTCAAACATGGGACTTTAATAAATACATTTAATTAAAATTCGAATACGATATTTGTTTTATTAAAGGCAAGACCAGCCAACAGTATATAGGTCACCATAGCCCACAAAGTATTTTCATTGTCCCCAACACTCACTTGTAAGTTATCGCTCAAAACCAGGTATGTCTTCTCTAGTTCTACCCTGCGTTGTCTATAAATGGATCCCAGACGGTAGTCTGTGTAAAATTTAGATCATAATTTCTAAGGATCACTACACTATTCTTTCAATTGTACTAAAATAATGTACAAACATTTTAAGCTACTTACATCAAATTAAATCCTCAATTGATATGTGTTCAGCTCCAATGTATATGGTGTAGCCCTTCTTCCTCCAGATGGGAAAATTGAATTGAATTGAATTGAAATTAAATTTGTAAAGCGCAGCTAATGCCCGAAGGCGTCTTGGCGCTATGGACAGACTGAGAACAAAAGAACATTAGTACAGGTAGTGATCAGATAAGTTCCTTCAGGTGGTCTGTGTGAAAAGCCACGTTTTCAGACCTTTCCTGAAGCTCATCAAGGAGGATGCTGTTTTTAGGGTAATAGGTAATGTATTCCACAGCATTGCTGCTGATCTAAAAAGGCTCCTACCTCCCCAAGTGGCCTTCTTGAAGGGGGTGATTGCCATGTTCCTGGCCGTTCCTGACCGTAAGGTTCTATTGGGGACATACCATTTTAGTTTGTTCCTGAATTGTGTTGGTCCTTGATTATGTAGTGATTTAAAAGCCAGGCAAAGGACTTTAAATTTACATCTCTGCCTGACTGGAAGCCAATGTAATTTTTTATGGCTTCTCTCGCCGATACATTTTTGGGAATTTTTAAAATAAGACGTGCTGCCGCATTTTATACTATCTGCAGCCTGTTAATTAGGCCTGAATTAATGGTAAGATAGAGACTATTACAATAATCTAGACGAGAGAGGACCAACGCCAGAGTCACTGTTTTTAGAAGTTCTTCTGGTATATATTTCTTAATTTTGTTGATTAGTCTTATTGCACAAAAGGAGATAGATGTGACTTTACTGACTTGGTCCTTGAATTTGAGTTCTTTATCAATGATGATGCCCAAATCCTTAGTTTTAGTGGAGGGTACAGGCAGCACATCAAGTACTGGGGGCCACCAGTCAGGTGTCCAGAGGGAGGGTTTATTACCAAAAATGATAACCTCCGTCTTAGACGCGTTCAACTTCAAACAGTTGCCGTCCATCCAGTCACTCACATTCTTCATACAGATCTTAAAAGCCTCGCCCGGGTACTTTCCTCCATTTGTTAAAGACACCACAATCTGCGTGTCATTGGCATAGGAAGCTAGGGCGAATCCTGCTTCTTTTATTATCAAGGCTAACGGCGCAACATATAGATTAAAAAGCGTGGGGCTCAGGGCGGAGCCCTGAGGAACTCCACAAGGTAGAGAGAACTGTTTGGAGGTTGCTGACCCCATTGCTACATTTAATTGCCGATTGGTTAGGAATGATTTTAAGAGTTTAAGTGCGGTACCTTTTATGCCCGCTTCCTGCAGACGGTCAGCCAGAATCTCGTGGCTGACCGTATCAAAGGCCGCCGAGAGGTCAAGCAGCACCAGCGCGGCTGTTCCTCCTCCGTCTAAGATTCCTTTCTGTCATCTAAAAAAGTATGAATGGAACATGACCTATAAGCAACCCCTATTTGTTTAACAGTCTTCATCCAAATAAACCTACATTTGACCTATGTACAGCTATTATTGATAGAACACTTCTGGTCAATAACTAGTATATCACCAAAGAAGCTGACATTCGCCATCTCCATTCCAAGGAATACGAACAAAAGAGACCTATTTATAAATACTGTTTGTTTATATCACCTTATAACCAATATTCAGTATTCATCCAAATAAACAAACATTCACTTCTCTATTTGAAAGAATAAAAAAACTGTTGAAAGAAGATTACTATAACACAAGGGTGTGTTCTAGCCCCCATGCTGTTCAACCTCTTTTTAGCAGACCTTCCAGGGGAATTGGACAACAGTATATTGCACGCCGCACGCTTGGGAAAAAATCTCGCTGTCCAATCTCCTATATGCGGATGATTTGGTTTTAATAAGCCGGACCCCAATCAGCCTCCAACACCTGCTGGACACCACTAATAAATTATCGCAATGCAATGCATTACATATTAACTTAAAGAACAAAAATCATGACAGTGAATTATAATAAGCCCAAGAAAATCACGTGGTACCTGGATGGGTGCAGCTTAGACCGCGTAAACAACTACAAGTACCTCGGAGTTCTACTTGATAGCAGAGGCTCGTATAAACCCCAATTGGAGGCCCTGTGTCGGAAGGGCACCACGAGCTACCTCGCAATGAGGCCCCTGAAGAAAGTTCTACCAGACCGAACATTAGATCCCCTATTACAGGTGACTTGAGCACGATTGCAGCCAATGCTCACATATGAGAGCGAACCAACGGAAGGGAAAGTTATTGTTATTGTTAACTGGGATTTATAGAGCACATAATCACCGGCAGGTCTCTTAGCGCAGTGAGAGAGTAACGAAACCCCGCCAAAGGTCGGATGTACATACTCCTGGTCGAGGCCTATGCTGTGCCCAAAGCCAGTATAAAAAGAAGAGTCTTGAGTCTTTTCCTGAAGGGGAGAAGGGCGGATTCCTTACGTAGGCTCTCTGGTAGCCTATTCCATAGTTGGGGGATCAATACAGAGAAGGTTCTGCCGCCTTTAGAGGTTGTTTTGAATCATCGGCAGGCCAGTAGGCCTGCCTCGGACGGCTGGAGGGTACATCCAGGCACATAGTTCCCTAGGTGGTCCTTGATGTATACTGGGGCCTGGCCATGGATGGCTTTGTGGGCGATGCAGAGGCCTTTGAACCTGGCTCTCTGTTTAATGGGGAGGCAGTGCAGCTGCTGCAGTAAAGGAATAACATGCGCCCGTGTTGGGAGCCTGAAGATCAGCCTAGCTGCGTCATTCATGTCCACTTGTAGTTTAGTAAGCAGTTTCTCGGGAAGACCAATGTGCAAGGCGTTGCCATAGTCCAGCCGTGACACAATCATTGCCGACACGGCCATCTGTAGTGTGGCAAATGAAAGGAGGGGAGCCAGTTTCCGCAGTTGTCTCAGTAAGCCCACGCAGGTCCCGACCACGGTGGACACTTGGTTCGACATTGTGAGCTTGGCATCTATTTTGATGCCTAGGCTTTTTACAACCGGGACTGGCGTAGGGGTGGTACCCAGCTCTCGTGGCCAGAAGAGGTCATTCCAGGGGTTGTTTCCGGTAGTGATGGCAAGGACTTCAGTTTTGTCTGGATTGATTTTAAGCGAGTTGGCTGTCATCCAGTTAACTGTGTACCTAAGTATGTTTTGTACGCGTGCATGGGCCTGGGAGGAGTTGTCAATCTGGAGGATTATTTGTGTATCGTCCGCGTAATTAAACACTTGGCAGTCCATGCGGGCCAGAGCGGCCACGAGTGGCTGGAGATAGATATTAAAGAGAAGGGGGGACAGCGCTGAGCCCTGGTGAAGTCTGCATGTTAGTGCGCCAATGTTAGACACCCGATCAACCAGTTGGACCCTTTGTGACCGACCTGACAGGAAGGACACAATCCATTGATGTGCCAGCCCATGGATACCCAACTCGGAGATCCGGGACAGTAGTTGTTCATGATTGACCGTGTCGAACGACGCTGATAGGTCTAGTAGAACCAGGGCGCACGGCTTCCGGCTGTCGGACGTGAGTCTAAGTTCGTCCAACACTGACAGCATCACCAGCTCTGTGCTGTGGTGGGCCCTGAAGCCTTCCTGCCATACCTGGAGGAGCTGTTGTTCCTCAATGAAAAGTGACAGAGTTTTGAGGACATGCTGTTCCACTACTTTTGCCAGTAAGGGGAGCTGGGAGATGGGCCTATAGTTCTTAAGATTGGCTACATCTGCCCCTGGTTTTTTTAGTAGGGGGGTAACCCTGGCTTCCTTGAGGTTAGCGGGGACACGACCTGTCTCCAGATATCGGTTAAGCAGGTCGAGGACCTCCCTCTCTACTCCAGGTAGGGCCTTGGTGATCAGGGGTCCGCTGGCGAGCCTGACTTTACACGGCCCATCAAAAGGGACAGGGAGTCTCGGTCCAACCTTGGGAAGGAGGTGAGAGGCTTACCGTGGGCACGGGGGGCTGGGTCCACCGCCAGGGGGCACTGGTAAGTGGGTGTATTGTGTATGTCAGTTAAGATGTCCCTGACTTTGTGGAGGAAGAAGGACTGGAACTTATTGCAGTCTACTGAACTGGCAGTGGATTTCTGCTCTTGTTTCTGGCTAAGTTCTTTTAAGATTCTGAAGGTTTCTTTCTGCTTGTTATCGGCGTCCGTAATCCTTGCCTCGTAGTATTTGGCCTTCCTGGTCATGATGGCTTTTTTGTATGTGGCCAACACGGCTTTGTATTCTGCAAGCGCCGCTGGGTCGTATGATTTGTGCCATAGCTTCTCATGTTGGCATAGAATTTGCTTCCTTCCCCTCAGATCCTCGTTGAACCGGGGGGCCCCTTTGCCCTTGTTCCTAACTCTTTCTCTCCGGGCAGGTGCCACCTTATCTATGGCCTCTCTCAGCTTGCCAGTGAGGGCTCACTCTCCTGATCAAGGTTCCCCGTCAGTTGTCTTTTAGGGGGGCTACTGCGCAGAGTGCCCACTAAGTTGCCTGCCTCGATTTTGTTCCAGCTTCGCACTACTCTCCACTCCGGGGGAGGTTGCGCCCGTCGACTGGCCAGCGGGACCCAGCACCTGATCAGAGATTGGTCCGACCAGGCGCAAGGACTGATGTCTATCAGGCTAGCCGGTGGCTGGGTGGTCCAAATGAGGTCGAGGGTATGTCCCTTGTCATGGGTAGGGGAATCAACAAGTTGTTGAAGCCCCATAGTGGTCATGGCCTCCTCCAGTTGACTGGCATGTAACTCTCTGGGGGCCTGGTCCCAGTGGTAGTTAAAGTCCCCCACCACTAGGAGTCGTTGGTACCGTGAGCGTAGATCACTGACTAGTTCCATGAGTAGCTCATTAAACCGGGGAGTCGATCGAGTAGGGCGGTACACCACCTGTAGTGCTAGGCATGAGGATTTGGAGAAGAGTTTTACCCCCAAAATTTCCGCACTTTCGACGCTCTCTGCAACTAGCTTATCTACTGCTAGCCGTTTGTTGTAGAATATTGCTACACCTCCTCCTCTTGTCTTTTCCTGCCTGTTGTGCCATAGGACATCGTATTCCAAGGGAAGGGCAGCTACCACGTCTGAGGCTGAGGTGTCCTCTAGCCAGGTTTCTGTTACAGCCAGGATGTCCGTTGCGCCATCCTGGAGGTGCGAGAAAATCTCTAGGTTGTGTTTCTGCAGGGAGCGGGTATTTAAAACCGCTACCCTTAGTCCCTGGGGGTTGCCTAGACCTACGTCTTAAGGGGGAAGTGGCAGTGTGGCCGTACTCCATCCTCCCCCTTGTTTCTCCAGTATGTCTTCCGACCTCAAAATGTTTTCCACCCGTTTGTCCAGCGGCGCGCCCACTGAGCGCGTCCGCTTCAGCGCGGCAATTAAACAGTTCCCTCCGCCCACGCCACCAATCAGCCCTGCTGTGCAGCAGCTGATATCCCCGTGAGCACTAAACCGCGTCGCAGTGGCGGAAGTGCAAGTGTTGGTGTCCTGGGGAGAAACTCGAGTGCACAGGACAGGACAGCTATGGGTGCAAACAAGAAAAAAAGCAGCGGTAGGATATGAGCTAAATGGGCGATCTGAGCGCTATGAGCGTACAAGGTAACACAACAAATTCAAGTTTTAAACAGTCTAAAATAAGTTAAAAGCATCAGACTTTACCGCGCGTTGTCCAAACCGCCTAGTGAGGTTTAGCGCGATAGTCTTAGATAAAATAATTGGTAGCACATATAGAGCAATCTTTCAGCTACCAAACTATTTGTCTCCCACTCAAATACGCCTGGAATTCGGTCTTCAGAAGCAATCAGTGGAAAGAAGGGGTGCCTATATAAAAAGCTGGCACAAGATCAGAGGCGCTGAGCAAGGTCTCTAAATGCGCATCTTTGGACTGAGCTGTCATATCGAGAGAAATCACCTGCCAGAGAGTACCTGGTCGAATCACTGAAAAGGCTTGAATTGACAAACCTCTGGGAATTCTCCATAGATCATAAGAGCTTTAAAAAAGTCGTAACCAAAGTAACAAAAATGATATCCATAAGAGAAGACAAGGAAACTTTGGCCAAGAGGGCTCACGGATGGATAGTACTTAATGATTATAAAGCTCTTACGCCACAAGCTTATTTGAAAACGGGAGTCAAACAGAAGATAAAAGAATTGTTTTTAAAGTTGCGCTTTGGCATTTTGCTAATTCTCCCTCACCTGCCACCTTGGAAAAGGAGACCTGAAGAACAGTCCTGTCGTCTTTGTGGAACAGGAAATGAGGACCTAGTACATATTATTTGCATCTGCCCAAGCCTGATGGACTTAAGACGTGCCTTACTTCGACCAACATTGAATCAGAAGGGCATCAGGACCTGTAGGCAGGTTGTAAAATTGTGTTTTAACCCAGAAGAGATCCAGCTAAACTGCCGACTTACAAAGTACTTTGATATAGTGGCTGAAAGACTCAAGCTCCAGCCACAGGCGACAGCAGAATAGCAAGCAGCTAGACTACTTATATTGAGCACTTTAACAGCCAACGCTTGTCTCGTCCAACCCATGTTGCACCTTGAAGCACAAGCACTTTATCCACACTTTTACCCACTTCAAAAGGTTGGAATAGGCACTCTGAAGTACAAGCACTTTGTCCCTGCTTTTATCCACCTCAAAAAGACTGAATAGACGATAAAACCGTGACTCCATATGACCTCTATAGCATAACATCAACAAGCTCAGTTTGGAAGACTGTAATTTAAATGTTAAAGTATAAACTGAGACAAGGATTGTTTTATGTACTTTTAATGCGCCGATGGTTTTAAATTGTGAGTTTTAACTAACTGTACAATAAACTACTTACTTACTAGTTACTATAACACAATTATCTCACTCACTAAAACAGGACACATACAGTCTCAGACACTTACTTGTATTTTCCTAGCGTACACTAAACGACAACTACCATCTTTTAGGGTCCGAATGTAAATGACCCAAGAAATATGATCATTATTTAAAGCCTGTTCCATAACCAATAGTAGTCAACAATAGAAATTATCCAATGGGCCACCATCTTACAAGAAGGAGTACGAGTGATGTTCTCACTCCGGTCCGTCGAACACATCCACCTATCATGTGCTTTCTACTAACTTGAATCTGCTTCCTGCTAACCCATTTTGAATCAGTCTGCCCACTGGTAAAAAACTGGGCCAATTATAATTAGAGAAACTAGATCCAGGCTAAAGACCTCACCGGGGTTATTTTGAATTTAGATCTTTTATCAAAGTTATACCTATAAAACATTTATGCAATTTGAATCTATCTGAAGTATCTGTATCAATATATCTGTATCCTTTACCCCAAGTAATAGCCATTTCCACACTCCATTATCTTTCACTGGAATAAAGTCCACATGTGATCTGAGTCCTCCATCTGGTCCGCAATGATTTTAAACCAATCATCTCATCCCGTTCTTTAGCCATCTGAATATAAACCTACAACATATTCTTCGTCACAAGAATATGTTGACTAAGAAGTAGAAAGTAGAAAACTTAAGGACAGCATGGGATTAAATCCCCAAAGCATATATATAATTCAAATATGATCAATACAGGAGGGGCCTGCTAAAGTAGATTAAAATAACGTATCCTAGGTATTTTCGATGTAACTGTGTCAAAGCAACCCACTTTCCCTTCGTCCCGTCATATAACCAATCAGATTGTCGTATTTTCCTACTTAACCAATAGAGACAAACTGTGTCAAAGCAACCACTTTCCCTTCATCCCGTCTTGTAACCAATCAGAATGTCGTATTTTCCTTCTTATCCAATAGTGACAAACCTATCCATTTGTCAACTCTAATATAGAATATGAAAATAGTTACGGAGGTTTCATCTAGAAACAACGTCTTAGAATCCCATCATGATGTAGAGACCAGACTGTTCATGAATTCCAAGACATATAAATACGATTGAAAAAAAGGGGAGGGCCTACTCAAACGCAATACCATATCATGGGGGTTTGGATGTAAACAAGCACGAATGCCTACATTTCAATTGTGATGACCTCTAAACAACCAAATACGTTATTTGCCTATGACCAATCACCACAGTCTTGTCTATTAACAGCCCTCCTGATGAACCAAATTTGTTAGAAAATGTAGCTGACTATGGTCACCGTGTCACGCCAAGACCTGGCTAAAACACATTGTTTACATAAGAAAATTCGATGGCCTACCAATGTTCTCCGTATGAACATGATTGCAGACACATAAACTGTTAGTGTGTCGCATTTAGAGCTCCCACGAGAAGTCCAAAGGCTAAGAAAAGGGATAATATCCCTGGCCCATCATATTAGGGACACAGGTTATTGACAGGATTGAGGCCTGAGATTAGCACGATGATTCAACAGCATTTGATTTGTTGGCAGAATAAGTTGGTTGATGAGATCTTGCGATACACAAAGTATTGCAATGATGAAATTGACATAAGGCAGAAGAAAGTAAAGGAGAAACTCATGGTAGCACAAATGAAGGCTGCTCAGAGGGGAAGTCAAAGTCTGAGCTTTGTTGGGAATGCACCTCCATGCAGGGAGTGTACCCACTAGGAGCTCCTGCCATACAAGGTGGAGGTGGTTTTCAGTCACAAGGTAGGGGTTGTGGTATCCCTATTAAACCCAGTACTGGAATTGACCAGAATTCTTTTTAGGGTAACATTCCATACCAGCAATATCCTATGTTTGAGACCATTGAAAATTTTGGCTCTGATCAGTACTCCTGGCGGTGCCTGAGAGGAGAGGAAGATTGTGTGCTTGTCACGGTCTTGGAGGCAGACCATCGAGGCCCATTTGTAGACAGTGAGTTAAATGGTCACATCGTATCATTTTTGGTTGATACAGGTGCTAGCCGTTCTACTGTGAGAACAGTGGAAGTTCCAGACCTACCCCTCTTGGGAAGAAATATCCAAGTTGTAGCAGTTGCTAATCAACAAATGAGGAATCCCATTACTACTAATGTCCCTGTAAGAATAGGACATTTTGAGGAAAATCATCAGTTTGTGGTCCGTGATTTAAGTCCTGTGAGTTTGTTAGGACGTAACTTGTTAGCAATCTGAATTGTACCATTTATTGTACACTGAGTGGCATGAAGTCTCAGACCCACAACGAGCATGTTGCCTTTAAAATGGTTAATCAGAATTCAGTTGTTGCCCTGTACCTTATGATGACAAGTGAACAATTACCCTTGGATCTTAGAGATACTGTGAGGTCCGATGTTTGGGATTTTTCAGGGAAGGACATTTGACTCATTAAAGGAGTTGAGCCTCTCAGTATACAGAAAAAAACTAATACAGAATATCCCAGAAAACCACAGTATGATTTGACCCCTGAAACGATTGCTGAAAAAACTCCAGTAATTGAGACAATGATCCATCAAGGTATTTTGAAAGACATTATAGGAATGTATGTAGCTCACCTGTTTTGGGCCTGCAAAAGTCTAGTGGTAAGTAACGCATAGTGCAGGACCATCGCAAAATAAACAATATTGTGATTCCTTGTTGTCCTGTGGAACTGAAACCTGCTGTGATATTGTTTCAGATTCCAAGGGAGGCTGAATGGTTTTCTGCTATCAATTTGTTCCAAGCTTTCTTTTCCATACCCTTGCATGAGGACAGTCAGTCCCTCTTTGCATTTAGGCTAAGCAGTCTTGTTTTGGCATGGTGCTGAGCCCTACAAGGGTAAACTGAGAGCCCCTCCATTTTTAACTAGATTTTTAAAAAGATCTTGGAGTCTTTGGCGATGCCCTGCAACTTTGTTCTGGTACAGTATATTGTAGACCTGCTGGTTGAGTCATATATTCGTAAAGCTTACAAAACTGACACTATTACATTGTTGAACCACTTGGCTGAGAATGGACATAAAGTGTCCCCCCAGCAAGTTGAAGTGATGTTTGAAAGAAGTCATGTATCTTGGTCATCATATTGAGTAAGGGGTCAAAAAGGTGTCGCAGGAGAGAATCTTGTCGATTGTGCAAATGAAACCACCAACAACCCAGAAAGAGGTCAGGATGTTCTTGGGAATGGTGGGCTAATGTCACCAGTGGATACTTACATTTTCCTTAGTGGCCAAGCCTCTACAGAGGCTGACACACAAGGATGTGTTAGATACAGTACCCTGGGACAATGATTGTTTGGTTGCCTTCCTAGAGTTGAGGAAAAGTCTCTGCTGTACCCCTGAACTTGAAATGCCTGATTACAACAATGTGTTTTCACTTTTTTGCAGTGAGGAGGGCTGAACTCTCTCAGTGCTTACACAAACACAAGGAAGTGCTCATAGGTCTGGGGCTTATTGTTCAGCAATCTTAGATCCAGTAGTGGCAGCTTTGCTCATATGCTTAAATCTGTGTCTGCCGCAGGTGTCAGCATAGAGAGATGTGAAGTATCATCACGGGTCTTCCTTTAATGGTGTACATGCCTCACTCTGTGGAAATACTGTTGACACGTACATTCACACACAGCATTTGACAAACAGCCTCCTGACATGGTAAGAGCAGATCATACTGGTGGCTGAAAATGTAACTTTGAAAAGATGTTCTGTTTTGAATCCTGCTTCCTGAAATTGACAATGATGAATAGAATTCAGAGCATGACTGTCTCGATGTCACTGAATTGTGCATCAATCCACGAACAGACGTACAAGATGAGTCACTGCCTGTATCTGATTTTTCACTGTTTGTGGGTGGCTCATGTTTGCGAGACCATGAAGGAAATATATGAGCTGCTTACGCAGTCTGTACAGTTCCAGGAGTAATAGAAGCTTTGTGGCTCCAGGGAGTGTTTTCAGCCCAAGTGGCTGAATTGTTTGCTCTCACTAGAGCATTCTGTGTCTCTGACCAGCTGAGAGTGACAATTTTCACTGATAGTCAGTACAGCTTTGATGTCGTTCATAATTGTGGACAGATACGGTCTCAGAGTGGGTTTATGAGTTCCTCTGGCCTGCCCACTCAGAATTGGCAGCAAGTCCGAAAACTTCTTGAAGCTTTGCAGATGCCCAGATGAATTGCTGTTGTTAAGTGTCCAGCACAGTGTAAAGGAGATGATTATGTGACTGTTAATAATAGATATGCAGACAAAGTTGCAAGATACTATGCTTACAATGTGTGTACATTTCTTGGGGAGTTACAAATGAGGGAACAGACGAGATCATCTACAACCTTTTGTTACCTACAGCTGATACTTCGGAGGAAGTCAAGAGGTTGCAGGAAGAAGTGTCAGAGGCAGAACAACAGAGTTGGGTCAAAGCAGGTTGTGTCAAGAGATATGAGGATGAGATTTGGGTTTCAGGTAATGAGAGACCAATGTTGCCTAACTGTTTGTTACCTCTGATGGCCAGGCATTATCATGGTCCTACTCATGTGGGAAGGGATGCGATGGTCTGGCTGTTCAGGCAGACTTGGTTCAGTCCAAGGTTCAGGTTGATGGCTGAAGCATTGTGCCAAAGGTGTGCTGTGTGTCAACAGAACAATGTAGGGTGAAGAACTGCAGTAACACTGAGTCACATAGGGAGGTCAGTAGGTCCTTTCAACAGGATGCAGTTGGATTTCATGAGATGCCTGCATGCAATGGATTGAGATATGTCTTGTTGTTGTGTGTACCTTCTCATGATCGATTGAGGCATACCCCACAAGAAGAAATAAAAGGTTCACAGTAGCAAAGTTGTTGTTGAGGGAGTTAATACCAAGATTTGGCTTCCCAACTTCTTGGAATCTGTCCAAGACACGCATTTTAACAATTAAATCCTGAGGATGCTCTGCCTGCTTTACAAGTTGAACAGAGACTGCATTGTAGCTACAGACCTGAGGCTTTGGGTCTGGTGGAGCAGGTTAATGGGACTTTGAAATCCCAGCTTGCGAAAGTG